>CM070607.1:33736875-34436875 GCA_036346395.1 Hsuehochloa calcarea | reverse complement strand
CGATTTTACCGAAAAACGATCGGTTTTCGGCCAGCAATCAAAACCTGATCAGAACATAAGCCGTCACTAGGGAACATCTTCAGCCAACGGTCTTGATCTAATGAAGCTGAATACAAGAGCACATTATACTTTTACATGCTTGGTAGCGACTGAGGGCTGCTGTTGCACACAGTGTGGCTTTCCTAAAAGCGGCTTAATTTGTCTTTGTAAGGCTTTCCATTGCGAAATTTGAATGGTCATGCTTTTCGATTTGGTGTTTGGTATGTCGACTTTTAGGTAGGTGTTGCAGTTTCTGAGATATGAAATGTCTGAAATGCTCATGAGGACAAGAATGACTTATTTGATGTTGTTTAACTAAATTAACAACATTAAGCGGCATTTAACGACATTTAAGAACATTTAACAAAGATTTAACAATAAAACTTGTAAAGCATGTGAAAATAATGCGGACTAGAAGATCGGTCCTTATACATAGTTTAAATTGGCAAGTACTACATACAAAATCACATATATCTTCCATCTATCCTATCGTCATGCTACCAAAGCTATTGCAATAGCGTCACGAGGCCGTTCATATCAACATCATCCATAACAATTTGTATCATCATGTGCGCCGAGGTTAGTGGACATGCTCCCGTCTACATAATCATCATTCACATGCTCGCACGAGCAAAATCATTATCAATCAAAGCACTATCTCGAATAAAATTATGCAAAGCCATTGTTGCAATGATAATTTTCTTTTGCTTGTGCTCATTGTAACTTAGAATTTTAAGTAGACTCAATCGAATATGCCCGGGTGGGAGGCGAGCAGCAAGATTGCTTTAAATACTAGGTATGAGGTGGGTAATTCTGCGATGCAGGGGTATTCTTGGAGCATTTGGAGGTGGGAAGGCGTGGGAAGCACCTCAACACTGGCTTTTGGCTTTTGGCTTCCATGTGTATTGACAGCTTTGAGCTTCCTGTGAAAGCCAGAAAAAAAGCCAACCGTTTGGCACAGCTTCTGGCTTTTCTCACCCAAAAGCCAAAGCAGAAGCTGTACCAAACAGGGCCTGAGTAGTGTCTATTCAAACTGGTTATAACTTTTCACATGGAGCTTCAAATGATTCTGGTATTTTGGTACCACGCATGCGAAGTGAGGGTGAGCACAATCTTGCAATGGTGAAATGAATGACGCAGAGGCGAGAGCATGAAGAATCTAGACTCATCATTATGTGTTAATATGGTATTTTGGTAAATAATAACAATCGTTATGTTGACTAATATTTTTTATGAGTTGATAAAACAAGTTGAGTCCCATGATGATGTACTAATGTGTTGATAAACATCAAAACAAAATAATGAAGTGAAAAAGATTATCATGTATTGATAATTATCAAGTCAAGAAATCGTACTTGGAGTGAAGATGTTCGTCATCAAGTGATCACTCCAAGATGGATGCTCAAGACAAAGGTATAACTGGCATAGGCTAAAGATATGTTTCTTAGTCATTTTACCGGTCTCGGTGTTTGGTGTGGAGAATCGATTGCTTGTATAGGTTACCATACTATTAAGAGGGATCTTAACTAGTAGCTTGAGTATGCCATGTGTTGATAGCTCGTTTTGCTCGCTCTAGCTTTCTTTAGTATGTTGCTGATATTTACGAAAGTGTTTTGCAAATAGTTGAAGCTCATGCATAATCCTCGTAGAATGTGACTTTAGTTTGCGAATGTGTTTTACAACTGGTTTATGTCCATGTACCAAATCTCTTGGGACGTGATTCTAAAAGTCAGTAAATGTGTTTTGCAACTTGTTAATAATCTTGCTTTTTCACTTGTTTGTATCGTGCATCAATTGACAAATGTGTTTTGCTGATTGAGTTAAAGCGAAATGTAGTCTGCTTCTAAGCTCTCAAGTCTCCGGTAGTCAGATCGTAGCCCTCTGGCGGTCTAACTGTCCCTTGAGGAGTTTGACCGGGCTGATGGTCTTGAGGAGTTTGACCGGGCTGATGGTGTTTAGTTAGTCAATCAAGAATGAACTCTTTGAAGTTTGAACCTGTAAAAAAATGAACCCTTCGAAGGAAAATAATATACTATCCGCAATCGAAATGTTGCCCGTACGGTTGATTCTGTACCATCAAGATAGACAGATGTCTGTCCGGAAGAATACACATTGTTACTCACTTACTCCTACATGACATCAACTACGCGATTATCCCATGAGAAAAGTCGTTGATACCTGTCAAAAGGATAAAATTCATTGATATTCTCGTTATTACGTTCTTTCAGCAACGAGAGTTCGAGACAGATTTTTTTTTTTTTTTTGCCGATCGCACCGTAACACGGCTACCTGAACAAGTGAACAGGTCGTATTCTTCCTCACATTCAGCGCAAAGGGTGGGAAAAATCTTCCTCCCATTGTGGTCAATGAAGTATGTTGTTGAATTCTGTACTTCCGTTTAGTCCATTCCGATTGCGATTGGCTTCTGTACGCTGCTGTCTTCCTGGAAGCTGCACAAGCTAAGAACTCCTTGACTCTACTTGTTTGGGGCTTACTTGGAAAACCCGGCATGAATGTTGGTGGCCATATATGATTTCCATTGGTCAGTTAGAATCATTTTGACTACCGGTTTTTAATTTATTTTTTCCGGGGTCACCGGTAGAGTAAATTTTCATTGGCCGCGCTCCTTTTTCCGGGCGACGCGGCCCGCCGGCTGGGCCCAATCCCACGAGCTTTTATATATAGTACTAACTTCTGACGAAACCAGTGCTGGAGTGTTTAACGGACCAAACCGGTCAGACCGGCATAAGGGCAGTTAAACCGCTCTATAGAGAAGCTAACAAAAATCTGGAGCATTGCATCACTGGCTAGTTTTTATAGCCGTTAGAGACAGGGCGGTCTGATTGGCCATTGGTTGGTGATCAGACTGTGTCTCTTTGTTTTCTTCAGATTCTCCTTCAACGGCTAGTTTTTCTTATGTGAGTGTATAAACACCCCGTGTGGCCAGTTGTGGGAGCGTTGCTGGTGTCATTTCCGCTCCCCTTGAGCAAAGTGCAAGCTCTCTCCTCTCCTTAGTTCATGTTTTGTACTTAGTGAGTCTAAAGAGCAAAATCCTAGTACATGTATTGCATTAGGTGTTGAATTTAGTATCTATTGAGCTTAGACACTTGATTCATTTAAGTGAGCTTCTCCGGCTTGTTACTTTTGGTATTTGCCAACACCTAGACAGCTTAAAGGAGTTGTGCTGGGATCTTCTCAAAGAAGGTCGTGAGAAGACCCGAGCGGTTATGAGTGGCGTGGTGCTCGCCATCTTTGGAGTGGAGGAAAAGCAACATCGAGTGAAATTCGAGGTGTAGGATTAATTTGTGGAGATGGTCTAATTTGTTTGGGCTTACCCCAATATGGACTAGGGAAAGCCGGCAAGTTTTCGATCACCACGTGAAAAAGTTCAAGTGTTCTTATGGTTTACTTTCTTAAGCTCTACGTTCTTGTAATTTATATTTATATAATTAAATTGCTTGATTATTTCCTTAGGATTGCATTCTTATCTTAGTCTTATCTTGTTGGTGCACTTAGCCTTGACTAGTTGATTTAGGTTTTAAATGTAAAAAACTGAATTGATTTATAACTTCTCTTAAAACTCAGTTTTGGCATAAAGATTTTTTTAAACCACATGTTCACCTCATCTAGTCGGCATCCTCGATCTTACAGCGCGGGCGTGGATGGCGCAGCATTGCGTCTAGGCGGGCGCGGGCTTGGCGTGCCGCCATGCCATGTTGTGCCGCCCGTCATGCCCCGTCCGCGGGCCCAGCCTAGTTCCGGAATGGCACGACCCAACTCCCGGGTCTACCCTGAACTAAAGCTCTCTCCACGCTGCGGCCCCTGGCCGCTGGCTCCCTCCTCCCCCCTCCTCGCCGAGCCGCTTGTGGATACGGCATACGGGCATCATGCGAGCCGGTCAAGCGAGCGCAACTGATCGTCTACGGCGGGTGGACGATCATGGTAGCAAAAGCCCTGCTCGCCATGGTGGTGCTCTTGTCGGTGGATGTCGCCGGTGGCGAAGGCCGAAGATACCGCTCCTCGATGAGAGGCGGCGGATAAATTTGGGACGGCCAAAGCTAGCCCACGGCACGACATGACACGACATTGTAGGTCTGGTCCAGGCACAACCCGACATGTACTATTCATGGATCACTACCATGGCACGGTGGGCCGGCCTAGCACGACGCAGACAATGTCATGTCGTGCTAGGCACGGCACTAGCCCGGCGAGCTCGGCCTGACCCATCCGGCCCAGCCTTTGGGAGGAGGGAGAGAGGAGGCGGGAGAGGTGGGGAAGAGGCGGCGTGCCGACACAGAGGAAGGTGCCAGCGTGGAGGAAGGAGGAGGAGGAGGAGGAGGGCAGGGCGGCGCTGGCTCGGAGGGAGGAGGAGAGCTGGAGATAAAGAGGGGGAAGCGGCGGCATGACGCAGAGGGAGGAGTGGAAGAGGGGAGGCGGTGGCGTGGCGCGGAGGGAGGGAGGAGGCAAGGTGGTACTGGCGCAGATCTTGTGGTGAGAGGAAGAGGCAAGGCGGTCTTGTGTGAGTGAAGTGGTAGGGCATTCTTTGCATGCCCAAGAACCCCAAGAAGTGGAGAACTATCTACATATCTGGATAGCGATACAGTAGATTTCAAATAAGAAGGCTTCAAAATTTTGCAATGGTGGTAAGCTCATAAGTTAACATATCCTATATTATCCATACTTGCACGTGATGTGTTAACTGTTCATATCTCGATGATTTCCTTCGAGTCTACTTTCAGTCTTTTTGAAAGAATATTAGAGGAGAGAAGAATAAGTCTTATAAGTGAGATGGTGGAAATACTTCTAACTATGAAGGGCTGAGAACAAACTGATTCACGAACACAATACTCTGTTGAAAATATATAGTTGTTGGAGGTGTTTGAAATTTTGTACATAGACAATGACACGTAGAATAAGGATGTATGTAGAGCTATAGGTTGCACTCTTTTTTTCTTTGTTAATATTTTCTCATGTTGAGTTTTTACTTGGCAAAAGTTTTAACGAGACAACCATTTGAACATTAAAAAAGCTCTTTATTATTTTTTCAATATGTTTGTCTTATTTTTTAAAATTTACATATATATTTATGAATTCTACATATTTTTCTATTTTAATTATTTTTTTTGATTTTTTCGAGCCTAACAAGCTAAATAGGCCGAAAAAGTCCATCGAGCTAAACGGGCTCATACCGGCCCAGCACGACATAAATGGCGGATGGGTCGTACCTTGGGCCACCTCCCTGGTACATGGGCCAGCACAGCACAGCCCACCTATTAGCAGGGTTACGATGGACCTTGTCGAGATAGGTCGGGTTCAATTATGCCTGTGCCCGTGTCGTGCTGGACCGCCTATTTGGCCAGCACTACTCAGTCAATGAAGGGGTGGCGCGGATTTGCAGATTTTTTAGAGCCAGAAAAACCTTCTTCCTCTTGTCAATCTCATTGTCTGTGTGCTACTCGTACGTTGTTAATCTATTTATGTCTAGTTTTTAATTTTGATTCGTTTGCTCTTGGCGGTGATGTACTGTACGTTAGCTGCAATGCAAGCACATATACATTCCTGACTACACGAAGCGGCTTTTGTCCCATCCTCATGGTCGCTTCGTCCCAACCTCATGGTCGCGTGGCTCGTTTAACTCGATTTTGAATCGAAATAGTAAAAATAATCTCATTCTTTGGTAAATGAATTGACAAAAATAACATATATATTGTGCTTAAAATGCACAACATGGGGGCCTATTGTACCCCACCGAGTGGTAGATCACATGGCGGCCTCCCATTTGGCGGCAACCGGCTTGCCACGCTCCCTGCACACGGCAAGCGACTCGTCCACCCCTGTCGTGCATTTTGAGCGTGGCATAGGTATTATTTTTATCCTTTCATTAGGAGAGAGAATATTTTTACTATGTCACTTCAAAAGTTGAATGAATGAGAAAAAAAAGCTCTACTAGTAATCGTTAAGACTGACTGTTCACAAGCTATGCGTTGGTTATTCATGGTAGAATGTTGACCGTACGATTGTATGTACATCCTGCTATTGTACCATCAAGCTGGTCTCTCGTCCGGACTCGGGCATTGTCAAATGTTCTGTGGCTTGCATGTACTATTCATGTTCTTCACTCCTTCCACGGTCAGTGAACGGTGTTGTCGCGGAGTAACTTCTTCGCTCGTGGCTAAGGATGGCAACGGGTCATTCCCCGACGTGGAGTGATAGAACAGTCCCGCCCTAGAGAGAAGGAAAAATCAACGTTCTCTGTCTTCGTCCCCATCTCCATCTCTATCCTCGGGTGCTATTCTCCCCCGTTTCCCGTCACCATAAGGTTATTAGGGCTCTACAGGGATCCAGACCCAAAAATTAGATCATCATCAATCAAGCAAGCAAGCAAATGGAGACATCAAGCATTTGAGAAGAGGGTGTGTGTTGGTGTTTTAGAATCGAACTTACGTAATGATTATTTGATTCGGGGGTCTACAAGACTCAAATCACGTAGATAGAATGATATAGATTTTTATACAGGTTCGGGCCTTCTCCGGGGAGAATAACAACCCTACTCATGTATGGCTATATTGAGTATGCTAGTTACATATCAAGAGAAAGAATGAAATGTAATATCTTGTACTCCTGATTGTGTCTTTCTTCCTCTCTCTCTCCGCCATCTAGTGATTCCTCCTTTTATAGCGTGCTCGAAGTGAGCGACAATTTCTCCAGCCCAAAGAGCGTATCTATGCTTCAGATGATGGCACAGTTACCAGATATTACTGTTGGAGAAGTAACGTTCCCATGTCGCCAGGCAGTTATCACCAGCACAGAGAGTTTAATCGTGCAGTTATTCTGGAGAATAATAGCGTATATTGACTATTTAGATGCCCTAATCAATTGGGCCGACTTATCTGTAAGCTCGATCGATTATCGGGAGGTCGTAACTGACCTGATCGTAGAAGCACTTACGACCATGAGGTGATCGTAGAAGAACTTACGATCATGTGCTAGTCGTAGAAGAACTTATGACTATAGAGGTGGTCATAGCCGACCTAGTCGTAGAAGGACTTACGACCATGAGGTGATCGTAGAAAAACTTACGATCATGAGGTGGTCGTAGAAGATCTTACGACTCCAGCTTCTACCTTATGAACATTAAGGGGTATACTCAAGAACTATGTAATGGCGTCATTATCCATAATAAGGATTACAGATAAATAATTAAATGAGGATTTCTAGATCCTCGTCAGTGTGGATGAGTGGTCGACTAACCGGAAGAGGAAGAGACCGTCGTCGGCTGTTAGGGAGGAGGAGGCTGGTGCCAACTATTAGGGAGGAGGTCGGCGTTGGCTCTCGACTGTTGGGGAGGACCGGAGGACTAGACGAAGGCGGTGACAGATGTTGGTGGAGCAATCGGATGTTATGAACGAAGCAACCGAACGGAGGGGATGCAGATGCCAAACGAAGGGGATGCGAACGGGGAAGGCGGATGGGGTATTGGGGCGGATGCGACCGAACGAAGCCGCCGAACGGAGGGGATGCGGACACCGAACAAGAATTGCAGATGGGGAATTGGGGGCGGTGGCTGGGAATGGGGAAGGCCGAAGAAGGATGGGGAAGGCCGAATGGGATGCTACTGCTTGCGCTAGGGTTGGAAACGGGAGTTACAGGACTGTGCGGTAGTGACGCACATATCATAGGGTTATGGGGGGGGCATGCGGGTAGCAGGGATGAGTACAGAAATGGACCTGGCCCCGCATCGCCCGATGGGGATTTAGATTTTCATATTAGCATCCTTGTGAGGGATGAAATAGTCCCAATCCATGTCCTTAATGGATGAATTCCCCAGTGGGGAATGGAGACTGTGGCATCCCTACTCGTGGCGGATTCTCTCTCCGACTTCCATGCCGCGCAAACCTTCACGTCGTCAATCCACCCATTTTCCTTCGAGAAGTGAACCTGTGGAGGTAAACAAAATGTACAGTCGATCACACAAAAGGGTAAAAACAGGTCTGATAATTCCCGCCCGGTCTGATGCCTGTATCTATAAAAAAAATCTGTCTGGGCACTATTTTTCAGTCCTGATCCGTATCCAGAAAATATCATGGAACGTGGGTTCGAATATAGGAAGAGTAATATTCAATTTGTATATGTATTTTATAGGATATCCGAAAGATATCAGATAAATCAACGAAATGAATATCGGATAAACATTAATATCCTTTAGGTTTTTTAGTCATTGACCAATATATAATATGAATTCACATTTGATTATATTTTTGTTGTTAAGTAGGATAAATAATTCTCTAATAGGTAGTATAATTTAACACTTTTGTTGATGAATTTATATATTTTCTTTACATGTACACTATCCGTTAAGTTATTCGTGACCAATTGGGATCCAATTCATCCGTATTTGTATCCCGAGAAAATTATATTCATATTCGTATCCCGTGTATCCGGATCCTAAGTAAAAAAAAAAATATAGATTACAATACTGAAAAAATAGTATTTACGCGTATCGGACCGTTTTCGCCCCTGTTCACGCACAGCCGGGTGCAAGTGGTTTGCATAAGTGCATAACTCGGTGGCCAACTGGCCAAAACCGCGAGGCCGGGTCACATCGCACGGGCGTGGCGTGGACCAACGCCAGATTTCGGGCCATGACACTCGGCACGCAGCGAGTGGTGGCAACCGCGAAGCGGCGGGCTCTGCTCTATCCACTCTCGGTTCTTCCTCCTCACCCTCCGGCCCTCCCCCGTCGCCTGTCTTCCTCTGCCTCCCCTCTTCTCCCCCATTCCATCCATGGCCGCAGCAGCCGCTTCCTCCTCCGCCTCGCCGCTTCTTCTCCCCTCAGGTATTCCATGATCGACTTCCTTGCATTCTTCAGCTTCTTACGAGTAGTAGGGCGCCTCACGGAGTTGGTTGGTTGCGCACAGGGCCGAGATATGCCTCCAGGGCGTGGCTTCGCGACCGCAAGGCGTTCAGAGGTTGCAGGGCTCTGAGTTCAGAAGCACCATGCTGCTGCAAGGTTGGTGGAAGCGCAGGGCAATGTGGAGTAGCTGACAGCTGCGTGATCGGTAGCACCCGGAGGAGCATGCTCGGAGTGGTGGCTCTCGGGGTGTCTACCTTTGGGCTGGCCGGGCTTGATGCTATCGCCGCCGGGTTGCCACCGGAGGAGAAGCCCAAGCTGTGCGACGCCGCCTGCGAAAAGGAGCTCGAAAATGTAAGTTGATACTGTATATTGCCATAATGCCATTCTTGGCGTATGCTTTTTAGGTTGAATTGGTGCGAGGATAACATCACGAAGATCCTGCTTTGAGAAAACTTGGGAGTCTGTTTGAACTATGTATGATCTTGTTTACCAAATATAGGAGATAATAGTGATTATGTCAAGTCACAATATCGCAGCATTGCTCGTCAATTCCTTTTTTTAGGCCTGTTTAATGCCTTGTTTGCCAAATGGTCTATTTAGCGTGGTTACTGTAAAAATAGATTGTATTTGGGAGAGAACAATTTAGCAGATTGTGCAATCAATGCATCGCTTTATATAAGTTTTTCGGATATGCTACAGTACCGGTTTTTGGATAAACCTATTACAGAGAAGTTACAACAGACATAATCTGTGATTGATTACAACGACTAACTACATTGAGTTAGAAATAATATATGTGTAGATATAATCTATCTACAGATCGGTTCAGATACTTTAACATCATCCCACAATCTTAACTTGACCAAATGTTAAGATTGTACCGAAGTATCCAAAACAATTTATCTAACAACGGCTTTGTAAGCACATCGGCAAGCTGATCATGTGAAGAAACAAATTTGATCTCCAACGCATGTTGGGCAACCTTCTCTCTGACAAAATGAAAATCTACCACAATGTGTTTCATCCTCGCGTGAAATACTGGATTAGCCGAGATGTATGTGGCACCTAAATTATCACACCATAAAACTGGAGGATGTGATTGAAACACACCAAGTTCAGAAAGAAGTGATTGAACCCACAGGCTAGTTCAGCTGCAGCATTAGCTAGCGCCTTATATTCGGATTCTGTACTCAACCGCGAGACTGTGGCTTGATTCCTTGAACTCCAGGATATCATATTGGATCCAAAGAAGATAGCAAATCCTCTCGTCGAGCGACGACCATCAATACACCCGGCCCAATCGGCATCAGTGAAAGCACTGAGAAGAGTAGAACTCGTTTTCTAAATTCCTAACCTCATATCTTGAGTAAACTTCAAATAACACAATATGTGTTTTACTGTTGTCCAGTGACTACAGTGGGCATGTGAAGATACTGGTGTATTTTGTCAACCGCAAAGGAAATGTCAGGCCTGGTTATCGTCAGATATTGTAATGCACCCACAATACTCTTGTACTTTGTCATCTCAGATGCTAAAAAAATATTTCCAACTTCCTTTGACAACTTTTTTGAAGTAGACACAGGGGTTGAAATTGGCCAACAATTGTGCATGTTGGCACGCTACAACAACTCATCTATATATTTCTTTTTTGTCAACCGAATTCCCTTCTTGTTATTGACCATATCAATCCCAAGAAAATAATGCAATGGGCCTAGATCCATAGTTGCAAATTCAGTCTTGAGATGCTACAATAGAGTCAGGACCCGAGATTAACACTCTCAAATCCTCTGTGTATTACTGAACTAGTCCCATGATCAGGGGCTATCTCATACAGTAAACAAATATGGTAATATCCATAATACGCAAAATTTTATTAACAAATATCAAAGTTGATTACCAGAAAAGCTTACAAGCCAACAAATAAGAACACAATAGAAGACAAATGAACAGTAGTAGAGCCCAGCTAATCTGCCACAGACAATCGAATAGGGGCGCAACCTAGTCATCCAAGTTCTCATCCTCCACGTAGCACTCTTCTCCAGCTCAACAATTTATTAAGCAAGGGTGAGCACAACTAACCGTACTCCGCAAGTTGCACCCAATAACAGATTTTAATGCATGCAAGGATTCATCAAAGGAGGGCTTATATGGCTTAGTTTGCATAAAGCGACGTTTTTTGTTTAAATATTCATACTAAGTTCTAAAGAAGTTTATTCTATAACTAAAATTCATTTTCTAAATCTCAAATTTCATAGTGAGATAACAATCACCAACGAGTGGTGAAGGATATCTTCCTATCACATGGCATACCGCCCAATTTCCCACTTGGATACAATATCTAAAATCATTTGATAAAGTCCTTTGAAAACAAACCAAAATCTAACTTTGCTTTGGCTTTGCTAAGCATGTCCATGACCGTGGACACGGCTATTCAGGATAGTTTTACACTCTACAGAGGTTGTACAACTTTACCCACATAACACGACTTCTCTAGTTTGTTTGGCATCCGTCGATATCACTGCTCATTACCTTAGGTAAGCAGTCTAGAGTACATGTCAAGGCCTTTACAATGCACCATCACACTGTAGTCCCGCCTCGCTAAGGTTTTGCTTCCTTTGAATAAAAATCCACCGGATTTAAGCCCCCTCTTGCGCCATGTGGGAATACATAAAACTAGGTCATAAAGATACCCACACAACGGGATGGCACAACCACGGTGAAATGTTGCAAATTATTTAGCCAAGTCTCGCCTACACAGGACTTGTGGTAGTACGACGAGGCTTAGCAAGATGCGGCTTGAAGACTGATCATTAATTGACTTGGGCGACTTTCCATAAAACCTATGGACCTCGATCATAGAAATGACTCGATCCCGTGCATCAACGAGCACCATCCAAACATCCATTTCGCCAAGTCCAAACCAAATTTTATTTTATTTTTCAAGTTAAATCATTTTCCAAAATTTCTATGGTAAAAGTAATACCATAGCATCATGTTAAATCATAGTTGATCATTTGGCTAGATTCCCCAAATTTAACATTTTTTGTCTAAGCTTTTACTAAGCATAAACTTTCGCAATGTGTCTAGTTCATACTAATATACCAACTAGATTTTAACTACAACATCAAGGTACGGCTACTTCAATAGCAACATTTGGCTATACAAAGGAATTGAGAATAACTATAAAGCTTAAAATATGAATTAAAATTATTTGAGTATAAATACACATGCAATAATAATTTAAAATATTGGGATTCAAATATGATCAAAGGATATAACTTGCCTTACTTGTTTAGTTGTTGTTATTTAACGGCGTCGAAATTCGGTTCTCCGAAGTCGTCGAAATCTACATGCGAAAATAAGCCAAATTCAAATAAAATCCAAGTAAACTCCAAATTAAATAATTTTAGTATAGATAGCTAGATCTTGTTTTTAGATAAATTTAGGAATTTGAATCACTCGAATCGGAGCTTGAACGAAGAAGAACGGGCACTCAGAAGTTTTAAAATCACATGGTCGAAAGGAAATTCGACTAGTTGGAAGGTTTCGAGTACAGGTGGTCGGAAAAAGGTTTCGACTACCTGGTCGGAAGGAGGTTCAACTACAGGTAGTCGGAAGGAGGTTTCGACTACCTGGTTGGAATGTTTCGACTACAGGTGGTCGGAAGGAGGTTCAACTACAGGTGGTCGGAAGGAGGTTTCGACTACCTGGTCGGAAGGTTTTGACTACCTGGTCGGAAAGTTTTGACTGCAGGTGGTCAGAAGGAGGTTTCGACTTCACCTGGTCGGAAGGTTTCGACTATAGATGGTCGGAAGGAGGTTTCGAATTCACCTGGTAAGAATGAGGTTCGACTACAAGAGAGACAACACGGCAGTAGAAGGGGAAACAGAGGAAGCCAGGAGCGGCTCAGGCATGGCTTCGCCGGCGGTGAGGGGGACACCGGCGGCGATCAGATGCGGTTGGAGGTGGTGGCGGAGTTTCGGCGAGGTGAGAGCGACCACCACGTAGAATGTGGCCTTACGATGCTGTCGGTGAAGACCACGGTGGAGGAGGACCTTTGCCGGCGGCGCAAAAGACAGCGGAGAGGAGCTTGGCCGCGGAGCTTCAAAGCGACACGGAGAGAGCGAGAGAGGGTTGGGAGAAAGGAAGGGGAGCTTGAGGGGCGCACGAGGCTCTCTTTATAGGGGGGTGAGGAGGAGAGAGGGAGGAGTTCGTTGACATGGGCGCAGGAGCGAGCTTTGGCCGACGCAAGGCATGGCGGGGCCGACGGGATTCGCGGAGAGAGAAGAGCAGGTGCAGGATTGACAGCAGCGGGGCGTGCCTTCAATACACGCGGAAAACAGGGAGGAATAGATAGGATAAACGCGCCGGCGACGATGACTTTTTTGGCATCCGTGACGTAGCGCGGACGCGGAGGCGGACGGGGCGGGGCGGAGCAGAGGGCAGGTGAGCGGCGAGGTCAATAGGGTAGGTGGGGGAGAAGATGAGGCGGGGAGGGGAAAAGTCGGGGTGGTGAGCGCTGGATGTGCGGGCGGCATGGGCAGCCAACGGGGAGGTGAGGCTGGCAGGTGGGGACCACCAGGCGGTGAGAGAGGGAGGCGGGCTAGCGCGCGGGCCCAACTCGGCAGGGAGCTGGAGAGGGGAAAGGGAAGCCGACAGGCGGGCTCCACGAGTAAGAGAGAGGGAGGGAGAGAAGGCCGGCAGGAGGGAGAAATGGGCCGGGAGCAAAGGCTTTCGGCCTAAAGAGAAAAGGAGATTTAACTGATTTTTTGATTTTCAGAAAATACAGCAAATAAAAATAGCGTTTAGAAAATAGCAAAAGAGTTCAAAAATTCTATAAAAATACACAGAAATTACTTGAATTATTTGGAACTTAATAAAATTATTTCCAACTTAAAGTTGTCTTTTATTTTTGCACATAACTATTTTTATTTTTTGAAAGACAGGAAAAACCTTTAAAAATACTAGAAAAATTCAAGAAATTACATCAGTTTTTCTTTTTAACTTTAAATCCAATGTAAACCCAGCAAATCAATAAACTTTATTTTTTACTTTTAAAATATAGGAAATCGAGAAAAGCAATAAAACTCTTTTAAAACTCAGGAAATTCAATACAATAATAATTTTAAAATTTTAATTTTGGTAACAGAACTTTGGGATGTTACAAATAGCTTGTTTGATGCTTGAGCTGATGAGCTGGTTATAATCAAATCATCCACATATATAAGAACAAACATGGTTATACCTGGATGATGTAAGACAAACAATGAAATATCTGATTTGGACGGAACAAATCCAAGCTCTGGTAATTTCATACACAGTTTGGAATACCATGCCCATGTCACTTGTTTCAGCCTGTAGATTTCTTTCTCAAGTTTGCATATATGCCGAGGAAATGTTGAATTCTCATAGCCTGGAGGTTGCCTCATGTTGACTTCTTCTTGCAATTCTCCATGCAAGAAAGCATTCTTTACATCTGCTTGTCGCAACACCCAACCATGGGAAACAACAATCGACAAAACCAAGCGAATTGTGACCGGTTTTACCACAGGACTAAACGTGTCCTCATAGTCAATACCAAATCTCTGCTTGAATCCCTTAGCAATCAACCGTGCCTTGTGTCTTTCAATTGTGCCATCTGCCTTTTTTCAGTTTATATACCCATTTACAATCAATGAGATTGATTTCGGGACGTGGCTCAACAAGTTTCCATGTCCCATTTTGCCGAAGCGCTCTAAACTCTTCATCCATAGCTTGTTTCCACACCGTCTGAGTTAAAGCTTCTTCCTGTGTTGTCGGTTCACCAATCTCCTCAACCAACACTTTTGCCGGTTTGCCAACAGTAACTGTCATAGCTCGATGTCTGCCAGCATAAGGAATTGTGCCATCAGTTCTTATTTTGGGTATGTGAATGTTGTTCTGGAGCCTAGTGCGTACACCTCGTGATTCCTGCTATTGTTCCTGTAGATATATAACTTCTGTAGACAGAGATTCATTAGAAGAATCAGATGCAGATGCAGTAGGAACAAAAGTATGACTATCTCTTTGTTGACCAATTGGAGAAGGTGTAGGTGTAGAAACATCTGGGTTTGGTAGCAAGATGGACACATGACCAGGGGATTGATGCACATGAGTTGAAGGGACACAGGACCAGGGGACTGATTGCTATATCCGATAAACACACATTGTTGTGAACGGCATTGCAACTTGTGCGCATTGTAGGGCCTCAAATTCGGCTAGCATGCATAGCCAAAGACTTTAAGCGAGTCATATTCTGGTTTGCTGGAAAATAGACACTCAAAGGGAGTATCATCATCAATGACCTTGCTCGGGAGACAATTGATGGGACGACAAGCAGAGACAAAAGCATCCCCTCAGAATCTGATGGGAACCGAGGAGTGTGCTAAAAGCGCTAGACAGATCTCAACAATATGACGATGTTTCCTCTCTAAAGTGTCGTTTTGCTGATGCGTGTGAGGACACGATACTCTATGGCGAATTCCTATCTGGTTAAAGAAGGTATGAAGTTTTATGTATTCTTCTCCCCACTCGGTTTGTATGCATTGTATTTTCCTATTGAGAAGTCATTCGACTTGAGATTGAAACTGAAGAAAAACACTGGCAACATTCGATTTCTTTTTCAATAGATAAACCCAAGTGCATTGACTATAAGCATCAACAAAACTAACATAGTATTGATAGCCATTGACAGTCTTGACAGCTGGCCCCCACACATCAGAGTGCACAAGCTCTAAAAGAACAGAATACTGACTTGATGAATTAGGGAAAGGTAGCTGATGTCTTCTAGCCATCTGACATGCTTTACAAACCGAAGAACTGGTTTTGTTGGAAGAAAAACACAAATTATTGGACTCCAAGAATTATCAATGGACTGCAGGCGATGGATGAGCAAGCCAACCATGCCCTTGCTCCACCGTGGGTTTAGCAGCGAGCAAAGCCTGCTTGGATCGAATGACACTTTCCAGGGCCATGGGATAGAGACCGTTCTCACATCTGCCTTGCAGAAGGAGACTCCTCGAAGCTCGATCCTTTACAAAGAAATGATGAGGGTGAAACTCAAAGAAAATGTTATTGTCCCTAGCTAGACGATGAACAGAAAAAAGTTGTTTGTCAATATGTGGAACATGAAGAAAATTGTTGAGTTTCAGGGTTTTCAGGGGAGTATGAATGTGAGATTGGCCAACATGGGAGATAGACATACCTGTGCCATCGGCAACATGTACCTTCTCCTTCCCATTGTATCGCTCACGAGTGGTGAGACGATCCAGACCACTCGTGATGTGATCCGTAGCTCCAGTGTCACTATACTAGTTGGTATCAATTCCATGGCTTGGTGTAGTGGTCAGTGCAGCAACATGTTTCTCCTCAGCCTGGTATGCATGATCGAACCTACGGTAGCATTTAAGTGTTGTGTGTCCAGGCTTTCCACATACTTGGCAGATTGGTCAAGAATTACCTGCCATCTGATTCTGTTTGAATTGTGAATTCGAGTTGTCGTTGTTGTTGTAGCCTCCACGACCTTTACCACAGTTGGGAGATTTTCTTCCTCCATGGTTATTGGAGACAAAATTGGCTTAGGCACCATCAATCTGCACTGCTTGATTGTGTTGCTCCACCCATAGATCAAAGGACATGAGATGTGCATAGAGATCACTCAAGGATACAACACCAGTGTGCGTCGTGACAGAGGTACCAGAGGATCAAATTCTTCACCAAGACCACAGAAAAGATATGAAATAACTTCCTCATCTCGAAGAGGTTGACCTATGGACACCAAAGTATCGGCAAGTCACTTGCTTTTACTGAAGTATTCCACCGTAGCTAGGTCATTCTTCTTCAGATTTTCTAGCTGCATGCGGACATTCATTGCCCTTGCTCTAGAATGAGAAGAGAACATGTGTTCAAGTGTTGACCATACCTCAACACAAGTGGCAAGGAACAACACCTGAGATAGCACCTCTTCAGAAAAAGAGGAGAGCAGCGCACTCAATACTTGTTGATCATGTTGCAGCCAGGTGAGATACGTCGGATTTGGCACCTGTGATGCTCCTGAATATGTCGTCTGGGAGATCAACTTGTCAGGGCATTGGATGGAACCATTGACATACCCTATAAGTTGTTGGCCTTTTAGGTAGGGCATGATTTGAGCCTTCCACAACAGATAGTTGTCGCATATAAGTTTCAGGTTGATGAAGTGGATGAAAAAGGAAATGGATGCAAGCGGAGGTTGATGACAACGAGCCGGTGGCGATGGCGAAGAAGGCTGCTTTGTTGGTGGACATGGCGACGGCGTGGTACGTGGATCGAATAGCTCGATACCATGTAAACATAGATTGTATTTGGGAGAAAACAATTTATCAGATTGCACAATCAATCGATTAGCGCTGGCATTGCTTTATATAAGCTTTTCGGATACACTACAATATCGGTTTCAGAGAAGCCGATTACAGAGAAGTTACAACAGACATAATCTGTGATTGATTACAACAACTAACTACTTTGAGTTAGAGATAATATATGCGTAGATATAATCTATCTACATATTGGTTCAGATACTTTTAAAGTTACATACTCTGTGATCTTAGCACCTCATCAGTATGGATAAATATGTTGTGGTCGTTGGTTGGATACGGGTCCGAGGACCGAGGGTAGGGCACTCGCCCTCATCTAGTCGCCGGCAGAGCTCTTCCCTATCGAGGCTCTGAGACTTAGTTGAACTTTTGATTTCTCATTTGTTGATTGATAAGGAAACATGTTATTCCTTTTATAGCGACAGTCCAACTTGATGTCTAAGAAATAATCTATAAGGAAACTTATCAATCCAATCTTACTTTTCCAACTATTAAAAATAACCCTCCTAATAAATAATATCATATTCCTAACAATAACTAGATAGATAAAGAATCCCAAAATAATCTACATAACCGACTATTCTTTATTCTAGAAAATCAAGCAACAAGCAAAGGAAAAAAATAATATGCTACAGTACCTATGTGTACTGTTCATGTGTTGCTGCAGTGCCACAATGCTGTTCGCGCGCTGCTCCGCCTCGCGCCTTACTCCATGCCAATAAATCGTCCCGAAAGTAACTTTTCTTTTGCTTTCCAGGTGCCTATGGTAACTACAGAATCTGGTTTGCAGTACAAGGATATCAAAGTGGGTGAGGGGCCAAGTCCACCCATTGGTTTCCAGGTGCTCACCCTCAACTGGAATGTGCTTATGAGATTTATGTCCCTGAATTTGTTTTTACTGACCATGCATTAACCAATGGCTGTATATTGTTTGTTCATTATCACGTAGGTTGCTGCAAATTATGTTGCCATGGTACCGAACGGACAGATATTCGACAGGTGAGAGATCTGAACATTTGGTGCGTGCCATTCAGCTGGATCATAGTTGTATTTTTATTAACACAAAGCCAACAAGTTTAAGTTATACCTGTTCAGAAGTTGCAAACTAAAAATGTTTATCTGTGGCAATTCTTGTTCTTATCACTATGCCTTGTTGTGTTGTGCAGTTCACTGGAGAAAGGCCAGCCCTACATATTCCGTGTTGGTTCAGGACAGGTATTTTTGCATGTTCTTATGTGTAGCATGCCGTTCTGAAAGATTACTACTGAAGTGAATCATGATACTACAAACTGATCTGAATCTAGCAACCACTGTTTCTATTCACAGTGCTCAGTTTCATCTCCAATGGATATAATCCTTGCTGATAGCACAACAAAATGAATTCATGCTCATTTTTGTCAGGTGCAGTGGTAGTCTAATGAGTGACTGCTTCATTGCTTACCCTATGAAATCTGGAATTAGTTGTATGCAACTTGCAACTTCAAAGTAGTAGGTTTGAGATGGTGTTATACTCTCTCATTCATCTGTTTGGCAATTTTAGGTGATAAAGGGTCTCGATGAAGGGATTTTGGCAATGAAGGTTGGAGGACTACGTCGGTTGTATATACCTGGCCCAGTAAGTACTCACACCTCACCAAATTTAAGAAAACAATGCAGAAAACAAGACAAAATTAGCTGCTTTGGCATTGTTTCTTTGTAATCTGGAGATCTCGACAGGATAATGATGATTTTCTTTTTCTTGAACTAAACAGTTAGCATTTCCTAAGGGGCTTACTTCAGCTCCTGGAAGGCCAAGAGTAGCTCCAAGCAGCCCCGTCATATTTGATGTCAACTTATTGTACGTACCAGGTCTTGATGATGAGTGAAAACATTCTCTTGCATTGCCCAGCTTTACAGGAGGAAATTGAAGTGAAGGATTTACTGTTTCCGAATTACAGTAAATCTACAGGGACAATTCTTTTCGGCAGCAAATTCTATGCAAGTATCATGAATTGTGTCAAGTAAATAGAAACATTGGTGAGTGGGTACCCTCAGTGATACAATGATATGTGCTAACCCTTTTGTTCTCTCGCCCAGTGTTTTATCGGGAGATTTGTTGTGTGTTTCAGTACAGTGTCAGATTGAGAATGCAAATAGTAAGATTCACCAGAAATTTCAAGACCAATACACCTAAATGAACATGGAGACTTCCTGAGAAAAATAGAGCAATTTGTGAATCCAGGTGTAAAAGCAAATGGTGCTTCAGAGGCTTCAAAGACAGTAGTCATAGTATAGCTGTCTCACAGTGTAAAGGCAAAAATGACATGGAATGGAAACCTGGGCTTACATTCGCCCTGGGAAAAAACAAGTAAACAGATAGCTTCTCCACTGTGCAGCCTCGACAAATCAGACTGCAACCATGAGAGAAAAGGCGCAAGGATTGCCCACAACATTGGCCTTTTACCCCCATCTATTCTTGATAAAACTGCTAGTTAATTGTAAGTTTGTAACCCCTAGACTGGACTGCTGCATGTGTTTTGATCAGGCGAACGGCTTCCTGTTGTCCAGGACTCACCTCTTCTTTGTGTACTGTACATCCGTGTTCTTCTTTGTTCTTAATAAAATCTGTTTTGCAGTTGCCTCGCTGTACCGGCAAAAAGAATCGGCCACTCCAAACAGCAGTTGATACCATAGTGCGAAAAACCGGCCGGCATACAATTTTAATATTTGCCGGTAGAATTAATTGAAAAATCAATAGATTAGTATCATCTACCAGACAATATAACATAATAAAGATGTTTATGCCTACTTAAACTAACAACGAATGTAGTCCAAGTGGCTCACTCTATCGTAGAGAAGTAAAAGGTGGTTAGTTCAAATCCTAGCGGTGCAAAAAAAAAATTAAAAAATAATTTCCACCCGGTTTTTTTTGGCAAACGATCCAAAGAACAAATTGGACCGGACTATTCCGTTTTGGAATTTTTAAAAATCTTTCTCAATTTGGAAATTCTTAAACCCTTTCCGCTTTCCTCTTTGGGCTATTCCGTTTTCCTTTACCGAAGACGGCTTTCTCCAAAGTTGCCATCGCCCTACTCGCTCTGCCCCGCGTCGCGCCAGAGGACATCATCGCCAATCGCCTCTTGCCGCTCCGCTTCACGCCAAATCCGTACCAGTGGTTGTCACCTCCCGCGCCACCTCGCCTCGCCATCAATGTGGGCACAGACTCCCACTGTCGCGCACCATCACCACGCCGCGCTCCACGCCCCCCTGCTCTTGCTCTCCGCGCCAAGCCTCACCAACGCATGCCCTCGCGCTAGTGAGACAAGCTCGCCATCGCGACACTGCTGTACCGGCACCTCACTACCGCTTGGTGTCGTTTACGCCCTGCCGTCCACCTCGGCCACTGCCGCCATCGCCTTCCCGGGCTATAAAAGATGCGTGTCTCCCTCTTCACCCACAACCTCAACACCTCACCATCGCCTCCTTTCCCCTCCAACTCCGATCATCTTCTTTAATTTCGTTGTTGCCTCCTTTCTTCCCCAGCAAGCCCGAAGGCAAATTTGCCGCTACCGCCCCTCCCTTTCCCTCCCAACCTTGTCACTCGCACCACCTCACCACCCCGAACATTTTTCCCCAAACTTTCTGCTCCTAACCCCGCCGCCAGCTCACCGACACCAAGCTCCACCAACATGCCATGCACGGCCACCGTCACCAAGCCATCATAGAGTGTCCCAGCGTCCCCCACCTCACCTTCACCACCCCTGAAACCCCCTCCACCCATTGATGCTCACGCGCCGGCCAATTTGGCCGGAGCATTACCGAACCACCACCGCCATCTTCCTCTGCTCCGGCCGTGTGCCACCGCCGCCGCCACCCCTTTCCCAAGCCACCTTGGCCTAAGCGAAACCCAAAAATGGGTTGCTCAGGCCACGGTGAAGCTTGCCGCATCACCCTGCGCCGTCGTCCGCCGCTGGCTCCTTCTCCCGCGGCTCAAGTGTGCAGGAGCGTGCACTGGCTTCAAGCCGTGCGCAGCTCGCTACAACCGTTGGGCCTTTAAGACCTGGCCCAATGGGCCTGTAGGCCACCTAGTTGTTGGGCTTAGCCCAACAATGTTCCAGTCGGACTGTTCCGGGCGACCCATTATTGTTCATGATACAGCCCGTTAGGCCAACACTGTTTGTCCATTACTGTTTTTGCCAAAACCCATTATTGTTCCACCCAAAACCCATTAGTGAATAGTTCCAGACCGGTTACTGTTGACCCAAACCCAGCACTGTTCATCCCATACACAATAAGGTGTTACATGTCTATTTCGACCGTTCTGAGCCCGTAAATTTCATTTTCAACTCTGTTTAACCCGATCAAGCACCCATTAATTCCTATTCACCACACCACCTTTTTCTTTTAATTATTTTCTGAATTTTATTTTACGTGTATGTTGTTCACAACTCGTTCCTTGTTGAGCCCGGGTATTTTATTTGGATTATTTTATGTTGTGTTAGGTCCTGACTTCGACGACCAAACCCTGAAAAATGCCGGACAAGTCAAGTTAATAGAAGACTTTGAGCAAGGAGGAAAGTCGCATTCATTTGATCATTTTGAGCCTATATTTAATGTACTTATATTATTACTTTTATTATCGTATTTATGCTAATTATTCTAATATTGAAATAATACTTTTGAATGCCATGATGAGTAGATGAATTACATCACCCTACATACAAGCCCGCATATTCTTTATACCATATTCACCTTGACAAGTTTATGACTACATAAAATGATACTAAATATTTAGCATTGTCATACAATGTGTTTGTAAATTATGGAAAAGAGTGTTGGCTAGCCGCCAATGGTTTTGGTGGAGAATTGAGGGTTGAGATCAGGAGGTTAGACAACCCAATGAATTTGATAAAAGTCAGTTGGAGGTGGGTCCAAGAAGATGGAAAACCACGAGTTGGTTGTTAGTTCACCTCCCCACTAGAGACAGGTAAGGACTAGAATCTTGTACCAAGTAACAGATACAGAAATCGCTCAACTACGAGTTTGGTATATCCAACATGGCTTAGTACACTGTTCTTTCGATTGAATATCTACAAAATGAACACCTGCTCTTGGGTATAGAGCAGCCGCAGTTTTGGGGTGGGCCTAGAGGGACACTCGCTGGTCTACACAACGGTAGGTGTCGTCAGCATCGGACCGCACATTCCACTGTTGACTAGTGGTTTCCCGATAGCTGTATGGTCCAAGAACCTACTGGGTAGAGGCTAGAAAGGTTGATCAGTGAAAATATTTTGTTATCTTAACTCAGTCGCACGCTAACGTGTTGCGTGTATATAACCTGACAGTATGAGTTTGAGGTATCTTGTAGATAAAGTTGGGCAACATTGGAGAGTATAATAAATGGTATTCGAATACGTCGGGCTTCCAGTTAATGAAGCTGTGTTCATGGGTGATTACAACATATGAGGCATAAGTAGATATTTTGATATGGTAAGATGGTAATTACAATTGTTGAGTAAACCCCTGATGTTATATTAGTATGATTTTATTGTTTTAAAAATAAACTGTTTTATCTCAAATGATGCATCGACATATACCTGATATGGTAAGCCCTAAATAATTCATTGAACTCCTAGCATGTAGAGCATTGTAAAAGCCTTAGCGTGTGCTCTAGACTGCTTACCTAAGGTAGTGAGCACTGGTATCAACGGGTGCTGAACAAACTAGAGAGGTCGTGTCTTGTGGATAAAGTTGTACAACCTTTGCAGAGTGTAAAACTATTCGAATAACCGTGTCCACGGTTATAGACATGCTGAGCAAAGCCACTCAAAGTTAGATTTTAATTTTGTTTTCAAAATATTTTATAAAACAGTTTATGACATGGATGGGTGTCCATGAGAAAAGTTATGGGCTGAAGTCCAGGGTTGGTGCCCGTGTTTAGGTTAATGTCGGGCTGGTGCCTACACTAGCTTTATTAGTTCAGTTAAAACTCAATTTTAGATATTGTAAAACTTGAACTTTTGAACTTAGTATTGTATTTAAAAGGTCAAATATTGCTTTTGCACAAATAATATCCATGCATGCATTAACTATGTTATTGGGTATAACTTGCGAGCACGGAAGTTGTACTCACCCTTACTTAATGCAAATAAATTTCAGAGGAGAAGGACTTCACCACCGGTGTGGATCTCGATAACCAGGCCACTACTCCAGTCGATTGCCCATGACAGATCAGTTGGACTCCACTATTTCTTCTTCGTCTTCCGTTGTATTTATTTAATATTGGCTTGTAAGTCTTTCTTGTAATCAACTCTGTTTATTAATAAAGTTATGCAAATTATGGATGTTACCATATTTGTTTAATGTGTAAACTAGCTACTGATCATAGGACTGGTTCAGAAATATACAGAGGGTTTGGGGGGTGTTACTTTCGGGTCCGATATATATAACTTTCTACTCCCGGGTGTAGTTACTTACATCTCTGATATATCACCTAAAAGAATTTAACATACTCTTTTATCACTTTGGGTATACTCATATACTAATTATAAGATACTCCAATATGAATCACACAAAAAAAACTGCAAGAGAGTCCATAGTTTTTAGCATATTTTGTAAATACCTTCACATTCGCATATAAAATGAGTATGTCTAAAAATTATACATACTACCCCTAAAAAGTATAAATACCACCTAAGTGGTCTTATATACTCATATACTATACATATATATACTTTCGATTGCGCAAGATACTATCTACGTTGTGATATACGGAATAAGGAGTAACTCCTGGGAGTAGGGAAAAAGCTTTATATATGTATGTGTGTGTGAGAGAGAGAGAGGGAGACGACGCAATGTATCTTTGGCGACATGCTACCCATCGGAATGGCAGATCAAATCCGAACTGCATGAATGACTGACGTTTTTTCTTTTAACTAACATTTGCATATATAGACCCCTGAAAAACAAAATGGTATCCTTCAAAAGGAAGATTTAAAAGTCTTGATATATGGCCATTTAACTTGTGCAACCTTGACCTCTGTATAGGCTATAGATGAATCTATACTCGGATAATACCCCAAAAATAATGATCCTGATATCTAATCGGTACGAGAACATATATAGTACATCATAAGTTCTGGTGTATCTTCAAAGCACCAAGCAAATGGTCATGAAAAAAATCCGAACAAATTTGGTTAGGTAAGTCATGATGCAATCAAGCATCCCGCAAAAATTCAACTACAAGTGCAACGTATATTAGGAGAAACAAAAAAAAGACAAATTTCAGTGAATAATAACCTTTTCCTATTCTTTTATTTTTGGATTCCATTTTCAGCGGGATTTGTCCTTTTATTTCTCTATGTGTAGATCAAATTTAGATATGCAATTTTGTGCATGATAGATTGATTGTGTCAATGTTGTTGGACACGTTTGGAAACATTGAGTCCATGTCAGTCACGGTGTCGAACACGGACATGAGTCGAACATATACTTGAGGTGTGTGCAAAATTAGTTCCGCGAAAAAAAGAAATTAAAATTCGGGTATGTATTCAACATTTCGGTCCAACCCATTTAGCCCAAACCTGGAAGGCTCAACCCATTTGTCTTCTCTTAACCCTAGCTTGCTCTTCCATAGCCTCTACTCGAATCGATCCCCACCTCCTTCTACTCGACGCCACCCTACTCCTTCCTTCTACTCCGACGGTGACCCCCTCCCTCCTGTGCTCTTCCACATGCCGCCCTTTTCTTCTTCCTTCTCCCTGACGCCGCCCCCTTCTCCTTCTGCTCCTCTCGCACAGCAGCGAGCCGACGAATGCATCCCCAGCAGCGACTACCTCCTCCAGCGACCGGCGGTGAGTCAATCGTCTCATGCTCCTTCCTCTCCACTCTCCACTCTCCTTAGATCTGAAATATCCCTCTCTCTTTTTCCTGTTTTAGCGTTTAGGACTCGATTATGCAAACCACCATGATTAAATTGTAACATTGTAACTAGCTGTTAAGAAGAATATCAAACACAATTCCAAATTACATACTATTAACTGCTTAATCAATATGAAAAATAAGCATCAATGCTTGTCATTATCAATAAATTCTGAGATATTGGTGGAACTCTTTTTTGGGTCAAAGGTAAGGAGCATCTTCAGTGCACACTCATTGGTTACAAACTAGTGCACATTGCCTCAAGTTAATTCTACCATAATGCTAATTTTGAGGTAGATTTTTTCTAATTTTTGTGAAATCATGATAAATTTTACAAGTGATTTCTACCGATGACTTTGAAATTAGGATATGGAACCGGATGGTTCAAGTACTAAACAACAAAATGTCAAGACTCCCTTGTGGAATCATGTCGAGTCCCTAAAGAGGACTCATGGAGGTGGAGGAAACATAAGATACAAATGCAAGTATTGTAATCTCTCACTGGTGTTGGTATTTTAGAAGTTACTAATATCTCTCTTGAAGAACCAGAGTTGGAGAGTGTGTCTTTTGAAGATGAGTCTAATGTGGTGAACGCAGGCGAGAATAAACAAGAAGTCTAGGAGTCTCATGCTATCTTTTAATAAGCCTTGAATTTGAGTTTATTATGTAATTTAAGTTCAACCACTCCTATGTTGGTTAGTGGCTGCTTGACGTTGGATTGTTGATTAGTTGTACTCGTCTTTAAATTTCTATATTTTAACTTGACTACTTCTTGTTGATTGTTATCATTTGTTAATTATTTGATGGTTGATACTTGTTATGTGTTTGCTGTTAGCCTATTGCTTAATTATTTTCATTGTAAGAATTAAATCTACATGTTACTTACATTTATTGATCAAGTTTTTTTTGTTCATGTGTTAAAGGAATTCTGAATTTCTAGTATTAATATGAAGTTACGAAGAGCTGAAAAAGCAAGTAGCCAAGATCATCTTTGAGGTACATATTCATATTTTTACACTTTACACTATTTCAATTTAGGAAAATAAAATAAAATAACACACACATGTAACCGTGTCCCCGTATCGCTATTTTTTTTAGAAAATAGCAAATCCCATGTGTGTCCGTGTCCAACAAACGTGTCCGTGTGTCTGACGCACTGGATATGTGCATCTACTTCCAACAAGAGATGCTTCCCAATCACGAAATCAACAGCCACTGCTCTCCGACCAGCCATCGCCCCAATGGCCAGGAGCGGCCATCGGCCCTTTCATCTTCAGGTCGAGTGCAGCCTGCTGCAGCTGCTGGGCGTGCAGAGGGTGCAACGGCTGGTGAGGGTGCGGTGGCTGCTGGTGCGGCGGGCGGAGGTGGAGGTGGAGGTGCTGCATCTGTTGCATTGCTTGGTTCTGGTGGCGAAACATCTGCTGGTTCCCTCCAAATGAGTGCGGCGGTCCCCCAAAGTTCATCATCCCTCCACCGTTGCCCATCTGGCCTGTCGCCATCTTCAGGCGCTGAAGCTCTGATTTCAGGGCGTCATTCAGAGCTACAAGAGCAGCGAATGGTAAGTTTTTGGACTGTGTTGTTAGGAGAGCATAAAGTCCTAGTGTTGCTTCAGCTTGGCTCCGTTTCACGGAATAATCAAGAGAATGTATGGAAGTACAAGCAAGGGAACTGAGAAGACAAGTGCAAAATGATCATGAGAAAATCTCTTTTGTTTGTATACCTGCACAGTATTTGTGTCCATAAATGTAGCAACCTAGATGCACTTAATATTTTATTTTCAAGATAGTTCTTCCGAATATATCATGAAGATACACAGGTCCCTCCCTAACTTAGGCTGTTGGCAACTCGGCAACAATACCAGTCCTACCAGCATGCCGGGTGGCGAGTGCGCGAGATTCTCTTATGTGTAAACAAAATTATGGCAAAATACAAAATATAGCAAAACAGTGAACTTTACCATCCTGTAGGTGGACTTGTTGCTCCACGCTCTGCAGACGGATCTTCAGTTCACTATTCTCAGTAGTCAGCCCAGTTGTGTCTCTCTGTTTGTATCAATATAATGAGGGTTCATCAATGCAAAATCAACATATCCTCAGTAAGTACAAAGCAAAAGCCTTGGGTGCTTCCAGCAAGCAATCCATATACTTGATAAACCCATTAACGGTGACAAAATTAATATACCTAAGCAAACTTGGTCAGTCCAGGTTCATGCAAGATCAAGAAAAAGCATGGTGTCTTTTCTGGTTGATTCTAGCCAGCCCAGGCAGGTACAGCACTATGCATACATAGGTCAGGCTCATGCTGGGTGGGCTAGTTTAGAAATTCAGATCCAGCAAGGCAGAAAAGGGCCAATTGCGTCAAGACCAGGCAAAGGATTGATCGATTCCAGCTACAGTACATATTCTAGACATGAATTGCAAGCTAGTGCAATTGATCTGTTTTCTTTTTTTCTTTGTTTTCAGGGACATAGGACCAGTTAATTGAATTACTCTTTCATACTTTTCCTAGAGTGGGGACTGAGGTGCAAAACCACAAGTAGCTAACAAAATTGATAAAGCTAGCAACACAAACAATAAAATAATATGTCATGGCAATGCCTGCCTATTGAAAGTTCCTGAATAACTTTCCTAGGTAATAACAAAACAGAATAGCAACTACATACTGAAATCACATGAAATCTCCATGAGAGCAGATGCATGATCCACTACACACCCACACACCATAGGATATAGAGGATTCTTACATTAGATTGTCTAATCAGATCCTACTGCTTAAACAGGCTGACAAAGAAAGATTCTCCAACTGCCGATCAGAACAGATAGTCAGGTAGCACCCAGCATATGTACTACGCAGATTGCAGATAGGTCTAGTTCAAGAGGTGAAAGAACAGATAGATCAAAATTTTCTTCTCTTAACTGAAAACAAATTGGGACACAGAGGTAACAAAAAGTCAGGACTAATCCTCACCTGTAGCAGTGCCAGCTGGGTTGACAATGTTGTTGCTTCTGAATGCAGGGTCTGCACTTTTAGCTCAAGTTCAGAAATGTACCACATTTTCCTTTCTTTTGATCTTGCTGCTGATTGTCTATTAGCCCAAATCCTATCACATGATTCATGTTGAGTAAGAGTACGAATAGACAATTAGGCACTTTTCAAACAAAACAACTAACGATTTGCAATACTCCAGACAAAGATTTGCTTGGTATCAAACATTGCAAGTTCTTTGTATCACATCATGTTTACAGCTTATTTATGGTTATGCGTATTGTAATTCTTATAGGTCGTCAGAAACATAATCATTCATACAATAAAACCTAAAGACATGAACACAAAAACTATTACAGTGCTCCCACTTCGTGTATTAATGCGAGTAACTAGGGTGCACGAATGTCATGTATAATTTCAACTAGACTAGAACCAGAAACGAAATGCAAATTTTGCTCCATGCCTGATGGCTGAATTTCTCGTGAGTCATGACAGTCAGGCACACCTCATGACAGAAATCGAATAAATTATTTGTCACGTGCTTGAGAACGAATTGGATGTCATGAAAAGCAAATTCAGATGAACCTATGGAATTGAATATGGGTAAACACAATAATCCGTAAAAATCAAACCTTTTTGCCTTCTTTGGGTCGACAAGCGCTAGTTCTGCGAGCTTTGTGGTTGACATTGCCTTTTTGGACTCTACCGGCGACATCTCCTCCATCGCCGGTGCCCCAAGCAGCTGCTCTGTCATGTCATAGCTGGACACATCCATCGAATGGCTGTGCTGATGCCTCGGCCTCGGCCTCGGCCCTGCCCCAGCCCCCGCCATGGCGCACGACGACCCCGCCTCCGACGCCCCGCACGGCGAGTTCAGCTTCTCGACGTCGAGGAACATCGAGAAGAGCTCCTCCTCGTTCTCGTCCGACAGCGACGGCGCGTCGCCAGCGCCAGGGACGCCGAGGTCGAGGTCGTCCGGGAGGCCGATGATCTCGGAGTGCGCGCGCCGGTGGCCGGGGTTGCGCGGAGGGAAGTCCGGCATGCGGCTGGTGTCACACTCCGGAGGGGGCGGCGGCGGCGGCAACAGCGACAGCGCCGCCCTGTCGCGCGAGGATTGCGGCGGCAAGCCATTGCCGTTGCCGCCGCCGCCTCCTCCTGCATCGCCGCCGCCGTCTTCTGGGATCGGAGACTGGTCCATGTTCTTGGCACCAAGAATTTTCTTAAAGATGTCGCCTTTCCGCAAATTTTCGGTCGATATCGCGCTGCGAAATGTTCCTTTTCGGATTAAAGAGCGGATAAAATGTGCACAAGAATTATCTGAAAGAAGAAAAAAAAAGTTTCGGAAGGCACTGCAAGAATGATAGGATCTAAAAATACTGCTAAAAATTTGTAAAAAGTTTGGAATCATGCAGGGAAGAACATATTACCTGCGATTTCAGTGTTCAAACGAAAATAGAAGTTTTTGCTTGGCCTCTTGTTCTGTTCATCGATTTGGAGATTCGTGTGCGTCTATTTTGGATGAGAAACAGTGGATAGAATGGAGACTGGGGGATTGTAGGGAGATACATAGGTAAAGGAACAAGGGCAAATGTTCTTACCCTTATCTCGTGGAGATAGGAAATTTGGAGGTAATTATGGACCAGAGGAGAGTGGGGATTATGTGTGAAACGAATTGGATGAGGCAATGCAAAAATCTACAATGTACGGACACGAACACGATACATCGACACAAGAATTCACTTTTTTAATTAAAAAAATACCGACACAACGACACGATTATATATATTTCAATAATATAAACAAATTACACATATGTATTATTTTTTATATTTCTTCATACTTGTCAAACTAAAATAATGTAAAGTACAAATATGTACCTCTCGAAGATGACACTCACCTCTTCATTCTTCTTTCAGTTAATTGTTCTAATGAATACCATTTCCAAAAAAAAAAAATCAAAATTCCATTAACATAAGAAAATAAATAACATGATCAGCAAGACTACAAAGATAATATGTATACTTGATTCTTGAACAACCAAAGCAACAAAACAACAACAATTGATAAATGATTCCACAATGTCTAGAACGTCAGCATGATTCCACAATAGAGGCTTGAACCTATTGTTGGTGTTTCGCTCCTCTCTAGCACTTGAATTAATGGTTTCCATTTTTCTAGAATGATAAAAAAAAAGCAATCAAAAACATAAGAACAAGCAATCAGCCAATCACAAATTTACGATTGTAAACACCTAATTGAATCATGGTGAAGAGCATCAGTGCATCACTCCATTCATTTATTTAGAGAATGAGAGTAAAGAGTAGACTCGAGAGCATGAGCATTAGTGCATCACTTACTAGGAGAGGGAGGTGGTCTGCTGGCTGCTGGAGAGGGAGGTCGCCCGGTGGAGGTGGTTTGCCGATTGCCGGAGGATTGGAGATGGACGGTGTGCGAGGGAGCTGGCTTGTTGGAGACTCGGAGAGGGAGGGCGCGTGAGGGAGCAGACGGCGGGCGGGGTAGGAGGGCACACGAGGGAGGAGGGCGCTTGAGGGAGAGGTTGTGCGAGGGGGGAGGTGCGGGAGCCGGCAGCGCAGCGATTTGGCGACGTGGCGAGGCCGATGGGGTGCGAGGAAGGCGATGGGGAATTGGAGAGTAGGCAGCGTGCGGGAGAGCGTCGGGGGAATTGGGGTCTAGATGTGAGAGGAGGCTAGGGTATACACATAGGTGGGTGGGCTGGCTGGGCTGTGTCCAACGGTAGGCCATGTCGGATACATGGTCACACCGTGTCTCGCACGTGTTGGGAATTTAAAAAATTAAAATATATTGTTTAATTGGTCGACACGTCGCTAACACATGTTTGCGATATGTCCATGTTCTATCCGTGTTGGACAGTAAACTAGCGTATCCGTGCTAGGACAGTAAACCAGTGCGTCCGTGCTACAGACGCAAAAAGAAGTCAAATATGGTGATTTTTTTGCCATTTTGGCACATTTTCACCGCGTATTTATAGAAATAGCCGACTTTGCAGTATATTTGTAAAATAGCACCGTTGCAGATCGGCCGTCGTGCAGCAAACCATCCCCACCGCCACGTCGCCATTACCGCACGGCCGCCGTGCGGCAACGCTGCCACGTCACACCTGTTTCCGCACGGCGGCCGTGCGGCAATGCCCTACCGCCGCCACATGTCAGGCTAGGTTAGGTTAGGGTTTAGTTAGGGTTTTGGAAATTAGGTTCGGTTCTTTGTACGAATTTTTACATATAGCAAACGAGTCCCAAAAATCATGAAATTTTATGTGGAACCTCCCGACACAGTGTACTTACCTGGGTAAAATTTCCATATTTTATTCCTTTGGAATTTTTCTCGCAATTTCATATAAGTGTACTGATTGTACGAATTTATGAGCCTGTGAACATTCGACAAATTACCTACCGCAGCAGCCGCATGCTCCTGGGAGTTTTCCATAATACGGCCACCGTGCGGTGGCCCTCCCCCGCAGCTGTCGATGGGACATGCTCTGAAGCCCAGGCCCTCCCCCTAATTCTACCGTCCCACCTCCCTCCTCCGCACATCTATCGCCTCGTCCAGAAATTTCGGCGCTAGCGCTTACGGAATTCTCGGCACCAACGCCGCGATAAAAGATCGAGGTGACCGACTAGAGGGGGGGGTGAATAGGCGGTTTTTAAAAAAAAATCGGCTAAAATCAATTAATAATGCGGAAGCTAATAACAAATTAGTTTTACACAATTAAAACCAAAATCAACTAGGCTCTACTAAGTGCACCAACAATCTGAATACAACACAATGAAAGCAATCATACAAAGATATATAAGTAATTAAAGCATGAATGTAAATTGCTCAAAGTAAAGCACAAGCACAAACCAAGATGACACAATTATGTTTTACCGTGGTGTTCGGAGACTTGCCGGTCTCCCCTAATCCACGTTGAGGTAAGCCCAACTACGTTGGACCGGCTCCACTAATTAAGCCAACACCTCCGAGATAAGTCCAATCACTTGGACCGGTTCCAACACGAACCAACACCTCGCTCCACTAGGGTTGCTCTTCCTCCATTCCGGAGATGGCGAGCACCAAACCACTCACAACACGCCGGACCTTCTCACAAGCTTCTTGAGAAGATTACCGGGCACGACTCCTCCACGTCGTCTAGGTGTCGGCAAACACCAAGAGAAACAAATCTCAACTCTCACTTGAACTAATCAAGTGTCAACGCTCAAGTGGATACACAGTCCACTACCTAAGGCAACACATGCACTTAGGGTTTGCTCTCAAATCTCACCAAGTGCAACACATGTACAAAAGATATGAGAGGCTTGCTCTTAGCTCAAGAGGCTCAATAGAGGTTCACAATGATAGCAGCAACCATCCCAACTGGCCAAGGTGAGTATTTATAACCCACACTAAAAAACTAGCCGTTGGAGGAAAGATTCCCTCTAATCTGTGCAGGGCCGGTCTGACCGCCAACTAATGGCCGGTCGGACCGCCCATACGCCAATGGCTATAAAACTAGCCGTTGGACCTACGGCAGGTCGAACCGCAACTAATGGCTGGTCTAACCGCCGCCAAATCGGTCAGACCGCCAAGGTTGGCCGGTCCGACCGCCCGAGGAAATTTGGCACACCTCAAAAAGGTGCTTCTCTGGAATAAAAGTACTGCGGAAACTCTGGTACTTCCGCACCACGGTTGTACCATTTTCTCAACGACGAAACTACCGTACACAAATTCAACTCAAGGGGAAATCGGTCGGACCGCCCAACACATGGCAGTCTGACCGATATGCCACCGGTCAGACCAGTGACCCCTGGCGGTCAGACCGCCAGAGTTCAGAGAGACCTCGCATTTTTCACTTCGCTCAAATGACAAAACACATTCGCCCATTTGAGTGCAAGTTCAACAGGGTTTAAATATGATATTTTCAGCAAGTTGCAAAACACATGGAATAAGGTACATGAACTTACACCTTTTGCAAAACACATTTGCAAACATAAGTCACATGTTACAAGAAATCAAACATGAGTTTCAACTATTTGCAAAACACATTCGCAAATAACTGCAGCATGCCACAAGGCTAAGGTGCATGGACTTCAACCATTTGCAAAACACATTTACAAATTATAGTCCCATACTACAAGGATTAAATGCATGAGCATCAATCGTTTGCAAAACATATTCGCAAATAATAGCTCCATGCATAGATGAGCTAGAGAAAACACAATGAGCTATCAACACATGACTAACTCATGCTACTAGTCAAGACCCCTCTTAATAGTACAGCAACCTATACTAGCAATCCGGTCTTTCAACCAAACACCAAGATTGATAAAAGACTAGGAACACATCCTTATCCCTAGCTAGTCATACCTTTGCCTTGCATCTTCTTGAAGCTTGATGACGCACATCATCGTTTCAAGTCCGGGTCCTTGACTTGATAATCATCAACACATGATGATATCCTTTTTCTTTAAGTTCTTCTCTTGAATGTGCATCAACCCATGATGCATTCTTCACTTGACCTCCATCAACATATGATGGGTCTTCTCTTGACTTGATATGCATCAACACATGATGCATCCTTTACTCCAAGTCTTGATATACATCAACACATGATGCATCCTTCATTAGACCTCCATTAACACATGATGGGTCTTCTCTTTGAACATCATCGACACACGATGATTTTCTTTTTCTTCAAGCTCTTCATATGCATCAACACATGATGTATCTTTCACTTCCACCTTGACTTGATGACAATCAACTTATGATGTCATCTCAAGTCTTCATTATCCTGGAAAATAACATATTCATCCAACTCATGAAAAATATTAGTTCCACAATATGATTATCATTAATTACCACATCATACCATTAACTCATAATGATGGGACAAGATACTTCAATATTTCCCTCTTTGGTAATTGATGATAACCACTTCAATTGCATATAAAAATGAATATAGATAATGTAACACAATATGAGTATATATGAACTACACAAGTTATATATACTCAAACATGAGTATGCGAAAACTACACAAGGTCTACATACTCAAAACATGAGTATATGAGAACTACACAAGTTCTATATACTCACAATATGAGTATACAAAAAACACACAAGCTTTATATACTCAAAACATGAGTATACAAGAACTAGACAAGTTCTATATACTCAAAACATGAATATACAAAAACTACATCAGTTTTGTATACTCACAACATGAGTATACAAAACTACACGAGTTTTATATACTCAAAACATGAGTATCAAGAACTACGCAAGTTCTATATACTCAAAACATAAGTATACAAGAACTACATAAATTTTGTATACTCAAAACATAAGTATACAAAAATTATACAAGTTTTGTATACTCAAACGGATATGCTTCAAAGTAAAGATCTCAAATATATGTAGAAAACGAAATATGGATCAATACGAATGAAACCACAAAATATAGAATGAGCTTCCCCTAAATGTGTGCATACACAAATGTGTAAATAAAAATATATGCACATATTCAAGTTATACTTATGGTGAGTTCTTCCTATATTTTGGATCCGAGGAATGCAACATTATATGAGAGTGTAAGTCGAATGCATACCTCGTTGAATTTCACATTTATATCCAAATGAGACTACACACTAGATATAGCAATAGAAATATTAGTCTCACAATTAGATTTGTCATTAATCACCAAAACACTCCATTAACTCATAATGGCAGGTCTAGATCCTTCACGCGATTCCTCCTTCACTCGGCTATAAATACCGAACTCTCGCAGTAACTCTTCGCTTATCTCAATTGCGTTTCGATTCTCGTTCTAGCGCTCGTCGCTGAGAACTCGGAGAACATAACATAATTAATTTTATTAGGAGATTAAGTATTTTATTACTTCTCGTCGCTTGTCGCTCGGCCTTTTTTGGTTGCTTTCCTCCGAAGGGTAAGTAATTTGTCGGATGCTTTTGTCGTTATTACCGTACTCGTTAGTCAGCTTGTCGTGATTAGATTGTTTAGGATTAATTAATTAGTCATAATTAGTTAGTTTACTGGTAATGAATTAGTTTAGGGGCAATTAATTAGTTTACTGGCAATGAATTAGTTTAGAGATAAATAATTATCGTAGTTATAAATAACTTATTGGAAATGGAGTGGTATTTTTTAGTGGTAATTAATCAAACATATTTAGTAGGTTTAGAGGTAATTAATCAGTCGTAATTAGTAAGTTTAGTGGTAATTACTTACTTTGCTGGTAATAAATTAGTTTAATGCTAATAAATTAGTGGAAATGAACTACTAGTAATTTATTTAGTGGTAATTAATTAGTTTAAGGGTAATTAATTACCATCACTTGCATGCAATTTGTTGTATTTAATTACACATATGGGTTGGACTTGTTAGTATTTTAGGTAACAACGGATGGGGTTGTGGTGGCTTTAGGTATTTTCGAATATGCAAGACTTGTATGTGTTTTACGGCAATGGTCTCATACGAGCCGGACCAGATGAGTTGGACCTATCGAGGTGCTAGTGTAAGGTGGTCCGGAGAGAGTTCGTCGCCAAGGCAACGACGAAGAAAGTTGTGATCGAGGCGATCACCTACACAAATTATGTATGAGAGGTCGTCAAGGTGGATGGAAGCATAGCATGGAGGCAGTACATAGAGATTGCCTCCCAGCCTGAGGTAGCCATTCACAGGAAGCCTATGGTCTACGTGAATTTCATAAGAAGGGCGCCAGGAAACCCTAATGATGCCAGAACCTCTACAAGCGGGCAAGCGCAGCCCGAGCCTAAAGAAGGCAGCATGTAATGTGCTGTCTCGGAGGGAAGTCCCGCGCCTAATTTTGTGCCTAATGAGGGGGCGAAAATGTGGTGGCCAACCCACATCGACTGCCACGAGTATCTACCGGATGAGCCTATCGGGTTGGAGTCCGACGAGGACACCGACCTAAGCTCGGATGGTAGCGACGAGGACACACATCAAGCCGGTGGCCCAACCGGGGAAAATACGTCATCGGAGGTGCCTTACGTGGCATCGAGCCTTGATGATATCGCGATGTGTTTGCTCATATAACCACAAGAAGAAGGCTCCCAATGGGGGTTTGATACCGTCACCCTCTTAGTTGGGCAACGCTTCCCTAACAAGGTGGCTGTGCAACAAGCTATAGCACGGTACGCCTTGTCCATCAGCTGTGTGTACCAAGTGCACCAGTCCAACCTAAGAAAGTACACAATGAAGTGCGTAGTGGAAGGTTGGCCAGCCAAGGTCAGTGCTTACTGAGCAAAGATCTTCGGCTCAACATTCACGGTCAAGGCATTGACCGACCACACTTGAGAGCTCAGCGAGCCCCTGCGGCAGCATCGGAACGTGACTTCTGCATATGTTGCAAGCCTCATCTCGCACCTAGTTGAGGCGGACGTGTCTGTCTCCCTCAAGATGCTGATGTCGGAAGTTACCAATCAGGTTGGCTATCCTGTCAACTACAGCAAGGTCCGACGAGCCAAGCAGAAGGTCATCGAGTCCATGCACGGAACATACAAAAATGTGTACAACCTTGTGCCGAGATTGCTTCACCAGATTGCCGAATCAAACCCTGGCACATACATAAATAAACTTGACCGTGAAGATACTAAGAAATGGCTGAACCACTTTATACTGGACCGGGTGTTCTGGGCTTTCGCTCAGGCCATCGTGGGCTTCTAGTTCTGTTGTCTTGTGTTAACGATGGATGAAACTTTCCTCACAGGGAGGTACAAGGGTAGCATCCTCACCGCGGTGGCGGCCGATTCGAATGATCAGCTTCTCTCGGTGGTATTTTCCATTGTGGAGAGTGAGAACACATCCAGCTGGTTGTGGTTCCTAACGAACGTGAAGAGGACGGTGGTGGGAGACCGGCCGAACATCTGTCTAATCATAGACCATAATGCTGAGCTGTTGGCGGCCATCAACACCATGCAGCGTGGGACATATCTGTCTCACCAGTGGAACGATGTGCAATCTAGGTGGTGCATAAGGCATCTTGCATCTAACTTGTTCACACGGTTTCGCAGTCAGGAGGTTATGAAGACGTTCAAGGCATTATGTCTGCAAAACCAGAGGTGGAAGTTTGACTCCATTTGGAGAGACTTGGAACACCGGACTACAAGGCATACAAGGGAGTCCACTTCAGAGGGAGAGCAACCCAACAGTGCCATAAGCTTCTCGGAGTGGATTAATGGCCATACTCCTGAATGGGAGAAATGGTCCCTCCTCTATGACATAAACGGTGCGAGGTACAGAATTATGACGACCAACATGTCTGAGGTCTACAATAGCATCCTCAAAGGTGTGTGGTGCCTCCCTATCACCGCTATCGTCCAGGAAATATAGACTCGCATTGTTGGTTATTTCATCAATAGAGCCACCGCAGCCAAGCGACAGATAGAGAAGACAAGCAGTGGTCCAAGAACATACAAATGCACATGGATCAAAAGATAGAGAAGGCCCGAATGCACAACATCCGGGTGATTGATGGTCTCGGCGGAATGCGAGATCGAGCTTCGGTAAATCGTCAACAATCATGATAGGGGGAAAAGGAAACAGACATACACCTTGGGTGATGTAGCGACATGCACTTGCAACAAGCCGAAACTCTTTCACAAGTTATGCTCGTATGTGTACAAGGTGTGTGCGCAAATGAGGCAGATGTCTACACGTACATCTTCGAGTACCACGACGTGAGTTATGAAGAATTTATATCATTGTTACATTTTTTTACTGTACGGTGCACTTACATCATGGAATCGCATGACATGGACGACTTCGACATATCAGCTCGCCGTGGAGAGTCCAACGACAAGGGGAAGGCTCCTTCCACCGAGACCGGCAGACGTCGTAGCGTATCCGGCCGACCGGGCGCACTCCGTATCGAAGACGTGAGTTATATACAATTTACATCATTGTTACATTTCTTACTGTACGATCCACTTATATTATGGAATCGCAGGACACGGGTGACTTCGACACTCGTCGTCACCGTGGGTAGCCCCGAGACATGGGGCACTCGCAATGGCACCGCGGAGACTAGTTGCACACATAGTTAAATAACAGCCCCGAGACAAGCATTCCTGTAGAGAAATCAGTATGTCTAGAAAACGTGGAATGTCGGAAGACAACGAAGGCTTGAAAAGACTACAAACACCCATCAACATGCATCGAAGGTGCTACTATGTGATGAAGTGAGCTCACCAAGAAAAGAGATTGTCGCGGATACTAGTTGCAGACACCTATTTTTTAATGTTATAGGACACTCTTTGTTAATTTAGCAGTTTATTGTGGATGATATTCTTTAATACTATATTGTACCACATGCTAAGTAAGCTTGTGCATGAACCAGCTGAGGGAAATGTGTGGCGTGCAGATTATATAACGATGTACCGTAGCCTTCGAAACGCACACGAGTCGGAGGTTACGGTACATCGTTATATGATCTGCATGCCACACACTTTCCTTAGTTGGTTCATGCACAAGCTTATTTAGCATGTGATGCGATCTGATATTAAAGAATATCATCCACAATAGACTGGTAAATTAACAAAGAGTATCCTATTTCATCGGGTTACATGTGATAATACCCCGTCCTCCTTCATCCCGGTTCATGCACAAGCTTATATAGACTTTGGTATATCATTTGTTATACCATTATGTTTGGGTATATTTGTATTCAAATTTTGTTTTTCTATATTTGTACGCGTATTTTGGTTGTTATGTGTGTACTCCTGCGCCATATTTTATATTTACATCTCGAACGGAGTTGCAATGCATGTTTTTTTCCCATATATTCCAAGTCACATGAAATCATGAAACCCTAATTTCTGAAACCTAAAATTTAAATTTTCGCAACCTAAATCCTAAATTTTACAATTACAGAACACATATCAAATTGTCCAAATAGTATACATTCAAGTCCACTGCACGAGGAGCCTTCAAAATAAAATTTATAATTTTTGGAGCTTAATTTCTACATTTACAAATTCGTAGAATCAGTACACTTATATAAAATTGCGAGAAAAATTTCGAATGAATAAAATTATGGAAATTTTACCCAAGCAAGTACATTGTGTCGGGAGGTTCCATATAAAATTTTATGATTTTTAGAACTCGTCCGCTATATTTAAAAATTCATGCAAAGAGCTGTGAAGCCTAATTTCCGAAACCCTAACTAAACCCTAACCTAAACCCTAACTGACACGTGGTTGCGTCAGGACGTTGCCGCACGGCCGCTGTGAGGCAACGGGCATGACGTGGCGGCGTTGCTGCCCGACGGCCGTGCGACAACGGCGACGTGATGCGTGGAGAGTTCTTGCCGCACGGTGGCCGTGCGGGAACGGTGCTATTTTTGCAAATACAACTGGAAGACATTCATTTCTGTAAATACACGATCAAAACATGCCAAGACAGAAGAAAAAAAAATCAAATATGGTACCCAAAAAAATACTTACAAATATACTTTTGTCTTTTCGTATCGTACGATTAAAATGTGCGGTGTAAAAAAAGACATCATAAAAATGCAAAATTGACAACAGTCCCACAAAGAAGTATTATTTGTTCTTTACTAAATATGGAGAAAGCATTCGCATCGAACTTCAAGTTTATGCTATGTTCCCGTGCGTTCTTTCACAGGAGAGAGTTTCCATACAAATCTAGGCATTGTTTTGGAATGGAGAAATTTCATAGCAGCTTTGGAAATGAATTGTATTAATTTCTACAAAATTCTGACGTTGCAAACAAACCCTTGGCGTAATATATCCAGGGGTGTATTTAGCACTAGTGCTACTGGAACTTCAGCACCCATGCCCAATTTGAGCACATGTCCGAAATATCCTTCAAAAGAAATATATCGGGCTGCGCTCCTAGGATACGATCATACGAGCCCAGCAATTGTACATAAATTTCATACGAATTTCAAATGAAACAACTCAATTCTCCTAGAAAATCGGGAAGAATCCCGCGTTCCAAACCATCACTACTTTACACCAAATCGGCAACAAACATTCGTCTGTACACAACATCATCTTACCACCTTTTTTTTGCTACTTTTATGTAAACAAGGCAAAAAAAAAACCCATTTTCTGGCCCAATTACATAGCTCAGCTCCCCAAGGTGCCCGGCCCAATTAAAGCCTACTCAGCCCCGCGCCGTGATTCGTGCAAGATCTACGGCCCGCGTCACCCCTTCTTCCCATTCGCCGCCGGCGCCACCTCGCCGGCGCCCAGCACGGCGGCGGCCGAGTCGACGTTCGTGAGGAGGTACTCGTAGATCTTCTTCCTTAGCCGCTCTATGGTCTCCTCCGGCACGCTGCCTCCTCCGCCGTTTGCCGCCGCGACTGCGACGACAGCAGCCTCCTCGTCGACCGCGTCGGAGGGCGGAGGCACCGGTTCCGTGGGCTTCCCTATCTCGCTGAGCCAGTCGTTGACGCGCTTCAGCTGCGGAAGCATCCTGGCCGCGCGGTCACGATCCCACGGCGCGGCCGCCGCCAGGTCGGCGTCCAGGAACCGCTCCACGAACGCCAGGAACCACCCCTCGCCTCCTCCCGAGCCGCCTCGCCAGCTCGCCCTCTCCTCCGCGCCGCCTCCCGCTCCCACTCCGGCGGAGGCGCAGCCGCCGCCGCCGCCGCGACGGGGCCCGCCCTCCCTTCCCTTCGCCGGGGACAGCCGCGACTTCGCCGGCGGCGACGCCTTCGCCGCCGCCGGCTTCGCCGACTCGTCGACGAGCACGGCGGCCAGCGGGAGGCCGCATTGGCGGGGGCGGCGAGGTTGTACAGGAGAAGGCCGAGAGGTCAGTGGCGAGCCCGGCGCCCACCCAAGAGGCTGCGCGGCGGCGGCGCTCCGCCGCGATGGCAAGGGACTCCTCGTCGACGGTGGCGGCTTCGCCGGCTGCTGAGCGGTCCGGTGATGTCGCCGTAGAGATTGCCGCGGCCGCGGCCTTCGTTAGTGAGTCAGCAACGACGGTGGCACGGGACATAGCTGCGTGCAGAGCGAGGAACTGCTCCACGGCAGGCTGCGGGTTCTGCTCCTCCGCCGTAGAGCTCACCTCCGCGTACGAGCTGCTCAGATCAACACAAGTACACAACGGTGAGGTTAGGTTTTTACTGCTCCAGTGTTACTGTTAAGCAAAACTACACAAGCAAAGTTGCAGAAACCTGAATTTTCCACTGTATTCTACTATTGCTCTATGTTGCAGTACAATCAACATACATGAGTAAAATTCACATTTTTATCAGAACTGGAATTCATGCATCCAGTAAAAATTCACATTACAGTTGTTACTAGGCATTTGGTTTCATACAGTTGTTACTAGAGGAAACATTGCAGTGACAAGTACAAGAGGATGCACTTCTTGTATGGCAGTGTTTGGCAAGAATCAACGTGTGAATATAAACACCGGCACAGCCTAGATTGTTGCGACACGAACAGCTGGCGATCCAAGCATGGCATGGACTTGAGGAACGTGCTTACTCTGTCGGTAGAGAACCCAGGAACACAAACGCAATGTGAAGTCTAAACTCCAAACATGTGCAGAAATGATCATAAATCCATGTATGGGTCAAAAGGAGAGGGAGCTAAGATATGGTTGATAGCATCATTGCAACATGCAAGACAGCTAGACTTAAGACATTTGGAATGTGATACCAAGGGGGTTATCGATTATTTTAGGAATTCCCCTGGGCGGCCGCCTAGGCACAGCCCTCCCGTTTAGACTGTCTAGCCGATTTATCCTGTCTAGGCGATGATTCGGCGCTAGTCTGCCGTCCGACCAGCGCCTAGCGTCTAGAGGAACACTGAGGAACCATATGAGATAAACATCGAGACAAGTATCGACTATCAAGTATGTCAATGATTAGAAGCCATGTGAAACTTGGATGCTTTCCAAAAAAACTGCTGCGTATTGCATGTTTTAATATTTGGATGGATAAATGAAAACCTTTTCAAAGAATATCTTTAAGCAAAAAATAAGGCAAGGGGTACAGTGGCATGTGGTGATTGAACTGGAAGAATTCACAGGAAATTCACGGCTCTCTTTTTTTTCACAAATTGATTTTTATTATTATTTTTAATTAAGTATTGTTGGGTACATCTCAATACTTTCTAGCATCTCATCGACATTGACTGAATAAGAGCTAAGGTTAGGTGCCAACCTCAAAGACATGGCTTGACCCAATCAAACCGCATGATTCTCTCTTACTATATTTTAACATACAAATCAAAGCATATGATACCACCAAAACATGTATCAAGTAATACTTCAAAATTAGTACTATCTTGTACAAATTAATACAGAACAAAGTGGCATTTGGAAATAAGTATTAAGGTACTGTCAGCAAAGGGGAAAAGTAATAGCTCAAAAAAGAGGAACAATTCAAGGTCATTGCGAGTATTGTGGAATCTTTGAAGGCAACTGAATTGAGAATGCCATAAATTGGTGCTAATTCTGGATGTCTTAAACTACACATAAATTATGTAATGAGAGGATCAAAAATGTTAATGTCCATGGAAAATCACCTTAAACATCGAAGCAAGCTCTCTGCAGCAGAAGCTTCTTGCATGGCTTCAACAGCAGCAATTTGTGCCGCATCCCTGTACTTGAGAAGTTCCTGTAACAAAAAGTATTTCATGAAGCACATGTACATACATAAAGCATGTGACTGCCACAGGCTAAAATGATATCTTATCCTCCTCTCCTCTTGGGAGAAAATGGTATATTGCTAGCAAACTGTTGTATATTTGCATCAATCCGTCTAAATGAAAATGAAACGGATGAAGTTAATATTTACAGCAACAGAAATAGGGCATCAGCTGGTAAACAGGAGTTCATATATACATAATTTTTCACATATCTATTGAGTGTTGAATACGAATTTATTTATTCAGTAGACAACCATAAAAATCAGCAAGCTCAAAATGCCAAAAAGTTAGAAATGCTAGACCTGTATTATAAGTTATAAACTATTAATACCGTTGCAATTTGCAAACAATCTTAGTGATCATGTCAATGAGGTAGTCGTACCTTTCCTAATTTAGCAAGTGATGGAGGAAGTGCTGTCCACAAAGTGCTTGCATCTGTCAGTTTTTTGCTATTTGCAGCAATTTTTACTAAATTTGTAATATTGGGGTTGCTCAAAACCCCAGGCGTCCTCCTTATAGGAGAAAGATGCTTATTCACTGTTTTGTCAAAATCATCTGAAGGAGCACTTGCTGTGCTCTTCCTGGGAGGAGTCTGAATCTTAGTGTCATCCTTATGCGAGATCTTCTCATCTGCTGGTGGTTTTCGCCTAGGATTCTGATCACAAAAGAACAAAGCTTAGTTATTTTGAATGAATTGTAATACTGTATGGAGATGGACACTAAAAATCTATAATGGACAATGATTAGTTCAAGCACCACTGTGGTCTACGCAGTTCCAAAAGGCAACAAATATGTTCAGGGGATAATTGTAGTCTTGTCGATCCTATATTGGTGAATGCTTGGCACAAATTAAACATAACACACGTATTCACCAATATAAGTGACAAGCATAGTCATTAACTCAACATACCGATGTGCTCCTATTCTCAGACTTTCTGTCAGCTTTGGCTGCCTTTGACTCTGAATCGCCTTTGCCTTTTGCATCTACCTTCCCTTCCCAGCTTCTTCTCAAGGCCTTGGGTCCCGATTCAGTACTCAACACAGTGTTATTAAGCAAGTTACCTGCCGAGGACTTCCTCCCTGCTGTAGTAGCCTTCAACACAGAAGCAGCTTTTTCTAACAAGGATAGCCTAGAAGGTGATGACTTGTCTGCTCCTTTCGCTTTTGTTCTTTGCTTTATGTCATTTGAGAATCTCTCGAATGATGCAGGTAAAGAATAGACGCTGGTAGGTGATGAAGGTGTCGACCTAGCACTGTTTGACTTCACCTTTGAGCTAACCACTTCCTTCTTATCTAAAATGCTATTCAGTGCTTGTTTTGAGAGTGAAGAGTTTGACTTGGTCAGCTGTGGTTTCTTGCTTTCTGTCCTATTGTTCTTCACAGAAGCATTTAGTTTCTCTAACTTGCTCTGCTCTTTCTCTAGCGACAAGGCGCCGGCATCCTTCGATCCATTGATGGACGGTTGTGCCTTCTTGCTGCCAACAAAATTGGAGGAGCTAGTCACCACAAGATCCTCTGGATTGCCGACACAAGCATGTCGGCCCGGAACTGGCCTGATTCCCCTCAAGATTGGCACCGGAGTGGCTGCCTCAAGACGGTCTACATGGATGAACTGCCCCAACTGAATTGTGTCACTCAGTATGAGATCATGCTGCTCCTCCGGTAGGGAAACATAAGTTGCATGCGACGAGTCAGACAACTTGAGGTAGAACCCCTGGTTGGTGAACAGATCACTCCCGGCAAGGGCTGGGACAATGCTGACCACCTGAAGAAGGGATGACCGGTGCTCGCCGGCTACTTTAACATCACTGTTCATGTGCTGAAGGAGCTTGAGAAGGACCCCAGGTACTAGTGAAGCCATTGCTGTAGCTCGTAAAGCACATTACCTGCGCATGTTGAGCACAATTCAGATATCATGATCATCATATAGAGGACATAAAGAATTGGAACTGAAAAGTCAGAAAAGGGTGATGAGTTAGTGGTAGACAACCTGGGCTAGTCCTAACAAAAGTGAAATCTACAACTACCAAATGTAATAAAGGTTACAACGTTTTAGCGAACTTAATCCAGAGATTCCAGACTTACATGTCGGTACTCCAAATTTTTTTGATGGCTCACAATGAACATGGAAATAATGCATTTGTCACCAAATGCTACCCAGAAACATTGCTGGAAATTGCAGAAGGAATTCATGCACTACCATTTTTTGAACCAGGAAAGCATAGAAAATTCAAGAAACACAAGAATGGGATCGTTAACTACAATGTTTTAAGTGCAGAAAAGAGAAAACAAGTATACCTACCCAACATTACTACTTGAAAGGAAGTAAAGCAACACATAAAGAGGTGTACCAGAAATGGTGGCTGCAAGGAGTCAGGACTAAGGACGGCGCTATTTCTTGGAAGGCATTTAACTCAATCCCAAGAGAAATAGGAGTACAAGTGAGCAGATCCAACAAGGACGGCAACACAATCAAATACCGGAAATCCCATGAGAGAAACAAAGTGGCCCTATCCAAGAAACTATATACCAACAGACACACCCGGAGAGAGCAAAAGAACTCCTTTTAACCAGCTTCAGAGTTGCCACTGATCAAGGAGTGTAAAAAGCAATCGCCACTCTTTTTTACAATCGCCACTCTTCCAAATCTTGGGGGGGCAAACGAAGAAAGAAGCTGTTCCAAGAAAAGGAAAGAAAGAAAGGGCATTTGTCACAAGTTACAACCTTCACCAACATCATAAATTCTGCTCCTGTAGTAAGCAAGCGCCAATAAGAGGAAAATCTAGAAGCAGAAACATCAACAAGAAGAAGCAAGGATCACACATACACACCTCTTAACAGAAGCCTGAGAAATCCCGTGAGGCCGTGAGCCCAATCCCCTTCTCCTTCCTTACTCTCCCCGTGAGAGCATGGGACGAAGGCCGGGAGAGGGCGATTCTTCTCAGCACACTGGCACCGGTGCTGCTTCTCCGCAACAGCCTACGATCCTATAAAAGAGGCTTTTGCGGCTTGCTCTGCTCAAGGAAAGGTCTTGTCACATCCAAGAATCCCGCCTGTTGGTCCTTGGAGCGGTTCCAAGAGGAGCCAGGAAATGGCGGTCTTGTGCTTCTCTCTCTCGCTCTCTCTCTTTCTAAGAGAGAGAGTCGAGAGGAGGGAGACGGGAGGAGAGAAGGAAACCGTGGAGCTGAGCACACGCGGGGCAGCAAGCTGCAAGCTGCAAGCGCAGAGGGTACACTGGGGGGTAGTAGTACTGTGGAAAAGTTGTGCCGAAAAAGCGTTCTCTCTCTTGAGATTGTGGAGTGGGGCCCAGGCAGTCAGTGGGTGGGTGATGGTGTCGTTGAGGCGAGGCACCGCTTTCGATGGGGGCAAAGCAGTGTTCCAAGCACAAGTTGGAGAAGGGGAAAATCTTTTTAATTACAGCAGCCAATCAGAGTGAGAGAGACTTGGAAGAAGGAAGGAAGGTTATGGAAGGTTTTTAGTTACTGCTCCTATGAGTACTGTGCATCAAATGAGATGAAGATATGATTATTGTTGATCAACTTTTCCAGTTAGTCCATGACTAAAGTACTGTAGAGAATATTGATGTTTATCGGATATCTATTTTATTGATTTATTGGATATCTTTCGAATATCCTATAAAATACGGATGCAGATCGGGTATTATTTTTCCCGTATTTTAACTCATATTCCATGATGTTTTTCAGATACAGGTACGGATAACATCGGATACGGGTCGGCACTAAAAAAGGTACCTCACACAAATTTTCCCCCGGTTACGGCATCGGATTGAGCGGAAATTATCCGCTCTATTTTTACCCCTACAAACAGGCTTAAGATTCATAAGTTGTTGTGAGCTGCGACAGATCCAGATCCTTTGCTGCAATGCAGAGGGATCATTGTGTGAGTAGTGTTATAATATAGAGGGTGCGAATAGTACTAATCAGTAGTATTTACGGTAGTAAATAAATATTATAGCTATTGATCTAGATTTTTTTTTTATCGGACAATCAACATCGTTTTCAAATGTCATGCATCCTCTGTACGGAAACCTTAGACGGAGGGATCAATTTCCGAGCCACGACCATATCTTAAGCTTGCCTGCAGCGACCAAGTTTGGTCAAGGCCTACACGCAGAACCAAACTTGGATTACCGACACTGCAGTGGTTTGACTTGGAAAAAACAAACCAAGCTCCTAATCCCATAACGTATTTGACTGAAAGTACTCCTGCTCCTCCTTTTCGATGTTAAAGAACGGGGATAGATAATTTCACTGAACATGATAATTTTGTAGATATGAGAGCTGCATAATCCCAAAAAATGATTGGGTACAGGCTTGCCCCATTTCGGTCAGCGTTGGAATAATGCAGTCGCTGCCGATGATCGTTGATAGGGATCTCGTAACCACTGTATTGCCGGTTGGTAAACCAATTGTCAGAGTATTTTTATGCTTGTATATATAGTGCACTGCAGCCGTCGATATCATTGCATCAGCCAAAAGAATTGCTGGTATAATCCATGCTTATGGATAACAATTCAAAAGTATTTATTTGGTCTAGTTGACCCGTTTTTAACACCTTGCATGTGGTAGTAGTAGTTGATATGTTCTCTCCGAACATATATATGCTTATTTCTCTTTCGAATTCAAATTCATGTTTGCATAGTACATCTTGGAAGCAAAGAGGGGGAAGAAGAATGAATTTTGCATGAGCTTAACTCCTTTTTAAAAAAACAAGAGTACACTTGAAAAGCAAGGAACAAACCTCCACTTTTTCTCGAAATGGAAGCCAAAAACATGTGGTGCTCAACCCAACTACCCAAGTGCTCGAAGGAACAAAAAGTCAAATAAAAAATGGTCTCGAATCAGCGCCAACAAGGTACTAGTGTCCCAAGCCATTAATTCAGGGAAACTAGGGAACTTCTGTAGCTTGCCTCTGCTCAATTTGCAAGGCACTGCTAGTTGATCCCAGAATAAACCATTACTAGCTTATTACTACATTAATTATTTTAGAAAATTTAAGCAAGTCTAATTGATCCAAATGTACAATACCTGTATCTCCAAAGTTCTTACATGTTTCTTCATAGATTAAATTGAAGTAAAAGATTGCAGTAACTAACTTAATCTCACCATGCATGGCAGTGGCACCATGCTGACACCCATGATGGTGAGAGTGAGACCAGTAGCTTTCTGAGTAATAATTAACTGATTCAGATCTGCATATTGTCAAGCACTCAGTTGGTTCATGCATGCATGGTCCATACAGATCATCACAGAGCAGTGGTGCAACTGAAAAACAGTTGGTGACCATGTGCTTTCGCTCAGTCTTCTTATCTTCTCTTCCCAGGCTGCATGCCCCAAAGCATGCAAACCAATATATTCTTGGACATTTTCCTATAATTACCCTGTGTCATATCTCTTTAATTTTTCATGCGCATGTGGTAGCTGCACAGGATGCCGGTGCCAACGTGGGCAGACCAGATGAGCTTCGGGGTGTCAGCCATCACCTTCTGCAAGAACAGGATGATGACACATAAGCATTAGGATCCAGAAAAAAAAAAGGTTGCCGAATACTAACTTGTAGCTTGTAATAAAGAGGTCACATCCTTATATACTAAGTGAAGCATGTGAGTTATGCTGGAGTGCGTCGGTGTCGCTTTACCCTGATCTATACACCGTAGATCCTCCCCTGATGACAGGACCGGTATTAGGATTATTACTTTTGTACCCCTGTAACCTGTACATGGCTTTATATATGAAAGGCACCCCTCATCTCTGAGTGTGGTGATTCCCCCATTCTCATTCTACATGGTATCAGAGCAATTCTGGGCCACCAAACCCTAGCCCACCCTCCCTTTTTCCCCACAGTGAGGCCCCCTTTGTTGCTCTCCTTCTTGGCGGCCTCCGGCGGTCACCTCCGGCTCCTCCCCAACAAACCCAACAAATTCCCACCCTCCCACCAGGCGCCACCTCCTCCGTGCCGCAACCACCCCCAGCCACCCTCCTCCAGACCACCCCCATCCGGCCGCCCCCCCCGCATGACCACCTTCCAATTTCCCCATCCTTAGCGCGGCGCATGAGCGCTGTTCCCCTCCGTGGCGGCGTCCTGCGCCCGCCTCGCGTCTCTGCCCGGTGGCGGGCGGCGCGTGTTCTCTTGCAATGGGCGGCGGCGCATCCGCTTCCTCCTAGCGGCCCTCCTCTTCCTCTGCTGGCGGCCATCTGTCAGCTCCTCCACTGCATCTCCTCCGTGGCCTCACCTCAGACCCGTGGCGGCGGACTCCTCGGTCTCCAACGACACCGTTGCCTCCACCGGATCTAATGCGCGCCACCCATCTTCGTCGCTCCCCACGCAACGATCATTTGTCCAAGTCGCCGTCCGGTGACTCTTGAATTGAAGCGTCCCAACTTCTCCGCTGGTCCCGTTCTTCTTCTCCCTGCGGCAAGTTCGGTCTTCGCTCACATGTCGATGGCTCGTCGCGGCACGCCACAGGATGCTCGGTGGCGATCGCGACTCCTGCGTCCTGGTGGCTCCTCGGCTCCGTCGCGGACGGCGTCCTCGGCCTCGCCTCGCGCTGACGGTGCCGTCGGCTTTGGGTCGCCATCGAAGCTCTCTTCGAGGCAAACAAGGCTTCACGCGTCTTCCTCGACCACGAATTCCACTCCATGGCCAGGCGACCTCTCCATCGGCAATCTTGCCCGGAAGATGAAGGCCACCGCGAAGCAGCTGCTGCGACGTTAGCCTTACGCCGTCCTCGACTCGCGGCTCGTCCTCAACTCATTGCGTGGTCTCAACCTCGCTTCTCGGCCTGCCGACAACATCGCCGACTCGATCCGCTACCCACCGCCATGCCATGCGAGAAGGCTGGTCTGAAGGAACTCCGCCCGCCAGCGAAGGCAAGGTCGCCACCGCGATTGCGCTCCACGCCGCTCCTCTCCTTGCGGGCGGTATGCCATGCCGCCACCACGACGAGCGCGGTGGCGGCCACGGCCATAAGCGGCGGCGATCCTGACAGGCAGCAAACATCGCAAGAAAAGCGGCATGGCGGCAACTACCGAGCGAAGCGGCAGCGGCGCCACCCCGCCGCCGGCCTGGATGTGCCGCTCCGTGAAGCGCGCCGCGGCAGCGATGGCGACCCCGCGAGCGTGCCGCGGCGATCGTGGCGTGCTCCACGATTCGGCATCTGGCGCGCCGCGCAGCACACACCGCCTTTGCGCCCGCGATTTAGCCTGCTGGCTCGACCTCATTACTGCCAGACCGCATGACAAAGCGCCGGCGGGTGGGATCGGTGGACTCGTCACCATACTGAACCAAATGGCACCGAGGCGCCAACAAGCGGGTCCTCGACACGGCGCTCGCCCACATGTCTTCATCGGATGGTATCTGCTCTCACGCCTACCCATCCAACTCTTTCATTATCAGAGGCAATGGCGGCACCATACCCATATCTGTCGTGGCACCTCCACCCTTCGATCGCCGACACCACTTTTGCCCTCGGCAATGTCCTCATTGCTCCCGCCCTAATCGCAATTTGCTTTCTGTTCGTCGGTTTACTCGCGATAATTATTGTTCCATTGAGTTTGGCGCTTTGGGTTTTTTGTCAAGGATCGTGAGGGCAGGCGCGTGATCTTTATTTGCAATAGCGGCGGGGACCTCTACACCATTCCTTCATCCACCCCACGATTGCGGCCTCGCCACTTCATCCACCTTGTGGCATCATCGCCTCGGTCACCTGGTCCTTCCGCCTCGCCACTCTTGAACAAGTCGGTCATAGCGTGTAATAAAGTCCGCGGTCCTTGTGTCATGCTGTCGACAGCAAGCACACGCGGCTCCCTTTTAGTAGTTCACGTCTGTCACCACTACCCTTTTGCTTTACTTCTTTGTGATATTTGGACATCTCCGGTTCCTAGCGCTTGGGCTATAAATATTATCTTGTGTTGCTTGATGATTATTCTCATTTTCTTTGGTCGTTTCCTTTCGCCATAAATCGATGTGCAACGTCATATTGTTGATTTCGTCGCATTTGCTCACACACGATTCGGCATTACGCCCAAATGCTTCCAAGCGACAACGGCACCGAATTCGTCAACAATGCCACCACTACCTTCCCTTCTTGGTGCGGCATTACCTTGCGTTGTTAGTGTCCGTACACCTCGCCACAAAATGGCAAAGGCGGCGCATGCTTCGTACCATCAACAACACGATTCGCACCTGCTGATCACGCATATATGCCTCGCCTTATTGAAATTTGAAGCCTAGCTGCTTGCCACTTATGTGCTTAACCGGCGCCGTCCTCATCATGCATCCAAAGTATCCCCTACCGGCTACGCATCGAAGCTCCGGACTATTCATCCCTCGCGTGTTGGTGCCTCTGTTATCCAGAACCTTAGTGCCACGACACCTCACAAGCTCTCTCCTCGTTCGACTCCATGCGTGTTCCTTGGTACCCTCCTCCCACAAGGGTATCGTTGCTGGACATGTCCGGTAGTCGTATCATTATCTCACGGCATGTTGTCTTCGATGAGTTTGTGTTCCGTTCGCCTCGGCACCCTCGGCCTCTGTGCGTTGTCCTTGGATTTTTGATGCGAGGACTATCTTCAACGACAAGCTCCGCCCCTTGGCGTTGGCGACCGTGTCTTGCCTCGATTGCTCCTTTCCGGCGCGGTTGGCAATTTGGACCTCCGGACCCGGCGGTCATATCTGCCGGCCCCTGCACCGTCGGCCGTCGGCGGCGCCCGACCGCCCGCACCGAGGTGGCGCCCGATCGATCCCTCTGCCCCGGCCGCGCCCGGCCGGCCACCGCAGGCTGCGCGGCGGGCGTCCCATCGTCTACCGGCGGCGGCCGCCGCTGCCTCCGCGCCTCGGTGCCCACGACACCGTGTTGCTCGGCGCCACCACCACCTTCGCGCCCCACGCGCGATCTCAGGCCGGCGATCTCGTCCGTCCACCGCCTCAACCTCTCGCCCACGGCGGCGCCGCCGATCCGGCGAACTACCGCATGGCCTTGCCTTGGCGACCCGGTTGGCGTCTGCGATAGCGGAGGAGTACAAGGCTCTCATGGACAACGGCACCTGGCGCCTCGTCCCTCGACCGTCCGGTACTAACATCGTCACCGGCAAGTGGCTGTACAAGCACAAGTTCCACTCCGGCGGCTCCACAGCGCGGCACAAGGCTCATTTGGGTCGTCGAGGCTTCTCCCAATGGCCGGCGTCGACTACGGCGAGACTTTCGGCCGGTTGTCAAACCGGCGGCGATCTGCCGCCGTCCTCGGCATCGCCGCCTCACGTGCTTGGCGGTTCACCAACTTGATGTGAAGAACGCCTTCCTCCATGGCCACTGGAGAAGCGAGTCTCTTGCCGGCGGCCGTCGGGCTTCATCGACTCCGCCAACCACGACTATGTATGTCTTCGCAGAAGTCTCATGCGGGCTCAGCGGGCTCCCGGGCGTGGAACGGCGCCGCCTCGTACATCTGTCGACTCGGCTTCACTGCGACCAAGTCCGATGCATCTCTCTTTGTTTACAAAGATGGAGATAGCGTCGCCTACACTGCTACATGCGTCGGCGACATAATCCTCACGGCATCGTCCACCGGCACTACTTGACACATCATTGCGCGTCTCCACTCGGAGTTCGCCATAGCGGACCTCGGCGACTGCACCACTTCCTCGGGATCTCCGTGACGCGTGGCGGTGTGGTACATTTTGTCCACAGCGTCGATCGCCGTCGACCTCCTTCAGCGTCTTTGGCATGTCAAAGTGCCACCCATTGCGGCAGCGGCCGATGCTCGGACGGTATCGACCCCAACGGTGATCCGTGGTGACCTGGCGAGTCACGGAGCCTCATTGGTGCGCCGATACCTCGCCACGACCCGGCCCGATCGGCCTATGCGAGTCAACAAGTGTGCTTGTTCATGCATGATCCCCGCGAGCCGCACCTCGCGCTCATCAAGCGCATCTTCACGATGCGTCAAGGGTTCCCTTTCCATTGGTCTTCATCTCGGCGTCGGCATCGTCAACGGATCATCGCCTACTCCGATGCCGACCGCCCAGGCAAATTTGCCCGACACGCGCCGCTCCACATCCAAACCTGCGTCTTCCTCGGCGACAACTGGTTTCTGGTCGTCCAAGCGCCGGACCACGGTCTCCGCTCCGGTGGCCGAAGCGAGTATCGTCTTTGTGGCTCATGTCGTCGCCGAGTCTTTGTTGGTGCGGCGGCTTCTCGAGAAGCGCACATCTCGATCTCTCGTCGCGGCGGTCGTTTCTGCGACAACATCGATGCCGTCTACATGGCGGCCAATCCGATCCATCATCGTCGCACGAAGCATATCGAGATTGACATCCGCCGTCGCAAGAAGGTTGCATTGGGACGAGTTCGAGTGCTCCATGTTCCCTCGACACACGGTTCGCGAACATCATGACCAAGGGTCTCCCATGCTGATTGTTCTTGATTTCGGACGATGCGTGCGTCCGTGATCCTACCGCTACGACTGCGGGCGGGTATTAGGATTATTACTTTTGTACCCCTGTAACCTGTACATGGCTTTATATATGAAAGGCACCCCTCATCTCTGAGTGTGGTGATTCCCCCATTCTCATTCTACAACCGGAGACAACAATACCGAAATCAATAGGAGTTGAATTTACAATGTAAATAAATTGGTTCTATGCAAAGATCGATCATTCAGGTTTGATGCCCCGTTTGGAGCGTGGCAATTTCCTGCGAATCCTACAAGAGTTGTATTTTTAAATGTAAAATTCTATGAAGTTACCGCGTTCCATACAGCTTGAGCTGGTAACAAAAATCTGACGAGAAAGACTTTAGTACGCATTGGATTTGGATGGTGCTGCTGCTGCATCTCGCATGTGTGGGGGCAAGGCTTTCTGAATTCTGACTTTCTGACCACAGTATATCTATCCTGTATCAAGGCCACAGCGTGCAGAGTAGACCAACCTTTTCCTTCCCATGATGCCATCGATCCCATTTCCATCCCAGTTGGAACTCGTAACCTGCATGAGTCGATGACACTTGTGCATTCTCTGCCACTCCAGAACAAGATCTGTTCAGAGTTGAGATCAATTCTGTGCACAGGACATGCCTTCTAGAGATGCTACTGCTGCACCATGATGTACTGCTGCTGCTACTGTTCTCTTTCCTGAATGGTAGTAATGAACAGAAAGGTTTCTGATGAGTATTGGATCAATCGGTGCTCTGATGAACCGAACATGACATGCTTCATCGATCGTAATGTACTTCCACTGCTCACTGCTACTGTATGTTTCTTGAATGGTACCTTTTTTTTTGCGATTCGATTCTTGAATGGTACTAGCATCACGCTAGTATGGAGTACAAGCAAATGTAGCATGCTAGAGATGCTACTGCTGCATCATGAGGAACGGGAGGGGAGCGGCCGCAGCCATGGCCATGGCCAGAAACATCACGGAGGTGGCCATGGAGAAGCGAGCAGGGAATGGGATGTGCGCGAGTGGACTTATAGGCGGCTCATCTGCGGTGACGGAGCTTAAGCAAAATCTCAAAGGGATAAAAGATCAAAACAAAATCAGAAGAGCGCATAGACTTAGTTTTCTGGCTGTCGATTCCTAACTTTCTACGATGTTATTTTTTTAATTTTGTACAAACGAAAACTACTTTTGCTATTAAAAATAAAAAACGTGATAATTCAGCCAAAGGCCGAAGGTTGTCTGTAGATTTAATCTCTAATGTAGTTCGTGAATTTGGCATGACCTTCACGCTTGGTGTTTTACTTCTTTTCTCCGTTGCTACTTCAATGTTTTGCGAGAGTTTGATTCGGACAATCTCAAATATTTACTACTTCGCCATGTGTTAAATGTACTCCTAATAAATGTTAATTCCCAAATCCTTCCCTTTATTTTGCTGTGAAACGAATGCTTGCATGCACACTCCAGCAAGCAAGAAGGAAGATTTGATGTACTAAATTACTGATGATTCTTTGATACCATCACCACATGGGAATTTGCTATCTGCATCTTTTCTTTATTACCCAATTTTAACATTTTACAATACTCCGATTTGGACAATCTCTGTTAGTACTTCCGTGTGTGTGTGTGTGTATATATATATATATATATATATATATATATATATGAGAACGTATCTAGTGCTAATGGGTAATTCAGTGCTAATATCAATCTTGACGGTTGGATATGGATCTTGACCGTTGGAGGTGAGAGTATGCATGATGTTTAATGAAGACGCATTAATGAAGGTGCATTGAAAGTGGAAGCATGCAAAGTGATTAAATGATTTAGAGGTGCGAACCCGCATTAATCTTCTTTATTCAATTCAGATCCAACGATCAAGATTGATATTAGCACCTTAGCACTGAATTACCTATTAACACTATACGTTTCCTGTTTATATAGAGAGAAACTAGTATACACTTCGCAAAATCTACCGTAAAAACACAAAAAAAAAAACTCAGGCTCGTACGGCGAGGCGAAGTGGCAGACATCGGCGGCGGAGGACGCGGCGGACAGTTGCGAGAAGGCGTTCTCCGACCGCCAGCTGACCTCCACCGTGAAATACAAAACCTTGATCCGACGAGGGGGAGCAGAGGGCATATAGCACACAGCAGTGGCGACAAATCTCAGAGGAAACGAAGCTGGACGGGCCGGTGCACAAATATTCAAGCAAAATAAAATGGTGAGAAAATTAGGCTGGAGTGCACAAAATTTTTAGTGCTGTTGAGCATTTCCGGTGTACATTTTTTTATATAGGAGTTTGATTCTATTCGTTCCTGCAATTGAATCAGCAGGAGGTGATGTAATATGCAATATTTAGGATTTAGTTTCTTGTGAGGTTTTCGCGGTACATAAGAAGAAAATTCATCGAGGAATTTGATTTCATGACCCTGCGTAGCAAGTTTAACGATGATAAGAGTCCACGGACATCCAGGGGATGTTTGGTTCGAGATCTTAATGAACCAATTTAACTTAAATAGATAGGATGGATAAACGTATCTCAACGCGATGCTAGACATAAACATCACAGCTATAGCAAACTTGGCATGCTATAGATCGATGTCTCATCCAAATTGATGGACATTGCATCTGTGAATACATATAAACTGCATATGACCATTTCACTTGCAAATTGATAGGTTTAGAAGCTTCATCTTAGTGATCCAGAGTAACATACAAGATCCAAACCAAATATTGCTAGTTTCAGATTGCATATAAGCTGAAAATAGATAAATATTAAGCAACACACAGTTCATACAAGAAATAAGATGAAAAGCTGCATTCCAGAATGTGGCAAAATGTATTTCCCAAAGTTAAGATCTACAAATCCATATCTGGCAAGTCTAATTGCTTAGGGTCCAAAAGTTTCAAGAGAACACAGGAGAGCATGCTCTGCTAACAAGAAGCTTTGGTACTTCATTGAGATGTTGGCTTGTATCTTCAGACCTCTTGGACAATCAAACCTGGATCAATGGATGTAATGTTGTCAAATGCAGAATTTATAATGTATGAAAAAGATCTCAAAGCAAATTGAACAAATGAGGGTAATCAAAGCTGAATTGACAGCTAAAATAGGCTACCTATTTGAAAATAAAAGGCAAACTGTTAAGGGCCAGGCACAGCAAGAGAAACACAATTGCTGGACACTGTTGTTTGTCTGAAATGGTAATATCCCTCAGATCTCATAGCTATTGCCCATCACCGACAAATATAACATTACACACTAGATTTAACCACAAGCCACACATCAAGAGGAATAAACATGAGGATGGCTTGAAGTTAAAACTAATTGAGCATTCATCTTTGGTACAACAATTTTATCTTCATTGGGACACCTCTTCGGCTCTACTTGAGCTTGAGAAATTACAACCAAAACTACTCAACAGGACATGAACTAACACACTCAGTTCACCAGTAGAAACCAAAGAGAATGAAGGATTAGGTATTCGGATTGAACAGTTGTCCCTCAGATCTCATAGCTATTATTAGCCATCATTGACGATTCTACATAATGGTTTTAGCCACAAGCCATCCATTCATCAAAATGGTATGACAGATGGCTTGAAGCTAAAACCAGTCATTAATCATCTTTGGACCAAAATTTTATCTTCACTGGGACATAAACTTGACAGACACTATATGACTTAGGAATGCAATATCAACTCAATGAAAAAAAAAGTACAGAAAAAAATTGTGCCAATTGGCAGACACAAGCATGCCCACCAGCACCAAGAACAAACATGCCAAGCAAAATTTATCCCAGCACAAACTATTCAGATATCAGAACAGAAATAAGATCATGTCAAATAAAATTAGCTCCGCATGCTAACCTGGTGGGAGAGATTGCTTCAACTTGTTTGCCTTCTCAGAGTCGAAGACACAGAGGGTGTACAAGTACTTGGAGCAGCGGACCTTGAACTTGACGACATCTTTGCTCCTCTTGATCTTCACAGATCGGGCATCCTTCCTCCTCGCGGTGAGAAGGAAGTCCTTGATCTCATGGATCTGCTTCGGCTACAGATATACAAAATCATTGTTTAGGTCAGACAAAGTATGACCATGGAAAGATAATTGACAACAAAATAAGCAGATACCAGTGGCAATAAAAGAAGCTCTACTAATCACATAACAGTAGCTAGAACCTATCACATTCCAAAATTCAGTGTATATGAATGAAGCCACTCGAGCAGCAGCAATGTCAAATTTAATGTTGAGGATAAGAGTTATTGCACAAACATATAGAATTATTTCCTTCAGTGAGGATCGACATCTAGAATTCCTTCCCTCCATTTCAGGCAAATGTAAAGTGTTGCACACAATCTCTTATCTATTTCCTCGCAATATACAATTTAACAGTCTCATCCCACTCTAATCTCGGGATGAACTACACATCAGTATAATAACCAAAGTAATCCAAAAGACACACAAGTAGTAGTAAACTATTGCAACGACGGTAAAGCCACAGGACAGCAACAAAATTTAGCAAGCATTCGTTCCTCCCAGCAATGCAGCCCGGTATGAGCCTAACAAACACAACCACAGCACGAAGCGGCTCATCCGAGTCAACCTATCACCGGTAGGTTACATAACATCAAAAGAAGCCGAAGCAACGGCAAACTCCTACTCTTGTCAGTCATGTCCACAGCAATCTAGACTCTAGTATTACTACCAAGGTATTAGAAGATACTACAATAACGAAGCAGAACACAACAGCAAAAACAATCATCCCATAACCGGCATAATCCATTCCAAGCTAGCAACGCACCAAACACAGCAAGAGATTGCAGCGCTTCTACACACCACACGAAGCACGCAACCAATCAAATATCACGCGGCTATAATAAACCTAGCTACACTTTGGTGAGACAAAGCAGGTACGCTAGTGTGCTGGATCTGAGAGCGAGGAGAAGCGGAAGGGATGTGAGGATATGTACCATCTTCCTGGTGGCGTTTGGGACTCGCCGAGGATTTCTTCTCGCGGCGGCGGCGGCGGCGGCGATCCCGCTGGAGGAAGGAAATGCCGAGATGGCGGCGGGCAGGAGGGGAGAGAGCATTTATAGAGCTGGTGCATAAAAACCCTACTTGAGTGCGATTCCGGAAATGCCCTCCCACTTTGTGTCGCTGCAGGTGGGCCCGTTCCTGGGAGGACAGCCAGGTGTACGTGGGCCTCATTTCGATGGGCTCAGCTGGGTTTTATGGGCTTCAAACTTGAGCCTAAGGAAGATTTTGCATTTTCCTTTCTCCTATCAATACTTCGAGTTGGGGCATAAAAGCATTTTGTTCAAATTTCAAAAGGTTTTCCTTTTCGACTCTGTATACTCGAAATCGCGATTTGATTTTACAAAACAATGATTAAATCGGTCTAGGAGTCTAGTCAGTCTAGGACCATAGAAAGCAGAAAATTTGTCAACGATTTGTGCGGCTAAAGCAGTTGCGCATCACAGAAAATACCTGCACTTTCACCTTGGCAAGATACAATCATACAACGAAACAGAAGATGAGAGCTCATGGCTTCATGCTTTCAGGCTAACAATGTAAAAAGTTCTGAACATGGTAATCTTTATAGACGAATCCAACAGAAAACAACACAACAGGGAGTAAAACCGTTGCGCGTTGCTGCGGCATTATTTGTCTGAGTGTGATGTGTCATATGATCCATAGATAGCACACAGGTTGCACAAAATGGAGCACACTGATCGCATAGAAAGCCGGTACAAGAGGAGGAGCTTGCAGCGGCAAATCAGTAGTCGTCGCCTCTGGATATGACTTCTTTACAGGTTGGCCGGAGCAAGATGGTGTGCTCGAATTGCGACACATAGCTTCCTCTCATGTCACACATTGGAGGGCACGGCTGCAAACGGGGCAGGAAACTGTGACTAACCATGTACATGATAAGGTTCAGACATTGGAGTGGGAATGGAGCTGTTTACATACCTGAACAATGCCAACATCACATAGATTTTTCAGTGCCATGAGATACTTGGTCTCACCAAGGCGGTCCAAGTACCGGCGGCAAAAAGCAAGCGTTCCAAAATTGTTGTTGATTGTCCCAAGTAGTTGCTTAGCTCTTGCTACCCTCAATGGTACGTGGCCAACATCAAAGTTCTTCATATAATGACTGCACTCCAAGTCCTCCCTCACAAATCCCTTTCCTGCAAACAGTATGACACTTTTGAAATGTATCTCTTCAAGAATTTGAACATAAGCCTAAGTAGGGGGAAAAGATATCTGTTGTTAAGCCAAGAAGGGCCATGCTAGCTGGATACTAGGGAAAATGACTTTCACAGACTATTTGTAATGTGGTAAAAAATACTTTTTAGTGCATTTGGATCTATGAGTTCAAGCTATATAGATTATAGAGTGGCATACCTGTAGATCCAAAAGTTTCAATGGCATAAAATTCGCCCTCCTCCATTTTTGTTTGTTCTCCACCTTTCACGTTTGGAACTGATTTCGCAGCATGTATTTGGTATGGTCCAATGCTGTGTCCATTAAGATTCCGCACACTTTTTACTGCCACAAAAGCAATCAGGCAATTTGAATCATCATTTTGTCACTTTACATTTATTAGAACAGATTGGGGGTAAAATCTGAAACTGCACGCACCTTGGAAAACCTTTCCATTAATTTCAACCTCATATGACTCCATGACTTCTTGGATTGCAGCACCGACATCACAAAGCCGTGCATCTATCCCAGCTTCCTAAAATGAAGGAAACGATAAATCGCTATTAAATTATAACGAATGGATGCTATTATAGGAGAAAAATAATTTCAAATAGCCATATTTATCAGGTCATTAACAGGTGAAAATCGAAACCCAAATCAGGTCCAGACAAATAACTAAACAGAAGCAGCTAGAGAGATGACAGCAGAAACCATAACATTATAATTGGCAAATCAAAAGCAGATATTTCAACGAAGACCTATAAATGTGTCCCATTGGAGCAAAGGGACTCACTCATTCTGCCACCAAGCAGACCTCCTATCAGAAATGACATGTGCAAAGGTGCTTATGAAAATCATTGGTTGGCATATCCGAGTCTATTGACTCCAGTATGTAGAAATTACCTTTGGAGAGTGAAGAAAAAATATGTAGAAATTACCTTGACTCCAGTATTTGTGGCATCTCTTGATGCTTGAAGCAATGGATCAAACATGGGATTGAATGCGACAGTAAATGCACAGTCAACTATGTACCCTGAGAAGAATCACGATATCAAGTTAGTTTTTGCAATTAGAAATGACCTGAATTTATACTTTCAAGGACAAACTCACAAACCCATAGAAAATATCATAACAAACAACCATAGAAGAAGGAATAGAACAAAGCAGAATAATAGGCAGACCATCTATATGTGTCCCAAAATCCAGCTTCATCACATCATTATATTGTAGTACAGTTTTATCACCAGAATTTGGAGTCCAGTGAGCTGCAACCTAAGCATTGAATCTTTTCATAAATATAACAAGGGGATGCTGAACCTGGAAGCACGCTAGAGGAATACCATACCAATTCAAGGAGCACCCTGTTGGAAAGGCAATACCAGCTTGCAGTCCATTCTCCTTGATAAGTTTCCGAACCAAGTTTTCCAAAGTTTCGCATAGTTCAATCATTAACATTCCAGGCTTCAAAATGCTCCTTATATATTTTCGCACCTAGCAAATCAGAATATACATTGTAGAGTTGTAACCAACAACAGATAAAATTAAAATGAAGCTGCAAACAGATCAAAGAAGAGCCTGGTATATTTTAAACCTGTCTATGAACTTCTGCTGCTCGGCGAACAGCATTGTACATCGGCTTTTGTAGTCGTTCCAGTTCCCTCTTTTCCTCACTAGTTGTTCTCCACAAATTACTGAAGAGCAATAGCATGATTAATTTATGAAACATATGCTAATTATTATTTCATAATATTAATTCATAGAGTTTTCCATTAGCAAAAAAAAAAATCTGAAACAAAGTACTTTGTGTCATTTTCAGAGACGGCGAAGATCATTCATCCAATTTTAACCAACAAATTAGCGTGACAGGTTTGATGGAGATAAAAATCAGCATATTCATATCACTGGATAGTTCATTACAATGGAAATTACACTAATGGTGATGGCCTCGTACTTACTCATCCTTATATTGCTGGATTTCACCCTCAGGAAACTCTCCTGAGGGGAAAAGCTCATCAACAGGGATTGACGGAGGATCTGTCTGCTGAAGAGGGTCCTTCTTTTTTCTAAAGAAAACATGAGATATACTCGTAAAATAGAACAAACCAAACAAGAATATGAATGGTTCAACTGAATAACAGAACCCACTTGGCCTTGCTTTTCTTCTTTTTCTTCTTTGCAGCTTCTGAAAAATATCCATTTCAAAGACAACAGTTAAGACTAATCACATCCCAGTTCCCAAATGCTAGATAGAATAGCAGAAGCTTCAGCTTTAGTTGAGAAACTCAGCAATGAGAACTTGAAAAGTACAGGTGTCACCTGGTGCTCCATCTTGAGATGGACTATCTGCCTGTGCTTTGTCATCATCCTCTGGTGATGAGGACTGAGCTCCAGGAGCCCCACCATTGCTATCTGCAACTTTGACTTCTTTTGATGAGGTTACATGCGATTCTACACTAACCGCCTTATTCAGATTCTCCTGCAGCAAAAAATGCGAAATTCACTTACCATAAAAGTAAATATACAGCAGTGCAAGGGTCACTCAAGAGAAGGGTGCTATACGAAGTTCAACAACCATGTAACCAGTTCAACAACCATGTAACCACGGTAGCTGACATCACTTGTAGGAGTCCTGCAATCACATATCATTTTCTTTAAACTGAATTATGGAAAGGCTAGCCATGTTCTCTAATCAAAGGTTTATTAAAAAACAATTAGGACAATTCAGACCATAAGTTACAAGGACAGATTGATATAAAGTATGAACGCAATGTGACCAAGAAAAACAATGGATAAGCAAATATCGCACGAAACATGAGTACGCAAGAAAAAATGGGCAGTTATCACGATTATTACAAGACCAATTTCGCAAAACAGAATAACTGTCAATAGCTTGTATGGTTCTTGTTCGTCCGCAACATGTCCACCATGTACAAATGAAAGTATGAACTATGCCAAAGTAAACATGCTCTATATTGCGTAGAAAAACCATTAGCGATTCAGTTCATGGCAAACAATGAAAGTGTTGCAGCATAGCACTTACTTTGGTTTCTTGCTTTTGCCCAACATGCAATGCCTCCATCTCCTTGGTTGCTGCATCTGTGTTACTCCCAGCCATATTGTATATCTCTAAAGCTTAATAGTTTCAAACCTGAATGAGCAGAATGAACAAAATCATAAGCACCAATATATCCAAGGACAAATTACATTTAAAAAATAAGTGTATCTCCATTTGAAAGGAAAATCTGTATACCTATAAGCTATTATCCAATTTCTCACGGAAATTTGCAACATCCATGAACAATAAGGGGCGATGACTGATGATAGGGCCCTGTTTGGATTACCAGTATTCAGCTTCAGCACGCCCATTCAACTTAGGAAGTAAACAACAAGGTTTATAATCAGGCCATGCATGCTCATTAAACCGAATCAGTCCTTTGTAGACTGCACCATATAGCTATATATCTACACCCCCAGAGGAGCTAATGGTATCTGGTACCATTTGATCGTCAGATAGACCATATCAAGCCGTCCAACGCTATCACCTCATCCACCTCAACTCTTTTCAACAATAGCGGCGGATAGCCCCAGAGTAATCAAGCAACAAGCCAACAACAATACAAATAACCATCAGCAACAACAGAGCCGATCACCGCATCTAAGATTCATTGCAAGTTTGCAACTATTATAGCATCCCATATCACGAGTTACACTCTACAGTCTGTAACTCTACTGCATCGGCCAGCCCTTTTAACCAAAATTAAGGTTCCCATTTGGACATATTTGCGAAATCAACAAACGCATTCCTAACAACTTGCCCACATCAGTCCAGAATCTCCCGCTACGGAGCAACACTACTAGTCTACTACTACCTCAATTTAGGACTCATCTTCCAATAGCATCACCGGGCACAAAACCAAAGCTGGGCGACGACCAGAGAAGACGGAAAGCAACGGTACGGCGTACCTTCCTCCACGGCCGAGGCCGCGGCGACGATCGCAGGTCGCCGCTGCCGGAGTAGGAAAGGCGAGGGCGCGGACGACGGCGACGCCGGGAGGTTTTTGCCGCTTTGCGTGTGGGGAAGGTGACGACGGCTCCTGAGAAGGTTTTATTTATACGTTTCATCTTCTCGTTGCGAGTCTACTACCCAAACGGAACGGCATCACCACACGGAAAGACAGACGGACCCACCTACCAAATTCGGGTTAGTTTCCGACTACTTAAAAAAATTGTTAGTTGACTCGTTCAAAATTATTTCTATTATACTTGTTAATTACTTACATATTAAAATAAATTATTTTTAAATAAAATTAGATTTCACTCCGACTCAGTACACTCTGTTGTAAAAATACTTTCAAACTAAAAAAATAAAATAATACTAAAACAAACTATACCAATTTTGAAAAAAAAAAACTGGACAAGAGGATTTTCTAGCTGGATATCAGGGGCCCTGGACCCGAGCATCCGCCTCAAATGTAAAGCCCAATATCTTATTAGGCAATTTTGGAATGGGCCTAGCCCACTAAAGGATGCAAAGACCTCAAGACCCCAGCAGCAAACACCCTCGCGACAGCCAAACCCTTCTCTCCTCACCTCGCCGCCGCCGCCGCCGCCTCCTCCTACCCTAAGGGAATTCCACGCCGCCGGACGGGGCTGCTTGAAGGAGAGCGGCGGGCGTAGTTGGAGCGATGGCGGAGGAGGGGACGCAGCAGCTGCCGTTTGTGCGGGAGACGGTGCTGAAGAAGCGGAAGGTGAACGAGGATTGGGCCATCAAGAACCGGGAGCGCCGGGCGGCCAAGAGGCAGCGCCGCCGCGACGACGGCAAGGGCGCCATCAAGCGGCCCGAGGAGTTCGTCAGGGAGTTCCGCAACAAGGAGCTCGACTTCCTGCGGATGAGGACCCGCCTCAAGGTCCGCAAGCTGCCGCCCGCCGAGAGCCTCGGCTCCAAGCTGCTCTTTGCGATTCGCATCCCTGGGTCAGTACTCGGTACTCAATAGTAGTAGGATGCAAAGTTTCTGCCTTTTTTATCCTTGCAAAGTTTATTTCTCTGCCTGGTGATGGTGTTTGACAATTACTAACATGGTTTGGTGTGTGTAATTGCAGCACTACTGACCTGCATCCGCACATCAGAAAGATTTTGAAGAAGCTGCGGCTGACGCGGGTCCTGACCGGCGTGTTCCTGAAGGCCACTGAGGCAACTCTGAAGAGGCTTCTTGTTGTAGAACCGTTTGTCACTCATGGGTAACTGAATGCAAACATTCTTCCCCATTGCAGTGTTTTTTTAATAAAAAAAGACGTGATTCGTCGTTTTGTAGTTTGTGGTGTTGAAATTTTGTTTACTGTTGTGTAACAATAGGTTCCCGAATTTGAAGAATGTGAAGGAGCTTATTTACAAGAAGGGCCGTGGATTCTTGGACAAGGAGCCTTTCCCTCTTACCAGCAATGATCTAATTGAGAAGGTATAATTTTGTAACATCTTCCAAAGATCGAGGTTGAGGGCATTAGTAAATATGTTTACCACAGTCCATTCATTGCACAATGAGTATGTGGAATATTAGTAAGGCATAGCTTTGGATATGCCAGTTAGTTTTATGATATCTTGATCACTTCCACCAATACAATTTATTCTGGAGGAATTAACATTATATGAAACTTGAATTGCCTGTGTCTCCAAATTTAACACACTGCAACACTTCAGTTTGGTTTGGATGATCATCAGCAGTGCTATTTTGGAATCCTTCCACCAGCAAAAAAAATCATTTTATGTGATGCTTAAGCTTTTGCATTGATGATCGGGTTTCAGTAACCCCCCCAAGGAATTATTCCCTACACATAGACGATCGGTTTAAGTTTTTTTTTGGGTGTGTCGAAGGAGAGAATTATTTATCATGATTTGGTAGTGTACAGTGAGAAATAATCATCTATGCTTTGCTAAAAACAGGCTCTTGGAGAACATGGCATCATATGCTTGGAAGACATTGTGCACGAAATCACGACAGTTGGGCCGCACTTCAGAGAAGCATCAAGCTTCCTCATGCCCTTCAAGCTCAAGTGTCCAGAGAGGAGGCTGCAAATGAAGAAGAAACCCTACAAGGATGGTGGTGACTCAGGCAACCGTGGGGATAAAATCAACGAACTAATTGAGAAGCTGAACTAAGGCAGAGCCTGTCTCCAGTTGCCATCTGCGCACAAGTGATGGATCCATTACCTTATCAGTTTTGTAATAGCATAGCTGAATGTACCTTTGTTCTTGAGACCCCACCCGAATGTTTGGGATCAGATTATGAAATAGCCGAATCTGTTTTCATCCCCCTGTCTTCTGCTCGTTCTGAGAGCTTTTTTATTTATCTGTTGCGTTTCACTGAAACTAGTTGTTGACAATGTTACTTCTGTGAAGGTTGAGGATATTGCAATGAATACTCTGATCTTCAGGCTGCAAATTTTTTTTTACTGGAGTTCTTCGCGCTGCAAATTTTTTTTTTTAGTATCATCCATTGCTGGAACTTGAAAGTAAAATGTGGCAAGCAGCAAACGGGAAGCTTGTGAAAAATGTCAAGGACTTGTGTGTGCGTGTGCGCGCGCAAATTGTGCTCATGGTTGCCTGCATTGCATCCTGGGCTTGCCAAAGTTCGTCAATTGCTGTTCTAACGCATACCTGCGCATCGGTTGCTGTTGATGGCCGCCGGGCTAAACGCCGTTTCACGGTGGCCCTGCGCCCAAGCCGGCCGACGAGCCGCGGCATGCGCGGTCGCACGGCATATCCGCCGTTTCACGGTGGCCCTGCGCCCGAGCCGGCCGACGAGCCGCGGCATGCGCAGTCGCACGGCATATCCGCCGTTCGTTAACCGTAGTTCGAGCCAGCCACTGCCGGGTTGGTTGGTGTCTTCGTTGCTACCCACCTAACCCCTTCCAAACGAGCCCTTCCTCGCCTCCACTTTCCACTCACTTGCTCCCCCGGGCGCTCTCGTCGTGCGGGTTAAGGCGGCGGCTGGAGAATGGCCTCCGCGGCATCGGCGCCGGTATTCGTGAGGCTCGCCGGGATCCGAGCCCTCGCCGAGTCCGGCCACTTCAAGGCAAGTTCCCCACTCCCCAGGCATCAACCTCACAACTTTAGGAAGGATTACCGCTCGTTTTGCTCATTCTCCGTTAGTGTAGTTGCAGTAGTGCTTGGGGTTTCCCTGTGATTATTCGTGACATGCCAATTCTGATAACTGAATCACGCATACGATTTAAGGGTGGGTACGGGATGGGAAATTTCAACTAGCAATGGGATAAAGTTTGTTCTTTTGCGCATTGCATCTCGTTATTATGTATAGAATCTGTGCATCCTTGTCATTTCCTGCCGCTACTACTCATTTCTTTACTGCTGAATTTGTCTGGCAGGCGTGGTTTCTGGATCAGTTCGGTGTTCTTCATGATGGGAAGAAACCTTACCCTGGTGCCATTTTGGCGTGTATGTTGATACAGAGACTCTGTAACTTCTAATATTCAGTTTGCCTCTGCCTCTTTGTATTGCAAGTGTGCTAGTTAAGTGAAGTATGGCTGTTGCAGTGGAGAAGCTCGCTGGGAATGGGGCGAAGATGGTGATAATCAGCAATTCCTCCAGACGGTCGTCTGTAACCATGGAGAAGCTTAAGAGTCTTGGGTTCGACACATCGTGTTTCCTCGCGGCCATCACTAGCGGGGAACTCACACATCAGTACCTTCAGAGGTAAGCTTCTTGTTGACAATATCTTCTGCTGACAGAAGTTTTAGTTGCGTGATTGTGTCTCCTTAAGAGGTAAGGTACATGTGATGTCAGAATTAATATTACCTTACTGAACTGCAGGTTTTTAAAAGTTTCATTTGATACTATGTAACATGGAACAAACAATGCTTATGATTAGATACTATCATACTAGTACTACCAACTGTTTCTTGTGCTTAGATGGGGATTAAATGTGATAATATGTCTATTTTTTCCCTTTTTGATTTAATTCATAAATATAGGAGGGATGAACCATGGTTTGCAGCTCTTGGAAAGAAGTGTATCCATCTGACATGGGGCAATCGAGGTGCAATCTCTCTGGAGGTTTGTAGTCCTATTACTTTTTATTCATGAGCTATCTCTTCAAAGCAATATTAGCATCAAAACTTGTGTGGCCTATGTTGCAATCCAATGGCCGAGGCAAATTAACATATCTGAAGAAATATTAGCAATGACAAATATGTATGAGGTACACAAGATACCGTAACAAATGGCTTGGTGTTTTCTTTTAACAGGTTTGTTGATAGTGTTTGCATTGGAAATGAGTTTGATCTAATCGGTATTACTTTTTCTCCTTTTAGGGCCTTGGTTTGCAAGTTGTGAACAATGTTGATGATGCAGAATTCATATTAGCCCACGGTACTGAAGCCCTGGGTTTACCTTCAGGTGATCCACTTCCCAAAAGTCTCGAGGAGCTTGAGCAGATTCTAATGCTTGGCCTAGAAAAGCGACTTCCAATGGTGGTAGCTAATCCAGATTATGTCACTGTTGAAGCTCGAGATCTGCGTGTCATGCCTGGTATGATCATAGTTTGCTTCATATGTGATGCCATGTTGATTATCTATTTATTTATTTGACAGTTATCAAATCTTACTTTAGAGCTTAGACATTGTTTATTTGTGAAGAGTATGATGGAATTATCAAATCTTACTTTAGAGCTTAGACATTGTTTATTTGTGAAGAGTATGATGGAAATCTTTTGCTCAGTATGTAAGGATATATTGCCTTACTATGTCAATTGTTGGTTGTAATATAACACAAAAGGTCAATCTGTCTCTCTTTCAGGCACTCTGGCAGCCAAATATGAAAGTCTTGGTGGTGAAGTAAAATGGATGGGGAAGCCTGATAAGGTAAAACATGACATGCCTCCTTTTTGTAGATTACATGAACATCACAGCTACTTCAACATGATACACAGTTTAAATGTCACTCGAAGAATATGATGAGCTAAAAGGTTGCGAATTTGTGGGTGTACTACTAATATGTTATTGCTCTCTCAGGTTATCTATACGTCAGCAATGTCCTTAGCAGGCGTTGATGCTCATGAATGTATCACAGTGGGTGATTCGCTACACCACGACATCAAAGGGGCAAATGCATCAGGGATTGCATCTGCATTCATTACTGGAGGGATTCATGTGGCTGAACTTGGACTCAATGAATTTGGAGAAACTGCTGGAGACGATGCCATCAATACGTTGTGTTGCAAGCATAGCTCCTATCCCTCTTATGTTTTGCCTTCATTTACATGGTAGGACACACGGTCTAGCTTCAGGTACACACCCTTTGCACTGGAAAGCGATTTACAAAATTACTCTCTTGGAAATGCCAAAGTGAGCATCAAGCCCGTAGAGGCATTACTGTGCTTCACGAAATGTTTATGATTGTTGGAAAAAATCTCTGTTAGTTTGATTGGTATGAACTACACGCAACTATGTGCTTTGTGGAGGAATAATCCTCGTAGTGTGCATGAGAGGAACCTACTGTGTGTTTTTTTTAAATATAATCGAATTACATTATTCCTTGTAAAATTCCTACGAATTCTTGCGTTGCAAAACAGTGAGAGCATTACAGTTAGGCAGGAGCTTCCAACCTCCCATAAGATATTTCCGAGATGGGAGAAATTACCGGGGGTCTACCCGTTAATTGTTCTGTGACTTCAGCACGGCATCTTTTCCTTTCAGATAAGATATGATGGGAAGCGGGAAAAAAATTCCGGGTGAGGATTGTTGGAAATTGTGCTACAGGAGTTATCTTTATTTTCGATAATTTTAAAGTATATATGATTTAGTATTATATTGCTAAAGCAAGATGAAGATGACCAACATAAAAGGTAGAGTTATTATTACTTTTTAAAACATGTGACACATGGATGAAGGTGGCACGATGAGGGTTTTGGCTAAACACGCGCGCGCGCATTCGTGTATTTTTACATGAAAAATCACGCCACTTGGCAGACCAAGTTTACCTTATTTTTTACTGAACCATGCATCCCCTCCTCTCTGTTTGAATGAGATTCAAATGTTTAAATTTGAGGTTTTATTGGGTGACGATGACAGACAGTTACCAGTAGGTAAATGGCTGGTTAAGCGTGTCAGCTACCAATCGGTAAATGACTATTTAATCAGTCAATTCACAATCTGCATCTATATACATATGCCTGGAGACGTTCAGAGCATAGCGCGTAGCACAACTGTCTCAATTCCTTCTTTTCTTCCTTCTGCAAATCTGTGTTGTAGGATTGCGCCATCTGAATCTCGTCAACTCTTCTTCTCAGCTTGCACCTTGAAGAAGGGGAGCGGTATCTCCAAGCCGTTGCTGTCGTGAATACCTGCACGGGGGCGGAAATAAGGTTTCTGGGCAGCGCACATCTGCGCGACCGCTCGTTTCGCTGATTCATCGAGTCTGCGTCTGCGCTGCTTCCTGTTCTTCATCAAACTCATCTGTAAATCTTTCGTGTGACTGATTAACTTATTTACATTCTGTTTTTGCTTGTATTGTGAAGTACAATGGGTTGCTTGCTGTTAGTACTGTTTTGTGCATCATTAGTCTTTTGCAATATCTGTTTTCTATTTAAATCTGGAATTAAAATATTGCCCTCATTTTCAATAGGGTACCGCCGATAACCGGATTTACTGGTAGGGATCGGGTGAACAGTAAATGACCAAAAATTTTACAATTTAAAATTGAATTTTTGAATGCATAATGCACTTCCTATGTTGGTGTAGGCCTATTTTTTGCTAGATTACGTATTATACGAGCTAAATATGCTTGAATTATTGTTTTTCGGACAGTTTGCACTTCGTATGAGCTAAATACATTAGATTACGTATTATACGAGCTAAATATGCTAGATTATGTATTCTATAAGCTAAATATGAGCTAAATATGCTAGAATACGTATTATATAAGCTAAATATACTAGATTACGTATTGTATGAGCTAAATATGCACTTCATTAAATACTTTCTAATTCAAAATTCGTCAATTCAAAATTTCAGTCAGTTTTTTTTGAACAGTTTTTCTGGCAATCAGTCCGGTAACCGGTTTTCAAAATCGGCAATTCACATTTCAGTTTTTGAAATTTGTCCAGTTTTTTCTCGGGATTTCCGGTAACCGACCGGCGTTATCGGCTGTCGACCGATGTGTGAGTTGAGTATGTGCGTCTACCTTGTACCCTCTGAAAAATAATATGAAATTCTGTTCACGCGGAACAACTGATGGAACCGAACATTGAAACAACCGACAGAATCGAGCAATTGAACACAATATACACCAGGGGCGGAGCAGAGTAGATGCATGGGGTACAGTTGCACCCCCAATTTTTTTGCACAAAAAACTAGTATATACCCCCTTAATACATAAAGTATACACTACACATACTAACATACATACTCCTCAACTCCTCCCAACCCATTTAGCATTAGGTCCAACAGAATATGAGAATTAAGCCCTAGTCAGTTAGTTAAGGAGGCGTTAGGTCTAAGTGCCATCTGCCCATCCAGGAGCTCTGGCAGCAGCGCAGAGGCGCAGCCGGCAGCTCATCGCGGCATTGGCACATCACGACGCTCTAGCGCTGCTTACGGCTTCTGCGCCGACGATCTAGGCCTCGACGCGCCGCTTACGACCCTCAAGTCTCGACTCCGAGGAGATACAAGGTTTCGAGAAGTGAAGAATCTCAGTGAGCTCTCTATTAAACTTGTTGAGACAAAGAAGTATAGTCGCTATAAACTTATTTATTTGCTGCTCAAATTGGTATTGATCTTTCCTACGGCTACTAGAAGTGTAGAGAGGGTATTTTCGGCAATAAATCATGTGAAGAACAAATTAAGAAACAGTATAGATGAATAATACTTGAATAATTACTTAGTTACGTACATTGAGCATGAATTTTTTCCCATTCATGAGACAAAGTCATCGATTCCCAATTCTTTCCGGTTCTTATTCATTTAGGTTTTAAATCACTTAATATATTCGATTACTAATGGATGCAGCTAAAAGTTTTAAATTTCTAATCCCTGTTGAAGATTGTACCGATGGTCAAAATTTATTTAAAATGACACCATCACTAACACGCCAATTGCATTTCTAGTTTTTCTCAACAAATAAGAAGGATCGTCTAGACACCAAATATCTATTTCTTAAAACCACTGCGCACATTTTCTATCCTTAGATTACTTTAAGATTCGAGCCCCCTCTTCTTCTCACCCCGATAGTTTTCCTCTCTTATGTGTATGTTGATATTGCACCCTTTCCTGTAGCAACCCCCATTGCCATCCTTAGCATAATAATCGCTCAATTCATCAAATCACTAACTGATCATCATCATCTGCATCTCCATCTCCGTTACAACCCATGATCTTCTTCCTCTTTTCTCTCTCTCTCTCTCTCTCTCTCTCTCTCTCTCTCCTTTACAACCCATGCTTTCCGCGGCTGTCGATTTTTCCGCCACCACTTATCGTCAGCCGCCACCGTCGTCATGACTGAGAATTAACACCTTACGCAAAAAAATCAACCTGCAGATTTTTCTAGAAAACACACACAATACGCATAAAAAAAATGGCCGAGAAATTAAATCAACAAGAAAAGAAAAATACCCACTCCTCACAAGCCAAGTATCACGTTTCACTTTCCGGAACAGCCCCTTTACCCAAGTCACAGCCCGAAAAATAGCAAATCAATCGTCACCGAGAAATCTCGCTCCCCTCGGACCGGAGCAACCGCGGCCCCTCGATCCGATTGCCGCCGCCTCCGCGACTCGCTCCCCGCCTCCGCATCCGTCAGGTTCGCCCCTTCCTCTCCCAAAACACCATTTTTTTTTTCGGTTGATTTGTTCGTGCGGATCGGTCCACGTGGGGGCGCGCGTGCCTGTGGGTGGCGGAGTGGAAACGCACTGGATTTTGATTTTGTGCCCGTAGGGGCGGGATCGCAGATGGTGGAAGTGGGTCGGATCGAGGGGAGCTGGATTGCCGGATGGGTGGCCGTGTGGCCCTCGCTTGTTTGATCGATCTGGTAGCGATAGGATGCCGTGGCTTGGTAGGGTTTTGGTTGCGTGCATCAGGATGCGCTCGTGCGTGCTGTCTTGTGGTTGACTTGATGGTGGTGGAATGTGGATGGTGTGAAGCGTGAGATTTTGAGTTGATTGCATGATTGCTTCAATGTCGGGTGATAGTTTACGGGAACGGGTGTGGTAGGACTTGCATGGGATTTTTGACTAGAAACAGTAGTGTGTTGATATGAATGCAACGATCTGCACGGTTTGGTTACGCTGATGGTTGTTTTTCGTTTGTAACTTTAGTAAGTTCTGGAATTTTGATGGGTGCAAATAACGTTCACATTGACAGTTTTGCAAGCAAGCTTGCAAAGTGTGCTGGACGGAAGAAATAATGGTCAGTTGATTCAATATGACGAATGGATGCTAAAAAGGGGGAAAAGGGAACAATTTTAATCCTGTCTTTCATCTGCTTTGAAATGTTTGATGGAGCCCTAAAATTATGGAACGTGCTGTAAGGTCAAGGCAGAAAAGGGGTGTCGGTTTCCGTGGTAGCTGCATTTGCTTAAGGCTACTAAAACCCTTGGAGATCTTATGCTGAAAAGCAGGGGGCAGCTGGTTCTATAAGCTTAAGTGTGGAACTAGTAACCTATGAAGAATTCTGAGCATACCCAGAAAGCACCTAAGCATTGACATTGCAGTTTTTCTGACCTCTGATTTATCCGTTACCTGTCCATGCAGGATGGCTGATGATGGTTCTAACGAGGCCAGCAGTTCAACAGTAAAAGCCGGTGACGTTCCAGAGTCTACTATTGAGATCAATATCAAAACCCTGGATTCACAAGTCCACAAACTTCGTGTTAAGAAGAATGTAATTACACTCTACTCTTCTTGATGGTTTGGTTTCATGTGTATCTGCCTGTTGACTGCTGAATTACCTGCTATAAATGCCACATAATGTTTTAATTCCCTGTTAATGCTCGATCCTTGTGTTTAGTATCAGGAGAGTGAATATTTCTATGTGCAATGTTATGGGAAGGGCTAATTGCCAAATTGTTCTAGGTGCCTGTTTTGGTCCTGAAAGAGAAGATAGTAGATGCAACTGGGATTCCTGTGGACCAGCAGCGGTTGATTTTTAGAGGAAGAGTCATAAAGGATGATCACCTCCTATCAGAATACCGTATTCTTTTTGTTGTGCATTTTCTGTCAAGGCTAAGAAGTATATACGTGAACCTTCTGCATCTCCAACTCACTTGTTATCTCGATGTATTATACCGTATACATTGTTTACCTGCATGTTTTATTGTTCCTTTTTTTTTGCTTAGTTACATCATAGCTGTTAGTGATGTCATAATTTTTTAGTCATAAGGGTGATTTTCTGACTGGCAGAAGAGTAGAGCATTTACGTTTTTGATGGAAATAAGGCTGCCTGCTTTGGTGGTAGTATGAATAATAGCCTTAAAATGAAATAAAGACATAAAATTCAATGCCATATTGAAGTTGCTAAGCTTTGATTGTTACCAATATGGATGAGAACCTAAAATCATTATAAGCATTGGGTGTATTTGTTAACTTGAGGTGGTTGAACACCACTAAGTGCCCTCAATTGATTTGATAGAATTTTACATGGGATGCTGGGCCATTGTTTTGATTATTGGTTTTCATCACTTCATAGTTGGATTTGTCAATTTCTAAATAATTTATTATTAGATTTGTTTTTCTTGTGATCTGTCATTTGTATACATGTTCATCCGATACTTGGATGGACGCTTCACTTTGCCGCTGCATTCATCTGTGGATTGTGTTTGTTGCTCATGATCATGGCTCTGTTACCTATATCCTTGACAACCCTAAGATTTGGAAGATGGATATACATTGCATTTGGTTGCTCGGCGTGCAGAAGGCCAACATTCTTCTGGAACTTCCGAAGGAAACACCCATGCTAATGGTGAGTCTGATGTGTGGTTGCTTTGATGACTACACATCAATCCTGAAGGCACCCAATATTTGGATATTGTGTCATGTTTTATTATATCTACTTGATGCCTTACTCTGCATAGGTTTTCTTAGGAGCTAAAACAATGTTTGCGCATTTATACTCTTTAATATCATGTTTTTCTCTGTTTCCCCCCCTATATTTGTTATACAAACTGTAGTATTCGGTATTCACATTCCAGGATGGATATTAATCCTTGGAAGGGCTGAAAACAATTATTGCTAATTATGGACGAAAATAGCTAGTTAAGTATTTCAGGCTGCTAAAAATGAAGAAGGGCTCGAATAATCCTCTGGTTCATGTTTTGCTTTAGTATGTGAACTATGAACATCATTGTTTAACTGTCTTTGCGTTAACATTGGTGGAACCATTGAACTCTAATTCTTTACGATTCTATATAGATGCACTATTGATCAACTTGGCTAATGCGCTTTTGCGCAACTTTTCTGCCACTGGAGTTTTTTTCCCCGCACTTTTGTTTATTTTTGATGTAACTGGTTGCTGCTGAATTCAACACATATCTCATAATTATTAGGATATGATTGCACAACAATATGCTGGGCATGGGTCTAATAAACCTTTTTTCATTTTTGTCATTGATGCAGTTAATGTTTCTGGAAATGGAGGATTGTTAGGAGATATTTCCAGGGTATGCTTCTACCATTTTTGTACATTGTATGCGTATATTTGAAAATTGACCAATCTGTTTAGCTTTTAGCAATGGCTGCACGTTGAGTTTAATTTTCTATTTGAATTTCTTTTTATTTATTCTCTTCTAGGAAATTATAGAGGCTATGCATTCTGAGAGGGATGATAGCCGGCATGGATAGGGTATATGCTTTGTTGTAGTATTCGGTATATTTGTCTAACTGGGCACCAAACGGTTTACTTGTCCATTGGTGTAATTTTCTCCCTTCTGTTATGTGCAGAGCGTTCAGGATATTCTTGGTTCCCTAGGTCTTGGGATGCCTGGTGGTGTGACAAACACTACATTTTCAGTAATAAGACATTTCTTTGCCAGGTCTAGTTAGGGTACCTGAGACATCTCAGTATTTAACTTCTCTCTGGCTTAATCAGGTGCCTTTAACCACTGCACCAGAAGGGGCCAATAATGTCAGTGGAAGAACTCTGTCAGGGAACCCAGCACAACCAGGGTTTTCAATTCTCAACCATCAAATCCAACTATCACAACTTCAACCTCCAGGGGCTATTCCTCGCAACATGGTTAATAAGTTGTCCTTTCTTTTTCTTACTCCTGGTTTGCCATCTGTATTGCATTCTTTTAATTTTTAGCACTGGTGACAGGTTATTCCTGATTCCCTGATGACTCTTTTGGGGTATATCAATCGTATGGACCAAGTGCTACAGAATAATGGTATCATAGTTTTTTTTGGCAGTTAGTTAATTCGTTGGTTGTCATAAAAGACTATCACATTAATTTTTATGCTATAAATGAAGGTATTCCGTCCGTGGATTCAAATGCGCAGCAACCACCAAGATCGGATGATGCTTATCTAAACCAAAGATTTCCGAGTCCTGAGGTTCTGGTTTCAGTAATTGAAAGAACCCAACAACTTCTTAGTGGCAGTGCTTCTTCCGCTCTTTCTGTATGTTAGTTCTTTACTGAGTTATATTCTGTGTTTCTTAGTTTTGACAGTGATCTCTTTGTTGGTGTATAATTGTACCTTTCCTGGTTAATATTATATTTCTTCCTTGTATTGTAATCTACTAATCAATGCTCTTTAAATATAAATATGTTACCATTTCGGTTTTTTGTTTTTTTAAACGTTATTATGGAAATCTGAATCAACTAAAAAGACTCATAAAGGCTTCCTCTTGCCCACTCCCCAAACGCAACCCTGGCCCATAGTTACCTGGAACGTGGTGTGTCCGGGTTGCGGTACCAACCACCCACAACACACACACCAAAAAGAAAAAGGAGAAAAAGAAAAGAAAAGAAACCCGCAGCAACAGCCCTGTACTGTGGTTCTCAATATATGTATTTTTTTGCCCTGTCCGCAACCCTGTGCCACCACTCTGCTTCCCCCTCCCTTGTATGCATGCTCTGCTGGTGTGGACTTCCCTACCCTTGTCCTTGCTGGCTGCCTTGACCTATCCTTTCGTCTTGCTTACTGATCAGTATTAACTTTTAAGTAGTTAATATGATCTACTCAACTTTTATAACATACTTTATATTAACTGCCTACTATTTAGTATCTGCATGATTCCCTGAATGTTCTACGAGGATTCAAACAGTATTTATGTATGTTGGATGTTATTTGTTTGAGGGACTGATCCTATGACTGCTGACCTTTTTATTTGTTGTCCTAAACTTCACGGTTTGTCTTTTTGGCAACTGACCGTCTGTAAATTGTTATATACTTTGAAATATCTTATCTGAATTAATAGATGTAAACTTTTCTTTGGACATCTTTATGATCTCCATTTACCTGATATTCTGTTTCAGCACCTTGCACAACGTATTCACAGAGATGCTGCCACTGGTGATGCATCTATACGTAGCCAGATCCAGAATGAGTCGGCTCAGTTGGGAGTAGCAATGCAGCATTTAGGTGCTATGTTTTTGGAGCTTGGTCGGACAATGATGATGCTTCGGATGGGGCCATCTCCTGTATTCATTTTTTTTCCTACCATGTTATTTAAATTATTTTTGCACGTTCTAATTATTCTGAAAGTTCGTTAATTTCGCAGTCTGATGCTTTTGTAAATGCCGGGCCTGCTGTTTATATAAACTCTGTTGGACCAAATCCAATCATGGTTCAGGTAACATATTGAGATGCTTTCTCTTGTTGGTTTTATGTGTTGTGCGGCTTGTGCCACTCTAATCACAACAACACATTCTCTCAATGTGCAGCCATCTTTTCAAAATACTGCTCCTGTTGGAGTTTCCATCATACCAGTTCTGGGTGGAGTTTCTGGTGCATTTGGTATTGTTGATCCTTCTCGAACATCTGGTGCCAATATCCATGTTAGTGGTAAGGTCACATTTAAAGTATTTTTCGGTTCTTGTTTTGAGGGTCTTAGATGAATCATGAAGCTGCCACAAACTTAGGCTCCTTTGTTTGTTTGTTTTTTTTTAAGTGGGTTGTGTTTGACATTTTCATTTATGTTGAGAAACTCAAGCAGCCTCCTTATGGCCTACTATTAATTATTATAATCCCCTCGAAACAGGCCTTAAATTTTGTCTTAATTATCTACTACATGATGATTCCTGATTTGTCTGAGGATGCTAGTATTAGACAACTCATAAATGTTGTCCTAATATGAGGAAACGAATCTTCTTTCTAAACTCTGCGATGACAGATATGCTGACATGTAGGAAGCGACAGCATTACACTTAAGAACAGGAAAGTTCACTTTAGTATTAGGTATGGAAGGTATGATGCCCGCATTGATCTGCAGTGTACTGTTCACACAGCAGCATCTCTTGGGTGACAAGTAAGAGATAAGATTAAGGTCCAGTTGTTAGGCTAGACCGCTAGACTGATTTTATGAATCTGTTAGTTAGGTACTTTATCTGTTAGATTGGTTTCCATAATATTATATCTACAATTGTTATGGACTTGTATATAAAGAGATATTGTCACATTTTGGGGTTTAAGCAATAATGAATTAAAAGCGGATCATCACAGTTTTCAAATATTTTTATGTAATCTCCCACAGGGTTAATTCACACCTGGAAACTTTCATCTTGGTGGCCTTTAGTTTCGAATTTCTAATAGGTACTTTTGCATTTGCATCTCCCCTGAACTTCCACTGACTGTTGTTTTATTCTTTACTAAGGCACTTCTGCAACAAGTGGTTCATCTGTTGGTACCACCACTGCTTCTGTGGGGGCTGTCAATGGGGACCGCCAAAATGTCGAAAGAACTCAAGGAGGTAACCCATCAGTTAACTCAACACGTGGATTGCAAACAAGAACAGTTGTCGCAGCTGCAGCTATTCCAGCACGGTCCTCAGTTGAGGCTCCAAACCATGTTTTAAGTGTTGTCCTGCCTGTTCAAGTGAGAAGTCAAGTAGTAGTGCCTAATCAGTCAACCGCTTCTCAAGGTTCTCATACTGCAGTGGGCAACAGATCTCAACCAAATCATACATTTGTTGTTCCACAAGCTTCTTTAGGTGGTGTTGCTAGTATTCCTTCTATAAGGACACAGGTAACTGCGCATGTAGCCAATGCATTAGCTGTGAATCCACCGGGTCAGGTTTCATCATCTGTGCAAAACACAGCAGATCAGGGATCTCACCCAACCACAAACAATGGGGTTGGCACTTTGAGTTCTGCAGCATCAACAAGTACACAACTGCAGAATGAGCTCTCGAGTTCTAACCATGGACAAACTTCACTAAATGTGCAATCTCATGTAACTGGATCAGGTATTTTTCTTTCTTTTTAAAAATATTGTGAGTTTTATTTTGTCTAGTGAAAAATGTACTGAATCATTCACCATTCCTGTTGTTTTAATTAGGTACTTCGCCTTTAAATACATCTGATCCCAGTTTTACATCTCAAGACAGCAGTACCATAAATGTTTGCAGTGTCGATAGTATTCAACAACATGCACAGATGGAAGAGACCCATGTGGATAATGCTAGAGCGCATTTTGGGGAATTAGGAGCAGCCAACTTAGCAGGACAGCTCGCAGGCACCTGTACCAATGATGTTCCTTTAAGCATATCAGCAGAAAATTCTGCAAAGACAAACAAGCCCTCAGATGGAGTAGCTGCACAGTCCATTAAACCTAGCGCAAGTGGCAGGTCTGAACCGCTAGGTCTTGGTGGGGGTCTGCAGCCTAAGGTATTAACTATTAACTATTGAGTTCTAGTGTTTAACACTATAGTGTCAAGGAATTTTATTGTTCAGTCTGCATTTTGTTGTTGTCAATCATATCCGCATGTTGTGGGCTTGGAATTTGTTGTGGTTAGCTGCAATTTAGTTGATTATTTTAACCACACTTGCAGAGACGGAGCAGAACAGCAAAGCCATCTGGGAGCAGCAGTGATTCTGGCGAACCCCTTAATTCCTCCTCTGTCAGCAAAAGCCAAGAAGCTGTTTCAATCGGCCAGCAAGTTCTGCAAGCCCTTGTTTCACAAAATACTGATTTAAGCAGGAGCAGCGTTACTGATTCTTCCCGTCCATCCTCTACGCCTCAGTTTGCTGGTGGAATGCCTCCGAGAAGGCAGGGTGGTGAAGGACAAGTTGATATCAGCAGCATGATATCCAGTGTGCTCAACAACCCGGTTTTTGGCAATCTACTGTCAAATGTAGCAGCACAAACGGGAGTAGGTTCTGCAGATGATTTGAGGAACATGATGGAAGAGTGTACACAGAGCCATGATATGATTGATACTGTAAGTAATATTGTGCAAAATGTAGATGGGCCAGGATGGGGCCAAGGTGGCATTGACTTATCTAGAATGATGCAGCAAATGATGCCTGTTGTATCACAAGTTGTTGGTGGAGCTGGGGCTCATCCTGTTGGTACAAATAGTGGAGAATCTAGATTGCAGGCTCGATGCAATGACAGGAGAGTTGCTGACACTTTAGTTGGCAGAAGCTCTCAGGTAAGCCATACTATTGAATAAATAACTGCTACTATTGAATAAACAACTGCCTGCATTTGCATATTTTCTGCTCAGGAATGTTCCTTGTGCTTTTATGGTTGGTTTGCGAAGGAATCTGGTGATGATGACTAAAGTTGGTTGGCCAGTACTATTTTTATTATTATGCCATATTTGGACACTAATAATACTGTACAACCTAAAGAGTTGAAAGGTGTCATGTATAATATAAAAATAGAATTATTTATCTTTTGTAAATTTTGATACACTCTCATTGTATGTTAGCTAGCCGTTTCCTATCAATGAGGTTCTAATTTAGCTAGTGTGGAATCGCTAATCTTCTGTGTGCAGTATATCTCATGTTTTGTATTTCATGGACAGATTGATCTTCACCAAGCTTGTCAACGCATTGAACAACATGATTCCCCTGAGGATATTTTCAGTGCTGTGCTTGAAACTGCTGCTTGGGCTTATGGTGAAGATGAGAGCATTCAGGGCATGCTTGAAGAGCTTGGCAGCGATCCAGAGCTTACCACTGTATGTTCTCTACAAGTTCTTTCACAATTTAAAATAAGCTCGAATCAGTCATAACATATCATGTAGTTGATACTGTACGATGAGATTGTTGCTGAATGCTACAGTACAGGATCGTATTATATATAGCTATATACACGTCTAATATGAACTGTAATGAAATGGTCGTCCATTAGGTACATAGGTATTTGGGTTTGTTGATACCATGGTTATTAAGGCGTCGCCTAAGCGGTAAGGCGCTGCCCTCGCCTTGCTATCACCCGTCGCCCGTGTGGCGTTGGAGAGCCAGATCCGGGCGGGAGGCGGAGCAGAGGAGGCCTTGTGCGTCAGATCCGGGCGGGAGTGATCTCGGGACAGCTCGGGCGACGCCGCGAGTGTCGTATCCGGGCGGGAGAGAGCTCGAGGCGACGTCGGGGAGCCGGAGCCGGGCAAGAGGGGGGAGCAGGGGAGGCCCGGCGGCGCGTTGGGGGAGCAGGGGAGACCCGGCGGCGTGCCGGGGAAGCAAGGGAGACGTGTCGAGCAGCGAAGAGACGGCTAGCGGCGCGAGGGAAGGAGGAGCGAGCTCGGGATCGGCGGTGGGAGAGAGGGATATAAAGGCAGCAGCGGCGAGCCACCTGATCAGGATGCAGGCCTCTTGGCCGTCTGATCTAAGGTCAAATCCTAAGCCTTTGGGCTCCCAAGGGAGAAATAAATGGGATGAGCCTTCCTGAGTTATAGCCACGCACTTTACTTCTTTGTTTCTAATAATTTTTACAATTTTTATAAAAAAGAAGTGAGAAATTCTAATCCAGCCCGGCTCATGTAGCTTGTTGCTTGGCACCTTAGGATGGGTGTAAGATGTCACCTCGCCTCGCGCCTTAGCATGTAAAAGGTGTGAAGGGGTGGGTCGCCTTGCCTCGCCTTACCGCTTTAATAACCATGGTTGATACTGGTATACAATTCAATCTAAAAAAACTGGTGTACCATTCATACAAACTAGAATCGTTATGTCCATACAGCTTATACCTTTGATCAAATTGAAGGGGGTTATGATTATTGGTTGGAACTTGGAGGTGTGATTTTTTTCCTTCTCGTTCTATTATATTGAGAAAAACTACAGTGCATTGTTTCCCCCCATGATGTTAACCATAACCTGCTGCAAATAATACACCCCCCCCATGTTAACCCTAACCTGCTGCAAATAAATGCTATTTCTTAGGACTACTTGAATCTTTTGCTCCAACAAGTTCAGCAGAGGATACAGTCAGAATCTCAGTCGAGGAACCAGTCCTGAAGCATGATAGGGGAGGTGACCCAAGGGGTATACAGGAGGTTTGGTTGACAAGGTGGTAACCATGCTGTTCTATTCACTGCAATATTTATGTTAACTTTGAAAAGGACTGAACCTAGCGTTGTTTGATCATCTTGATTAGGTGCCCAGTGAATGTAAATGTGCCATTGTGTTTTTCCTTGTGATATTGTCACACCATCTTCCATACCGTTTTAAATGTTTTACAAATTTTGCTAGTGGTGTCATCTGTGGTGTCTCGGTGCCAGGAATTGAAAATTGTTCAACTATGTGCTGTGTATGTCTGTCATCTTTGGGAAATCCTGGCAGATTTGGGTGTCAGTTTTATTTCCGGAATCAACATCAGTTACCACCTTTATCATTTGCCAGTTTTATCTGCGAATTTTAATGTTGGATAGAATTCTAATTTCATGCGTGTTAAGCTTGGTGTAATCAACTAGCCGTTTCTATTCTAAGAGAAGACCATGGTCGGTCGGGCATTCTAGTTTAGGTGATTTGGACAACTGGCAAGAGCAGAAGACTGTTGCTGTTTCATGGCGACTCAAAAGAGCACGTGTCAAAAATGGATGCAAGCTCCATGGAAACAGGGGGTAGTAAAAGCACATCACTCTTCAGTGAATGAAACGAGCGTGTGTCCGTGTCACCGTGTGTATGGACCAAACTCAAAACGCACCTGCCTCCGCCTCTACCACGGAGAGAGAATCGCACTTGCGTGGGATCCGGATCCGATTCCGCGGAGGGACCCTGTGCACAGTAGTAATACTGTAGCTAGTGGCGTAGCTAGCCCAGCCGCAGGACTTGGGTCGGTCTAGTTCCGCCCTGATGAGGAAGGAGCATTTGTGTAGCTATCATAAGAATTCAATGATAAATATTGAAGGCTGAATGATGTAGTAATAGAAGTTGACGTGGAATTCCTTTTTTGTTCGATTGATATGAGAACATTGGATTTACTACATTGAATACTTTGAGGTAGAGGAGGATCCAAATCCACATTGTGTGTAGCCACTCTATTGCTCAAGCCCGAAGGCCGTCCCCGTTCTCCATCCATCATATGGATAGTGTCAAATATGTCCCATAATAGAGTATACCATGACGGGGGGTTGCAGTTGTTTTAGACTGAATGTGCGCCATTTTATTCATCCAACCGTTCGTTACAGATGACGGCTTTCAGATTGTAAGCAATGTCGAGACTGGACCAGAAAACTGTTCCTCCGACTAGGCATATTGGATGACCAAACCGATAACTAAGCCTAGCACACTTGGTGAGAGGGGTGGACGGCAGCCACCACTCGGATTCAAATCTTATTTGCCTCTAATTTAAATGCTTTTCTTTGTTTTAATGTAAGTATACCTTTTTGCGATTACAAAGAAGACATATATGCACACACACCACTACACACGCATACCGTGCACGCGCACATAAGTGTGTTTGCTTAGCACGCACCTAAACAGATGGGTTAGAGATAAATCTGTAAACTTCATAAAATTATTATGAAAATGTACTCCTTTATGCGTTAAGGTGCATACCAGAATTTTAAAAGCTGGTGACAAGAGTCGTACCCCCGCTCCCCCACGGAAAGATTGATGGAAAGATACGTGTGACCGAGCGCAGCGACAGACTCTTCTTGCACTCTTTATCACCTCAGACTCATCGAGGTCCCAGCAGCAACAGAACCTAATTAATTCCATATACGGTGGTCACTCAACAGTTGCTATTTGCTGAAGGTGAGTGCTGACCTTTACACAACTGCGTATCGTATCTGACAGCTATAGGAAATCAATTCTGCATTAACTCGCGACCCCATCACGCACGGCGACAGCAGCACCTGTCGCTTGTCGTCTAGACGTCTACTCCTCCTCCAATATAAGTGGACGCCAGCATTTGCTTTCCATGTTGCCATCGAGCAGCACCGAGACTGAGAGCGAGCCCTGATCTGCACGCGACGCACGCGCAGGCACAGCGTTCATCAATGGCGGAGCCAGACCACACCACGCATGTGCTCCTATTGCCGTACCCGACCCAGGGCCACGTCAACCCGCTGCTCCAGTTCGGCAAGCGCCTCGCCGCCCGCCGCGGCGTCCGCTCCACGCTCGCCGCCACCCGCTTCCTGCTCGGCACCGCCGACCCGTCCCCGGGCCCGGTCCACCTCGCCGCCATCTCCGACGGCTGCGACCGCGCCGGCTACGACGAGGTCGGCGACGCCTGGGCCTACCTGGCCCGGCTGGAGTCTGCCGGGTCGGCCACCCTGGACGAGCTGCTCCGCGCCGAGTTGGACCGCGGCCGGCCGGTGCACGTCGTGGTGTACGACTCGTTCCTGCCGTGGGCGCCCGGCGTGGCGCGGCGGCACGGGGCCGCGTGCGCCGCGTTCCTGACGCAGGCGTGCGCGGTCAACCTGGCGTACGGACACGCGTGGGCCGGCACGGTGGAGCTGCCTGTCCGGGAGTTGCCCGCCGAGCTGCCCGGGCTGCCGGCCGGGCTCGAGCTCGACGACCTGCCGACGTTCATGGTCAAGCCGGCGGACGAGCACGGGTACCTCCACGTGCTGGTGCAGCAGTTCGAGGGGCTCGGCGCGGCCGACGACGTGCTCGTCAACTCCTTCTACGAGCTGGAGCCTCAGGTAAGCATGGAGCTGCCTCTCCTGACCTCTAGCTCGTCTCGTGCAAATGTCAACTACAGATAATACGAAACGTACACCCAAAAAAAAGGTGTTATCGTAGCGAAAAATAGACAGTGAGTAACGAATACCCTTTGTTACGAGATGACTGAACAAGAGAGGAGCCGAAGACATGAAACGTACAAGTGTGTTGTATTCTTAGGAAAGGAGGCATTCCGTCTAGCGTATCCTTGGGGCACATATATTTTTTTTTTGTCATTGCCTCGCATTGAGAGAGAAAAGTATTTATATATATTCATGTAGGTACACCGTATAAACTTAGTTTACACGTAAGTACAACTTTTTTTTAGCGCACACTAATATTCCCGGTCGGGGTATTCGTGGCACTCGTCAGACAGGTGCAAAAGAGGAAAGGAAGCTAGGAGAGAATTCAAGTACTGTATAAATGATTCGCATAATATGCCGAAATGGTGGTGCAAATTGCCAATGCTGTGTCGGCGGGGGACAGGCAGAACAATTTCTTCTGTGATGGGTACTGTTACAAATAGTAATTTGTACATGAAAGAGATGGCACCTTCTACTAGATTCCTTAATTATTTTTAAATCAAATCAGTCACTTAGGTTGCAGGTAACCAATGGAATGGTGACATGCAGGCATGCAGCAGCTAGTAGTTTCCTACGTTACTTGATAATATAACAAGGTTAGAACTTCCAATGGTGTTTGATGAACAGTCTGATCTCAAAACTTCCAATGGTGTTTGACTAGCTAGCAGATGGTTGGACTGAAGTTGACTGAAATGTTATTTTATTTGCTAAAAGTCAGAGACACAAAAGCATGCAAGTCAGCAAGTGTTTTGTCAACAGAAGAACAAGTGGCATTTATTTAATTTTCGCATATTGTGGCAGGAGGCAGAGCATCTTGCGTCGACGTGGGGAGTCAAGACGGTTGGCCCGACCGTGCCGTCGGCGTACCTCGACAATCGCCTCCCGGACGACACATCGTACGGCTTTCACCTCCACGCGCCGTCACCGGCCAGCACCTCCTGGCTCGACGCCCACCCGGCGCGCTCCGTCGTGTATGCCGCCTTCGGCAGTGTGGCCCCGGCTAGCCCGGCGCAGATGGCCGAGGTGGCCGAGGGTCTCCTCGGCACCGGCAAGCCGTTCCTCTGGGTGGTGCGAGCCTCCGAGGCCCCCAAGGCCCCCGCCGACTTCGCCGGCAAGGCGGCGGGCCGGGGTCTCGTGGTGATGTGGAGCCCGCAGCTTGAGGTGCTTGCGCACCCAGCCGTGGGGTGCTTCGTGACGCACTGCGGGTGGAACTCGACGGTGGAGGCCATCGGCGCGGCGTGCGATGGTGTCCGTGCCGCGATGGTCGGACCGAGCCATGAACGCCAAGCACGTCGCCGACGTGTGGCGCGTCGCGCGCCCATGGCGGGCGCCGACGGCGTGGTGGGGAGGGGCGAGGTGGAGCGGTGCGTGAGGGAGGTGATGGAGGGGGAGAGGGGCGAGGAGTACAGGAGGAACGCCGCCAAGTGGCGGGACATGGCCAGGGACGCCATGAGCGAAGGTGGCAGCTCGGACGCCAACATCTCCGAGTTCCTCAGCAAGTATGGCATCAAGTGATCCATCCATGCATGCATGGAGTCTAATTTCTTTTTTAATTAATTTGTTGCTATTCTGATTCTGTTTACGACGGTGTGTCGTCAAACTCTACTAGTTAATGTTGCTCTTAATATCTTTGCAACTATGGGCACGATTGTGATGCTCAACAACTCAAATGGTACATGTATACTTACCATTGCAATAATACTGATTAATTTTGTTATGTTTCTGCTTTTTTAGAAGAAGAAAAAAACTGCATTTCTGCTTATTTTTCGATCATATCCCTGATATGAAGAAAAAACTGCATTTCTGCTTATTTTTCGATCATATCCCTGATATGAAGCTACATGTCAATAAAAACATCCTATCGAGATACTAGATGTGCCGTCCAAATCCACATGCACCATTAGATATATATGGAGCAATTCTTCCTTTCTTCTCGATCGACATGATTTCTGAGAGTCACTTGGAGCAACTCTCCCTTCTTGGCTGCTTCATCCCAATACACTTTGTGAGAGCCATTGGTTCTTGCTTGTTTGGACAAACACTGTGTGAATTTTACTTCGATGTTGCCTAAAATAATACTTTAGGTTTTGGGTTAGAAAACGACAATCCCCCTTACAGGAGGAACTGAATGCCTGGAATATATGACAGGGTTACGATATTTGGTAGAACTAGAACACCATATCCCACTCAACAGATTTAATTTTTGAGTAAAAGATGGGACTTGGCATATAATTGTGTTTGGTGGTGGGGGAGCTCAGGCGGGGTCCATGGAGGCCTCCGCCGCCGGAGGAGCTCGGGATTCCACGGAGCTTATGGTGGCGTGAAGCTCGATGGCGGTGGGAGGAGGAGAGGCGAGGGATATTATCTTCCGTGGTGCATAGCACTCGGATCCCACGGAATCATTTTGCGCATAGACACTCCCTTCCCTTCAGTTGCTTCATGCCAAAAGGCGGGCAAGAAACACCCGGCCGTTCGTTCATTGCCAACCCAAGCAAGCGACCATGTGCGTCGCCAGATTTGTTCGCATGCCGGCCAATCCGATCAAAGAACTTTCCGAGTTCCAAGTTAGTCGTCTCCATGCATGCTTGTACGCTTACTCTCCGCTACTCGTGCTCTCAGTCAGAAAGCCCAACTTATGAAGTCGCCATTCTACTTCACCACGCACACGCATGAAAGCCAACACTCTCCCTCTCCTCCTCCTTCTTCTCCTCTTCACGAGAGTTCAGCAGCTCAATTCTCGAGAGCAGCCACCGCCGCGCCTCTTCGATCGCCTTCCTGAAGCACGCGTCCTCCTGCCGCTCCGCTCCGCGCGCAGCTCAGCTCCCCTTTGGTAGTAATAACCTATGGTCATTCACAAGAAGCCTGCTGCCTGCGTGCCACGCGCACCCCTGATACCGTGCTTCCCACTTGCCACTGCGATGCCGCCGCTCAGCACGTCGAGCGCCGGTAAGAAACAGCAAGCAGCCGGCAAGCCGCACACCCACCAGGCCAGATTCAACTCAATGCCAAAGCCGAGCAAAAGCCCACTAGACAGAAGAAGATGAATGGTGGCACCCTGGAAGTCTCTTCCACCTCGATTCCGGGCGCCGGTGGGTACTTACTAGGAGCCGAGGCGCAGGGGGAGCCGGTTGGCGGGGAGCTCGGGCGGCCGCCATGGCTCGCTTGTAGGGTAGGTCCGCCCCTAGCTTAGCTTGGCCACTATTTTTTGATCATTGTGTTTCAACAACTTTATTTTTTGTTGGAATTAATCTTGTCATGCTAAGTATGTTTAACATGTGTGTGAGTCTGCATGATAATTGTACATGTAGATGTGAGTCGTGTTGCCTGGCTGTGCATGTAGCTAGAAGAGTGATACGCATGTTTGAGATGCATGTTGAGAAGGATGCGGTCATGATTTGTTAAAGTGGCGACAGACTAGGAGTTAGTGCATGCATAGAGTTAGTTTGTTAGTGGTGTAGAAGAGTTAGTGGTGCTACATGTTTTGCATGCGCGGTTGCCTGAGTCTGTGAGTCATGGCGTTAGTGGCGGAAATAGTTAGCTGCATGTATTTAAGGAGTCCAGTTGAATAAGAGATGATAGAACAGCGAGGAAAATGTAGCCTACAAAATGTGTATCTTCTTACTTTATCTGACCTCTTGCGTGTGTGTACAAGATAGAGAAGAAGAGAGATGGGAGTTGAGAGCTTCAATTCCAACAATTTTAACCATAGTGTTTCGACCACTTTATTCCGACCACACTGGTTGCGCACAGCGACGTCGAGGCACGAGAGGCGTTGGTCTTTGGGTAGTGAGCTAGTGCGTGAAGGGGGTCTTAGGGGTTCACTTTGTAGCACGAGGGGGTGAATTACATAGGCGTGCCGATGGTGGCCGTGCCGCAGTGGTTGGACCAGGCCATGAACGCCAAGTACGTCGCCGACGTGTGGCGTGTCGGCACCCGCGCGCGGCGGGGCACCGACGGCGTGGTGGGGAGGGGCGAGGTGGAGCGGTGCGTGAGGGAGGTGATGAGGGGGAGAGGGGCGAGGAGTACAGGAGGAACACCGCCAAGTGGCGGGACATGGCCATGGGACGCCATGAGCGAAGGTGGCAGCTCGGACGCCAACATCTTCGAGTTCCTCACAAGTATGGCGTCAAGTGATCCATACATGCATGCATGGAGTCTAATTTCTTTTTTAATTAATTTGCTGCTATTCTGATTCTGTTTACGACGGTGTGTCGTCAAACTCTTCTAGTTAATGTTGCTCTTGATATCTTTGCAACTATGGGCACGATTGTGATGCTCAACAGCTCAAATGGTACATGCATACTTACCATTGTAATAATACTGATTAATTTTGTTATGTTTCTGCTTTTTTTTAGAAGGAAAAAAAACTACATTTCTGCTTATTTTTCGATCATATCCCTGATATGAAGCTACATGTCAATAAAAACATCATGTCGAGATACTAGATGTGCCGTCCAAATCCATATGCACCATTAGATATATATGGAGCAATTCTTCCTTTCTTCTCGATCGACATGATTTCTAAGAGTCACTTGGAGCAACTCTCCCTTCTTGGCTGCTTCATCCCAATACACTTTGTGAGAGCCATTGGTTCTTGCTTGTTTGGACAAACACTGTGTGAATTTTACTTCGATGTTGCCTAAAATAATACTTTAGGTTTTGGGTTAGAAAACGACAATCCCCCTTACAGGAGGAACTGAATGCCTGGAATATATGACAGGGTTACGATATTTGGAAGAACTAGAACACCATATCCCACTCAACAGATTTAATTTTTGAGTAAAAGATGGGACTTGGCATAGAATTGTGTTTGGTGGTGGGGGAGCTCAGGCGGGGTCCATGGAGGCCTCCCCCGCCGGAGGAGTTCGGGATTCCACGGGAGCTCGCGGCCGGTGGCGAAGCTCCGATGGCAGCTGGGAGGAGGGGAGGGGCGTGGGGATATTATCTTCCGTGGTGCATAGCACTCGGATCCCACGGAATCATTTTGCGCATAGACACTCCCTTCCCTTCAGTTGCTTCATGCCAAAAGGCGGGCAAGAAACACCCGGCCGTTCGTTCATTGCAAACCCAAGCAAGCGACCATGTGCGTTGCCAGATTTGTTCGCATGCCGGCCAATCCGATCAAAGAACTTTCCGAGTTCCAAGTTAGTCGTCTCCATGCATGCTTGTACGCTTACTCTCCGCTACTCGTGCTCTCAGTCAGAAAGCCCAACTTATGAAGTCGCCATTCTACTTCACCACGCACACGCATGAAAGCCAACACTCTCCCTCTCCTCCTCCTTCTTCTCCTCTTCACGAGAGTTCAGCAGCTCAATTCTCGAGAGCAGCCACCGCCGCGCCTCTTCGATCGCCTTCCTGAAGCACGCGTCCTCCTGCCGCTCCGCTCCGCGCGCAGCTCAGCTCCCCTTTGGTAGTAATAACCTATGGTCATTCACAAGAAGCCTACCGCCTGCGTGCCGCGCGCACCCCTGATACCGCGCTTCCCACTTGCCACTGCGATGCCGCCGCTCAGCACGTCGAGCGCCGGTAAGAAACAGCAAGTAGCCGGCAAGCCGCACACCCACCAGGCCAGATTCAACTCAACGCCAAAGCCGAGCAAAGGCCGGTGGGTACTTACTAGGAGCCGAGGCGCGGGGGGAGCCGGTTGGCGGGGAGCTTGGGCGGCCGCCATGGCTCGCTCGAAGGGTAGGTCCGCCCCTAGCTTAGCTTGACCACTATTTTTCGATCATTGTGTTTCAACAACTTTATTTTTTGTTGGAATTAATCTTGTCATGCTAAGTATGTTTAACATGTGTGTGAGTCTGCATGATAATTGTACATGTAGATGTGAGTCGTGTTGCCTGCCTGTGCATGTAGCTAGAAGAGTGATACACATGTTTGAGTTGCATGTTGAGAAGGATGCGGTCATGATCTGTTAAAGTGGCGACAGACTAGGCAGTTAGTGCATGCATAGAGTTAGTTTGTTAGTGGTGTAGAAGAGTTAGTGGTGCTGCATGTCTTGCATGAGCGGTTGCCTGAGTCTGTGAGTCATGGCGTTAGTGGCGGAACTAGTTAGCTGCATGTATTTAAGGAGTCCAGTTGAATAAGAGATGATAGAACAGCGAGGAAAATGTAGCCTACAAAATGTGTCTCTTCTTACTCTATGTGACCTTTTGCGTGTGTGTACAAGACAGAGAAGAAGAGAGATGGGAGTTGAGAGCTTCAATTCCAACAATTTTAACCATAGTGTTTCGACCACTTTATTCCAACCACACTGGTTGCGCACAGCGACGTCGAGGCACGAGAGGCGTTGGTCTTTGGGTAGTGAGCTAGTGCGTGAAGGGGGTCTTAGGGGTTCACTTTGTAGCACGAGGGGGTGAAGTACATAGGCGCGGGCGCAATTGATGTCGCTGGTTTGGAATGTGATTTGATTTGTATTAATGCGGAAGGAAACGATCGGGGATTGAATACGTGCGATGACAACAGAATCTGAACACGACGGTTTCCATTCGGTGATGCATGTCGATTTGGCGAAGGCAACGCAGACTGGTGGGCACAGTCGCACGACGCCTCACAAGCGCAAGTAGAGCAGTGAGGGAAGCTAAGAGATGGGCCGATAGGCCGGCTGGGCCAGGGAGAAGGGGAAAAGAGAGGTGGGCCAAAGAGTTAAGGAGATGAGCTTTGGCCCAAGAATTGATGGGGGGAATTAAATTTGAATTTGATTTGAGATTGAGTTTTGGAATTTGAACTTCGGATTGGGATTTGAATTTAGATTTTAAATAACTGCAAGAACTCCAAATAAAACCAAATCTTTGAAATACTTATTTAAAAATAATTTTACAAGTAGAGGAAATTTGTGATGTTAATGTTATAATCGTGAGGCGTGCCTCCTGGCCCGCATGGGCATCACCTCATCTCCGCTGCCCCCAAGTCCTAGTCGATAGGCATTGCTGGCTTGGAGCACTACCACCATCGATTCCGGCACCGCTACTGGCGGCTGTTGTGACCTCGCGATTGAAAGCCTATTTTTCCAAGTGGAAGTGAGAAACATTTTGAGTTGAAATTTTAAATTTCAAACCTTGACTTCTTGAGTTGATATTAAGTTCGCATTTTCAAACTTTAATAGTGGTAGCGGTGGCCATTGATGACGTGCCAGGGTCGCGAACAACGGTCGTGGTGGCAGGGCTTGAGGGAGTTTTTAGGTTATATGATATTGTTAACAACCATAATAGCAATTTTAGCCATTTCTTGACATCAATATTAAAAATAGCATCACGGATCTACCGGCGCTTGACACCTCACCAAGTCCAGGTGTCGGACCCGGATTTCTTAACTCGGAGTCACAGTTTACATTGCTAAATTATTTTATACACAACGTTGACCGACTCAACAAAATATTACATTCATCAGAGTTTAAATAGACCACGTCAGGTCGAGTTTACAGCAGGTGCCGAATAGGCTAAATAAGTTCATTACATAAAATTCAGAGACAAGCGCGGAAGCAAAAGGGGCAACACGTCTCCCCGTAGGCAAGCGACTGCGACACTCTGTGTACCACCGATATTACCCAAGGATCTGGAGAATATTGGCTATACTAGACTGTGATGAGCCCTAGCCTACGAAGCTAACTACTCCTCGCCTTGGTCTTGACCGTTGAATCCTTGGTCCTCGTAGTAAGCGTAATCGTCCCGCACAGCGGATTCTGGGGGTTTAGGGGAAAAGAGCGAGAGTGAGCACAACTACCGTGCTCGTGAGCCAACACAAAAGATGCAATATTTAACATGCAAGGCTAATCAAGGATGGCTCGGGTTATTTTATTTGCACAAAGCAACATTTGTAAATACACATAATAGAAAGTCCTATCACCTAGCATTTTGACTAAAACATGATTTCTTAAAAGAGAATAATTGTGCAATATTATATACAGCGGAGGCTACCTTCATCTCATGCTTATTTTTTATAGTGGTTACCCCCACCCATTAACAACACTGGGTAAGACTACCCAGGGAAATCCAAAACAAGGGCTAGGTGAGCCTTGCACATTTTCATTCTACCCATAAAGTTTTTGAAATAGAACTATATCTTGCAAGTTCCTATGCCCTCCCGTGACCATGGGCACGGCTGTTTGAACAGTTTTATTATCTGCAGAGAGTGTACACTTTACCCACAAGAGATAATCATCTTGATATATACACACGTTTCCTTAGACATGTGAATCAAGAGAGATTACCACAAAGCCTTTACAATGCACCCCCAGTGTTTGCTATACCCGCTAAGGTTTCGTCTGAGAGTGGTTACGCTCTCGCACCCGCGTCAACCATGCCCCTAAACCCCTCTTGCGCTAAGAACTCCCCAACCCATAGGCTCGGAGGCCTATGGCGTTGCGAGATATCTACTTGGTGTAACTGGTATTGATGGACATAAATTATTTAGCCAGGTCGACATCATTATATACTTGTGGTTGTACTGTATTGCGATGGAAGATCATCACATGATTAAGTCCTTAAAGTTATCTGAGCGGTTCATACTACTTACCAAACACATACCAACATATCATGGGCTACATTAGTACCCAACCACATACCCTCCAACATACCATCCGCCCAGATGGGGGTATTAGCCAGTTTTTAGGGTTATGAGAAGAGTAAAACAAATTAACTCAATCATTTCAGTCATTTCCCCAATGACTACCCAAAACAATCTTCGTAATTAAACAATGATAATTGGGGTAGTTAATACCCTGGTACTCAAGTAAGGCTAGCATGACACTTGAGTACAGACTATAACTAGTAAGTTACCATATAATTACTAGGGTGACAAGGATCAGAGAAATTCAATTACCAAGGACAAGGTATAATAAATACTTAATAATCAAATTGACATTTAGCTACCTTAAGACCATTTAACATATATTTGCATATAAATTAGAGCATGCAGATTGCTATTTTAAAAGAATATAATTTTGTATAAAAATGTAGGTTCAACACGATCAAAGTGTTGACTTGCCTGGGTCAAAGGCTAGGGTGTCTTGGAAATCTTGAGCTGGGTCGACGTGGGAACCTTCGGCTTCTTCGAACTCTACTCGGACGATCGCACCAGAAATAAAAAGATAAGCCAACAAGATAAATAAATACAAAACTATAATAATTGAATTCAAAAATTAATCAAACTAGTACCAAAACAAAGGTCTTGATTTTACAAATTTTTGGGCACAAGTTTCATAATTTTTGGAGTTATAAAGAAAAAGATATGATTTTTTGAATCTTTAAAACGAATTTTCAATTAAAGAGAAAATTAGAAAAATCTTGGCACCGACACGTGGCCTCCGGTCCACAGCACAGAGCGTAGACCGGGTCTACGCACGGCCGCGCGAGCCCATGGAACAGTTACCGGTGGGCCCCATTTGTTAGCCGCACGGGCTCCGTGCGCCCGGAGATAAGGACGGGCGACGCGTTCGCCTCGTCTTCTCCGTCGCGCGGAGGAGATGAGAGGACGGGAGGGGAGAAACGGGGAGGGGCGGGGTGAAGGCGCACGGCTGCGGCGGGAGCTGGGAGGAGGGAGAGAGGGAGGTGGCGCCGGAGCGGGGGTCGGGGCTGGAGGCGAAGGAGGGCGCCGAGGCGGGGCCGGCTCGGGAGATGAAGCGGCGGCGACGGCTCCAAGGAGACAAAGGGACGGTGCTGGAGGAGGTGAATGGGGGTGGAGGGGAGTAAGGAGGAGACGAGGGCTTCTTATAGACGGCAGGAGCGGGGAGAGGCAGAGGAGTGCTCGCGCGTCTCGAGCTAGGCCATGAGTGCCTGCTCTCGGACGCGACCGGGCGAGGCAGGAGGGCGCCAGCGGGCGATTGGCGCGGGAGGAGGCGATGGAGACAAGGCGAGGGAGCGGGCGCTGCAGTCGAGCGGAGGAGATGACAGGAGCGGGAGGCGCGGAGGAGACGGATTGGAGAGGAAGGGTGGCAACGCGACAGGGCGAGGGTGTTCCGGCTGTCGGCGGCGGAAGTGGGGAGAGGCGGAGGGGAGAGAGAAGGCCAGCGATTGGGGATTGAGGGCGGTGGCTTGCGCATGGGCGAGGCGAGGAGGGAGACCAGGCCGGGTCGGACCCGAATCCCAGGTTAGGGTTTCACACAAAATTTGCAAATTTTGGATTTGAATTTGAATCCCAATTTTTGATTTGAGTTTTGAAATATGAGGATGTTACATCAGGAGGCCGGACTCCTGTCCACCGTGCGACCCCCCTCCTCCCCCTAACACATGACAAATCCGTTCTTCGAGAGTCGGACCTTGCTCGTCCGTACCCTCAGAGACCGAACCTAGCTAGTCTTCCATAGAGGTACAGTATTGCCGGACTGTCCATCGGGCACGGTATTGCTGGCTGCCCTGCGCATAGCTATGTGCATGTATTGTGCGTTAAATCAGTCAGCTCGGAAAAATCTGGACAAAAACAAGACGACATGATGCAGCCTAGCTGGTCTTAAATGCGTCAATACCGTGCACATCAATGCGTCAATACTGTTTATTTTTTGAATCATTCTAAGGTTTATTCATTCAGTCTCTAATAAGAATCGTTGGTCATTTTTGTAAAATAAAACTTACCAGAAATTGAAAAGTTACTGTAGTGGTCAGACAACAAATGAGAACATCATTGGTCAAGTGCGAAGACATTATAGTGCAGTCATTCTTATATTTTCTTTGAGCCTCCACCTCACATTCCATGGTTCATATAAATTCTGTAAAAGTGATTTTCAGTTTTTCATGATGGGATTTTTTTAATTATAAAAAACTGAACTGGTCAAAATGGGAACACTTCTCATATGAGGTAAGCTATTTTACTTATAAGTGATGAGAAATGCAATACTAAAACCTCCAAAGTTTGTTCATATGGCATATAGAAAATTATGAGAGTATTTTCCTTGTCTAGGTGATTGCTTATTGTTCAGCGAAAATAAAGTTCAGGTTTGTAATGTCATTATATGGTTTGTTCCAGCTCCAGTAGTGTGAACAAATTTTACCCTGTTGACAGTCCAATTAAGAAAAGGAAGTCACAGCATGAGCTGAGTGATCCAAGGCTGTCATCACTGAAACACAAGTTTCGGGGCCGATTAATTTGGCAGGAGGATGAGTCTGCAAGAACAGAAAGCTTAGGATATGATGGCATTTTCATCGATAAAATTTTGACATGGACATGGACATGGCCAACATAGTGGAAGAATCTTTCGGTTTAAATAGAGGCAGAAAGGGGTTAAGGAGAGCCGGTTTCGTCGACAAGATGTGCGTCTTGCTTCCGCTGTTCGATCGGTTCCGCAGGTGCGTTCGTATGCCCTCGTCCCGCCTCGCCAAGTGCGCACTTCCTCGTTCCTCGTTCCTCATGCGCCTTGTCTGCCCTTGTTCCCCACCGTTCATCTCGTTTGTCGAAAACCGAAATATATTGGCTTCAGATCTTCTTGACAGATTTCAGCTTGTCTTGTAGAATCTGTCTTCTTTTCCCCTCTTTTGGAAGGTTCTCTGTTGGTCTGTGGTTTTGTTTGTGGTTTTCCATTTCACTTTTTTTTTTGGATCTAGTGGTGCGTCTTCTTCGTCTCTATCGCCGCCGATGGCCGTTGACTGGCTAGGGTTTGGCAGCCACGACGAGCTTGAGGAGTTCATGGCTTCGTCGCCCACCTCGTTCTTGTTGTCGTCGTCGTCGATCGATGACAGGGCCCTACCGAGCCCAAGCCAAAGCCGCTTTGAGGTGACCGATTTTTGAATATTGTTTTTTTTACTTTGTTTAGCATGGTGCGCTAGTCGAAAATAGAAATATATTGGCTTCATGCCTTCTTGACGAATTTGAGCTTGTCTCGAGGAGTCCGTGGCCTCGTCGCCCACCTCGTTTCTGCCATCGCCATTGTCGATTAACGCCAGACCAAGCCCAAGCCCAAGTCCACGCAGCTTCAAGGTGAGCGGCCTTCGATTTTTTCTTGGTTTAGCCTGGTGCATTTGTCGGAAACAAAAATATATTGCCTTCACAACTTTTTGATGAATTTAGGCTTGTCTTGTAAGACCTGTCTTGTTTTTCCCTCTTTCGGATGGTTCTCTATTGGTCTATGGTTTTGTCTGTGGTTTTTCGATTTGCTCTTTGTGGTGTGGGGAGGGGGTCTCTTTCCATGTATCTGGTGCTGCATCTTCTTTTCCCGTGCTTACTTTTTTCTTTTACCTTGTAGAATCTTCCGTCCTTCTCAGGGTGGTCACCTGGTCACCCTGAGGAACGATCTGACCCGACCCCCCCCCCCCACGCCTTTCTTGCCATTTTCGTCGAGGTCTTGGAAAGAGAAGGATTGAAATGACAGTTTCTTGTTGTTGGGATTGTGCAGGACGAGGGTATGCACTAGGGCGCCGACGTCGAGGTATTCATGGAGGCGCTAAATAGTGAGGTAGAGAGCAACGACAGTGGCAACAGCAGCACTACCACCTCCTTCACCTCCCAGTCCTAGCCGCTGGATCACGGTGCTGGTGAGACTACAACATAATTAATCATTGTAGATGATTTCCTTGTTCTAGGATCGAATTCGGGCTCCGTATTTTTCGCAAGGAGAGAGGGTTGCATGTATCAAGAAATGGTACTACAGGGGTTAGGTAATGTGTTTCTTGGATTTGGGTGAACAATGAAATCAAGAAACATTTCTCTACATGATAACAAAATATAGCTCCTAAGTTGTGAAACCGATTTGCGATTTTAGGTTTACAGTGCGCACACCATGGAAAATTCTAATAAATGAGCCTATCTATGAATTTTTGGTACTACACCATGTGAGACTCTCTTGACTTCTCTTTGAGGGTATGGTAGGACTTGAGGAAACGATTTTTTTTGTTGAGATTGAGATTACAGTTCAAAGCTTATGTCTTCATTTAGGTGAAGCAAAATATAGGAATTAAATGCTAAAATGCTGAAGGTATGGACAATCTGTAAGAAAAATAAAGCTATTATTCCCAGTGCTCCTTGACTGCATGAAAATAACATAGAAGAAAGGCATTTGGCTTAAAGAGCTAGTGTGGCTATTGAATTTGAAAAATTATGTAGGTTCTTGAAACCGGCCCTGGATTTATCAGAAATGGAGCAAGAGGTCATGAATCCATGACCATTTGGCTTGCAGTGATTTTTTTCTTACAAGAATGATTCTCTTAGCACATGAAAAGAATCAAGCTTGGCGTAGCGCAATTGCAGAAATAGCTACTGTGTTGCTCAATTGGAAGTTTCCTTTTGGAGGCCCGTAAAGTAGACCTGGAAAGTAGACCTGGATGGAGAGAACTTTATCCTATGAGCATTAGGATACCAATATAGTGTTTTTTTGTCGGCAATAATTCAAACATAGTACACAGGAATATGTAGTCCAGAAATATTTGCTCAGACAAATGTGTTTATTGAATTTGAACATAAGTTCCAACGTATTTTAAGAACTGTTATATGGTGGTTTTTTTTTAATAATTGTGTTGCCTTTGGCTATGGAGAATGCAGACAAGAGTGGATGATATTTACAGTGATGTTCCAGAAGCAACGAAGTTTCCTAATAAAAGATTCCTTACACTTGAAAATATGTTCTGACTTAATTAAAAAAATTATTACATGGTTTTTTTCCTATAAATATTTTGTTGTCTTTTTGCTATGGAGAATTTGAACAAAAGTGGACGACGTTTATGTTGGATTAATTGGGCTTGGACCATTTTAAATTTAACAATTAATCAAATGAAATTCCTAGGCCCACATGAAAAATTTGATTAGTCCCATATGGAGAATTGAATGGGAGTTACACCACTTTAAAAGGTGGAATGTGGTAACCCCCTTGTGCAATTGGAGAGAGCTCAGACACGCGCCGCTCGCCTTCATTGCCGCCGCCACGCCGCGCGTCGCGCGCGTGTGTGTGTGTGTGTGTGTGCGCAGCGTGCCGCGGGCGCGGCGCGTTTTCTTTATCTATTCGAAAATCAAACGCGACCGACTCGAGCCGGGCAAGAATGTCATTTGCGATTACTAGTCTCTTCATTTTTTGTTCTCTTCGTTTCTTCTTTGCATCAAGAGGAAAGGCTCTCTACTCCATAAAAGGGATACGAGACTACTGTCATTCGGTTCTTTTGTTGTTGTTGCCGCTCTGTAATCTCCGGTTCGAACCTTGCGCGCAGAAGGCTCAGGCGAGTAGGCCTCGAAACTCCGTCCGGCTGAGTACCGCCGGGTAGCAGGCGATCAAGTTTTGGGGAGCGATTAGCGCGATTGCTCATCTGTGACTTCGTCTTCATCACGGTGGTGAATCGCTCGACGATCGCACGGCGAACATCTTCACGCATCACGCCTCGTCTGCGTCACGCCTCGATCGACTACATCGAATAGGCCACCATGTCGATCGGTGGTAACGGCGCATCCGGTGTCACAGACACTGGCCCCGCCGAGGGTATACCCTGAGAACTTATCTGATGTTTCTATGCGCTATGAATATGTTAATAGAATCTGCTGTTATCCTGTTCATTAGCGAATATGAATACATCATTGTTGAATCACTCATGCTCTTGTTTGTCATGTTTTATATGCTTAATTTCTGGATTAAAATATGCCGAAATTTGACTAGATATTCAACAATCCAAAAACTTGATAGGTCTTTTTTGGTAGTTGGCTTTGCTGCGTCACTTAAGCCGCACCTCGGTTTGATGGTTCCAATTTTAAGAGATGGCGTGCACGTGCTATCTCGTGGTTTCTCGCCATGGAATGTTTTCATGTTGCACAAGGCAAGCCCGCTGGGCCTCTATCTGCTGAGGACGAACGCAAGTTCAATTTAGCGGATAACTTGTTTCGAGGTGCACTTGTCAACATACTGGCAGATAACATTGTGGATGTGTACATGCATTTGCCTACGGGCAAAGAGATGTGGGATGCACTTGAGGCCAAGTTCGGAGTTCCGATGTCGGCAAAGGAGTGTATGTCATGGAGCGGTTCTATGACTACAAGATGGTCGATGATCGATTACGTAGTAGAACAAGCTCATGAGATTGAGGCCGGCAAAGGAGCTTGAGCATAATAAGTGTGAGTTGGGACAAGTTTGTGGTGGCGGTATTATCGCCAAGTTACCACCTTCTTGGTCGGATTTTGCTACCTCTCTAAAACACAAGAGGCGGGAGTTGATGTTCTTGATCTCATTGGCACTCTTGGTGTTGAAGAGAAGGCGAGGCAAAAGATACTCGTGGTAAGAAAGTTCTTCTTGAGGAGGTTCTAGTGCCAATTTGGTGCGTAAGAAGAACCCTCGGGCTATCCACAATAAGAAGAAAAATAAGCCTTTGTCAAGCCTAAGGCTAATCCGAGTTTAAGAAGAAAGGCAAAGGAAAGGCGGTTGCTTTGTGTGCGGTGATTACGGTCATTGGGCTAAGGATTGTCCGGACCGCAAGGATAAGCGAAGAAGTCGACCAACATGATTATTAGTAATCTTTGGAGGAACATCGAGTACGGTAATTATTTACCTACAGCTTCTCTCTGTTTGTCAATCACCGAGTGGTGGGTTGACACTTGGTGCTAATATTCATGTGTGTGCCGATATTTCCTTATTTTCATCTTATCAGTCATCGAGGTTGCCCTTGTTGATGGGAGCGGATCGCATGCACTGTTCATGGTGTTGGTATGGTCGATCGAAGTTTACTTGGAAAGACCGTGCATCCAAGAACGTCTGACATGTCCCTCTATAAAGAAGAATCTCGTCGGCGGATCTCTCTGTGTAGAGATGGTTTTAGGCTTACATTTGAGTCCAATAAATGTGTCGTGTCCAAGTATGGAACATTTGTTGGTAAAGGTTATGAGCGGAGGCTTGTTTCGTTTCTCTTTGATGGATTCCTATAATAAAGTTGTGAACCATGTGTGTAACGATGATGATGAATCTAATGTTTGGCATTCACGACTTTGTCATGTTAACTTTGGGTGTATGACGCGCTTAGCCAATATGAGTTTAATCCGAAATTCACTTTGGTCAAAGGTTCTAAGTGCCATACGTGTGTTCAATCGAAACAACCTCGCAAGCCTCACAAGGCGAGAAAAGAGGCGAGGAATTTGGCATTAGAACTCATTCATTCCGATTTGTGCGAGATGAATGGAGTGTTGACTAAAGGTGGAAAGAAATATTTCATGACGCTTATAGATGATTGCACTAGATTTTGCTATGTGTATTTATTGAAAACAAAAGATGAAGCATTTGATTTCTTTAAGATCTATAAAGCTGAGGTAGAAAACCAACTCGAGAGGAAAATCAAGCGGATAAGGTCTGATCGTGGGGGAGAGTATTTTTCAAATGAGTTTACTTTATTTTGCGAGGAACATGGAATTATTCATGAGAGGACGCCTCCCTATTCTCCCGAATCAAACGGGGTTGCCGAAAGAAAAAATCGCACTCTAACTGATTTGGTTAACGCCATGTTAGACACTGCGGGACTTTCTAAGGAATGGTGGGATGAGGCTATATTGACCGCGTGTCATGTCCTGAATAGAGTTCCTACAAAGAATAAAGAAGTAACACCATTCGAGGAATGGGAAAAGAAGAAGTTGACTCTCTCATACTTAAGACTGGGATGTTTGGCCAAAGTTAACGTGCCAATTGTCAAGAAGCGCAAACTTGGACCAAAACCGTAGATTGTGTATTTCTTGGTTATGCTATGCACGGCGTGGGTTATAGGTTCTTAATTATAAAACTGGAGTACGACGTGCGTGTTGGTACAATCATAGAGTCCAGAGATGCTACATTTTTGAGAATGAATTTCCTATGAAATGTGATGTACCTAGCTCATCTAGTCAAGAACCTATAATTTCCTTGATTCTTCGTGCCGATAGAACATGGTGAACAAAGCGCCTATGGAAAATCCCGAGGAGGATAACAATGAAGGGACTCAAAGAGTAAGAGACAGAGGATTGCAAAATCTTTTGGTGATGATTTCATTGTATACCTCATGGATGATACTCAAGAACTATTGAAGAGGCATATTCTTCTCCGACGACGACTTTGGAAGGAAGCGATGCGGTGAGATGGATTCTATTATGTCTAATGGAACTTGGGAGATCGTTGACCGTCCTTATGGGTGTAAACCTGTAGGATGTAAATGGGTTTTCAAGAAAAAGCTTAGGCCTGATGGTACAATTGAAAAGTACAAGGCAAGGCTTGTGGCCAAGGGTTATACTCAGAAAGAAGGCGAGGATTTCTTTGATACTTATTCACCTGTTGCCCGATTGACCACAATTCGAGTACTACTTGCCCTGGCTGCTTCTCATGGTCTTCTCGTCCATCAAATGGACGTTAAGACAACTTTCCTAAATGGAGAGTTGGAGGAGGAGATTTATATGGATCAGCCAGACGGGTTTGTGGTAAAAGGTCAAGAAGGAAAGGTGTGCAAGTTGTTAAAATCTTTGTATAGCCTAAAGCAAGCACCTAAGCAATGGCATGAGAAGTTCGACATAACTTTGACATCTGCTGGCTTTGTTGTGAATGAAGTAAGCGGATGTGTGTACTATCGCTATGGTGGGGGAGAAGGAGTGATCTTGTGCTTGTATGTTGATGACATACTGATTTTTGGGACCAACCTCAATGTGATTGAGGAGGTCAAGGACTTTCTGTCCAAGAGTTTTGAAATGAAAGATTTAGGAGTGGTGATGTAATTCTTAACATTAAGCTCTTGAGAGGAGGTGATGGTGGGGTTACACTTGTGCAATCCCATTATGTGGAGAAGGTCTTGAGTCGCTTTGGTTATAGTGATTGCAAGCTGTTTCTACTCCTTATGATCCTAGTGTGTTATTGAGGAAAAACCAGAAGAATAACAAGGGATCAATTGAGATACTCAGCATTATTGGCTCATTGATGTATTTAGCTAGTGCTACGAGGCTCGACATCTCGCTTCTTTGTGAGCAAGCTAAGCCGGTTTGTTTGAATCCGGAGATGATCATTGGCATGCTCTTGAGAGAGTGATCGCTATATAAAGGCAACCATGAGCTATGGTATTCACTATCTTTGGGTACCCAAAGGTACTAGAGGGCTATAGTGATTCAAAGCTGGATCTCGATCTTGATGAGATAAAAGCCACGAGTGGATATGTGTTCACACTTGGAGGTGGTCTGCTTTCTGGAAGTCTTGCAAGCGGACCATCTTAACGAGGTCAACAATGGAAGCGAACTCACAAGATTAGATACCGCCTTTGTTGAAGCCGAGTGGCCGTGAACTCCTTATGGATTTGCTCGTGGTTGAAAAACCGATACAGCTATCCTAATGAACCGTGATAATCGATTTGTAATTATCAAGGTGAAGCAGTTCTAAGGACAACATGAAGTCATCTAGGCATGTTAAGAGGCGGTTGAAGTCGTCGAGAAAAGTGAAAAACTCCGAGTGATAGCTGGACTATGTCCGACGACTAAGAATCTGGCCGACCAATTTACAAAGGGTTTATCACGTAATGTGATAGATAGTGCATCGAGTGAGATGGGCTCGAGACCCACATGAGTCATACCATAGTGGTAACTTGTTCTACGTGATCGGAGATCCCGTGAAGTAGGATGATGAAACAAGTCGTTGGTTGGTCGGGAGGAGAGACCTTTACAGGCTCATTTCTTCAATGATGCGCTTCTTTCCTTTTACGTATGGCGAGTTGGTTTTACCTTAATGTGATCCGAGTGGCTTATTTAAAGCGAGAGATGTCGGCCTACAGGACATCTTAGAAGGAACACACCTATATGAGTTATTCTTTGGTCACGATCTATGAGATTTGGGTGATCTCTAGATACTCATGAACAGGCCTGGAGTATGACTTATACGCTCCAACCAGAGGGGATACTTTAGGCAGCCTAGTACTAGTAAAGGAATTAGGTAAAACTTGTTCACACAAAGCTGTCAATTCAAGGCATAGTCCATTGTTGATTGTGAATGAGTGTAACTTCTTTCCTAGGTGGATGTTCAACAACAGTCTCCATCGAAACTTTGGTATATCATAACAACAATGGATGAGAGCATTTCTTGTGTGTCTTGAAATTTGGTGGGGATTGTTGGATTAATTGGGCTTGGACCATTTTAAATTTAACAATTAATCAAATGAAATTCCTAGGCCCACATGAAAATTTGATTAGTCCCATATGGAGAATTGAATGGGAGTTACACCACTTTAAAAGGTGGAATGTGGTAACCCCTTGTGCAATTGGAGAGAGCTCAGACACCTGCTTGGCCGCTCGCTCATCTCGCGCTCGCCACACGCCACGCCACGCCGCGCCGCTGCCGCGCGGTGCGGTGCGTGGTGCGTGTGTGTGTGTGTGTGTGTGTGTGCTGCAGCACTCTGTGCGCGTGTCAAAGTGGGCGCGTTTTTCTTTATCTATTCGAAAATCAAACGACCGACTCGGTGGGCGTAATGGCATTGCGATTACTAGTCTCTTCATTTTTCTTTATATCGAGGAGGAGTAATGGGGCGGTTGCTAGTGACTAATGGCTGCGATTACTAGTCTCTTCGCTTTTCTTTCATTCTTGAAGAGGAAAGGCTCTCTACTCCATAAAAGGGATCTGAGACTACTGCATGCATTCGGTTCTTTTGTTGTTCTTTGCTCTCTGTAATCTCGGTTCGTAACCTTGCGAGAAGGCTCTGGGCGAGTAGGCCTCCGAAACTCCGTCCGGTTGAGTACCTGCTCGGGTAGACAGGCGATCAAGTTTTTGGGGAGCGCATTAGCGCGACTGCTCATCCTGTGACTTCGTCTTCATCCTGGTGGTGAACTGCTCACGATACTGCACGGCGAACATCTTCCTGCATCACGTCTCGTCCTGCGTCACGCCTCGATCGACTACATCGAATAGGCCACCATGTCGACTGGTGGTAACGGCGCATCCGGTGTCACAGACACTGGCCCCGCCCGAGGGTATACCCTGAGAACTTATCTGATGTTTCTGTGCGCTATGAATATGTTAATAGAATCTGCTGTTATCCTGTTCATTAGCGAATATGAATACATCATTGTTGAATCACTCATGCTCTTGTTTGTCATGTTTTATATGCTTAATTTCTGGATTAAAATATGCCGAAATTTGACTAGATATTCAACAGTTTACACTAGTGTTCTAGAAGCAATGAAGTTTTCAACAAATATTTCTGAAACTTTAAAATAAGTTTTGACTTAATTCATGGATTATTCTATGGTGTTTTTTTTAAAAAAAGTTTGCATTGCCCTTGTGTTGTGGAGTATTTGAATTCGATTAAATGAAAGTTTGCCCTGTGCTATGAAAGCAATGAAGTTTGCAAAAAAAAAAAAAAAATTAAATTATCAACATATCCGCTCTTTTCTGCCTCTAAGATTGCCGAGGCACGCGCAGGCCACTGGTATAGTTGGATTAATACTCAAAAGCCTTTTACGTGGGTGCATTGAAGTGGACACATAATGTGGACCGTATTAACGCATGTAAGACCAGCTAGGCAGCATCATGTTGCCATTGTTTTCCGGCCGGCATGGTCTAGCTCTAGATTTTTCAGAGCTGACCGATTTAATGCACAGTACATGCATTTGGCGGCATGGTCTAGCTCTAGATTTTTCAGAGCTGACCGATTTAATGCACAGTGCATGCATATGTCTATGCCATGGGCAGCAAGAAATACCGTGTACTGGGAAATTAGAGAACAAGAATACTATTAACAGAACTAGACATTAATATTATCACATAATTTATTTGTAGAAAGTACGACTTAACTATATCAAATGATATCACCGCGACTTACATAAAATCGCTCCGGCGAAGATCGTGGTAGAGCCTGATGCGAAGAAGATGACGCGAAGCAGATGATGGAGGAAGCCGTGAGCAGTCGCCTGAATGCTTCTCAAAAACCCGATTCGTCCCAACCCGTGCAGAATCACAAGAGACGTCGGCTCCAGAAACACTACTCTCCCTACGTCGGTGCACAACAAGGAAGGAATGGAGTAGACGAGGTTGTATAGCACAGAGGAACAGAGCTCTCTATTCTGCTACTGATATTTCTCTATGTTCTGTTATGAGAGGAGAGATCTCTCCCTTATAGAGTTAATGTGTGCCAACAAAAGAAACTTCTCATACTGCTCTGTTTTAAACGCAGTTAATGTATGCCATAAAAGTCCTATTGGAATAGTGTAATTCAAACTTTTAGTTTTTACTTTGAGTGCATGGTTTTGAGGTGTAAAATGAAGTAGCAGCTCCACAGCCAACCGAACATGAAATCGCCGAACCATTCACGCATGGGCGGGCGATGACAATGGTGAGGCGAGCGAGTGCGCGCATGTTCTTCTTTTGCTTACTTCAACTAGGTAGGATCAACTTCACCATATATATTGGTCTCATCCCATCTAGACTAGCAGTATGATACTAAACTTTCCACCTTCCATCACGCATGAGTGAATCTTTGAGATTTTTCTAGGATTTATTATAATTATATATGGGCCAAGCCCATAAGCTCCAACATAGACGAGGTAGGTTCGGCTCTCAGGGGCGGATTTGCCATGTGACGCGCATGGAGGGATAATATCGTGGCTCTAGGGCACGGCAAAGGATAGTTCAACCCTCTGAGGATCGGAGTGTCGAGTGCCGGCGGGTCCACGGTGTTACACCGCGGGGCGGGGGGACTTTCTCAACAAACAATAAGTGTACAAGATTGATTGGTCAAAGTTCCTTGAGTACCTCAAGGCTGTAAGCAGGAGACACGGTTTCGAAGCCGGAGAACAAGATGGTATGAGGCTATAAATAGCAGAGCCGTCAGGCATACATGGATAGAGCTCAGCTATACGAATTTACACAAGAAAAAAAAAAAGAGAGCTGAGAAGGAAATTTCACCTAAGACGGTACGTAACCCACTCGAGAGCCCAGCTCGATTAATTCTTGAGAGCCATGGCAGCCGCCGCCCAACCACTACCAGGCTTGTTCACGTTCTTCAAGCACGGCGCCCTCCTCCCGGCGCGCAACCGCGGCCTCTTCCTGCCTATCCTCGCGCTCACCGCCACCCTCTCGGTCGTTAACTCCCGCTTGGCGAACCCGCTTAGAAGCCGCGGCCGCGCTCGTCGATGACAACAGCAACGTCCACGCCGAGCTCGGGCCTCCCCTGCAGGCCCTGCTCACCGCGGGCGCATTTTTCGTCGCCGTCGCGGTCGTCAAGCCGGCGATCAAGATTATCATAGTCTCCGCCGCTGTCGCGTCGTACACTGGCGAGCGCCACACGTTGGTTTCCATCCTAGGCAAGGTGTGGAGTAACCTCTGGGCCCCCCTCGTCACCCTCGCCTTCGGCTTCGTCCTGCAGTGTGCTGCGCAGCTCCCGCTTTTCTTCTTGGCCTACAGCTTCTCCTTTATACAGCAGCCCACCCTGGAGGCTTTGATCGAGCTCGCGTCGCTCCCCGTCAAGGCGATCTGCGACGTGGCCGTCGTCGCTTCGGTGGCAGAGCCCGGGCAGCGCGGCCCGCGCGCGGTGGCGCGCGCGTGGCGGCTCATGGAGGGCAAGAAGGCGCAGGCCGCGCTCTACGCGGCCGCGGTGTGGACGCTCTCGCTTTTATACGAGCTCGCGAGGTGGTGGTGGTCGCGGAGCGTGGCGATCGAGATGCCAGCTGTCGACGTCGCGGTCGTGTTGCTGCGGTGCGCCGACGAGGTGTTCTTCATGGCTGTCGTCACGGCGTACTACGTCGAGTGCAGGGAGCCGCCAGGGCAGAACTGAATGAAAATGATCCGGATTCACCGCTTCACCATGATAGATTTAATCTCGTTTTGTAATTTCTGTTAGTTTTCGAGTTAGATTTTGTTGATCTTGGTAGGAGTCCGAGTTAGAGATGAAGTATATTCTGATGCCGATTCTGTACGGTTTTGAGTAGCAGAGGCGAGCGCTGCTTCGAGGGCAAAGACGCTGCTACGAGCCAGCCACGTCGAAGGCAGCGACCAGCGGGTCTTGGGGAGCAAAAGACCGGGCCAGTTTTCTCTAGAAGAAGCAGTGACAGCGAGCAAAGTTGCTCAACTTCGTATATAATTTTAAAGTAATATTATATTAAATAGTAATATATACGGTAAATATTAACAAAATGTATTATCCAACTGGCCTATAAAAAGACAAAATAGCTTAAAATTATAACATAAAAAATAGTATGATGATAAAATAAAAATAAATACATTACCTTTTAGTATTTATGATTCTATCGAGTTCATAAAATGATGAATCATATCATTAGTAGCATTATTTAGGCGAATTTCCTCTTGTAGCGCTTTCCTTTTCAGAATACCAACTAAGCTTGAGCAAAGAAATTTTTACATAAATTTATCGCCATTTGCTTATTGTTCGATCCTTTGTAAGGCATATAGCACTCGACTATCACAAAAAACATTTCCATTAAATATTAGAATCATGATATGTTCAGAAGTTCCAAGCGCAAACGAGCATTGAAGAACAATATATTAGAAATATACATCTAGACATGTACTCAATATCATAAACTCGGGACATAAAGGAGCATACTTACTTGCATCATGTCTAGTGCCGACTAAAAACTCAAGTTAAATCTAAAGTATGGTCCAATACGAGCACATCGACGATGGATATCACTTGCAATTTTGCCTCTGATTTGCAAGAACTACGCCGATATTCCAAAAACCCAAATCTAAACCCTAAGTATTAACCCTACATTTCAACGAAAATCAACCAACAATCATCACATTGAAACCATAACTCACAAATTTAGTCTGCTTGCTTCAAAGAAATCGGAAGAATAGAATATGTGAGACATACCATGTGCCGATTCCGCGATTCGTGACTTAGTCCTTCTGATGGGAGGCTGGGCGAGGGACGCCGTGGCCAGTGAGTTGTGGCCGGTGTGAGGTGACAGTCGAGGCTGGTGTGAGGTGACAGTCGAGGCCTCCCTCTGGGCTCCGCCATCGACGGCTGCGACCACCGTCCACCGACACTGCCAGGTGAGGCGAATTGTGAGCCGTGGGAGTCGAGAACGAGAAGAACAGACGTGGAATCCACGGCCACGCGACACACTCACGAGAGACGCGGCTAGGAGCGATGCGTACGACTGCTAGTGCTAGATTGCTAGCTTTGATGCATGCGGGCATGCGGCTACTATTGGGCTGTGCTGATTGCTCGTGTCAACAGGGCCGTACTACTGCGTAGCCTATTTGTCCTGGGCCCAGCCGTGGCCAGTGGGAGCGGAGCAGCGAGACTGAAAGAGGCCGGAGATTGGGTTGGACCGGGGTGCATAACTTTTTGATCCAAGGGTGCACGTATGGTATATATGGACTAATCCCTACTAAATTTTTGTTTGGACCCGATGTCCTGTGACACTGGGTGGGCTCCTCCCTTAGGAAGAGCAAGCAGGACTACTTCGAGTGCAGGAAGAGTAAGGATGAGGAGAAGGCAGGCCACAAAGCATAGATATCAGGCTTGAGAAATGTAAAGATTCCTCGGGAACAATGGAGACATAAAAAATACTGCACTGGACATTACAAGAAAGAGATGTATACTTGCATTTTAGATTTTTTTATATTTAATCCTTTTTTAATAATATTTTAAAGCTAACCCACCGCTAACTTTATTTTCAATTCTGGCCCCCTTGGTCACGCCATGATTCGCGGCATGGCCAAACTATGATGTCACGCCACCTACCTCGGCGTGGCCTAACCTACCACACAATCCCTCGTGTGCATATCATGCCAGCGTGGAGGGCATGCATGATCGTTGTCACGCCCGCACTCATGGCGTGACGAGCCAGGGTTCTCATGCCAAATCTCGTGGCTTAGGTGCCGCCGGCCCACCCCAGTTTAGTGTCCTCTCTTCTCCCTACCCCCACCCTCCCCAAATCCATCGATTTGGAGCCGATTCGAAGCCTATAAACCTGTGGAGATCATCCCCAAAGGTAATCTCACCCATTCCCTCCATTATTTCGGTTTAAATCGGTTTGATTTGTGGATTTATGGTTTATGCTGAATTGGATGTTTGATAGAATTGGTTTGAATATTTGCACGTCGGAATGAATTGGATAGCATTAGTACCCTAGCTGGAAATAATCTATTTAGATGGGTATACCTCAAGTTAACATGCATTGTAGATGTTCTTAGGTCATTTGGATGTCTGTCGATCTCTATACATATATCTTTGCCTTCCACATTCCTTTTACCACAAGTAAAATTGTTTGTTTAGCTCATGATCTAGTAGGATAGGTGTCGTAGGGGTGGCCCCACCTGCCCCAACGACCGGCGAAGATCGAGGAACAGACTCTGCGACCCGCGAGCACAAAGGCCCCCCTCCGGGGGCACCAGGCGCCCCTCCGGGTACCGCAAGGCCAGAAGCAACGGGTCCTCCGGGGTCACCTCGGGGGAGCCGGAGGGGTCCCGCAGTCGACTCCAACTCGGTAGTACCAGGCGCCCCTTCGGGATGCTCCGGGTGAAGCTGAAGGCCATCGGAGCACCGCAAGATCAGGAACTACGGTTCGTCTAGGACCACCTCGGGAGAAGCGAAGGATGCTCAGGGTCACCTCACCCCGGGCGTCATATACCCCGTAAGGTGCCTCGGGCGCTAGTGGACCAAGTGCACCAACTGGGTGGACCAAGCCTAGGAGGGTTCACCCTGGGCCGAAGGCTATGCGTAGCGGGGGCGCGAGGGGGGGACCCCTGCCGCCCCTACGCGTATAGTACCTTTTTAGGGGTAGGATAGTAATATCAAGTACCATGTTAAGAAGGCTATAAATAGCTGCCTTTCCATGTAACAAGATGAATCCAGTTTTTTGAGAAACTAATACATATACCTTTTCTGGCAACCGATCCCTTCTCCTGAGGACTCTCTGATCACTCCTTTGCTACGATAGTTGGCACCGTACGATGGGACCGACATAAAATTCATGAAGCATAGCTCCGAAGTACTGGTATGGCCCCTCGAAAAGCGGCGCCCAATGTCTCAGCGGCCGAGGTCATCGTGCCCAGCACCCCGAGGGCCAAGCGAAGCAGGACCTCCAGGGTGATGGCGACCACCATCCCAGCCACGGAGGAAGAGGCGAACAATTCCATGCACGGGAACATTATCGGGGTGACACCCAGCATACCGAGGCATCCCCGGAAACCTCTTGGCAGGCGCGCATGGAGGGACAATATCGTGGCCCTAGGGCACGGTGGAGGATAGTTCAGTCCTATGAGGATCAGACTTGCCGAAGTGTCGAGTGCAGGCAGGTATGCGGTGTTACGACATTCGGGGTACAAGGTTAATTGGTCAAAGTTCCTTGAGTACCACAAGGCTGTAAGCAGGAGACACGGTTTCGTAGCTGGAGAAGAAGATGGTATGAGGCTATAAGTAGCAGAACCATCAGGCATACATGGATGGAGCTCAGCTATACAAATTTACACAAGAAAAGTAAGATTCGATACGTGATATCTCTCACGTGTGTATCGAGAACTAGAAAAAAGAGAGCTAAGAGGGAAATTTCACCAAAGACGTACGTAACCCACTCGAGAGTGTTAGAAATAATCTTGTTTTGGTAATTTGTGTTAGTTTTCGTTTTAGAGTTGTTAATTTTAAGTTGGAGTCTGAGTCGGACTCTTGGTCGTGTACGTGTGTGAGTCGGCTTTAGACTGGGATTCACGTGTGTATATAAAGCGAGCAAAGCCATGTAAAATTGTGAAGTCGTGAGTTGAGGTGTCGAGAAGTGGAGAAGTGGAGTTGTGGAGTCGTGAGTTGAGTTGAAGAAATAGAAAACAACAAAAAGAGGAGCAGTTGCTCCCGAAACCAATCATGTATTTTTGGTTTTCGACTACTGTTCATCATTTCGAGTACTGTTCATCATTTCAAATTCACATGGTCAAAAGGGTCCGACTACATCCTGGTCGGAAGGAGTACTGATCAGAAGGAGTTTTCGACTACCTGGTCGGAAGGGGTTTCGACTACCTGGTCGGAAGGTTCGACTACGTGTAGTCGAAGGAGGTTCATGGAGACTACACGATCACGTGGTCGAAGGAGGTTCGATTACATGTAGTCGAGGGAGGTTCGACTACATGTGAAACCAATAGTGGTATCAGAGCACTAGCACGATCCTTCGGTTCGAGACAATGGCGCTTGTCATCCAGCAGGCGGCGAGGGAGAGCGGAGGCATGCCGCACCAGTACTGCCCAATGCTGACGACATCCAACTACACCACGTGGGCGATCAAGATGGAGGCGATCATGGATGCCCAGGGTATCTGGGAAGTAATCGAACCGGTGGCTGGAGTGGCCGTGGACGAGAAGAAGAACAAATCAACACGAGCATTCATCTTTCAGGTTGTCCCCGAAGATGTCCTTCTGCAGATCACAAAGAAGAAATCTGCAAAGGATGTTTATGACTATCTGAAGACTCGCTACATTGGTGCAGATCGTGTGAAGAAGGCGCGCCTACAGACCCTGAAGAGCGAATTTGAGGCGTTACGAATGAATAAAGGGGAGACGATCGACGAGTTTGCCGGCAAATTGAGTGGCATGGCAGCCAAGTACGGTGTCCTTGGCGCTACTCTGGAGGATTCCACACTTGTCGAGAAGCTTCTTGATTCAGTGCCCGATGAATTCTTTCGGTTGGTGGCATCGATCGAACAATACTCTGATCTTGATGCAATACCATTCAAAGAGACGATCGGTTGATTGAAGGCATATGAGGAGCGAATCATTCGTCGCGGCAATAATAGAAACACACTAGATCATCAGAGAAGGGACGATTATGACTCATCAAGAAGCCGCGAGCATAGACTTGGGCAAGGCCGCGATCGAGGCAGGGGAGGTCGTGGTAGCTCAACCACGACACGTCAGGATAGCGAAATTGGTTGTGGGTCTAGGACGGGCCACGACAAGAGTCACATGAAATGCTTTAATTGTGACGTGTACGACCACTACGCCTCAGAGTGCAAGAGTATGCGCCGCGGGAGGAGGCGCACCTCACGCACACACGAGAGGAGGAAGATCCAGCACTGCTATTAGCAGTGAGCATGGAGTCGGCAAGCACGGAGTCGCGCAACCTGGTTCTACTGAATGAAGAAAAGTGGAGCCACGACTGTGAGACGACAACGAAACACATGTAAGCTCTGACATGTGGTACTTGGACAATGGAGCAAGTAATCACATGACGGAGATCGCTGCATGTTCCATGAGCTCGACGAGAAGGTTTCGGGGAAAATCAAGTTTGACGATGGCTCCACGATGCAGATAAGAGGTAAAGGATCAATGTTGTTGTAATGCAAGAACGGCGATCAGAAGATGCTGACTAAAATTTACTTTATACCGAGATTGTGTAACAACGTACTCAGTCTCGGGCAGTTGGTCGAACGGGAGTGCAGAGTGGAGCTGCAGGATGAGTTCTTGCATGTCTATGATAGAAACAAAGACCTGCTAATGAAAGTGAAAAATCTCCAAACCGGTTGTACAAAATTTTCCTGAAAAATTATAAGCTGGTTTGTCTGAAGGAGAGCCTGGAGGAGCCAAAGTGTGACTGGAGAGTCGAGCCAGCCGGGTCCTATAGTTAGGAGGTCTCGGGGTCACTTGTAGTTGTTTCTGACCTCTCCGGCCAAGAAGGTGGCGGGACTCAGGAGCAAGGCAAGCTGGGCGCTGCAGGGCGACGAGTCCTACGCGCATGAAAGGCGCGACGTGCATGAAGTTGGCACTGGTGGTGCAGCGAGCATCGGCTCGGGACGACCAGCCGGCCAAGGAGGCATGCATGCATGCATGGCAGAAGGCAATGTGGAAGGTCCAAGGGGTGAGTCTGTCGACCAGCCGTCCAGGGAGGCATGCATGCATGCGTGGCAGAAGGTGATGTGGGAGGTCCAGGGGCGAGTCACCTCCTTCTCTTCCTCCTCTTCCTGCACCTCCACAAAAGCCTTTTTCTCCATATCCGGTGTCACGACCGCAGCCCCTGATGTGACACCTCCTCATGCGGCGAAGCGTGCGAGCGGGCATGCCACGGTTGGCAGTATTCGGCGGAAATGTGTGCGACTCGGCTCCGCCAGTAGTGGCGCTCGCACATGACCTCGATGACGTCACGGTGGCAACGCTCTCGGGCGTCCACCGGATGCGACGGCGGCCCGGTCAACCTCACCGGTGATGGAAACAGAGGTGGTGTGGGTGTGGATCTTCAAGCATATCCTGAAGTGAGAAAATGAACTGATTTTTTACAAAAATCAGGCTGGGAGCATACAAACACCCCCTTGTGTTTTTATGCCAATAGGCGGGCAAGTAACATCCGACCGTCTGTTGCATCCCAAGCAGCAACCATGTTAATCATCCATGTGCGCCGCCGGATTGATTCGCATGCCGCCCAGCGAATCCGATCGATGCAAAGAACCTTCCAAGCTACGCTTATTCTCCAGTCTCACGGCCCGGTCAAAAGTCAAAAGCTCGTCCCATAAAAGTCGCCATTCCATTTCACCACGCGCGCACGTAACTCATCTCCCTCCCTGCCTCTTCTCCCTCTCGAGAGCTCAGCTCGATTCTTCAGATCAGCCATGGCGGCGGCCGCGACGCAGCCACCACCGGGCTTCTTCACCTTCCTGAAGCACGGCGTCCTCCTCCCGGCGCGCAACCGCGGCCTCTTCCTGCCGCTCCTCGCGCTCACCGCGGCCCTCGCCGCGGCGCTCCTCCTCGCCAACTCCCTCGCCGTGCAGCCGCTCGCCGCCGCCGTGCTCCTCGACGCCGACGCCATCAGCCGAGCCGACCCGGCCAGCGCCGCCTACCCGGCCCTCGTCAGGAGCCTCCAGCACGACCTCCGCCGGCTCCTGCTCGACGTCGGAGCGTGCGTCCTCGCCGCCGCCGTCGTCGGGTCGGCGATCAAGATCGCCACCGTCTTTTCGGCCGTCGCGGCGTTCTTCGGCACCACGATGCGCCCCACCGTGGCCACGGTCGTAGGCAGCGCCAGGGGCAACCTCTGGGGCCCCGTCTTGACCGTCGCCTTCGGGTACGTCCTCGAGGTGGTCTCCGCCGGCGCCATCGTCGCCTTGGCGCTGCTCATGGTCTTCCTCCTAGAGTACTCCCTGCTGCTGCTCTTCATCGACGCGCTACTCGTGCTCCTCGCGTCGCTATTCCTCGTCTACCTCACCGTCGTCTGCGCGGTGGCCGTTGTCGTGTCGGCGGCCGAGCCCGGGCTGCGCGGCGCGGGCGCGGTGTCCCGCGCGTGGCGGCTCATGCGGGGCAAGAACGCGCAGGCCGTGCTCTACGTAGTCGCGACGTGGACGCTCGGCGCCGCGGTCTCGCCGGTGTACACGCTCGCGCTGAGGTGGTGGCCGTGCAGCGCGGCGAGCGGGGCGGCCGCCGGCGCGGCGTATGTGCTGCTGCTCGGCGCCGTGGAGGTGTTCTCCGTCGCCGCCGTCACGGCGTACTACTTCGAATGCAGGGAGAGCAAGGAGCGGGAAGAGGAGATGGCAGGCCACAGATACGCCAAGCTGCCGAATGGTGATGAAGCAAATATTTGATCAAATAATTTGTATTTTGTTTTTGTCAATTCTTTGGATGAGTAGTATTTGATGTTATGAATATTATGTGTATATTGAAGAGATCCAATAGGTAATATACATAGAAGTATAAGATATGTATATTGTATTAAGATAAGGCAATACAAAAGGAAGATAAAAAATATGAAAGAGTCTATATTCTAACTCTATTCTAACTCAAATGCAAGGCATATGCAATAGCATTGCATTTGAAAAGAGTTGACACTAAAATATGAAAAAAAAAATCCAAAGTCTTAGTCTTGATAATATTATCGTAACATGCAGTTCTTAGAAAATATGTCAAGTATCAAAGGATCTTCTCTCATATAGGTCGTGCAATAGCCCATAAAGCACAAGGTGCAGGATCTGAGAAAGTCGATCGTGGTAACACGACGAAGAAGATAATAAAATCGATACGAATGGTATTCTAACGTTTGATACCAGTGTGGTTCGCAGCAAAGAAATACTAACAAAAAAAATGCACAGAAAGAAGCATGCAACTAAAACAATTCATCAGCTGTATTTCCAAAGCCACATAGATAAACTGGAATCTAGTTCTTCAAAAAAAAAAAATTTGTCCCATCTTCAAACGTTGTACGGCGAATTCTACTTAAATTTCCACAAAAGTTTGGGAACTGAATGCGGAAAATTGTCCATTTTTCAGCACAGATAAACCCATAAAAGAAAGCAAGCACTCATAAACATCAACTAGTTCCATGTTCCATCGTCCACACAAGTAGCTCGTGTAATTAGTCGAGCTGTCATCTTCGGCACAAGAATTAAGAAGTCGTTGTCATTTCATTGTCACATTAAATCCACTGGTATGAATTGAAGGACTAGTAAAAGGCATCACACAACTGGAGAGAAGAAAAAAATCTGTCGAGATAAGATTACCCTTTGCTCCTTGACAGGAAGAAAGAATACAATTCGCTATTCTTTTCTTCTTTTCTCCTTTTCTTCTTTTGTCTTTTTACAGAGAATGCAGTTCGCTGTTCTTGAAACCGTCGAAAGCGCGTAGTTTTCAGAGACTGTCAAATTCAACATCGTGGAATCCAATTCGCAGAAATATTTCCTCGTGGAGCAAAAGCAAGATTCCACTATGCGTCACTGTCAGCCGCGATTTCATCGACAAGTTCCAACCTCTATTTGCCAATCGGATTACTCCAATGGCTAGATTTTTTTGCCTTCTTTTTGATAGTGCCGATCAAGTTCGTTTCCATCATCCCCATTCCCAGCCCATAAAATCAGACCTAAACCTGAACTAGCCAGACCAAGATCGACCTGGTATCAGTGACCACTCGAAAATACTACAGACGAGGATAGGCAGGAGGTGCAACCTACCTTTTATTTTTACAAGATCTCCATATGGAAGCAAACAATAGCTCACATATCAAAAACCACATGTTTAGCTCACATGTGGGAAATCACATAAATAAAATACATGAATCAGATCATACGAAAGACATCAGGGAACAATCACATACCCATACTGAGCAACATGGTGGTGCCACCAGTATGGGAGGTGGATTCTTCTGTCCAATAGTCAGTTCTTCTGTAGTAGTAGCACGTGCTGACTGTCGTAGAAAAAAAGTTTACGCTGACTGAAGTGAATTGGATTAGTATATTTCGGTTTAGTATGCAATGTATTGAAGCAGCATATGCGTGCGTGTCGTGAATTGTGACGTCTTGCCAAATATTTCAGACAAATAGCAATATCAGTAAAAAGTATAGCATCTACCAATTGAAAGGTAATTAGATACTTTACTGAAGGTTTTTTAAAAAATTATTATTAAAGGAAGCGGCCAGGAACACTATATTGGTGCAACGGTGTAACAATAAGTTTCACGATGTTTTAAAATGTTTAATGAGAATATTTTTAAAGTTTTAGGTTTTAGGGAGTTTCGCGTGTTTCTAGAAGTTTTTAGAAGATCCCAATAAAAGTTTCAAACCAAATTTCAATGAGTTTTAGATTTAGAAACACCAGTTTCAATAAGTTTCAGCCGGAGAGTTTCGAGAAGTTTCACAAGTTTAAAGCAAAAGTTTTAAGATATTTCAACGAGTTTTGGCTAGTTTAGGCCAACCCACGTGGCTATGACGGCACTACTGCGCCACCACGGAGTAGCCCAACATTGTCCGCCGCCGATGCACCCTCTTCTCTAGCTCCAGCCCCAACTGCCCGTCGATAGATCCAGAGCTAGAGGTGAAACACCGCTTGGCCACGCGAGCCAAATCCGAACCGGAGTTGAAGGAGATGGAGGGGCGACGCTGGAGGTGAAGAAGTAGGGGGTGACCGCTTATCTTCGTCGGCTGCACTTCTCACCCGAACGCAGGAGAGAGAGAGAGAGAGAGATCGATCGATGCGAGAGGGATACAAGAGAGACAGAGAGAGAGAGAGAGAGAGAGAGAGTGCGAAGGAGACACAACCTTACGATTCATAAAGGGGATCGAACGACTAGAACTTATACCATTGCAACATTGTAGTGTTCTGTAGTATCTCTCTTAAAAAAACAAAATGCCATCGGGTGGACACCATTTTGCTGAAAAAGACATCGAAAATGCGTAACAATGATTGTACTCTGCCATGGTTCGGAGGCCAGACAGCCAACACTCTGTCACTCTTCCTAGGATAGCCTCGTCTCATGCGGCCGAAGAGGTGACGGGATTTGTCCACCACGTATTGAGTGGGTAGTGCACGTATGGTCACTCGTGTAAAATACGAAAATGAAATTAGACTTGGAATCGTGATATTGTCTTGATGCACAATCTTTACGTGGTTTCTTTGCTTGCAGGAGATGAGGACGTGCTAGCTATTGCAGTTGTTCCTCTCGGAAAATGGGAATACAATGTTGCAGGTAACAAAAAGAATCCTATCTTCAAAAAATAGGCAAAAACGAGGTTGAGGTGTACTGATGCTTTGTTCTCCTGCAGCATTTTTGTCAAGCTCGAGCACCACCGTACATCTTAGGAAGAAAAAAAAAGTTGGTGTTTTCAGTAACACATCTCGCAGACTTTAAGCTAAATTCAGGAAAGTTACAGGTTTTTATATAGTCTGTAATTGATGTTTTTATAAAAACACGTGATATTATGTTACTTAAGAATCAAGGCTCAGCCTCACAGGGTGTTTGTATGCTAGATGTCGGCCTCGAGCACCTTGAGTGAGTCCTTGACGACTTGCGCATGGAGCGCATGACCATCCGCTCATCTTCCTCCTCAGCTCCTTTTGCTCCTCCACCCAGCCCGCCGAATCTACTCCCCACCATCGAAGGGAGCTTGCGCCCACACCACTACCTTTGACCCTACCATGAGCGCGCCGCCTGCATGCATCATGTCCATGCGTTCCCCCTTGGTCATTGCTTAGTGCGCTTGTCGATGGGTAGAGGTGGAGGCCATCCATGTCAACCGCGGCGACAACGAGGAGGGTTCCCGCGACCCTAGTGAACAAGGTCGAAGGAGGAGGCGGCTAGGACAGAGGCTGAAGGGAGGAGGAGGAGGGCGCTGCAACGGGATGAATCAGTAGAGGGGGGGAGGGAGAAAGATGTGAGTTAGTTGCTCAGTGTGCAGAAGTGGGTAACAATGAGTTCAAACGAAACGGTATAGCAACCATCACATCCACTGTGAGAGGTAGGGGTGGGATAACGAATAAGTGATAGGGGTAGAGTCATAATCTCATCATTTCTTCAATACATTCAAACAGCAAAGTAGGTAGAATACACACCAAAACTTCATTTAGATTTGGTTGGGGTGCGCCTAGCAAGGGCTGCAGTGCAACACCCAAGCGACGCATAAGAGGCCCAATGGCAAGCCATTGTAGCGACCTCTCTCCCACAAAAAATAAATTTAATATCATTGTGAGGCTATACACCACATATCAGATATTAAACTGATAAGAACAGATACTACACTTGATCTTAGCCAAAAGGCCGAGAAAGGTATGAATTGTAACGGTGTCCGCCCCGCCCTCTTATATCCTCTCCGCCACGCCTCTCCTTTCCCCTAGGCGATGTGGTACTAAACTCGTTTGGTTTTACCGAGAACCAAGAGGAAATGGGCTTATAATTTCTGTTTGGGCCCACGTTTGAGGAATAGCTGCGGTAGTCGTGGGAACTGGGCCAGCCGATGTTTCAGGAAGCCTAATGGGTTTCGGTAACCGATCCTTTAGGCCCAGTGGCCTGACGAAGAACAGTTCTTCGGTCTCACTGGATGGATCTTACGGCCGGTACCCTGATGCTAAGCTAAAGATAGATGCTGCGAGAGCTCATGTTAGGCAGCAGTTAATGCCGGCTTCAGTACACAGGGTTTACTGCTTGCTATTAATTAAGCCCGCACGGACAGTTGTTTCCATGGGCTCCATTAGGAGGAGAGTACTTTGAGACTTCAGAGCTACTGTGCTTTCTGGGAGGTAAGTGAGTAAAGGTGTGAAACAAAACAGTAAAAGCTAGCAGATCACAGTGTGGGCGACAGCATCTGCATATCAAGTTTAATTGTTTGCATGACAAGATCAAAGATGGGATGCCGCATGCGTACCAAGTAGCAGCCGCCGTTGCCACTTTACCCGGCCGTAAGATAGCTTGTGTGAGTGATGCTAAGATAGCTTGTTAGCTCTGAACAAATCAGTAAGAATCAGCAGCACTACGGTTTACCAGATCGCGTGGATTCTATACAGTGATGGTGATGAGATTTCATACATTTTGTACGTGGAAACGTTATCTTCTCAAGGTTAAGTCCATGCTGTATCTGGTAGTATATGAAACTAGTAGGAAGATATGCGCGCTTCGCTGGAGAGAACGTTACGAACATGAATTGTGTGTGTAGGGCCAGCGCTCATACATAAGTAAGCAGATCGTGCAACAACGAGAGTTATGTAATCACAAATTTCTGTTGTGGGCATGTCGACAGGACCAAGACAGGACCAAGCGTACTGAGTATTGCAGGAATCATGTAGATGAGGTTCGGTAGCAAGAATGTAGTATGCAAAAATTGTAGACGGCGAAATGCAGAAAGTATGTAACGCCAGCTTGTCTCAGAAACAGAAATCACAAATTGTTCAATAATGTTTCTGTTGTGAGCATGTCGTCAGGACCAAGCGTACTGCTTACTGCAGGAATCATGTACATGAGGTTCGGTAACAAGAACGTAGTATGCAAAAATCGTAGATGGCGAAATGCAGAAAGTATGTAACGCCAGCTTGTCTCAGAAACAAAAGGCACTGCCAGGCATATATAACAAATAGAAAGACGGTAGGGTAAGTCATCCATACATGTTAGGACAGGGTTAGCCGCAATACAACGGCGCAGCACGAAAACCTATTTGTTTGACCTACGATTAGTTCATTTCATAAGGTGTACGCACATCCAAAAGCAACGGTGTCAATGATCTAGTATCGATATTACAAATGATTGTTTGGTGCTTCCCTTGAATTAAATCCATGCAGAAATTAAAGAAACACAGGTATTTAGACATGTTTGGGTCTTCTCTATTGAGAATAGTAACACTATTCCTATATTGTTGTACCAATCTACAGTGTTTTATACCGATCTATAGTGCCATCAGTCTTTGAAAACCCATTTAGAATCAATCAGATTGCATCCTTGCTTGTCTGGCACAAGATACCATGCCTGATTTCTCATCAGTGCTTCATACTCGGCATCCATTGCTGCCTTCCAGTGAGGTTGCTTCAGGACTTGCATATAGAGAGAGATAGAGAGGGGATACATGTAGAGTTAGTTTAGTCTTTGATAGAGATAAAGAGAGAGCTGCAGAGAGAGACGCGTCGAGAGAGAGAGAGAGAGAGAGAGAGGTGCGAAGGAGACACAATCTTATGATTTATAAGGGAGATCAAATGACTAGAACTTATACCATTGCAATGTTGTAGTGTTCCGTAGTATCTCTCTTTTTTTAAATGTCATCGGGTGGACACCATTTTGCTGAAAAAGACATCGAAAATGCGTGACAATGATCGTGCCACTCATTTTTCAAATTTTCTACTCAAAATGCCATTCTGACTACGTAGCGTTTTACATGTTACAATTGATCAAAACATAGAGGTCGCAAACTCAAATGTTAGCAACCTATACCAGGAAGGGAAGGGAAGTATATATGGAACATAATTTAGCCCCGATCTCATCTCACAGTTCGCAGTTACCGCTGAAGCAATGGTAAAGACATCAGCTAGTCTTTAACCTTACGGTCTAAATCCATTGCTCTTCTTAAAAAATGACTCTTAACCTATAGTACATACGGCAAAAAAATGGATGGAAATAAACACAAGATACATGATACACATTAAGAAATATTGAATATCGCACTATACTCATCTGAATGACAAAAAATACCGACCATGGAGGTAGGATACGTCGCCATAGAAATCACACCACCTATCTGATCTTCTTCAAGAACTGTACCTTCTCAAACTCTGGGGCGGCATAACTCTTCTCTACCTCCCATGCATGGTGAGACATCATGTTGAACAGTGATTTCACCCCCTTCTCATCAGAGACCTGCCTTGAGAAAGGGATCCGAGCAGCAAAGACGCCTTCCCCAGAATGAATGTGCAAGTCAAAACCCAGCCTGTCTACCCAAATCATCTTCACATCTGTCGCCTGTCACCATACAAGGACACTGTCAATTTCTATGCAGCAAAACGTCAAAAAATTTTGTTGCACATGACATCTCAGGATAACCACTCAGCACACAAGACAATAATCAGCCGGAGCATCTTTTAGAAAGATAAAATCGGCAGTTTCTTACATTGACATCTAAAATTATTTTCTTCTGAGAACGAACAAAAATATGCTTATCTAGCATTAGCTAACTTTTCTCCCAAGAAGTGACAAACAAAGTAGTAGAAGTGATGAGAACTCGGTACCTGAAAATCCGATTCAACATAAATGCTGTATATCCTATGGACATCTTCAGCATGTTTTCTGTTCATTTCCTCAACAATGCTTTCAGCAAAATTTCGAAGAGGATCAGGTTCTGCACCACTGTATTCTGATGGGACTACCCACATGCCATCCTGGATGGAAAAAGTATCCAGTTAAAAGTTAACACCATAGTTTCATTGTTTAGCAAATTTTTAGTGCCAAATTGTGCTCAGTGTGTGTCAGTAAGGAATGATTGGAAGCATTATTCATTGATGTAAACCAAAAATCACAAAGTGCTAAGGTGATGTAGGCTTTTCAACATCCATCAGCAGAAGAAAATTGAGTAGCACACAAATCACTAAGCTCATGATATGCCAAAGATGGATCTTGTACATATTTAATGTACCCAATATGGTAGTCGAGAAAACGTGTTGTTCAATTAGCAACCTATATCGATTAATTTCTGGAGCAAAGTGATCGTGTGGAAGTGATTGCAAAAGGAGAAACAAAAATCTATTAAATTAGATGTGGGGTAAGTGGATTATTAGGGCATGTTTCGTAGGACTCTGCTCCTCATTTTTTAGCTCTCAGCTCCTGATTATCAGAGGATTCACTCATATGAGAATCTAGAGCTAACTGAGGGAAGTGTTTGGTAGGAAATTGGCTCCCAAAACCCTGAAAGAGATTATTAGAGGCAAAAGACCATGCTACCCCTGGTTTTAACACTTTAATTCTATTTGTATCTTACTCCTTCTATTTGTAGATCAATTTCCGAAATGTCTCCACAAATTTCTCATGACCAATAGTCTATTTGAATGTGATGCCATATGAATGTAATGAGACCAATTTAGTGCTAACAAAAGACCGGACTTCGAACATGATACCAAATAACACATAACACAATATTATAGCATAGCTAATCAGAAAACGACTACAGACCAAGTTATTACAAAGCAAACAAAAAGAAAGAAAAGATAGCATCAGACTGTACGCAAAATTGCCAAGTCCGATGAAACAAAAAAAAAGCTTTCTGAATTATTTTGTAGCAACCAGCCTGCTCCACTAATGAACATTATAGAGTGCAGACTTATCGCAGGAATCATCCTTCAATCCTTGACACACTTTGAACTCAGATTCGCCGGTTAGTGTTCTATATCTCATAGTTCTCCAAAATAAAAATAAATAACTAGGAATGGCATCAGAATCCACTAATCATGTAAAATGACAACCGTGACAAGAACTGTCCAAACAACAACTTGGTCTTTTTTACTCATGAAGGCAATGGAGGATACATCAATAACAATATATACACTAGAAAATGACAACTTAGTAGAGCACCTGATACATCATGAATTGTAAAGTAGTATGAACAGCATGCATGAATCACATAGAATAGAACATCAATATGAATCCATGTCGCTGAATTTCGCTAGTGGAAAGCAATCATTACAGGTACAATAGCAATTTAGCAAAACACTAGATGTATGTAACCAAGGAACCTTCAGATTCTAAGAGAACTTCAAGATTGCATCACATCAAGACTGCAAGATCTTCCTCTTTTGTTTGCGGCTCTGGAGAAACCAAAGATAGAATCATACAATCAACAACTACAAGGAACTTCAAGATTGCAGGCAGAAGCTACATGGACGCCATGCCCGCAGATCCAGATCTGAAATTTCCAGAGGGGGGGGGGATCTTGGGCTGGGGAAGGAGAAGGAGCTCACAGGCCACTGGGAAGGGAGGAGCTCGTGGCAAGGGATGCCAGGGCTGGCAGCGACCTTGACTCCTGCTAGGTTTTGGGCTCCTCCATGCGCGAGAGAGAAGAGAGAGGGCGAAAGGGAGGAGTCATGCGGGAGTGGGGGAGCGAGACACGAACAAGAGGGGTGAGATTGGGGGTTTTGTTCGGTGGCAAATTGGTGGGTAATTCCACCTGAACTCTGAGGGCATTTTGGTAATTGGGGGTTGCTCCTTGTGGGGAGCGAGTCCGAGGTCGCTCCGCTCCTCATGGATCCCGCTTCGCAAAAACGTGGAGCCAAGAGTGTTTGGCTTTGCTCTGTCTACTCCGGACAAGAATCCGAGAGCCAGAGCTCTACCAAACAGGGCCTTAGATGAGAAAATATCTTGCGGATTTTTTGAAGTCAACTAGTAAAGTTTATCCTTGAAAGGAAATCAACAAGACATTCAAATGGAACTAATGAGATTAACATCTCCATATATTTGCCAAGTAAATGAAGCTTTAGGCTGAGCAATGAATAAGTGTAAAACAAGTATTGTTCAAGGATAAAAAAGATCAAGGAGCAGTTAAGGTGTATAATCATACAAAAGCCCAATTATGTAAACAACAAAAATATATTTTGATCAATATAGGGAGAGTCTGAGAGGAAAGAGATGTAACAAGTACGATAGCTTGAAAGATTCATATGATAGCAAAGGTACGACACACTAAAGATCTTATCCTACTTTAAGGCAACAAAATGGAAGTTTTAGCTAAAATATTCTTATGGTGGAACATGACAGTGCTTTCAATAATTACCTCCTGTGTGTTCAAAGCCCCTTTGAAAAACAAAATTTCACTGTTCTAATTGCACACTAACAAAAATTGCCAACAGATAAAGGTTTATAACGCTATAAATTTGAGTTCTCGCAAATATACAGTAAACACTTTAACACCCCATTTGGCTCCTTGGAAATGAATTGGATTCATTCAAATGGATTCAATTTCTAACTTTACTAGAATTTGAATTAGTTTCCGGCTAATTTCAATTCCAATTTTTGGTTTTGGGTGCCATTTGGAATTGAAAAATTCTCCGTCTCATGAACAATCTTGTCTTTGTCCTCCTCTGCACAATCCCAGTAACGGCATCCGTGATTCCCTTCTCTTGCTCCTCGCCGGCTGACTACTCCTCTGCTCCTCTCTTCGGCAGTCCTTTCGCCGACACCGACCGGCACCGCACAAGCAGCAGCACGTTCGTTAACAGCATCGACTTATTCCCTCGCAAGGAGCTTGTGTGCCCATCTATTGCAACATGCTCATTGTCCTCAAGACCAATATGGCAGTGTCAGCCACATAGTCCTCTCTCAAATCTGTCTCGCACACAACCCCACAATCCATGGATTAGAGTTCGCCGGATCAGATTTTTTTTTTCACAATCCATGGATTAGAGTTCTCTGATTTGGGAATTTCTAGAACGATGGCATAGCTGTACTCATGGATCTGCTTGTACCCTCCCGTGCCACCGTTGCTGAGCTTCCCCCACCAACGGCCTTGGTGTCTTGGTCCAGCCAACCTTGATCTGTTTGGAGTCCGTCACCTTGGACCGAGCGATGACAGCGATAACTGGTCGGAGACAAGTGGAGGCGGTCAGGAGGGGAGAGGCAGAGGGGAACGTGAGATATGGCGTAGACTTGTTCATGGGCGGCCTGTCCCAAGCCCAGCCTGAAGCCCGGAAAAGCTCGGCAATGGGAATAAAAATAATGAAAAACTATTGTTTTATTCTCGAAATGAATTAAATATTAATATTTATTCCAATAGAGAATTCAAATAATACTATTTTATAGGAAAACACCATTTTCGGGCTAGCCATTCAAGGCCGGGCTTTTCCAGGCCTGGCCCGGTCCGGAGTTTGAACAGGTCTAATACGGTGGGAACATTCTAGAGGCGAGCACCGACAAGAGAAGACTGGCGTCAAGCGGCGGAGGGGATTCCTCGCAAGAATGTCGGCGTCGAGCGTGAGAATGTGTTGGCGAGGGCTTTGATTCTAAACAAATGGCATGTGTGAGCAACGAATCGTATCTTATTGTATCCTAACTCATGGAATTGGCCTAGAATCATCAATTCCAATTCTAGTGGCAGCCAAACAACCTAATCCCTAGAATTAAATTCCAATTCCACGATTCTAGCACCAATTCCTGGGAGCCAAACAGGGTGTAAGTGAAATTTCATCACACAACTACGATGCACAGTTGGAGCCATACATTTGAATGTAGAAGAAACATAACTTAACAAAACTCAATCCAATACGCCAACAGAACTAGTAAACACAATGCAAATGGAAGCTGTCCAACTAGGTAAGCAGCCATCCTACAAATGCTAATAATCACAATCATGGAACAAAAAACCAGTCGGTGTCGGCGAAGGGATCGGATTTACCGGTGGTAACCGGGAACGGAAAACCGGCCGGTTCTTCCGGATTTTGCAAATTCAAATTCCAAAATTTGAATTTCGGTTGGTTTTTAAGCAAATTCAAGTGAATTTAAATGCGTTTTTCCGGAAATCCGAATCGTCTCAGTTTTTTCCGATCGGCATCGGATTTCCCTCGGAACAGGTTTTGGATCCTTGATCACAATAGCAGTACAACCAAAAAAGGGGCTGGCGATGCAAATAATTACCACACAGAGGCAGATTGACGTGGAACCTTGTGGGGTCATGCGATAACAAATTCACACCGGCAGTACTTTTAAATTCCTTTATTTTTATGAAAGAGCGAACCACTGATATTTCTCACGAGTAAGGGACCCACTGATAGTATTTCTGCTTCTGCCACTGCCACTGCCACAATATAACAAATGTTGAAGTTATTCATGAAAAATAGGTAGCTTGCATTAAGCCTCCGATACACATCTTATCTTAACTAATAAAAGAAGGGGTTTACCCCCGCGCAGCGGGATGATCGTCCCACCCCTCATACGAAAAAATCCAACAAACATGAACTGCTCGCGAGTCCTTTGCCCACCCCAACCGCTCCTCTCCCCTTCCAACCGCCGACCACTTCCCCTCCCTGACCTCACCCCTTGACCTCGCTTCCGCTCCACATATCCGATCGGGCACCACTGTCGCCATTGACGCGCGAAGGCGCCAGTGGGGAAGGGAGATGTAGGCGGCGGTGGGTCTAGAGGAGAGTGGAGAGGGAGGCGAGGGGTATGGGAGTGGAGAGGGTGGTGACGGAGGGAGGGGGAGGGGGCAGGGAGGCGGAGGCTCGTCGCATCAGCCCGCATTGTCAGTGGCTCGAGCCCTGACCTCTCTTCCGGTCTATATCTCCGGTCGGCCACCACTGTCGCCATCGACGCTCTCGCTAGAAATTGTTATTTACTGCACAGTTTAGGAATCATGTCTATTGGTACATCTCACCCTCTTTTAGGACTTTGTTACAACACACAGGTACCCTACTAGTTTTAAATTTAAGAGGCTATACTGATCTCGTAGTTTACTGATCGTCATTCAGCATCCTTGATTACTATTAGCAACTGTTTTGTTCAATAATATTTAGCTAGTGCAAAAGACATGTGGATTTTTGTTCTCTTGTGCGTGGGTGTCTTTCCAATAATTCCGCCCTACTGCCACTCTTCTCGGCCTTTTCCTGCAACCCTTGCTCACACAGTGTGCACAAAGCATGCACAAATTAACAATCTCATTACGGTAAACCATTTTTCAATTCCTACCTACTCTGTGCTCTGTATATCCACAGTTGTAGCATAAAGGAACACAGAGTGAAAATTAACACCCAAAGGAAACCATATCCTTTTTCTAAAAAAATAGGAAACTCAGAAGCATCTAAATTCATAATCCAATAACCAAGCAGCCAGCAATGGAGAACAAACAAGCTAGTACTAGATTAAGAACTCCCAGCTTTACTAATATCAGAATACGAAACCAAATGTAACTAGAAGAAAATACTGTGTTCTACCTCATTGAAATCTTCCATGTGCAGGATCCGCTCTACAGATATTAAATACAAAAGATCTTGATCTATCTCCTCCCCAAATTTCTTTTGCCACCTAGTACAAAGATTCTGCATAATTCAATTCAGCACATTACAAACCATTAGTCCAACTATGCTCAAGAATTGAATGAAGCGGTGGTTCTAAATGAATTAAATTATGAGAGAATATAGGTTTCAAAAGAAAATGAGAGAATAAAGCAGAAAGAAATATTTCAAAAGAAGTATCTTAATTTGTTTGGAGGTAGAGATTGGAATTATGACCAAGCAATGTAGTTTAATTTACACAGTCCAATAACATAATCGTGTGCAAGTAGTATATTAAGTCATGCTTCTAGATTAGACAATTTCCCATTGTAATCAGCTGATAATTCGGAAGTGTAATGCAAATATATCCTTAGCAACATGCAAAATCATAAAAGTTTTACCTTCAACACATATCCATCACTAGGTTTAGTGAATGCACCAAGCAATGTACATTGTGGTGTCCTGGCTCCACTTTGACGAAACTGCAGCCACCAAAAGAAGTAAAAAAAACGGTGAGTATAAGATACAGAAGATGCGTATAATATGAAACAAGATATCAACATTAGAATTTGGGTCAAAATCTACGATTTCATACAAAATTCAACAGTCTTGGCACATCAATTCCGTAGTGAAGCTAATCACCCTTGCTACTAACACTTGTTTTCCACCAAACTGCCAAATGCATTTGTCCTCTGATCTATAGTGCAAAATGCCAAAAATCCAAGGTTCAAGTCTGAACCAAAGAACTTACAAACCACAGAGAGACATACAGCTTAGGGTGAAATACAATAACAGAGCAATAACAGCCCAAGCAATAAAGTACATTGTAATACGGCCACTGGATACAAAATGCCAGAACTCAACACCTAAAATTAAGAGCACTTCACATTCCAAAGGATTGAAATAGGAGGATCCGATTCGCCAAAACTGTACTATTACCAGTAGCACAAGTGCTCTGCCCACAATTCAATAAATCAACAATTCCTCTAAAAGTGCAACAAAACCACAAGTGAAAAGTCGGCACCAGTGTCAACCAAAGAACACTTCAAAATCAAGTCTTCATCACACAGTGCAGCAATCCCCTACCTTAAAATGTTAAAACTTTCTCACACAACGCAACAGCCCAACAGCTCAAAATCCAAAATGCCACGGGTAAGGCATAAATCCAAAGCTTCAACTGGAATTTTCCCACATAATGTGATAATCCAGCACCTCCTCAAACTCCAATCCTCTTCACTAATGCAGCAATCCGGCACCTCAAAATACAAACTTTTTCACATAACGTAAAACCACAACGCCAGAGGCACATCCAACATGCAACGATCGAACACATATACATCACGATATGTGACAACCAAACATCCAGACCAACCTAAGAACACCTTAAAATTTCCGTTTCTATCTCGCAATGCAAACGAACAGTGAAGACAATCCATGAGCAATTAGTGCGATCGAATCCAACTTAAAAAAACTGAATCTTTGTCAGGCAGAACACCACAGCAGCACACAACTGCATCTTGGAAGTTGGAACGCCAAAAAATACTCGGAACTTTATCGCAAAATGCGACTATCCAAGCACCCCGAGAGCCTCCCATGAACCCCTACCACTGAATTTCCTCACCTCGACGTGGAAGCTCGACCGCGCATCCGGCGCGGCGACCCCCGCGGCGGCCAAGCAGAGAGCGGGCGCGCCGGCGGCGTCCGAGACGAAGCGCGCGCCGACGCCAAGCGGCCAGCCGTCGGGGCCCACCAAGGAGAGCGTTCCGGACGGTGCGAGCTCCACCACCGTCCGCGCCGCCTCGGCCGCCGACGGCTGCGCCCGCGACGCCGACACCGGCGGGGCGGACGCCGATGCCGCCGCGGCCGCTGCCGCTACCATCCGGACCCTGCGCCTCGCGGCTGAGACGGCGATCAGCGGAGGCCGTAGGGACGGGTTCTTGGAGAAGAGGGTGGCGGGGGAGGGGAGCCGGAAGGAGAGGAGGGAAGGAGAAGATGACATGGCGGAATTGGAGTTGGAGGTCGTGATTCGTTGGGGATTTTGAGGGGTCAGATTAGAAGATGGCAAACTAAAACATGTCACTTAAAGATATGCAACCAGTTTTTTTAATAGGATATATATTATTCTCTGTGTTTCTTTATTGTTTCCAGAAACTATGGAAGACACAGAATATTCCTATGGCAACTCTTTACCATTGAAAAAGACAGAAAATAGGAGCTGAAGTTGATTACATGAAGGGACAAGTAAAATGCCACTTAATAGAACATTCTTCCACATTTTGCCATCATGTAATTCACATTTTGCCATTATATAGAAATACCTTTCATTCTTTTGCCATTTTCTCCCTTTATCCCCGTTTTTGTTACTTTCCTCATTATCGCCCACGTGAAATTACCTTCCTGCCTCGTATCCAATGACCGTGTACGACCGAGTCCGGCGCCGCCTTAAGCTCAGTCACGCTCAGCCAACTTGTGCCCAACTCAAAACCCTAGTTGTAGCTCTTGGCGGCGTCATGGTGCGGTGGAGGAAGACGACGGCCATGTCTCAGGGGTCTTCGTCCGTGCGCACAAGCAGGGGGGATGGACCAAGCATGGACCCATCGGTCTACCCTTGATTCACTGCCCCGTATGCTAGGAAGACAAGATCATCGAGCTCGTATCCAAAACGAAGGCAAATCCACGTAAGTGATTCTTCAAGTGTCCGAGGAATGAGCTTAATGTAAGTAAATTTCACTTGTATCTTGTTGATTGCTTGTTGATTTGGTTTTAGCCTTTGTGTTTGTGCATTCACATTGCATGGTTAGGGTTAGGGTTAGGGTGTAGGCAGGGATTTTGTTTAGGGATCCCTTTTGTTTAATTTTGTTTCAATTAGCTATCGCACTAATGGTTAGGGTTAGGGTTAGGTTGTAGGTAGGGATTTTATTTAGGGATTTGTTTTGTTTAATTTTGTTTCAATTAGCTATAAAATTGAATAAGTTGTAAGTTTGTTTTCATGCAGATGCCTGATAAATGCAATTTCTTCATGTGGCTTGAATGATAACAAACTCACCTTGTTGAAACTGGTGTAATCCATATGGATGACGTCTGCCCTGAAGATGTAATTCCTGAGCTTTTGGAGGTGACTGGCAACCTTAGGGAAGATTTCAAATCCATGAAAAGGTGTGATCAAAGACTTGAAGGATTGCATTGCTGGTACGAAGATGAGTAGGGAGAACCTAGGTGGTGTGTGTGGAGTGAATGTTGTGCTTATTGTGTTGCTTGTGATGGTAATATTATGGAAGTAGTTGTTTCGTTCATATGCTGTCAGAACTGAATGGTGTGAGTACAGTGGATATGGTTATCCTTATACTGTAAGAACTGAATGGTGCGAGTCTAGTGGATATGGTTATCCTTATGCTATGTAAGAACTCAATGTCATATCTGTTATGTATGTATGAATGAAGGCATGTGTGAATGGTTTGGGTATGGTTATCCCTTTGATGTAAGAACTCAATGTCATATATTCCTGAATTCCCATTGAATGCTGAGAAAAAATGTTGTATGCTCCTGACAAAATGTTGACAGCATGCCACCTCCGAGTTGTTGCTATCCCAAGCACAATGCAGTCCAAATCCTCACTTCTGGACAGTGATCACCAACCAAAAAGACAAAATCCTCTCCTCGAAATTGATAGCCAGGAGGACGAGAAAGAACCCTTGACCCAGGATGTCAGCATTGACAAACAAAACTCCCAGATACTCAAATGCTGGCAATATATGACAATATGCTTGTATAAACAAGTATAAGCTGGCATTCATTATGGACCATCTCAATCGGCATATCATTTTGGCATCTCATTATAAACAAGTATAAACATATGACATTATGGACAATCTCATTCTAACATTAGGGCCACTCAACCAAACTTCAGACCGGCATTAGTTCACAGTCCGGTATTTTGGCATACTGAACCACACTTCTGCTGCTGACAATAGTTCACATTATGGCATTAGGGCCAACTAAACCATGTATCAAAATATACTGACAGTATAAGCAAGTAAATGATTCTAACTGAACTATTTGTGACAGGAAGTTAACAATCAGACAAAAAGAAACAGTGAGCAATCTGACATTACAATAGTTGTGATCAAATCAATACTTCACCAAATAACATTAGTTCACCACATTACAATGACCTAACACATATTACAATGAATTCATTCAGTTCAATCCCGATCACTTCTTTTTTTTAGAGTCAACTTTCGGCTTGGTCCTTCACCACTTGGTCCTGCAGAAGGTCCTTTACCTAAACACATGGTAAGTTGCCTGGAATATTGAAAACAAGTATATGCAGTCAATATTTGATAAAAAGTACATGCAGTCAACATTTGATAAAAAGTACATGCTTACATCCTAGTTATAGGCGTTGGGCTATGCTCTAGTTCTGGAGGTAGGTTGATCCTTGATCTTGGGGTGTTTCTAGTTGGGCAGTGGTGGTAGCCACTGTTTTCTTCTTTGGTGCTCCAGGTTTTGCCTTGGTGGTCTTTCTTTTCTTAAAGTGATAGTTCATATGTTCAACAAATTTAATGCTGCTGTAAAAAGGAGGAAACAATTATGAAAGTTATTGTATGTTTTCTTTGGACCATTAAGTGGGCAACCAGTGGTCCTATGGCCTAGCTCTCCACATATCTCACACCTGCATTGCCTCTTTGCTCCAGTAGGATTCTTAGTGTTATTCTTCTCAAGGCAGGTTCTGATTCTTGCTTTCCTAGGTCTACCAATTGATCTTTTTGCAAGGGATGGTAGAAACATGAAACGTGGACAAATCTTTGGCCACTGCCCAATGTCTGTCATCGATTCTATCACACCCTGATATTCAATCCCGAATCTCTCTAGTGAGTAGTAGTCATACACATAGCTCTCCAAGTTGGTACCTCTAAAAGTACAAATGAAAGCCAAGGCATATTAGCATGGCTTCCCAGTGTGCTGCCACTCAAGGTAGGTGCATTCATGAGTTTGAAGTTTGACGACATGCATGGGCCTGTCAAGTGTATTGTCAAATTCAGTCACTTCTGCGGTGAAATTGGCACGTGGTTTGACCTTCATATGGGCTAATCCCCTGGTCCTCATGTTGAGCTCATTGATGATGGTAGGTAATATTGTCCCTTCAAGCTTCTCTCCAATCCTTCTCTTGATAAACAACTCCATGACCAACTCCCAACAACATCCTATTGCGGCAAATTGTGTGATGGTTGCACACTGGAGTTGGCAGCATTGTCAGATGCAATATGCCTCTTCTTGTTACCAATTTCATCCTCATCTCATAGTCCTAGAAGTTGATACATCGTATCCTCTCCCATTGCCACATCTCTGTCATCTTCATCTGCTGATTCAAAAATGTGAAGGATTGACCAATCCACCCTGCCATCGATGCCCACTCATTGGTTAGGACATCCTCTGTATATGCTTCATTTGAATCAGGTGCTGAATTGGAGGTGTCGGCTGCATTGGGAGATTTAGGCCGTGACACTGTCATAACTAAATGAGTGGAATCACGTTGATTCCCATTCAATCCTTGCCTACATTCACTCCATATCTTGTCAACAACTTCAACATAGAATGGCACAAATTTGACTCTCCATTGGGCCAAAAAAAGGCTTCACACATCTGAATTGCATTCTGAATCAGCAACTCTTCTCCGTTGTTCTTGTGTATGCACCACAACTGTACGTCTTGACAACTACCCCATATGATCCTCTCACCCAATTGTTGCGAGAACTTTTCATGCATATACCCACGAGAGTCACCAATCCATTCAAAGGTCAGACGCTCAAATCTCGTTGTGCTACCATCCAAATGCCTAGCTACATACGGCCCAACTACGACAGAAATATTAAATGCTCTTTCGCCATCCATCCTACTCGAAAGAAGGGAAATTGAAATTCGAGTTTGGGTGGTGCTATTATGCTCCTACATTCTTTGAACCACAAACATCCCCAAAAAAAGGGACAAAAAAAACATAGAAGCAACTAACCCGATGGGGATATCCTTCGGATTCATGTCACGCTAACTCCCACTTGGTCAACCGACATCCATCACAAGGGCTCCAGATCGAACCTCTTGAATCTCCTCTGTCGTAGCACACCGCTGGAGATCGAGGGTAGCACCTCTAGTCGCCTTGGCTGTCGTCGCCGCACACGAGTTGGAGTGGAGCTAGAACTGGGGATGAGCCGAGTAGGGAGGAGCTCAGTGGGGAGGCTTAAGGCACGAGTTGGCTGAGCGAGACCCGGTCGCACGCGGTCATTGGATCCAGGGGTAGGAAGGTAATTTCATGTTGGCAGTAATGAGGTAAAGTAACAAAAATAGGGATAAAGGGAGAAAATGGCAAAAGAATGATAAGTATTTCTATATAATGTCAAAATACGAATTGCAATGTACATGATGACAAAACGTGGAAGGACATTCTATTGAGTGGCATTTTACTGATTGTCCCTTACATGAATTGTTGACGAAATGTCCTCCTTAATGAGGTATGTTTGGGAAGTGCAAAAAAAGAAAGTTATATGAGCAATTTTTCCATTAATCTATGTCGTGGCAAGAAAAGGCTAGACAGCGGGAGAAGACCGAAAGGAGAGGAGCCCAAGTGCAAGGTGTGTAAATATTGCATTACAAGTGCCTGTGAGAGAATGAGAAAGCACCCTCCTTTACATGCCCTTGGGGCTTTATTTATAGGGGGCAAGAAGGGACATTTACCTTCTTGCCCTCACAATGTATTGGGAGAGAGGACATTTAGGTATATTTATCTAAATACACCATATGGACCTAGTCTACACATGTACAATATCCCCGACAATGTCCCTTCTTGCCCTCACAATGTATTGAGAGAGAGGACATTTAGTTACATTTGTCTAAATACACAATATGAACCTGATCTACACATGTACAGTATCTCCGATGGTACCCGGCATTCCTGACGACCCTAGGGTGCGGGGCACCCTTTGGTGCCCTGCTACGACAATCTATATAGCATTGACATGTTTGTGCCCATTAGTACTAAACAAATTTGCACACTTGGTTATATTCTTGCTTCCAAGTTGAATCACTCACCATCTATTATCTCAAAAATCACATTTAGCCATATTGTGATGTTAAGTTGTAGCTTTCATTCTCCATAAGACAAATGTGTAGTGGTAAAGACGAACTTTCTTTATGTGTTTTCATTCAGATTCAACATTTTCTTTATAACTAGGTATGCTAATGCAGATCTACCCTATGGGTATGTAGGATTCAATGATGTCAAATGTTATGATGTCCTTGGGTTTTTTGAGCTTGCATATAAACTGTACTTGATGGAACTATTTGCTGTGAAAAGAAAAGGGTTGTAAGTTGAGCTCTTGTATAGGACACCAAATAGTTGTCTATTTTGAGAATATCATGTTTCCAGAATCTCTAATTTACTTGAGCTCCTTCAGGAATAAAACATTATGGGTAGTTTCCACTCTTACATTTGTTTGCTGTTTAAATTCTGAAGGCAGTCAACATCTGATTGCGTTTATTCATAAATGACATTCTATTTTGTAAATAGTATGATAAATGACATTCTATTTGGTAAAGAAGCTTGCATGTATATCCATCTTATGCCTTTTAAGACAACAAAATTTATGCATGTTTCTCTTCTACTGTATTGATTGACTGTTTTCCCCTCCATTTGCATGAACTTTTCACCAGTTCTGTCTGTATAAGCATGCAAGTTACTACAAGAGTAGTACTTGGAAAGAGTGGATCTTGAGAGAGCACCGATGAAGGCATCAAGTTCAACTCAGCTTCATTGCTTCAATGCTCTCGGATAAAGTTTGCTTAGTTTTACGATTGAGTGGCCAGTGGGACTCAAAAGGGGTTCAACTTAGTATGCGGCTCCACTGAGCATATTTACATTTATTTGATGCCATTTTAGTATATTGTATACAATAACTTTCCTATACATATAATTGTATATAATTTCTCTTGGTTGAATTTAGATTAACCAATTACCTACTCTGTTTGGTTAAATTTACATACTTATGAAGAGTTTGTTTATGCATATTGGAGCACCTCATACAATATAGTTTTTTGGAACACTCAATGTATAGAGGCAAAATTGGCTACAGGACATTACAATTTCGTGTCATTGCTGTAAGACACCCAAATTTTGTGTCTTTTCGGAAGACACTGTAATTTTGTGTTACTTTGCTAAAGGACACCGGAGAGATTAAAATAACATTTCTAGCTATTTTGGAGAGAGAAACAATACAAAATATCCTCCATACCCTCCTCTTTTTCTTAGTCATCCTTCGACCACAAGTTCTACCGCCTTGACAACACAGCTATGACAGTGCCCTTCATGTTGCCCTCGCCCTGGATGCGCCCTTCGATCCTCTCGCCGCGGACCTGTCGACCGCTCTTATCCCCCTCACGCTCCCCATTGCGACCCTCCTCCTCGTTTCGGCGTCCCGCCCCACGGCCCTCACCGCCTCTGACTGCGCGGCGCTCCTCGCCTCCCGCATGTCCTCTCGCTGCCCTCCCACGTGGCGCTCTCCTCTTGGCGTGGCCCGCCTCGTCGTCCTGGCTCGTTGTCTAGCTCCACTCGCCCACCACCGTCGCCCTGCCCTCCATCTCCGCGATCACCATCCCTGGCATCAACCTGTTTGCCCCGCTCCCCCTCCCCCGCTCGCCCTCCTCCACACAAGTTCGGGACACCTCTCCCCAGAGCCTAAATAAGCACACCATGAACCCCTTGCGGAAATCAATCCCAGTGAACCATGTTCTGAAGCCAAGAAGTCGCCAAAATCGCCGGATTAGGGTTTCGCCAAGACAGGAGGAGAAGTCGTCGAGAGCTCCTTTGCTAGGGACCAATGCTAGGGCTGTGTTGGCTGGCGCTGCCCTTGCACTGAGCGACGCTACACCCTGCGCTGACTGGCGTCCAGAGCTCCTTTGCTGCGACGACTTCCCCTTCGATCCTCACTTCTTTCATGATGTTCCCCGAAACCAGAAGGGGTAGATCCTATTCTTCCCGGGGTTCTAGGGATCTTGCCATGTAATTGACACTGGTATTATCTATGATGCTTATGGTACTTTATTGGTTTGATCAGTCTATTTGATATTGCGTTATTTTGCTGATTTCTGAAATCAACTTTTTAGTTGCTAGATTGAAACATGGTGTTTGGATTTAGTCAACTGATCTATATCGAATAGTGTAGAGCTTGTTATGCTTAGATTAGCTTTATCACATGACACATGAACTGGTGAAAAAGGTAGTGTTGATTTGTACGATGAGAGCGATCTTAGTCTAGTACCAATTCATAGTATTTTTATCAATTTACGCGTAAGTGAACCCAGCCCAAGGGAAGATCTAGTTAGTCTTGGTAGAAACTTAGTGATTTCCATCCTCTCGTAATTTATTCTTTGAGAATAAATCTTTCATACAATGTTCTCGTTAGTAGTAATTGTCAGGCTTAGTTGTAATCCCAACTGTTCCCTGAGATCGATAACCCTGGATACTCAGGTGAAAAGCTACAATCGACTCGTGCGCTTGCGGTTATCTTATACGCACATAGATCACACCAACACTTGCTCAACAATGGATGGGGCTGGTTCTTGATTGGCGGCAACGGGGGCGTCCTAGGCATCAAAGTCGAATTCAAATAAACCCGAATAAATTCAAACGAACTCCAAAAATTATGATTGGATACTGGTGGAAATATCTTGAATTTGGATGAATTTAGAAACACAAATCAACTCATTTGGATTTAAAACGAGGGAGAATGAGCTCTCCGATATTTGACCCGAGGGGAAAATCTTGACAAGTGGGGCCCAGCCAAGAAAAAACTCTATGCCTAACAGGTGGTCCAGTTGGGATTTTTATTTCTTTCCTCATTATTGTTACTAGGAAAAACATAAGAGTCTGACAGGTAGGGCCGTGGTCCATATGGACGTGGTTCATGCAGTAGGCCACAAGCCCACATGTTAGCGGCTACGGTGTATGGACCAAGTATATACTAGTTTTTAAGTGGTGGGGCCCGCATGTATATACTCATACATTAATCTACCCTCTAATTAGATTTTCTAATTACCGCAGGCCCACGCTTCATATTAATACTAATCTATACTTAGCACTAACTAATTACCATGCTAACTTAATCTAATTACCGTGGGGTTCCACATGTTAGAGCTATCACCCTCTTCCTCCCATCAAAATAGAGGAACAGGGAGGGTGGCCATTGCTGGCTCAGGTCGAGCTCGGCACCAGCGACAAGAACCGCAGCGACGACTAGCAAAATGGAATGCGGGGATCAGGGTAACCCTAACAACTGCGACGGTGTGACGGAAGATGCACTGAGGCACCGACACCATGGCAAGGATGGCGACAAAGACATTGTGCATGATGATGACCTCAAATTGCTATGCAAACCTCAAAATAAAAAGGATTGAGCATCTACACAACAAGGCAATCATATCCTTGTCGGTAGTGCTCCAGATGGTGCAACTTGTCACGCTCTCCACGGCGGTCTTGGAGGCATGGCAAGGCTCTACGGTGTGCATCACTATGGTCATCTATCCGCACGATTGGCTAGCCTAATAGGTTTGTAATATGCTGGAGCGTGTGGGAACCGATGGGCCCACCCGAGGCCCACACGAGGAAGGAGATCAAGTGTAGCGGCAGGGTTTGGGGCGGCGACGGGGACGAAGGTGTTCCATCCACTCTGTTCCACGACAACGGTGAAGAAGACAAGCATTAGAAAGAGGGGACAAAGGTGAGCCGGAGGCACAAGGGCTTCGAGGTCGAAGCTCAACAGAACGGGTGGAATGATGCGGCGATAGCATGGGCACGCTCGGCTTGCTCTACGGATGACGGAGGCATTCCATTCTCCCTATGGGCAAACGAGCAAGGGCAAGGAGAGCATGAGGAAGAGGAGGTCGAGGCGACCACGATGCGCAAGAAAACGAAGGCAGAGGCTCACCCCAAATGGGCGAACCAGCTGTCGGAGTTGGAGTAGACGGCTCACATAGCTAAATCCTTCTCCACCCGGGGCGGAGAAGAGGGGCAAGCTTGGGGTTAATGCAGAGGACCGACCAAGTGTTTTGACGCGCTCGGTTGGAGCTTAAATAGAAGGTAAGGGAAGAAGGGGAAGGCGGTCTTGTGAGTGGTGCATGAACTAGACTCGACAGGATGGTTCCGATTTGATAAGGTCGCGATGCTTGCTATAGGGCTCGAGGTGGAGGTGTTGACGCCGTGACTGCTCTGACATGTGCGAGCAGGAGAGAGAGAGAGATGGAGTGACAAGGAAGAGAAACAATGTGTGTGTCTCTCTCTCTCTCCTTCAGCCTGACAAGTGGGGCTGAGGCCCTCTCGTCAATGAGCGCGAGAGGAGGGAGCCTCGGCTGGCTCATGGGCCACGAGAGGGAAAACGAGAAGAAAGAAACATATGGGGAGACGGGCCGGCGGCTGGTTTGCACCGAGGGAGAGGGAAGGAAAAAAGATTTGAAAATTAATTGCTTTGCCAAACTTTGGTTTGGGTTTGAATTGAATTTTGAGGAGGTTTTGCAATACAAGGTTTTTAAAGATTTTCGGTTTGCACACAATTTATTTATAAGCTTTTGTAAACTCTATCTCGAAGTCAATGGAATTGTTTTAATTTCTAATTTCTAAGCAAATGGTTTTAGAATTTTTTGATATGCAAATAAAAGTTTTTGGAACTCATGAAAATTATACACTTTTAAACTGGAGCAAAAATCAAGATGTTACAAACCTACCCCTTAAAAAGCATCTCGCCATGAGATTCATACTGGATCAACCATTACTGTAGTTGTCGCCTATGGTCCTAATGAGCCAGCTAAGAAAGCTGGGGAAATAATTTCAGAGGTACATGGTACTTACTGCTATATTTCTAGAAGTTGTTCAGTTTAGAAAACATCTGTGGCTTTGATCTGATGTCATCTGGTGGTTGATAGGGAAATGATGATAAAGTTATCACTAAAGTTTTCCTTGAAAGGGGCAGTGAGTTTACGGTCATAGTTGTTGATGTTGGGACAACTAATAACAGTAACCCTGTTGTTCTGCCTCCAACGTAAGTATGTTTTATACCATGCTTCGAACTTCAAACTTTGGCATTAGGATTTCTCATGTGTTGCAAAGACCAGACTATACGAACATAAAATCTCACTCTGACATTGCTCTTATATTGTTCAGTCCAACGATGGAATTCCTGTCCATGAGCAGTGCTCCCTACCACCGTCTGACATCGTCACTGGATCGTTTCCACGGTCGATGGGTTTGACGGCGCGGCGAAGCGCGCGTGGCCTTCCAAACCATGTCGTCTCAGACGAGCCGCACCACGTACGTCGCCTGCAGAACCGGATACGTTCTCAAATTACCCACGTCGCCTTTACTTGATCGCTACTGAATTCGGTCGATCTCTTTCGGCCAAAAGAAACAGTATCAAATTACACCCGTCAGCATCGACGAACTGCTCCAATTAGGATGCACAACTTTCAGCCAGTTACGTATGTACCACCACCCAATTCAGAACCCAATTACCCATTTCGTCGGACGATCAATGCACAGCTTCTGAACGTAGATGATACATACGTAACTGGCTGAAATGCATGTGCTTGTCTTTTCTACGCACATGTATTGTTTTAGCCAAAGAAAGAGTGGATATGTCTCGACAAGATTATTCCTTTCTAAGTTTTTCGCTAAGAGCATGTATAATACAGGTATTTGGAGAGATGTTTAGTAAAAAAAAAACTGACTTTTCTCGCCACGTAAGATAGATAAGGTGTTTATTTTTTAACATTGATATTTAATTAGGCACTGATGCTCAAGATGTGTTTATGTTTATAACTATATATAATTAATAGATAATACAATCATCTAGATACTTACATAAAAAGATACTTGCATTGAAGGAAATGACTTTTACATATGTGTTTGATGATGTGACTATGTTCTTTTTCTTTAAGCACTCATATGTAAGCATATCGCATTGTACATATCCTAATAAGCCAAAACAACATGCTAATAAATATTTTGATGGAAAATATTTTTTTGAAAAAAATGATATGTATTTACTGTTGAAGTATAAGTGAATTATCCATCTTTTCTTATCATCTTAAATTTTTAGGTGAATTGGTTGGTGCATGCAACTCAATATGGTATCAGAGTAAAGAAATTTTGAATTCAAAACCACTTCTATTCCATGTATTAGTCTTTAAAGAGCCTACACGTGAAAGTAAGTGTTGAAGTATAAGTGAATTGTCTCTTTTTTTTCTAACGTAAGCTTTTGAATGAGCTTATGGGTGGGTACATGTAACTCAATATTTGACCAAACTTATACTGTAACCTAAATTAAAGAAGGTGAATACGCTTTTCCTCGGGCAATATTGCTGCAACAGAGTCAGCAGAAGTTAAGTACGGTTGCATGCATTTGTTGGCTTTACTTGTACTCCACTAGGTGTCTAGGTAGGTATTCTCAATGAATATTTTATGAGTATCCTCAATAGTTTAATACTATAGACTAACAGCATTAATCTTACCCTAATGATCCCTAAGAGCATTTACCTTTCGCCGGTAGTAGATTCAGAACAAAAATAATCGGAGGTCTTTGAGGCAAGATAGATCATGTTTTGCTGGGCTATGGCTTAGAGTGTCCCCTCATGTTGGGATGGGATGCTAACATTACATATACATGGTTGTATCCAAAGAAAAATAATTTTTAGATCCGTTGTCCGATGCACCCTGGTGTGCTACAGTTGATTCACCCCTGCCTTCCGCTAGGTAGGTATGCTAAATATACTAATACTATAAATATAAATGTTCTTTTAGTTGATATCCTTGAATATTTCTCTCAATTTTGTTAAGATCTTTAGATAGTAAGTGGCACAATTTCTCCATTTTTCTAACCTGCTAAATATTGTAGTTTCTTTTCTTCCAAAAAGATAGCCGAAGATAATAATATCTTAGTGCTAATGAAAAGCCATCACAATGTGTAAGGGGCCTTAATCTGAAGTGCTAATTTTTAAAATAAAATATAGACATGACCACATGGGCTATGCACGATTTGGAAGGAAAAGGGAAGTAACCATTACTGAATACAACATTTTTTATTTAAAAAAATAGTTTGTTGTTCTTCTTGATTTTTTTTTGTTGTAATTGTAGGCTTCAAAGGTGATGACGATTCTGTCACAATGGGTACCGGCGAATTCACCCAAATGTCTTTTCCCATGAAGTTTCCAGGGTAGCTTAATTACATCCATCACACAAGAACTAATAAAACATTTTTCTTCTTCTGCATACTAAAATCTAGTCTGAAATACTGATCGGTGGAAATTTCAGACAGGCAGGGAGCACTGCCGCCTGTATATTTGACTTCCGTCGAAATGTGTTCTCCTGTACCTTTGACTTCTCCCCAGTCAAGCACCAAATACATTTCTCTGCACATATCCCAAAACATGACTTTTTATGAGCAGAGGGAGTATGCATCTATCTAATATCAGTATATCACTGCAAACCAATAAACAACTAGTATAAATATTTGATAACTATATCATTTTCCTATATATATATATGAAAGATTAAAATGATATGTATTTACAAACCAAAACTAGCTTCCTAAAAGGACATGTATTTTGGATTCAAGGTAGCAGTGACCTAACTTATATTGTAACCTAAATTGAAGGTGACATAGGTGTGCGTAACAGTCGGTGGATTTACTGACACGCTTTTCCTGGGGGTTATATTGCTGCACTAAAGTAGTCAGCAGAAGCTAAGGTGCCAGTATAAAGTACGGTTGCATGCGTTTGTAGACTAATAGCATTAATCTTCCCTAATGATCCCTAACAGCCAAGGGCGAATCTAGGCCTCCGGCTGGGTAAACTAGGATATCCTTGTATATTTCTCACAATTTTGTTAAGATCTTTACATAGAAAGTGGCACAATTTCTCTTAAAAAATTTTCTGTGAGCCTGCTAAATAGTGTAGTTTCTTTTCTTCCAAAAAGATGGCCGAAGATAATAAAATCTTAGTGCTAATGAAAAGCCATTACAATGTGAAAGGGAGCCTTAATCGGTGGAAATTTCAGACAGGCAGGGAGCACTGCCCCCCTGTATATTTGACTTCCGTCGAAATTTGTTCTCCTATACCTTTCACTTCTCCTCCAGTTAACTACCTAATATATTTCTCTGGATCCGTGAATAACAATATTTTTTTGTAGAAACTATAGAATCATATTGCACACGTGTCATAAATCTTTACGCAAACCATGAACATATAGGGTACTGCCCCCTCTTTATTAATGCACTAGTCATTCCCTCCAGTCCCATGGCTACGGAGGCTTCTTCCTCCTCCTCCCCGTTGTTTTTCTCTGCGGAAATCGTGTGAGAGTCACCGTTCCTTGGATCTTATCTGTAAATTTGGAGAATTTGGCGCGGGATCAACCTCGATGGCTTCGCGGTTGGCCGTCGCGGCGGAGGAGGAGCATCATCGGATCACTGACGGCGAGAAGATGGCGAAGATGGTGAGGTGAGTTGGGGAGTAAGAGCTCTTGTTGAGTTCTTGTGTGATTTTTGGTAGCCCAGTTCCTTTTTTTTTGTCAGTTTTAGATCATATAAAATTTTCCTTGAGACCAACGTTTTGAAACAACGTATTGCAACTGTTTGTACATAACTGCTGACCGTACTAATTCCTTTCAATAAGAACAAACAATACTAAATTACTACAGGCATGAAGCTGATAAGTTTATGCTCTACCTTCACTTGTTTACTCAAAACTTGTAAAATGGTAACACTGGAAATAACAAATATCACTGTTCATTGTCTGAAACTCAAATATTTGAATTTCTATATCTTAATATAAAAAGAAACAAAGCAGTCTCTAAACTTGGAATATAAATATTTCTGTCACCTTTTCAATTCCACAGGTTCAGTATTGATGAGAAAGAAGATGACAAACACCAGATTACTGCCAAAGCTTCAGCTCAAACAATAAAGACTCCTGGCAAGCGAAAAAAAATCTCTGAGAACTGTGCAATCCGACCAAGATGGATTCTAGATCCTGGAGGCAAAATTGTGCTCACATGGAATCGTGCCTTCCTCGCTTCATGTGTGGCTTCTCACTGTATTGATCCTCTCTTTTTCTTTTTACCAGTGGTTGACAACACATACAGCTATGTGTGCATGAGAATGGACAACCATTTGGCCGTCATCCTCACTTATCTCCGGTCTCTTGTCGATATGTTTTACCTAGTCCACATTGCTGCAAGATTCTGCACTGCATATGTCGACCCAGTTTCCAAAGTGCTCGGCAAAGGCGAGCTTGTCACAAATCCTAGAAAGATTGCAAACAGATACATCAGATCAGACTTCTTCATTGACCTTGTAGCTGCATTACCTGTTCCACAAGTACGCGCCAGTTGTTAGACTTAGACAAATTGTGCAACTGTAATCAGACACAAAACATGGGTATTTGATGTATTTAATTCTTTTCGTGTGCAGGTTATTTTCTGGGCTGTCATTCCATCTATGAGCTTCAGAAATATTAATGCCCCTCTCTTTCTGATAATCCTGATCCAATCTGCCATTAGACTGTATGCCATTATTCTGATCAGTGCAAAAATTATGAAGACGGTGGGCTTTATTGCAAAAAATGCATGGGAAGGTGCTATCTATAACCTACTTCTGTATTTGGTTGCAAGCCATGTAAGTCTTTCCAATTTCTCTTCAATTATATTCATTAAAAATATCATGAATCAGGATTAACACTACTTGCATAAGCCTCATTAAAAAACTATACTTGCGTATTGGCAAATAGAAGCTATGCTATGAACAAAGTAAAATAATAATGTGCTGCTAGGGCCATCTAAAATTATAAACTATTTCAAAATACTCATTTTAGCTCCAAAACGCCAAGTTAGCTTTTTTAGGGTCGTTTTAGATTCATCAATGTTTTAGAAGGCAAATAAAAACCTTGGTGTAACACATCAAGGAACTTTGGACTCACATAGAACATTCTACGGATAAAGTGTTTAACAAGATATTTTTGCGCAGCTGATTGGAGCAATATACTATCTACTTACAGTGGAGCGGCAGAAGACATGCTGGGAATCACAATACCTGATTGAGAGCAAAATGGCGAACAAAACCCCATGTGATTACAAATTCCTTGATTGTCGATATGCCACCTCAAGTGAGATTCAAAATTGGGCAAATAGCACACTTGTTTTCACAAATTGTAATGTGGGCAGCCAAAATGTCAGTATAAATTATGGAATATACATTCGAGCATTGCAAAATGGAGTAGCTACAATATCGTTGTCTGAAAAATACTTCTTCTCTCTGTGGTGGGGACTCCAACAGCTGACGTATGTACTTCTACACTAACTCATGAATTTTGACAATTCCAGTGCTGCATTACCCCCGAGTCTAGACACACCACCAGACCAAAGTAGTATCAACAGCAGCTTGTCCATACAATTTCATGATGTTTTAATTCCTTGCAGAATACCTGTTGTTGTCACTTTTCAGACAAATGAATAGTTTTTTTCTGGGATGTTTTTGGTGTCAGCACATATGGGAATCCTTTGGCGACAAGTTCTTTCGTTGGTGAAAACGTATTCACCATAGGGCTAACCCTTCTCAGCATTGGTCTGTTTGCTCAGTTAATTGGCAGCATGCAGGTAATTTATATTCCAGGAACAACACTTCAGTCTTAAGATAATTTACTTCTTTGGATCCATACAATGAAGAAAGAAAATTTTCTGCAGATTTACATGAGATCTCTTTCTAGAAATGCCGAGGAGTGCCGAATACGACAAACAGAAATGGATGATTGGATGAAAGATCGTCAAATACCTGATAACATACAGCATCGCATTTCTCAGTTCTTCAAATACAAATGGATTGCAACACAGGGGGTTGAAGAGGATTCAATACTGATACAATTACCAGCAGACCTTCGTCGAGAAATAAAACAGCACCTGTGCCTTGATCTTGTTCGACGTGTAAGTAGCTTCCTAGTTGCTGTTAATATATTCTGCAGTAACAACCACCATAGCTTTTACTTATTCTTCATGTTTGAAATATGAGAAGAAAAACATTACTAATGAACACTAACTGTATCTGTGAAAAAGAAACTACTGATGAAAAGAGGCGTGCTCCTGTCAACTTAAATCTCAGGTGCCATTCTTTTCTGAAATGGATCAGCAACTACAAGACTCCATCTGTGAGCGCATGGCCTCCTTCCTCCGTGCAGAGGGCACCTACATTATCCGTGAGGGTGACCCTGTAAAGGAGATGCTTTTTATAATACGAGGGCAACTAGAGAGCTCCACAACAGATGGCGGCAGGACTGATTTCTTTAACTCCCTCATCCTAAAACCAGGAGACTTCTGTGGCGAGGAGTTGCTCACATGGGCATTGGTTCCCAGCTCAGGTGATAGCTATCCATCATCAACAAGAACTGTCAGAACAATCAGTGAGTTGGAAGCATTCTCCCTCCAAGCTGATGACATGAAGTTTGTGGCAAGCACATTCAGGATGCTGCATTCCAAGCACCTGCAGCACACATTTCGGTTCTACTCGTACCAATGGAGGACATGGGCAGCACGCTTTATCCAGTCATCATGGCGGTGGCGCCAGAACCGACAACAAATGGCAGAAGTAGGCCTAAGCAGCAGGTGGGAGTCATTCTTTTCATTGGTCGATCAGCACATCAATGAGGCAAGGCGTGACTCAATGGTTCTTCTGACTCTGTGGCACAAGGAGGCTCAGTTACTGTCTCAAAGATTGCCTCAATATTCAGAAAAGCACAGAAGGAGCGGCCAGAGGAACCTGATTTCTCTGCAGATGATGACTCGGAGTAGCAAATAACCTGCATTCATATTATCACATGATGTGAGTAGTACATTCGGAGTAGCAAATAACCTGCATTCATATTATCAAATGATGTGAGTAGTACATTTGTTAATGCTGTCTCTGTGTGATAGCTATAGCTCCCAGATGTTCATAACATGGAGATGTTGCTCAGTAGAAGCTTCAGTTTACTGTAGCACGTAACCACACAACATTCTGCAGGTTTATACAGATGCACAGTGGTCCACACCTCTAAGCATTTTCAACCGAGTCCTGAACCAATTTTATTGACATAAAAATTGAAGAACTTCCCTTGGAATAAAAATTTCCAAGAACTGCTTAAATATTTCCAAGAATCTAACCTGGACAATTGCAAAACCAACAGATGCATATCTTGTATACTGAAGAGCCTTCTTTCTTCCTGTTCCCCCTTCTTTTCTCTGAAGGTCTTGCAATTTTGGGTAAAGTTGAGCAAGAAGCTGAAACACAATCTGTGCATTGATAAATGGAACAATGCCAAGGGAGCATATTCCAAACCGACCAATACCTCCACCAGAAAAAGAATCTAAAGTGCCCAGAAGACTGTTCTGGTCAAGATTACCAGCGAATGCTTCCTGGTTCACTCCACCCAAAGGTATATACACACCAAAGTCGAGACAAGGCCAAATAACCAAGGAGCTTCAGGAACTTCCTGGGTAGATGGCCCTTGAAGAAGTCACCAATGTCAATGGAACTATCCTCAATTGCAGCTGCTCAAAAGGGAGCTACTTGGATTAAGACACATTCTAAATAACAAAGCCTAATTGGCTACACTAAAATGGATTTGAGCTGCAAATCTACGAACAACACAGGTCATAGCTGTTAAATACCTGAATAGTAGCAGTTTACTCGGCGCTGCTTAGGTTAGGTCAAAAAAAAATTCAATAATTGAAAAAAGTGGACAAAATTTGAGCTAAATTTTTATTAGCAGAGTGAAGTGTTAGACTAGTTCAAGAAAATTATCATAAACAAGATCCTATTGTTAACATTTTGATAAAATGCGGGTTCTGGATGAGTAATAAAGAGGGAGGGGGGGGGGGTTGTTTCATGGGTATTGAGGCCCTTTAGGTTTTACCAGTTCCAAGCAGATTACATCTCTTTTGAATAACACGGTAGCTTCCTCTCATAGCTTCGTAATACTAATTAGATTATAATTTTTCATTAACTTCTCCACAAGTAGTGCAGTAACATTGTTTCCATCTTAAGTCTTAACCTAACAAAGCAATGTGCTAAATAACCCACTTCTACAACGGCACAGAATTACACCGCATAATTAAATAAATTAAAATCCTTCTAAACCACTAAGCAACTAATTCATAAATTATACTAGTTCAATGACCGTGCTTTGCTACAGATTAAAAAAATTATATCTCGTCAACCGTCGTCGTGCTCAGCCTACAATACAAGTGATCCGTCAGTAACCCATTTTTGGAAAGATCGATTGAATCTTTGGACTTCTTGCGCACCAGCTTGGGCAATTGAGGTGTGGAGGGAGTGGAGAGGAGGCCATGGGTGACCAACCGTACGCATAGGAGAAACCGAGAAAGAACGAGATCCAATCGCTCATATTTCACAAAGAAAGTTAGATCTAACCGCCACAACAGACCGCCACCTTTTAAGTAGTAGAGATAAATTAAAAAACTAAGGGATTAACTGCAAATTGGCAACCTGTTGCTCCTCGGCCATAGGATGACTTCTCCTTCATGGTGCCACTGGAGCTCCCAAACACCGGCGACAGGATGCCGAAGAAGGTCGACAACGGAGACTAAGAATCGGATCTCGACGGACCCTCCTTGTAGAGCCCTAGAGGATCAAAGCCAGGGTCAGCCGTCTCCAACGTGCATCTATACGAACGGAACAGAAAGAAATTACGCGAAATTCCCAGAGCGCAAGACAATAAACATGGGCACTATGGGCGTACGCTTGCATCCAAGAAACGATGCTAATTGACTGCAAATTTGCTACGTGGCGGAGCAGGCCAGGACGGTTCTTCCTTTTCTGGTAGCTACCGTGCGGCGCCTCGGGTACCGGAAGGAGGCGGCTGCTCCGACGACGGATCCCAGGCGTAGGGGAGAGAAGAGAGGAGGAGGGCGCGCGGAGGCGGGAGGCCAGCGTTGCTGCGGGGTCGCCGTCGCCATGGGGAGGGAGAGGAAGGAAGAAGATGAATGGACGTTGCGGTTTTGGGAGGTGATAAAGCGAGAAGAAATTGAGGAGGGGAACAACCAAGGTGGGAGCGGGAGCGTCACTGGGTGGGCTTGTTGCGGGCTCGCCGGCCGTAGTTTACATACACTCTCAGAAACGCTCAAAGGTAGGAGGAGGCTAGCAGGGCCCAAGGCTCCTACGCGGTTCAAACAGCTTATTGGAGGTGGGCTTAGGTGCCATGTCGCTTGCCGGACCGATTGACTGGACGACGACGGACACATAGGCACGTAGGCAGCTAGTAGGGCTGCAACAAACGAGGAACCTAGTCGTCTACCTCTTCTTCACCGACGTTCTCGCCGGTGCTGAGCGGATGGGGTCTCATTGATTTTCGGAAATAATTCTTTTCTAGTTTATTCTGTTTTTTTCCTAGATCAGCTTGGTCTAGTTTGTCCTTCTCTGCTTCTTGTTAGCTGTATATTTTTTTACTTACGGATGTTTCGACATATCGAGACGGTGATGGCGGTGTTTGCGTCAGAGATCGACAGGGCCAAGTTAGCTATAGACAATATCCTTTGACTTTTTTCCGCCAAACAACACCGCTACTGAGGGGTAGATCCTACACATTAATAGAGATCATAGATAATCTACTTTTTAATACATTGGTCATCGACAATCATGATATTGTTGTAAGATCCAAAGTATCTAGGAGGAATATAAGAAAAAAAATCCAGCACACTCATCTGCTCAAGGACTTAATGGTAGCATATTGTTCATCGGGAATCTTCAATGTAAAAGTTGGTGCTCGTGTACTTTTGTTATGAAAGCATTGTGTGTATTGAAGAGAGACCCAAAGGGCGATATATATAGAGTACAAGATAGAGATAAGGATATGTTAGAGATAGATTCTATCTCTAACATATCTCTAACACTTTATCTCTAACACCCCCCTCAAATGCAAGGCGTGTGCAATAGCATTGCATTTGGAAATGGTTGACACTAAAATATGAAGAATCCAAAGTCCGAGTCTTGATAATGTCGTCGTAGTATACAACTCTTGAAAAAAAAATATCGAGTATCAAAAGATCTTCTCCCATCCGGTGTCATGTGACAGCTCATAAGGCACAAGGTGCAGGAGCGAAGTCGACCGCGGCAACACGACGAAGAAGATGATGAAACCAACAAATATAGAGAGAGTTGTCAAATCAAGTCGAATAGGAGTTGGTGGAAGCATGGCATGTGAGATCGTAACCCAAGGCGGCGACGCAAAGCACAAGAAGTGCAACGAATGCAGTGCAAAAGAAGCGCAAGCGCAATGCACAAGAAGCGCAATGAGGCGCAGTGTGGAAGAAGCGCGGCGGCCTTGAATGCTTGGAGCGGCGAATCTGCAGCAACTCGAAGAAATAACGGCGGGGCGGGCTGCTTTGCTATGCATAAGGCAATTCCTATGCTTCTATGAGTGACAATAAATTTGTGGACTCGCATGGCGAAGACGAACTCAAAAATTGAGTACTACGGACTTGGATGGGCCATAGCGAAGCAACGACGCAAGCGGGAAAAACCTAAGGATAACTAGCGATAAATACTAGCGGCGAGAAGACATAACTAGCGACAAGTAGACACTAGCAACCCTAGTTTTTTTGCAAGCATTCGTAGGTAGGGTCGGTCTCGGCGTAGCCTTCCTCAAATCTGCTCGTCCGTGGCTCGCTTTCTTGCCCCTCCTCGCCTCCACGGGATCCATCCTCCCCTCTCTCTACCGACCAACCAATCCACAGCGATGATTATCAGCTGCTTCCTGCGTGCTTGTTGTTGTGGTGGGGCCGGTCGGCGCGCCTCTGCTCTCGAGTCTTGGCCGAGTCGAGATGGCGAGCGGAGGAAGCGCGTCGCAGCGCGCGGTGGGCGAGGCGACTCCACGAGTCGCGGACGGCTTGGAACTTGGGGATCCTCCGATCTTAGAATCGTGGCTCTTGCTACTTCAAGAGATCGTTGCCGAATAGTAGCGGCATAAGCACGTAGTCCGAACCAGCTGACTCTCGGCGAAGCGGCTCTTGGTCAAAACAAGCTCGTGCGTCGTCGGGTGAGGCGGCGTCGGTCGGCGAAGGATCCGCCGGATCTAAGCGTCGGTGATGGAGGCCGGCGAATCGGTAGGCGGCTGTCAAGAAGGCGAGTCGATCGGTGGTGGAGGAAGCGGTGGGAGCGGGCGGCCAAGATGTAGAGCTAACGAGCTTTAAAAGGGCCGGGCGATTCGGTGCCCAAATAAAACCGGCTTCGACGCGGGAGAGGAACCACGGCGTGGCGGCAAGAATTGTTGTGGCGTCGCGGACCCGAGCAAAGAGGCGGCTAAGCGGACGGATAAAGGGCTCGGGCGCGACTTTATCCATAAATTCTAAATATGACTCAAATGATTTTTAAAGAAAATATATGGACGGTGATGGTGACACCTACGTCGAAGATCACTAAAAGGTTGAATTTTTAATTAGCTAGAAGGGTCGAGTTGGCTATGGATAAATTTACTCTAATTTCTTTCGACGAACAACACTGCTATCGAGGTACATGTCCTACACATATATGTCATCCTTAGACAATCTATTTCCATGTTGTTGTGATCAACGACAATCATGTTGTCTTTAGATTGGATTCTTCGGCGAGGAACAACAATATATATTAAATCAATGAAGGTACATTATGAATATGTGATGCAGTTACATTCAATAAAAATCATACACGAAATTTTACATATCACCCTTTTGCTTGTCTTCAATCGAAGGATAAATCCGTTGAGCCAAACAGCTATCTGCTCTTCCTCCGAAAACCACACGAAGATGTCACCAATCACATCCAATGGTCAGAACTCGGAAACAAACCTCACCTTCAACCCAACAATGACCATTTTGGAGTAAGAGAACACAAATCCCAATTGAATCCAAATCCCCAAACTCAAAAACACAAACCATGTAATGCATGCTAAATTAGTCTCAGCTTCATCAAGTCCCAATGCTGCCGAGAACTGTTCGGCAACCTGAACGACCCGCCGGAGTACAGAGCCCGGTAAACAGCCGAATGCTCGCCCCCAAGACCAAACTCGCCACCGTCCCCAGCGAGCAGACGCAGGCTAGCAGTACGAAAGTGACCCTAAAGCAGTCCGGCCCGAGGCACGCGTGCCCCGAGCGAAACACCGCTGCCTCGCGGCCTCCTCGTCGTACAGCCGCCCCGCGAGCTCTCCGGAGAAGAGCGGCGCGCCGAGCGGGTTCGCCAGGTCTCCTCTCTATTCTATTTTTCCCCTTCTACGAAACAAACTGTTTACAATATTTTTTTATAGTTATAATATGATTAGTCCAATATCCGTGTTTTGCTACGGATTAAAAAAAATCATATCTCGTCAATCGTCGTCGTGCTCAGCCTACAATGCAAGTGATCCGTCGGTAACTCATTCTTGAAAAGATCGATAGAATCTTTGGGCTTTTTGCGCACCAACTTGGTCAGTTGGGTGTGAGGGGAGTGCAGAGTAGGCTATGGGTGGCCAACCGTATGCACGGGAGGAACCGAGAAAGAACGAGATTCAACGGCTCACATCTCACGAAAAAAGATAGATCTAACGGCTCACATCGCATGAGGGAGGACGGACCACCACTAATTCCTTCTTTTAAGTAGTAGAGATATGTAACTTCCTCACTAATATATTCAAGTAGGTTACTACTTTCACTACATGCATTAGCTCTACTTCATACACTAGTTAATTCAATTAACATACAAAACACTTAGACAACAAGATTAATTCCAACAATCATCTCTTTAATCTTGTCAGTCAATCTTCTCATCTGAAAGACTGATCTTCCGATGCATCTCAAAGAAGCATTACCTTTCTCTTTCTCTAATCTTACGACTTGGGTATTCAACAACGTGGCTCTTCTTGTGACGATGGACTCAACTACATCATCGCTATCTGTTTGCAGCCAGGGACACAACTTGCTGGAGATCCCAACCTCGATCTCGGCTCCAATTGTCCTTAGCCGGTGACACAACTCGACATCGACGGGAACTCGGATCAAAACTTACACATGCGAGAATTTGGATACACACTTACAAGAACTCACACATACATGCAACATGTATGGACTCAAGTGCATGCACTTGACTTGAAAATAAGTGATCAAAGCAGTACTAAAGAGACCTAAAAAATATTTATATTTGCAATTAGAGCTAGTAATTTCATGGAGAGTGGCTTATATTTCAGCTATTTTTATCATAGTACACGCCTACCTAACAAACTTGTCTGAAATTGCACCTCCGCCAAACCAGCTGAGGAAGTTGTCGAGCCTAAATAGGGACAGTAAGACAGTCGTGTCCGTGATACCGCTGGCGATGCCGATTTGCTCTAGGTTGTTCAGCACGGTCACGCCGGTCCCGACACTGATGAAGTAGCCGGCGAACAGCAACCAAAAGTCGACCTTGACAAGGGCCTCGCTGAACTTGAAGCCCTCCCCTCTCCTCGGCTTCCTCCTCCTCACCGTCCCTCCCTTTCCGCTAGCAGAACGTCCACCTTGTCGGAGTCATAGTCGACCGGCCCGACATATGACAGAATTAACAATGGCTCTTCATACGCCAGCGCCGGTAGCTCGACGTTTCCTGCTGCCATCTTTGTTCGCCGCTGCTTTCGTCTGAACAGCGTCATCTTCACCGGGATTGGAAGAGGTGCAAGGAGCAGCAGCACGGTAACACCGAACATCATGTAGCTTGTACCATTGGATAATTTGACGACATTGCCTAGGATGGTCGTCGCGATGAGGTAGACGCCGATAGTGGTGGCATTGGGCCGTGTCATGCCAGCTCGGCTCGGCCACCCCGCCGTGTCGGCCCGCCTCGCCTCCTGTCAGACCCAGGCACGTTCCAAAGCTCGCTGTGCCGGGGGCCGTGCCGTGTTGACCCAAGTCCAGCCCTAAGTAACTATAGATGTCTGGGAAAACGACAACAACCGCCGCCGAGAAAGACAAATACACCCGTGCACTATCCACACCCGCTCCCCCTCACCGTAGCCTCCTCCTCCTCCAAGACGCCGATGAAGAACTCCACCCACCTCGGCCGCACCGCGAGCTTGCGAAGGGGGTGAGAAGGACGGCGATGAGGTGGCTGGAGGGAGGGCGGCGGGCGATGGCGTGTGGGGAGGGGGAGGGGAGGGAGGGAGGTGGCTGGATGAGTGGAGAGAAGGGGCGACCGACAGCGCGTGGAGAGGGAGAGGGAGGGAGGGCGGCGATCGGCGGCGCGTGGGGAGGGAGGCGACTGGAGCTGGAGGGAGGGCAATCAGCAAATGTGATTAGGGGTTGGGAATTTGGGATCCGTGGCTCGGGAGAAAGGGTTAGGGATGGTGGTTGGGGGAAGCCGGGAGGGATGTTGGCCCAGGGGGTGGCAGAGGAGGTGATTGGTTGGGCCAGGCTGGGGTGGGGGAGTGATTGGGCCAGGCCGAGTGGGAGGGATTGGGCTAGAACAAGAAGGTTGGGCATATTTCATGTTATGCCATGATGCCCAACAGGCCGCATTCTCATGCCCGCCCGGCCCAGCCCACCATAAGTGGCCATCCTGCATGGCGTCCTCCTCACCGTCGTTGTCGAGCGTCGGCTTGTAGGGCCTTACGTACTACATCGTGGCAAGTCAAATCATGGAGAGGTCGACGGCGAGGAGGAGGTGGCAAGGCAAATATGAACTGCAGTCGACCAGAGCTAAGTTCTGTCATATAAATAACATCACTTGCTTTTTGAATTGATTCATTTTTTATTAAACTGAATGGAAATGAAATGAAAATTAAACGAAAAACTTACGCAATTGGTCAATATTCCAAGAATTAGACAAAACCCTGTCGTCTGACATGGCTAATCGTATCGAACCTGGTCGGGTGACTTCGACCACAGTGTAATGACATTCCCACTTGGGAGAAAGTTTATTGCGATTTGCTTGGTTTTGAATTTTTCTGAGAACCAAATCACCTACAGCTAAGCTGCGAGGTTATACCTTACGACTGTGGTACCTTCGCATGGCTTGTTGATAGATAGCCGAACGCAACAAGGCTTGGTTTCGTCGTTTCTCAAGGAAATTGATATCATCGAGTCGTCTTTCTTCCTGATCATTTTCATTAAAACGATCAGTGCGAGCAGAACCAATTTTTAATTCTGGAGGAAGCATGGCTTCGGCCCCATAAACTAAAAAGAATGGTGTTTCACCGGTCGCACGACTGGTCGTTGTACGAACAACCCATAAAACAGAGGGAAGTTCTTGAACCCAAGCTCCTGACCGTTTTATTAACTGGTCGAATACTCGGCGTTTGACTCCCCTGCATTATGATACCATTGGCACGCTCAACTGCTCCGTTACTCTACGGATGAGCAACCGAAGCGAAATGGACTCTGATACCCAGGTCGTCGCAGAATTCCTGGAAATTACCGTAGGAAAACTGGGTACCATTGTCCGTGATTATACGACTGCGTACACCAAATCGTGTAATCACGTTTTTTGTGAGGAAACTCTTAGCAGCCACAGTTGTAGTTTTAACAACTGGCTCGACTTCAATCCACTTTGTAAACGTGTCAATCACGATGAAGAGGAATTCTAAGCCCCCGGATGCTGTTGGGAAAGGTCCCAGAATGTCTAGTCCCCAGGTTGCAAAAGGCCAAGAAAGAGAAATTGTTTGTAGAGTTTGTGACGGCTGATGCACTTGTCGGCTATGAAACTGACATTGTACGCACTTCGTCACGAGCTCTTTTGCATCATGAAGGGCAGTTGGCCAATAGTATCCTTGCTTGAAGGCTTTACCGACCAGTGTTCTGTAGGAAAGATGTGCTCCACAGACTCCTCTATGAATTTCGGTTAGCAACTTAATGACATCCGAGCGAGATATGCATCTCATCAACACTCAATGAGATTCTCGTTTATACAAGGTACATTCGATTAGAGTGCATGATTTGGCTTTTCGTGCTATACGATAAGCATCTACATCTTCTTTTGGAATTAGGTCATGCTGAAGATAATTGTAGATCGATGTCATCCAGTCTCTACCAGGATCATCACCGATCTGTGGAGCATCCATGTGATCAGAATCAATTGGATTGACCTGATGCGAACCATTGATGTTCTCGGAAAACTCAACCACCGAGGGTGAATCGAGTTGCTCAAGAAAAACTCCCGGCGGGACGGTTAACCTTGTGGAGGCCATCCGTGCCAACTGATCTGCTATAAAGTTTTTCTTTCTAGGAATATGTTGGATCTGAAAATCGAAGAAGTGCTTTTCGAGTTTTCGTACTTCCGCCAGATAAGACGACATCTTGGTACTTGAGCATTGATACTCTTTCCCTACTTGATTCGCTACTAGTTGAGAATCACCTTTCACTAGTAATCTGCGAATTCCGAGCGAATGAGCTGCTCGAAGTCCTGCCAGCAAACCTTCATATTCCGCTACATTGTTAGTAGCAGGAAAGTTAAACTGAATGGTGTACTTAATGTGTTCGTCAGTAAGGGATATCAAGACGACTCCAGCCCCCGATCCTCTAAGCATTAATGAACCGTCAAAGTACATTATCCACTCGTCGTGGTGCTCGTACTCGAGTTCTTGCTTAGGTTCTGGGTTTGTCCATTCGGCAATGAATTCTGCTATTGCCTGAGACTTTATAGCCGTTCGTGAGATAAAATGGAGGTCGAACGTCCCTAGTTCAACTGCCCATTTTGCTATTTGTCCTGATGATTCCATGTTTCCAAGGACTTGACCTAAGGGATATCCTGTAGGTACGACCACTTTGTGAGCTTGAAAGTAATGTCTTAGTTTCCTTGAAGACATAAGGAGACATTAGAGCAACTTTTGTACCTGTGGATATCTTTCTTTTGGTCCATGCAAGATTTCACTTACTTAATATACTGGTCGTTGAACGTTTTCACGCTCTACGACCAGTACACCGTTGACAGCCTGCGGCGTCGCAGCTATGTAAATCAACAGTGTTTCTTCCGGTCTTGGAGAGACTAAGACCGGGGGGCTTCCAAGGTACTCTTTGAGTTTTTCAAAAGCTTCGTTGTCTTCTTTCGTCCATTCAAAACTACCATGCTTCCGAAGAAGTTCAAAGAAAGGTAATCCCTTCTCGCCTAACCTGGCTATGAAGTGACTTAGCGCTGCAATACAACCGGTTAGCTTTTGGACTTCTTTCTTTGTTGTCGGGGGATGCATCTGATTGATGGCTGTTATCTTAGCCGAATTTGCTTCGATACCTCTAGCCGAAACTAGGAAACCATGAAGCTTTCCAGCAGAAACCCTGAACACATATTTCTCCGAATTCAACTTGAGGTTATGTCTTCTCAAGTTGTTGAAAGTTTCTTGTAGGTCAAGGATATAATCGTCTGCATTGATGCTTTTCACAACCAAGTCATCTACATAGGTTTCTAAATTCGACCTACCTGCGGGCTGAAAGTTTTTGCATTAACCTTTGAAAAGTTGCACCAGCATTCTTGAGACCAAAGTGCATCTTAACATAACAGTAAGTGCCATATGGTGTGATGAAGGAAGTTTTCTCCTCATCATTTTTACTCATGTTTATCTGGTGGTACCCTGAATATGCATCTAAAAAGCTTAGTAGCTCGCACCCGGAGGTGGTGTCTACAAGCTGATTAATGCGAGGAAGGGGAAAATCATCCTTCGGACAAGCTTTATTAAGATCTGTGAAGTCAATACACATTCGCCATTTCCCAACCTGACTTGTCGATGTCTCCCAACCTGGCGTCTCTTGGAGAAACACCTTTGTCGAGTGGCACCTCTTTTGTCTGATCGAAGGGTTTGGGTGTCAATTTTGGTCTAGAGTGCTTGACCTGCATCGCAGAAGAGTTAGTATTTCTAGTCGAAAGCTCATCGACCAGTTCTAAAGATCTTCGATCGCAGACATAAGCCATCTTTTGATCTCCCCGAACCATGATGACACCTTTTGGTCCTGGCATCTTCAAACTTTGATAACCGTAATGCGTGGCTATCAGGAGCTTTGCTAGAGCCGGACGAACAAGGATCCCGTTATAGGCGGCCTCAAAATCGACCACGTCAAACGAAATCTTTTCCGTTCGGAAGTTATCAGGACTTGAACGTAGAGTAAATACACTGTCCTATCGGTTTGGCGGTAGAGCCAGGGACTATGCCATGGAAGATATATTTTACTAGCTTTACCTTTGACTTAGGAACCTGCATTTCTTCTAAAGCTCCCGAGAATAATATATTTAAAGAACTACCTCCATCTATCAAGACTCTATTGACCTTACAATTATTAATGGTAGGCTCAACTATAATAGGGAATCTACCCGGCCGAGTCGATTTAAGCGGAGCGATCTTCTTTGCCGAAGGAGATTACGGTGTCCAACCACCTCGAAGGCTTGATGCTGATCGGAGATTCGCTAGGTTGACCTCCGCTCCACGGCTTTCGGATGGCGTCGCGAGTCGTCGATGAAGATCCTCCAAAGATCATGTTGACTGTGTGCTGAGGTTCTTTGTATTCCATCTCCTCGTCGCCATCTTTATCCTTTTTGGAGCTGGCTTCCCAACTCTTGTATTGAGGGAAGCGGGCCTTTATATGCATAATAATCTTCCAACTTCTTTTGCCAGACACGGCAGGTGCGCAGATCGTGCCCAGCCTATTGGTGAAGCGGGCACCACTTCTTACTCAAAATATAGTTAACGTTTGATTTGGTTCTAAATTCTGGTAGTGCCTTTAAAATTTGGGAATGTCTATACAACTGTTGACTGCTTTCTCTCCTAAAATCAGTCAGATTTTCACCCGTTGGATTTTTTTTGCAACATTGCCGTGAACAGTGCGCAACATTGTTTTTGTATTGATGAAACATTATTTTACTTCATATGCATTTTTTTTACATATGCAACATTCAAGATAACAATATACAACATTGTTTTAAGTGGCTGTAACATTTTTTGTAACTATATATACCAACTGTTGACTGCTTTCTCTCCTAAAATCAGTAAGATTTTCACCCGTATGATTTTTTTGCAACATTATCGCGAATAGTACACAACATTGTTTTTGTATTGATGAAATATTATTTTACTTCAGATGCAATATTTTTTTATACATATGCAACATTCAAAATAACAATATACAACCCATTGGATTTTTTTGCAACATTGTCGTGAATAGTGCACAACTTTATTTTTGTATTGATGAAACATTATTTTACTTCAGATGCAACATTTTTCTTTATACATATGCGACATTCAAAATAACAGTATACATCAGATGCAACATTTTTTTTTTGTACATATGCAACATTCAAAATAACAATACATAACATTCGACTGATTTCCAAGAAAAAAAACATTCAACAGATTTCTAGCAGTTCCGTTAAAATTTTGGTAAAGCCAAAGTGTTCTAGGCCAACTGCTAGGAAACTTTTGGGCGGCAAACTCCTTCCTAAAATGTTGGTAGCATGGCTGACTGACGTGGTGTGCTGTGATTGGTTACATTAATTATATGGTTAGTTTGATTAACAAGCTTGAAATGATCATATTTTCAATCAACAAAATATGACCCATATTAGCTATATTTTGGTGCAAAAAAATTTAGATGCTGTGAGAGGCCATGTGTCATTCTCACAATTTTGCCAAACTTTAATATAGTTGTAATCCAAACACATCAATTTATATCTCAAATTTTAGTATTGCCCGCAAATTGATACAACTACGATCCAAACGCCCTTTTTTTGCTCGGGTTTTGGGATTGCCAAAATTATAGTATGACTACTTAGAATCATAAACCAAACAGGCTCATAATAACAAAAAGGGGGTGGGGGAATTTTTAAATAAACTATCGTAGTGTTTCCTATGATTCCCAAGAACTGGCCACCTTTCATGGTTTATTAGTTGACAAGGCTTGAATGAGCGATACTTTTACAATCATCTGTTTAAAGCTCCCTAAAATAAAATGGCAGTATGTATGCACGTTGTTGGATGAAAAGTACTTAAGCATGTGGACAAGATATTGTCTAGATTCATTTTGGTACGTGCACTTCCAAGCTCTAAGCAGGATAATCGGTCGTATGATAAGTGGTAACATGGCCAAACCTAAGCTGCAGTGCATCGGATTGTTCAGAGGTAACATGGCTCTAAGCAGGACTATTCAATCCTATATAAAAAAAAAAATCAGAATCCACCAAAAGACTATGACACCACCATGCATATGAATGGAACTCCATCGTGGACATGTTAAGCGTCGTACAAGCTTGATTTATCCATTGATACGTTGTATCTGTTACACAATATCACCATATCGATCAGAATATAATTAATGTGGACTTGTGGAGAACAAGAACTCAAGAAGACTACTGAATAAAATACTTTGAATGTAATTAACAACCTTCTTGCTTGCCTCCCCTAGCAACAAAACACTAGCTAGAGCACAGAAGAACAGTTCATGTAACACAGACTCTTTGATCTCTGAACAAAAAATATCAAAAGGATAAAATTAAGAGAAGAAGGCTAAAAATTAAACCTGTCGATCGATGGAAATCCCTTCCATGGATGCATGCATCTAGCTTGTCTCTGGCGCACGTACAGCATAGCATGTGGCCTGGACGTCGTCGACATGCATGGCGAGCGGTCACTTTATTCTCCTGGTCGCTAGCTGACCTGCTCGCCGATGAGGTCGAGGCCGACGGCGAGGAACGTCACCCCCTGGAAGAGCAGGAAGTAGAAGTGCAAGCCCTGCGCCGACAGCAGGCTGCGCGTGGCGGCGGTGAGGAGGAGGAAGGCCAGCGCTAGCTCCTTCTTGAAGATCCGGTTCGGCGCCTTGGCCTTGCTGCTCTTCTTAGCAGGCGCGGCCACCGCCGGCGACGTTGCCGCCGACGTGGCCTGGTCCTTCTTCTCCTGCAGCTTGGCCCACTCCTCGTGCTCCTTGAGCTTGCCCCACTCCTTGAGCCCGCCCTCGGACACGCCGCGGACGAGCTTGGCCGGCGCCCTGGCGAGGGCGTCAGCCTCCGCCAGAGCGAGGATGTCGGACTCCGACGAGGTCCGGCCGGCCTTCTTGGTGACGATCCACTCGTAGGAGCTCCCCAGCTGGAACAGTCCGGACACCATGGCGTTGAACTTGGTGACAGACATGGTGTTCTCGAAGAGGAGGTAGGGGATGACGAAGGGGAAGGACTTGGGCGCCGGCAGGATGTTGAGCACCGACATGATCACCGGCACGTAGCAGATGACCCAGATGGGCAGCTCCGCCTCTGGCACGAACATGGTCAGCGGCAGGATCACGCAGAAGAGCGTGAAGGAGTAGAAGGGCAGGACTAGCTTCCGCAGCAGGAAGAAGAGCATCAACAGGTTCGCCTTCTTCCAGAACGGGATCTGCACACCGACACAGCAACCAACCATGGCGTCAGCATTCAAGATGGCAATGGCAATGGCAATGGCAATGGAGGAGATATTGTGTGTTCTTCTCTGTCTATTAAATTACCTTGGACTTGAAGACGGCCGGGAGGCAGAGGCGGAAGAGCTGCATGGGGCCGGAGTGCCACCGGTGCTGCTGCTTCCTGTAAGCCTCGTACGACTCCGGCAGCTCGCAGAGGACCTACATAAATTCAACAATGGCGTTTAGCTCACCGTGTTAATAACGAGCATGAATGAAGTCTATCTAAGGGCTTGATTCTTGGGATCTTCAAAGTGAAGATACCTTGACGTCGTTGAGGAAGATGAACTTCCAGCCGTTGAGGTGGGCGCGGACGGCGATGTCCATGTCCTCGACGGTGGTGCGCTCCATCCAGCCGCCCGAGTCCTCGAGGGCCTCGATGCGCCAGACACCGGCGGTGCCGTTGAAGCCGAAGAAGTTGAGGTAGACGCCGTTGACCTGCTGCTCGACCTCGAAGTGGAAGCACATGTTGATGTTCTGCAGCCGGGTCAGCAGGTTCTCGTCCTTGTTCACGAAGCTCCAGCGCGCCTGGACCAGCCCAAGCTCCGGGTTTCCCTACAATATTTCGAACCCGAGTGCCGACGTGTCAAGTCAGTCCACTGAAAGTGGAGTATCAATGGTTGTCTCACTGATCGGTGGGTCCAAAACATAGACATAGGATCATGTTCATTATGTTCTGTATACATAGTTGTGAGTTGTGAGTTGTGACACACAAACACAAGTTTGTTCTAAGGCGATCGAGGTGTATGATTAGATGCTACGACTCTTACGCGACATTTTTGAAGTGTTTGTTTTCGTCGTCATAAAATGAGTGCACTAGACAGACAGTTAGTCAAAGCTTAAGTCGTCAGGAGAAGCCAATCAAGCTAGGTCAACCAAATCTAAAGTTTGGACTTACATGGTCCATCTCCTAACTACAGGGAGACTTTCCTGTCTCAAGACAGGCCAATTAGTTTTCTACACGTCACACTCTTTTTTGTTTTGTTTTGTTTGAGAAATGCATTAAGCAGATCACAGATCTTGAAGCCATATGGCTTTTATGAGGCTCATATACCAAGCTAAATCTCACGCATTGTATATCAAATATATAAGCTACTAGGGAGATGCACGCGAATAGTTTTACTCGTTCTTCAACACTATCCAGCTTATAATACGTACTCTTGCACCATCGAGATTTGAGACCTAGATGTGAAGAGAAGTATGATCTATTCTATTAGATATGTACTAGAACATATGGTATACGTAGTACCTTGAAGTGCGGCACGGTGAGCTTGAGAAAGTCGGGGTTGGGCTGGAAGTCGGCGTCGAAGATGGCGACGAACTCGTAGTCCTTGACGTAGTCGCAGCTCATGGCGGACTTGAGGTTGCCGGCCTTGTACCCGGTGCGCGCGAGGCGGTGGCGGTAGACGATGTTCACGCCCCTCTGGCTCCACTTGGTCACCTCCGCCTTGATCAGCATCTGGCACGTCTCGTCGTCCGAGTCGTCCAGCACCTGGATCAGCATCCTCTCCCGCGGCCAGTCGATCTGGCACACGTGCGAGATCGACGTCTCGTACACCTACGCACACACCCACACGCGTGTCATGTCAGCACATACATTGTTCATGGCGCACTGCAGGCACGTGCGAAGGTGTGCTGGCTGATAGCCTGACCTCTTTCTCGTTGCACATTGGCATCTGGACGAGGACCATGGGGAAGTAGGCGTCGCCGCTCTCGACGTCGGTGTTCTTGCGGGGCTTGGAGGAGGCGGAGGCGCGGGGCTTGATCCCGCGGAGCTTGATCCAGAAGCAGCCGAGGCAGAGGACGACGCGGTCGACGGACTGCACCATGAAGAGGACGATGCAGAAGGCGGAGAGCTTCTGGATGGCCCAGGCGATGTAGTCGGTGCGGAAGGACAGCCACGCCACGTACGCGCGGTGGAGCCACCCCTCGATCTCCTGCTTCTCTGGCATGCGGAGGTGCTCGGGAAGCTGCCGGAGGTTCTCCGGGAGGTGGCGGAGGTGCTCCGGTAGGTGCTGGAGGTTCTCGGGGAGCTGCCGGAGGTACTGCTCCGGCAGGTTCCGTGGGAAGTGCCAGCCTTTGAGGTAGGCCACCGTCTCGAAGGCGAGCATGGCGAGGGAGAGGAGGAGGAACGCGCGGAGGAACCGGAGCATGAGCCGGCCGCGGCCGGAGGCCTCGGCGTCGGGCTCGGCGTCGGCTTCTCGGCTGCGGCGGACGCGGCGGTTGACGGCGCCCAGGAGCACCCAGAACCCCGCGGCGATCCAGGCCACGCACCCGACGGCACGGTGCGCGCGCAGGAGGAGCACCCACGTGAACTGCTTGGCGTTCTTGCCGCGCGCCTTCTCGCCGGCGCCCGACTCCATGCCGGGCCCGTCGATCTCCACCAGGGAGTAGGGGTTGTCCATCTTCACCACCACCGGCGTGCCGCACTGCTCCTCCTTGCCCCACCACGACTCCGACACGTACGTGCCCGGAGGCGCCATTGTTTACTCTCGATCAGTCAAGCGCGCCTGGGCAAGCGTGCCGTTCTTGGAGAAGAAGCCTCAGAGATGAGTGGTTCTTGGAGGTGCAGCTGTCAAGCTTGGTTCCAAGAGCTCAACATGCGAGGTTGCTTCCCCCCGGCTTTCCTGCCTACCTCAAAGATCTTGTGCTAGTGAAGTAGTGATGCTGCTGCTGTCCCTTCAATTCTTACCTCAGATGAACTCACCTATGAACAGCATTAGATAAAATGAAGTCAAGAAATGGCCAAACACAAGGTGCATTTTTCAGAATCAGAAGTGAGCAAGTACATCATAACAGAGCCAGATATTAACAAAGAGTGCTTTGTAACCTGATGAGAAAAGAAATGGATGCTTGGTGCCTCAGCTTCAGATCCAAGAAAGGTGACTGCCTTGGAGGAGACAATGCACACACAAACACACACACACACACAAGAGCACTCACTCTGTGGTCTAGATCAGCTCACTCAGTGGCTGGCTGGCTAGCTGGTTGAGGTGAGGATAGTAGAGATACAGTGGAGTAGTAGTAGAGAGTAGAGTGTGACCAGCTGCTACTGCTGTACTACAAGCTCCAGACTCTAGACTCCAGAGTAAGGCATCAAGTAGCCCACTGGGAGGGTTTTATAGCGACAGGGAGATGCAAATATGCAACAGTTTTTTCTCTGAATTTTTTTTTGGAACAAAGTAGTAGCCGCAAGTTTTGATCTGATTTGGCCATTAAATTAATGTATGGTGGTGTGAATCTTGACTTCAAAACTTCGAGGAATTGGGGAATCTGCCGGCACCATGTGCGTCGATCGAGTCCATGGCATGTGGGGTCTTTAAATGAAGCCCGTTGCTGGAGCCTGCGCTGGACCTGTGTATGCGGTATATATTATTGCAAACTTGTACTACAAAATGTATCCTGCCGTGTGTGAATTAACCGTTAAGACACAGCTAATTGAGGCTTTATATACTCATGAAGAAGCTTCCATGGAATTTTTTTTGGGATTGTGCCTTCCCGATTGGGCTGCTTGTTGTGTCCTCCGTGCTATGAGCCTATGACCGCAAGTTTGCTCCGTGCTAAATTGGGATCGTGTCTTGGATGGGCGACAAAAATGATTTTTTTAAATAACATATTTTTTTTAAAAAAAAATTACTTAAATAATAATAAATATATATTTTCAAAATTAAGCTAATATCACCATTTGAAATGACAAAATTATCTTGTCATCATTCCAAATGATGACCGTAGACTAGAACAGTGCAGAAAGATCTCTGTTGCCAATTGAAAATGACAACATGGACATATCGCCACTCGCCATTTCAACTGCAACAAAGTGTTAAAAAATTTAATATTAAAATTTGGGACAATCATCATTTCAAATATCCAAGCAAGTCTCATTTCAAATGGCAGGATCCCAAAGATCCAAATGGCACAATATACCCTTAAAAAGAAAAAATTAATATTAAAATTTAGGACAATCATCATTTCAAATGATATACGGTTATGTAGTGTAGTATGTTGTATATAATCTTTTCAATGGGTAGGATGTGGTTAATCGTGAAAAGTCTCTAATTTGTTTAATTTTAAAATTTAGGGCCAATTCAAATCGGCGCCACCCTAACAAGGATCCCACAAGTGGGGCACCGTGATGCGGTGGTTGTTCCATACATTCGATTTGGACCATACTATGTATGATCTGAGATTGAGTTGCCTTGCCAACCGAGCACCAAATGACACATATTGGGAGTTAGTGCAACTCAAGAGAACAAATATACCATATATGCAGGCGAGGGAAACGGTGGGACCCCATGCCAAACTCCGCACTGCGGATGAACATATTGTGTTGAATGTTTTATAATATCATTGTGATTTGTCCATAAAATATGCTTGCTGACGAGGGTGAGGAGCTAAACTCCCTAGTCCAAAGGATGGATTGCAAATAGACAATAAATCAAGGATCTGACGACGAGGATGTTGTGGAATAGCAGACGGTTCCATCTGAGTGGAACACATACTGGTTCGACAACCTCGTCATTAACGAAGGCTCCCATGTGCCATGGGAGTACAATCAGATCTTTGTCAGGCAAGGAGCTATGTACAAATGCAAGGAGGTCGTGCTAGAGGTGGTCAAATTCTGGGTCTTGTTTGTGGTGTACAATGTCAAGTCTAACCCGACACTACGATAAGTGTGACATATGCCGCCATTTCATTTCAATCAATGGATGTCGATAGACTTGTCATCGTTTCATCGTGCAAAACAAAAGGTATTGGACATCATGTACGGTGAGATTATGGATAATCTAGATTTTGAGCCACGGTCCATCATTAGAGCGATTGAGGTAAGGTTCGAGTACACAATCAGCTATGCCAAGCATGGGGGGGGGCAAAACAAAAGGTATTGGAATCAATATTCGGTACGTTCGATGACTCCTATCACAACCTGTCCGGCCAACTCTGGGTCATACAGGATAGGAATCCCAGTACTTATGTCGCCATTGAAGATTCCACGTATTCGAAGTGGGACAATAACAGGGTACTAAAGAGAGCATTCTTCGCATTTGGTCCATACATCAATGTATTCCAGCACTGCCGTCTAATCTTGTGTGTGGATGGTACATTCTAGACTGAAAAGTACAAGATTTGTTGTGGAGAGCGAGAACATTGTCGAAGAAAATCCGACCGCCCCACTCGAGGCGGTTGACATGGTGGATGTTGAGGTCGCAGCCACGGGAAAGGTTCGTCTTGTTGAAATATGTAGTGCTCAATGCTTTGTGATATCATTTTGATTTGTGAAAAAACTAGGGGATGACATTGTGCTGAATGTTTTGTAATATCAGCGTGATTTGTTTGACAAGACGTTGTCTTGAATGTTTATCATTTCAAATGGTGTCCACAAAATATGTGGTCAGAAATAGACAATAAACAAATATGTGGAGGTCCATGTCACGTTGAAAGCCTAGTTTTATTTAAAAATATATGGCGGCAGGACAATTTTTATTTTTTGTAAATTTCAATTATTTATTTTTGTAAATTTCTTTTGAAATAATATTATTTCAAAAAAATCTCACAAAACCATAGAATAAAAGATAAAAAAAAAATGCAGCTCATGCGTTCGGACTAACTAAAATATTGACATCTTCTTTCCAAATATCATGTAGACATATATTTAAGCTGTGCTAGATTTATACCCAGCTTAAATTCAGCTTCGAGTTTGAGATCAAACTTGATGACCTTGATTCGAACCGACCTTGAATTGTATGTGGCATGTTGAAGCTATTTTTGTAAACCAAACAAAGGGGCGCGGCCTCCCTATAAATTCTCTAACTAGGAAAAACATCGAAGCTCTACCGGCCGCGCGGCAATGTGGGCTCGACGTGCTGAGATAATATGATATTTTCTGTGTGACAAAACACGACACTAGTAAATAAAAAATCGAGCACGAAGGCAGAGCCAAAGTTTATAGTCTTGCTTAAGAATTTGAATAATCTTCCCATTAAAAAAATGTTGTCCTATTCACCTAGTTTTCCTTTCTTGTTTTGAAAGTTGTGGTTAAGAATTTGTATTCATTTTGACCAGGATTTTTCTTTTCATTGTCATTGTTATTTTTTTGTTTCACCACATATTTCCGGTTATGTTTAATACAAGTATACAACTAAATATTTCCATTCTTGTTTTGTGTATGCTTATATATGGTGTATCTTACGAGACCGAATCTGAGTATAATCATAGTTAATGCTTCCATTGTGGTCGATCGTTATATTGAGTGATCTTGCAACATCCGGATCGAATCAGGGATTTAGTACTTTAATTATCTAGTTTACTTCTTGATCTGATCTTTTACAGTAATTCAGTTCAGCTAGCTATAGTTTACTTTTTGCAGCGCAGTTTATACTTTGATCTCATGGTCATCAAGTCTCAAGCAGTGTCGGTCGTGGCTTATTTCAGCCAAGTAAAGCAATGTAACGTTGAGAAAACATGTATCGCATGGTGGACAGGAGCATAGATTACTTTGAACTTTCACAATTAACATTACAGTCATTTTCTTAAATACACAAAAAATAATTTAACCTTAACTCCATTTGTCCCCAACCTTCCCCACGCAAATTAAGGTATTGAAGGAGGCATGCATGGGGCAAAATTATATGATACATGGACATAGACCTAAGTTTTTTGTTCTTCATATTCTACTAGTGACAATTCTGGAAATCGAATACGGTGATATTTCAAACTCACATAAGAACATATATATATATATATATATATATAGCTAAAACTTGAGGCACACGACCGTGATTGATCTAAGGATGGTGTGTCTGTACATGACTTAATGACTAAATTACTTCTTTAAGAAGACGTCCAACTAGCTATAAGCTTAAGGAGCAAAAGTGGACTTCTTCCAACACATATAGGAAAGAGAGACGACATATATATACTTCTGCTTTATACCACATATAGGAAAGAGACAACATGATATACTTCTGCTTTATACCGTTCCAACGTATATATTAGGAGCACATGAGTTTTATAGGAATTTTGCAGGAAACAAATTAAATCGTCTGAAAATTATTATGTAGTTCCAGCATTCTTAATAGGCTTTAATGATTTATTTTATTTTCCATTCTCTTGAGGACTAGAGGACTTAGATAAATATATAATGGTCATTTTGTATCACATCTTAAGGCAGTACTAATTTGTGTTATAAGTTCATAGCACGAAGGTATAGTACCATAATCTGAAACTGAACTAGCTAGGATTGAGAGAACCTAAAGCTAGGACAGGCATTAAGGCTCATAAGTCAGTGTGAAACCACACACAACTTCACATGGACGAGGCAAAATAACATTATCTCAAGATTTTTCTCGAAATGCTCCTCCCTGCTATACTTAAAACCAAAATTTGGTACACTGGCCTCCAATTATAGCGAGGTCAAAGCCTCTTGCAATATTTTAGTTCAAGCCTGATTCGATCATAGTCAAATGGTGATATCGACCGACGCGGTATCAAAACTCGCACGAATTCCCGGAATGGAAGCACTCGTGGGCTGGAGCATTTGTCCTAGCTTGATGGTATTTTTTTCGTCACCGGTTCACAATCTCGATGCAATTTTGCTTCCTTTGCGAGTTATCGAAAAAGGACATCATCAAAAGTTTCAACATTACTCAACATTTGTACTCGAAGGTTTGAATTATAAAAAAATTACCCTAAATTTATTTTTTCAGAATTAATGAATTATTTTCTAAAGAAAAACCTAAATATTGTGCAAGCATGATATCAACAGCTGAATTCTATTTTGACCGAATTATTTTTCAATAGGAAAACATTAAACCGTCACTGACATGTGGGCCCTCAGTCCATAGACCGGGTCCGCGAGAACGCACTGGTCCACAATGGATCAGGCGTACGGAACAGTGGCACTTGCCACGCAAGCGAGTACATGGGCGCTGATGACGATGGTGAAGCTGACGCCACGTATTTGCCAGGTGGCGCCACGTGGCGGCCACGTCACTCCGGCGGCAGCAACGCTTGGGATCAAATGGTCGTCGGCGCTACGCGCCACGACAACGAGCGTGCGTGTGTGCAAAAGAGAGAGGAGGGTGCAGGGAACCTGGTGCTCACCAATGCGAAGGCGTGACGCGAAGGAGTGGCCGGCGGCGAGGAAGAAGGCGGTGGTGCGTTCGGGTCTACAGCGGCGAAGGTGATTTTCGGGAAGGGACACCTCAGTGGGCTGGGTGTCGCTCCCGACGATGTCTCAGTGCGTGGAGTTATTGGCCTCCTCCTCTGCAGCCACAACAGTGGCTGCTTCTGCTACTACGGAGGTCCTGCTACGCTTCACTGTTGAATATATAAGCATCTTTCGAATTACTTTAATCCAGAAATATACTAGATGAATCATGAACAATACTCTAGCCTTTTTCATAAACCAAATAAGCATGAACACCATAGTCATACGAATTTCCAGAATAACAGAAACTAGCATTCCTATCTCAGTGTTCAGATTAGCAGTGGATAATAAAACTAACCAAACAATAAGTATGAGATAGACATACCCAGATCCAGTGGATGAAGTAGCAGTAGCAGAAGCTCTAGTGAGGTCATCGTTGTCCATGGCGTGGTGGTAGTAGTCGTGTAGTTGATGCAGAGAATCGGATGATGACGAAGCAGTGATCGGATGAAGACGAAGCAGTGAGCAGTCGCGCGAACGCTACCCCAAAACTTATTCGTCCTCGCTTGTGCAAGCCTTCAAGGATGGGGTTCCGGAGGCCTACTCTCCCGGTTCGACCTTTCACGTGCCTTGCGGGATGGAGATCCCCAGAGACAACAGCAACAGACTCGATGATCTCACTTAGTATCTTGTGGAAGTGAATTGGAAGAAGCAAAAGAACACGAACATACATCTATTCCTGTAATAGCCAAAAGCCAAAAACGAAGAGACAGAGACCAGAGCAAACGGTTGCCATCAACCAGTGCAAACCGCAGCCATAACTCACTAGTAACTGAACCTTCGTTAATGCTATTACTCGACGTCGGTGCGTTTCGATTTTCGAATAGATAAAGAAAAACGCGCTCCGCACCCAACGTGCATGCGCAGCACGCACACGCACCGCACGACACGGCTCGGCGAGGCGAGCGAGCGCTGCGTGTGTTGGCCTCCTCCAATTTCACAAGGAGGTTATCACATTCCACCTTATAAAGTGGTGTAACTCCCCTTCAACTCTCCATGTGGGACTAATCAGTTTTAGCATATGCACATGGTCCTTTGAGTTTCTCTAGGAATTAAATAGAATTAAAAACTGGGCCTAGCTCGTATTAATTCCTACAATCCCCCACCGGATCTCGAAGATACATGTTATATGCCTTGATCCACAGTATTGTTTTAATAAACCAGTGTTTCGATGGAGACTGAATAAGGTTGAACATCCATCTAGAACAGAAGCTACACTAATCCACAACTGCACAATGAACTAAGCCTTGAATTGGCAGTTTTATATGAATAAGTTTCACTTAAGTCCTTAACTGATGCTAGGCTGTTAGGCATCTCCACGGGTTGGAGCATATAAGTCATACTCCTTGCCTATTCATGAGCTTCCTAGAGATTACCCTATCTCATAGACTGTGACTAGCAGTCGGGCCCATATAGGTGTGTTCTTTCAAGACTGCTCTGTAGGACAACATCTTTGCTTAAACAAGCCACATAACACATTAAGATAAAAATCAACCTGCCATACAGATTTAGGAGAGAGTTGCATCTCCAATGGAGTGGGTCTGTAAAAGTACTCTCCTCCCAGTTAACCAATAGTTTATTTCGCCAATCCTACTTCACGGGATCTCCGATCACATAGGATGGGTTGCCACTATGGTATAACTCACGTGGGTCTCAAACCCATCTCCCTCGATGCATTGTCTATCACATTCCGTGATAAACCCTTTGTGAAGGGATCTGCCAGATTCTTAACTGTTTAGATATAATCCAAAGCTATTACTCCGGAGTTCCTCATTTTTCTGACATACTTCAGTCTCCTCTTCACATGTCTTGGTGCTTTCATATTATCTTTAGACCTGTTCACCTTGACAATCACAGTTTGATTGTCACAGTTCATCAGAATAGCCGGTACTTGTTTTTCAACCCCCGGCAAATCCATCAAGAGCTCACGAAACCATTCGGCTTCAACAGTGGCAGTATCTAATGCTGTGAGTTCTGCTTCCATTGTTGACCTCGTTAAGATGGTCTGCTTACAAGACTTCTATGAAACAGCGCCACCTCCAAGTGTGAAGACATATCCACTCGTGGCCTTAATCTCATCAGCATCAAATATCCAGTTTGAATCGTTGTAACCCTCCAGTACCCTGGGATACCCGGTATAGTGAATGACATAGCTCATAGTACCCTTTAGATAGCGCATTACCCTCTCAAGAGCATGCCAATGATCATCTCCCGGATTGGAAACAAAACGGCTTAGTTTACTCACAGCAAACGAGATATCAGGCCTGGTACCACTAGCTAAATACATGAGTGAACCAATTATCTAAGAATATCTCAATTGGTCTCTGGCTATGCTCCGATTCTTCCTAAGCAATACGCTAGGATCATAAGGTGTTGGAGAAGATTTACAGTCGTTATAACCAAAACGACTTAGAACCTTTTCCACATATTGGGTTTGCAACAATGTAATCCCACCTCTCAACAGCTTGATGTTTAAGATAACATCAGTTACTCCCAGATCTTTCATCTCAAAGTTCTGAGACAAGAAATACTTGACCTCCTTAATCACATTAAGGCTGGTTCTAAAGATCAGTATATCATCAACATACAGACATAGAATGACTCCCTCGCCCCCACCATGGCGATAATACACACATCTGCCAGCTTCATTCACAATAAAGCCTGCAGATGTTAAAATTATGTCAAACTTTTCATGTCATTGCTTAAGTTCTTGTTTAAGACTATACAAAGATTTCGACAACATACACACATTTCCTTCTTGACCATTTACTACAAATCCATCTGGCTGTTCCATGTAAATTTCCTCGTCCAACTCTCCATTTAGGAAAGCCGTCTTAACGTCCATCTGATGAACAAGAACACCGTGTGAGGCAGCCAAAGATAGTAGTACTCATATAGTGGTCAATCTAGCCACACGTGAATAACTATCAAAGAAATCTTCGCCTTCCTTTTGGGTATAACTCTTGGCCACAAGCTGTGCCTTGTACTTCTCAATAGTACCATCAGGCCTAAGCTTCTTTTTGAACACCCACTTACATCCTACAGGTTTACAACCATAAGGACGCTCAGTGATCTCCCAAGTTCCATTAGAGATAATGGAATCCATTTCACTACGTCATCGCTTCCTTCCAAGATTCGCATCCGAGAAGCATATGCTTCAGAAATGGTACTTGGAGTATCATCCACAAGGTACACAATGAAATCAGGACCAAAAGACTTTGCAATCCTTTGTCTTTTACTCTTCCTCAAAATTTCATTGTCTTAGTCCTCAGGAATTTGTTCGGGGATTTACTCAAAATATTCCATTGGGATGGCAGGTTCAGGAGTTGTATCAGGCTCCTGACTCGACGAGCTAGGCATATCTTTCATCGAAAAAATATCCTCAAAGAATGTAGCATCTCTGGACTCCACAATTGTATTGACATGCACGTCAGGTACTCCAGATTTCACCACTAGAAAATCTATATCCAACGCTATGATGAGCATAGCCTAGAAAGACGCAATCCACGGTTTTTGGTCCAAGCTTACGCTTTTTGGGAATAGGCACATTGACTTTCGCCAAACAACCTCAAGTGCGCAAGTATGAAAGTGATAGTCTTTTCTTCTATCATTGCTCATATGGGGTTATCTCTTTATTCTTTGTGGGAACCCTGTTTAGGACATGACATGAAGTCAATATAGCCTCCCCCCACCATGCTTTGGAAAAACCCGTTGTGTCTAACATGGCGTTAACCAAATCAGTTAGAGTGCGATTCTTTATTTCAGTAATCCCGTTTGACTGGGGTGAATAGGGAGATGTCCTCTCATGGATTATACCATGTTCCTCACAGAATAAAGTGAACTCATTAGAAAAGTACTCGCCGCCACGATCAGACCTAACCCTTTTGATTTTCCTTTCAAGTTGGTTCTCGACACGCCTTATAGATTTTAAAGTAGTGAAGAGCTTCATCTTTAGTTTTCAAAAGATACACATAGCAGAACCTAGTGGAGTCATCAATCAAAGTCATGAAATATCTATTACCACCTTTTGTCAACACACCATTCATCTCACACAGATCTGAATGTATGAGTTCTAATGGTGCCAAGTTTCTTACCTCCGTGTCCTTATGAGGCTGCTTTGAGTGCACACAAACTTGACACTTAGAACCTTTGGCAAGGGTGAATTTTGGGATTAACTCTAAACTGGCTAACCGCGTCATGCAACCAAAATTTATGTGACAAAGTCGTGAATGCCAAATAGTAGTCTCATTACCACTGCAAACATGGTTCACAGTATTATTACACAAATCTGAAAGAGATAGGCGGAATAAGCCTCCGCACAAATAGCATTTACCAACAAATTGTACATACTTGGACACAATAAATTTATTGGACTCAAACACCAGTCTAAAGCCATCTCTACACAGAAGAGATCCGCTGACGAGATTCTTATTGATGGATGGCACATGATGCACGTTCTTCAGTTGCACAATCTTTCCCGAAGTAAACTTCGGATCGACCGTACCAACACCATGAACAATAACATGTGACCCGTTCCCCATAAGAACGGCTGAATCCCGAGTGATCTGGTAAGAAGAGAACAATGAAATATCAGCACACACATGTATATTAGCACCAGTGTCTATCCATCAATCGGTAGAATGACATACGGAAAGAACAGTAGGTAAATTACCATACCCTGAAGTTCCCGTCTCAGTGGTACCAACAACAACATTGGCTGACTTGGAATTCTGCCCTTGCTGATTCTTTCCACCTTTACGTTGGCTGCAATCCTTGGCTCAATGACCAGATTCGCCACACACAAAGCAAAGACCATCTTTTGTGTTCTTCTTCTTCTTTTTGAAGCTAGTTGTTTGTGAATATACTAGATGAATCATAAACAATACTCTAGCCTTTTTCATAAACCAAATAAGCATGAACACCATAGTCATACGAATTTTCAGAAGAACAGAAACTAGTATTCCTATCTGAGTGTTCAGATTAGCAGTAGATAATAAAACTAACCAAACAATAAGTATGAGATAGACATACCAGATCCAGTGGATGAAGTAGCAGTAGCAGAAGCTCTGGTGAGGTCATCGTTCGCCATGGCGTGGTGGTAGTAGTCGTGTAGTTGATGCAGAGAATCGGATGATGACGAAGCAGCGATCGGATGAAGACGAAGCAGCGAGCAGTCGCGCGAACGCTCCCCAAAAACCTTATTCGTCATCGCTCGTGCAAGCCTTCAAGGACGGGGTTCTGAAGGCCTGCTCTCCCGGTTCGACCTTGCACGTGCCTTGCGGGATGGAGATCGCCAGAGACAACAGCGACAGACTCGAGGATCTTACTTAGTCTCTCGTGGAAGTGAATTGGAAGAAGCAAAAGAACACGAATATACCTCTGTTCCTGTAATAGGTAAAAGCCAAAAACGAAGAGATAGAGACCAAAGGAAACAGTTGCCATCAACCAGTGCAAACCCCAATCATAACTCACTGGTTATTGAACCTTTGTTAATGCCATTACTCCGAGTCGGTGCGTTTCGATTTTCGAATAGATAAAGAAAAACACGCCCGCACCCGACGTGCCTGCACGCACGCACGCACGCACGGCACGGCTCGGCGAGGCGAGTGAGCGCGCGCGTATGTTGGCCTCCTCCAATTCCACAAAGGGGTTACCATGTTCCACCTTATAAAGTGGTGTAACTCCCGTTCAACTCTCCACGTGGGACTAATCAGTTTTAGCACAAGCACATGGGCCTTTGAGATTCTCTATGAATTAAATAGAATTAAAAACTGGACCTAGCCCGTATTAATTCCTACATCGCCCTAGGGTGTTAGGGGCAGCGGTTGCCACAGTCGCCTCGGTCGCAGAGACATTAGGTGTGCTCTTCCTCCGAGGGGCCATACTGGTGCTCCGGGACTATACTTCATGACTCTCTTGCCGCTCTCCACGGACAGTGTCAACTGTCGTAGCAACAAGACAAGACAACAAAGAAAAGAGGACCCCGGTCACCACAAGGGGGACCAGGGGGCCCTCGAAAAGAGGGGACCGGTGTGGCAAGAGAAGTTAGTTTGTATTAATTACCTTGAAAAAATCATCCTTGATTACATGGGAGAGGCGGCTATTTATAACATTCCGACCGAGGTAAATGAGATTACATATCTCTCCCTAAAAAGACCATATGTCTATAGGGGGTGCATGTTTTTTTATTCTCTTACGCGTAGCCTTCGGTTTATAGTGAACCCTCCTGGTACTGGTCCATCTGGTCAGTGCGCGTGGTGCACTGGTATCCTTCCATCCAGTCAGTTTGTATTAATATTAGCAGTTCGAATCGAGAAACTATGGAAGCTAGGGTGGGTTGTAATGTTTAGTACGAATGTACCTGTTTCGTGAAACAGTTCAATTCCCTCGTAAATATGAAAAGGAAAAAACGTCAGGTTTCCAAACGGAGCTTATAGCTTATGAAATAAATATTTGATATGATTAGTGACCAATCAGGAACTGGGCACAATTGAAGTTTCCCTTCACGAGTAATTTGCTTTCTCCAGGTATATATGCCTCCATTGGACTTACTGTTTACTGTCTGAAGGTGCATCTATGCTCCTGCTTTTATACTCACCACAAGATGAAGACACCACTACAACCAGAGCAAGAAGGCTAGAGTTCACATAAACATATCTCCATTAATTAGAAAAGGATTCACAGCCAAACCAGCAAACACCAGGCCCCATATACACATTAACCAATTCTGCCACGAAACAGGAACAGCAAAATCACTCACTCAAGACAACACCAACTCCAAGCACCTCCTCAAAACAAATATATGTATAGTTTATCTGAACATAAATAAATTATGTCGGTGTAATGCCCTAGATTTTAATTAACCAGGCTACATACTTCCCTGTCAGTGCTCAAACTGTAGCATTTGTTAATCCCCCGTGGTCAAACGTTGCCTCCCAGCATTTATATACACCGCCCTCGAAGTACAGTAACATGCCATTTCACGCGTAATAAAACTAAATTGCACTATAATCCTCTGTACTACACGTTTTAATTTCCTATCAAATCTAGCTTGATCGTCCAATTATTATTATTATTTTGCATGTTCTTGAAAAAAGATGGACTGGTGGGCCTGCGTAATGAAACACGCTCAAGTTTTATTTTATCGTGTTCTTGAAAAAAGATGGACAAGTGGTTATAATAATATAATAATACCTATAATAGTTAGCAAGTGGATGTTACAGGTAGAGGCGTGCCCTCGCCGTGAAGCTCCGCGGGGAGGGAACCCTTGGCGCGCAGTCAAGCTCGGCATTGGCGCACAGCCACACGGAGTGGCGTACGCGGCGGCAACGGTGGTGTGTGCGCTATAAGGGTGAAATTAGAACAAAAATAACTAAAATTTACTACTTTACCATACATATAATATCATATATACTTTTCAAATAACACTATACTAAATAGTAATTTATGCGACAAAAAACTGCAAAAGACCGGAGGTTGGGTGAACAGAGTGCACATCTTTTGGGCTAAAGGGTGCACACATAGTATATATATATATGATAATATATGCTATATTTTAAAAGGGACCCGGTGTCCTGTGACACCGGGTCAACTCACCCACTTCCACCCCTGTGCGCCTATGTTGCCGGCTTCGCGTGGTCGTAGGGGGCCGCTGGGCCGGCGAACTTGGGCAGCGACGCCGATTGGGACGACGGCTTAGGTTTTACTGGAGAGGAGGAGATGTGGTGCCAGGGCTGGGGAATGGAGGAGCGGGGGATGAGGTGGCATGCGGCGAGTCTGGCACGGCTTCGCTGGCACCGGAGCTAAGGAAGGAGAGAGAGGAAGAAATTTAGGGATAAGGAAGAAGCACAATGTCGAGCTCGAGATTTTCCTATGGTGACTCTTGGGATTTGAAGGCATCGGCTGTAGTTAGCAGTTTTGCAATTTGCCCCTTCGAAGTTTTTTGTGACGCCCCGTGTCATTACCCCAGGGGTAATCACACTTAGGCACACGGATTACTATTCGTCTGCCCGGTAGAACACCGCTCCGACGAATAGCAAGCCATTATCAGAGTACGCAGCAGAACAATAAGGTGGAAACTGTTCTTTATTACGACAGTTAACCACGCAAGACTAAGGTTATTTACAAGCGGTAAATTACAAAACTGCTAAAAGAATTGGGACCAAGTCCCTTATCTTGCCTTCCTTGCACCCTCCAACTTCTAGTCGTCCCAACTGCTGGATAAAAATGCCCCTCTCACCTCGCTCCGCATGGCCGCTATAGCCTCCTGCGGCGTCTTCGGTACCTGCATGTCCTTCGTCCACTCGGGATACTTCCCGACCGGACTAGGATCTACAAAGGAGAATACTAACAAGGTTGAGTACATATGTACTCAGCAAGCATTAATAGCAACATATGCATCGTATGACTCGTCTCTGTCTGAATCACAAATTCTATCTCATCTCATTCATTCTGAAAATAAATCATTAAAACAATGGTGGCAAATTTTATACTGAAAACACTACTTGTCACTCGAGAGAAGAAAGACCCCGGTTGTTCCCAGAGACTCCAATCCAGAGACGGCATGAATTCATGATTTGTATAGCATCGCGAGCTTGTACCACTTTACCCACAGCCTATTCGAACTCTAAAAGAAACCAGTCCCCAAAGATTTCCTTTGATGCGGGTTCAAGTTCGTAATACGTAACGTTTTCGTGTTACGTGATTAATTTTTCCACCCATTACGTTCCGTCGGTCTTCGAACGAATCTTCACACCGAGTTCTGGTAATGTTAGTTGGGCCGGACGCACCTTCACCCAACACCCCCTTAGCGCATATAGCGCCTGGCCCCAATCTGGGGTTTCTCAACACACTCACACCTATAACATACCCATGTAGAAAGCATAATCACGTAACAAGGTAGCATTTTACGCTCACTAAACGGAAAATGGTTGGCACCGATTCTGAGATCCGACCGAGTAAGAGTTTTGTTGGTCCTTATATTATAACCATATGTAAAGGGTCCCACCTCTTACCACATCATCATTATCATCTTTTCTCTCATTCTCTTCCCCTGCCCTGGGCCCCCTTTACCAGCCATATCATAATATTATCACATTTTCCTTTCATCTTTCTCATCTCTTTCATAATCATCTCAATCATGTGATTTGGATTTTTGGAAACCATTTTGGATGCAATACGATAATACCAAGAATATACGGTTTACATTTAAAATATCTATATTGATGTTCAAGAGGATCGCTTGCCTTCATAATTGCAGAAAATATCGTCGTTTATTTAAATATATACCAACTACACTGCAGCATCGGCTCATCTCACGCAATTATACGACGGCGAGAATAATAAATAATTAGGCAAATACTTAGTGGTTTTATGTGAAATTATAAGAATAAACTGCTAATGCAACTCCTATTGGTTAGTCAATTTTACTTTGCAAATGTTTTTCCAAAACCCGACTCAGTTAGTAGTTCCCACTAAAATCCTATTTTCATTACCCTCTTAACCCTAACTCCTAATATTTAATTCTAATCATCTAATCTTCTAAATCAACCACTCTTAAACACAATACATAACTCTAATTACCCCTTTCTAATCTACCCAAAACCCTAATTAACCTAATTACTAAATTACCAAAAAAACCTAACCCTAACCCTATCTAACCCAACCCTACTGCTTTTCCTCCTGGCCTCTTATCCCTTCCCTTCTCTCTCGCTCTCGGCCTCACTGCACTCCGCCGCCTCTACTTGCCGCTCCTCACGGCGGCGCTCTCACTCGCGTTGGCCCTCGGCTTCCGGCGGCCAAGGCTGAAGCCGCCGCGCCGAGCCTTTCCACCGCCCGGCCGCCCACGGCCCACCGCCCGCTCCCACTCCGGCTTCTCGCGCCTCCACTCGACGGATCCCTGCGCCCGAGGCGCCGCCTCAGTTTTCTCCCGTGGCTCCATCGGTTTGGTTCACACCCCTTCTCCGCTCTCTCTCTCTCTCTCCACTTTGCCCGACTCCGGCCGCTACCTCTGGTTCGGCCGGCCCGGCCTCACGGCCGCCGGCCGCTCTGGGCTCAAATCGCCGCACCTCCCGAGGTCTCCCCTTTTTCCCCCTTTACTCTCTCTCTCGGTCCAGAACGCACCGGCTCGGCCGGCCGGCCTCCTGGCCGCCGGCGGCCTGGCTCAGCCCGCCGCCTCTGGCCGCGCCCGCCTCCGGCTCCGCCCTGCTCGGCTCTGGTCTCACACCCGATGGTTTTCTGCTTAATTGATGTTGCTAGGGTTGCTTCTTTAGCACATATGGTTGATGCTAACGCTAATGTTAATTGGATGCATGCTCAATCGGATGGACTGGGTGAATCGGCCATGGCTGGGGATTGCTGTTGGTTTGGCTGTGGCTGAGTTTGCTGATGGTGGCTCGGCCGTGGTTGGTAAAGCTCATTTCCTTCTCTACTCCCTGGTCCCTTGCTCTGTGATGAGGATGGATTGATGCTTTGTGATGCTAAGGAGGTTTGATGGTATAGATGAATGTTGTGCAAAATTGTTGTGCACCCTACTGGGTGTTGGTTTTTACCTCTGATTGAAGTCTGGGTTGGGAGGGGGATGGTAGTGCCGGCTTGCTGGTGCTCTCCTCTGCTCCTGGCTGTCTGCTGATGGTTCCCTTCTTGCTCCCTGGTGCTGGCCTTCTTTCTGGCTGCCTGGTGCTTTGCTCTTGCTCCTTCTGTTGGGAAGAACTGGGAGAGGGGAAAAGCACTGGGATGGGTTCCTGAAATCTGGCTTGGAATGGGGGAAATGGATTCAGGGATGGATGGATCTGTGGCTGGCTTTGCTGGTTCTTGGTCGCCTGATCTTGCTGGATGCAATGGCTGGGGGGAAATGTATGGTGGTGTCCGGGCGAGGGTTTGGCCAGGGGGATTGTATTGGCTGGGAAGTGCACTCGGCTGATCTTATCTCTTGGCTGTGCAAATTGTTTTCACCCTGCTCCCTGTTCAATTTTACTTTTACCCTGTTCTTATCCCTTCATCTGTGTACTGTGGGCTCAAAAAGGGGGAAGTGTGGCTTCCTGTGGCTGATTATTGGCCACTATTCTTTTGTGCTTTCTGTGGGGTTTTTGCCGTATGATTTGAGCTGAGGCAATCTGGTATTCGTAGGTGTTGGATTTGAGAATGCCGAATGATGAAACCTACGGTAATAAGACGGCGCCGATTACTTAGGTTGGTTTAGGTATCGCGGGTATCCAGGTGCCAACTGATTTGGTTTAGCTTCGGTGACTTGAGAATCAAGCTGCCGGTTAATCCAGGTCAGTTTGGGTAGCCTCGATACTCACGGTGCTAACTAACCTAGGTTGATCTGGGAACCGCGGTGATTCCTACTGTACTCTGACGGCAAACTACTCTATTTTAACTCTATGCTATGGTTTTCGATTTGGGAATGGTCTTATGTTTGGTTGACGGAAAATAGAGCTGATAGTGGCAATTCGGATTGAGTCGAGGAAGGCAGTTTGATTGGTCGGCGATGGATGATCAATACTTCAAGGAAGGCTTCCGAGATATGCAATGCAAGATCTTTGTTTAATCATTTTGTAATGAACTCAAAGTTGTAAAACATGATCTGTTCTGATGTAATAAATTCTTGTATTACTTGAGTTCAAAAAAATTTTATTTACTGCTAACCAGCTATTAATGTTAATTAGATTAGTCTGATTTTCCGGGTTCTCACATCCTCCCCCCCTTAGAAAAATTTCGTCCTCGAAATTGGATCTCACTCGAACCGGTTGGGGTAGGCTTCACGTAGTCTTTCCTCGTTTCTCCACGTGGTTTTGCTGACGGGATGACTTCTCCATTTGACCTTGCAAGAATGAATCATTTGATTCCGCAGCTTCCGGTCTTCTGTTGCTACAATGTTCACGCGATGCTTGCCATACGTGAGATCACTTCACAATGGTGTATCAAGATTGGTCACATGTTGAGAGGGGTCCCTCCAGCATTTCCTGAGTTGAGGTGCAAGAAATATGTCGTGGATTCGTGATAACTCATTCGGTAATTCCAGTCGATATGCTAAGGTGCCTTTACACTTTATTATTCGAACTGGTTTCTCTTTTAATCCATATCAGCGCACCCTGCACATAGGTGATAACTTTAAATACTCCTGATTCCAGACTTAAAGCTGTAGGTCTTTCCTATGTTGGTTGCGTAGCTCCTCTGCCTACATTAAGTGCTCTTGGGGTGCCTTCAAGCTAGTTGTATTCTTATCGTCTTCCGGTACTAAATCGAGGCTTAGTAAAGGTATTTCTCTTCCTCTAAATCCACAGCTGGTTGATCTGCACTTTCTTCCGTAGAGGTTTCGCATGGTGCCACTTAATACTCGACTAGTAGCTGTTCCCAAAATTAGGTTGGTAATCCATTCCATCTCCCGATTTGGGGGCATACCGGGTAATTTCTTAGGGAGTATATCTGAGAAGGCTATCACTACTGGTATGTCCTTTATCTCCTTTGGTCACGGACTGGTCAATGTAGGATGAGATTGTTTTGGTGGATTTCTGATTCCGAAATATTGTATAGCAGCATAAAATTTTAACATCCGTTCTCTGCTCTAGGGGTGTCTTCACATGGTGTACTACTGTCCCGCTATACTGAACAATATACTAAATTCCAAAAGCAGGATCCAGCTCAATTGCTGATCTCTAAAGGAATTAGGCGATCTCCAATAAAATATAATCTCGATCATAGCAATAGATTGATCATGTGCATCAGTTTGCACCATCCTCATAAATTCATCTCGCCCAAGTCTACACCAATTTCTATTTGTCTTCCAAGCGAAATCATTTGCTAAAATTTTTTGTGGCAAAATCAAATATCATATCCTCATTTTAAATTGCAATGGAACCTTTGGCCAAAATTCCCCAATTTTTATCATGTTATCATTTCTAAGATCAGTACGTCAAGCATTCATATTAAAATCACACTCTCCCCAATCAATCTATTACCTCTATTGATCCACCATACCATTCTTCACATTAATCCACCAACGACTGTAGATTAATCAATCACTACTATTCAATTAACTCTACCAATTTTATCAATTTCTTAGAATTCAACCAACATACCGGCATTCTAATCATAACTCCCAATAGTTATCCAACTCCATTCCTTATTCATCACCTATCAAGATCCGATTGCTCATATTAGATTTCCAACAATCACTAATAATTTATTTGGATCCAAATTCATTGTGCAATCATGTCCCATAAATCCAATATGACCTAATCGTCCAATTAGTTTAACAAAGTTTACCCATATATCTCATAATTCAACTGATTCACCGAAAATTAACATCATGCACTGTTATGAACATCCAACATTTTCGTATTTCAATCATCACCTTTACGGAATCAATTCTCAATACTAATTTAACAACAATGACTAAAATCTATTTGTATCCACCAAGATGTATTCTATAATCCAACCAAGATTTATCTCTATATATCAACAAAGATATACTTCTTTGATCCAACCATAACACATTCCAATATTGAACAAATGCATTTCTATCATCCACAATAATATATTTCTAATAATCCGATTACGATGTAATCCCATAATCCAACAATGAGGAAATTCAATAGTCCAACTCCGCAATTATATAATCCCATAATTCAATCTTCAGTAATAATCTATTTCCATAATTCAATATCCCTGACTCCAATAATCCAACAAATGTGTTCCTATAATCCAGTAGCCAACATTTAGTTCTACATCGAACAATAATCTAATATTCACTAATCAAGCATTTCTAATAATCCTACATCCCTTAATCCAATATCGACAACAATTTATTTCTACAATTCGACATTCATTCATCCAATACCCAATAATCCAATAATAATATATGGTTATGATCCAATCATCCAGTATCCAACAATTATCTAATTCTATGATCCCATATCCAACAATTCATTATTCCAGTATCCAACCAATAATTTAATTGTAAAATCTAATATCCCCAAACAATGTATTTCTAGTAGTTCAATACCCAATAATCGCGTAGTCCTTTAATCCGATATTCAACAATCGTGCTATCTTCCGTCAGGTGTCGTCCTATACACTGTGCACATCTATGGATATAGCAACAGGCTACTGCTGGGCTCTGAGTCTCTCAAAGAATGGGTTAAAGATTCTCGGTCCGGGTAGTCCATATCGGGGTGGTGGTTGTTGTGGTGTGCTTAGACAAGGTCCATGGGTAGATGGTGGATGGTATGTGGTGGTCCTTAAGCCTTGGCCTGAGGTAATGGCAGATGTGGTTCCTGAATACTGGGGGTGTTTTAATTATTTGCCCCGGTGGCTCTCGGTATAACAGTAGTTCTGGATTGATCAGGGGTTGGCCCGATGAGATCTATTCCTGTGTTTCCTGTTGCTTCATCCTATGGTAATAGATCCCCTCTTAGACCCATTCCTTGTTCTTCAGTTCCTTGGTCTTTCATTCTTACTCGCATAGGAAATCTCCAAATGAACGTTATCACTGTCATTCCTGCTACTCGATCCATGACCATTGCTAGGAAAGAGGATTAAATACTTTACACTGATTGCTGGGGACCAAAAGGAGGAGCCATTCCCTTTGCTGATGTTTATCTTGACTTTAGTGGCTTTGCTGCCGGGAAAGGAATTTGTTTTCTCAAAAGATGGGAGTATTTTGCGAACTGCCTGACTTGACTTGGGTTGAATAGATACAACCGTACATTGGATGTACTGCCTACAATTGGAACACGTCCACGAGTTGAGCCACTTTCTATGGTGTTTTTTTACCATAGTGCTCCTATAGGCCGAATGTAAAATTTCTTAGGAAGTAAAGGTCTCTCTTGGAAAGAAGGGAGTAGTAGTACCAACAATATTTGCAGATTCTTGTTTGGAAGAGATCAATGGTTGCACTCCTAGAATGCCACTGTTTGATGCCATTTTGTCCTCTAGTATTGCCTTACTCTCAACAGGAAAAATGGAGTTGAAGATTGTGTCTATCCAGATATGTTGTAAGTACCACAATATTCTGGTTGTTAGGTAGATATTGGGAAAATTGAGCTGGTACAAGGTGTGTGAGGAGGACGTCGGAGGTAAGGTCCTTTCTTTATTGCTTTGCTTTGTGGTGTAAGATAATTGGAATAATCTCGGACAACCGACCCTAGCCAGTATACCGGAGAAGTTGGGGCTACTGTTGAAAATAAGATTTGACGGTAAACTCTCATCCTCCACTTCATGGCTCGAAGCTCTAAATTCTCTCCTTTGAGATTCGTGTACATATACTGAGATGTGTGCTTCCATATATAAACTTCTACGAGTTCAGTTGGTGGAGAACCTGTATCACGCACATTTGACGGTGCAAGGATATCGCTTCCCAAGATCGCCCTTCATCATCCTGGATTTATGTGTTGACAATTTGTCGAAGGTGCTGAGGCTTCAAAAACCCTTTTTGCAAAAGACCATGGAGCGCTCTGCTCTTTACCGCAAAGACCATGAGTCTTCGAATGTATGATCTCTATTAGGCGTTCCGCTTCATCTCTATGAAAATGATTCTGTGTGATGATCTTCTCAATGTCAGCAAGTCCACTACCATCACTTCGATTTCTGCAAACACTTTCCGTTCTGCGGGGGAGGTGTTAAGAAATTAGTTGAGTCAGCTGTTGTACTCATAACATTTTAATTTGACGTGTTCTTCTATTGGTTGTACGAATTTCTTACTTCTTCAGCAGTGATTTGTGGTAGGGAAGGGGGTATCATATTTATCTGGCAGAGGCTAACCCGAGGGTGAGTTGTTATGCCATACACAGTAAGCAAATAACACCAAGAAACAAAGAGATGCAAAAAGATCCAAATCCTATACTACCTGAGTCTATCGTGCTCACCACGCCGAGATCCCGTTTCGAGACCGCCCAAATCCATGTGTTTGGGATCGCCGAGCTTGCCCCGAGTGCGAACCTACATCTATCTCGGATCCACGCGCCGTGCACGCCGAGATCCGCTCGAGTCCACCCAAATCACATATTTGGGACCGCCAGGTTCATTCTCGAGTACGCCCAGACTTCGCTCTGGCACGCCAGAGCTACACGCCGAGTGCCACGCACCACTCGTCCGGAAATCTGATATGCAGAAATGAGAAAATCACATTTTCTTACATCGTCAGCCTTTATATGCTCTCTTTAAGTATAGTTACTGTTTTTTTTTGGAAGGCTGACGGATTTATTTGGTGATACAGAGGAATAGATGAGGTGTTCTATGGGTATGGTCTACACTTATCCAAAACTGGAGAGTGAGCCCATGCCAGAATTCTACTCCATGCCTCTAGTCCAGGCACTATGATCTAAATCTTATATTGATACACCCATGCTAACATTTCGAATGACCTATCCTATGTTGAATGGCTAGCCTGACTGATCATTAACAAGAAATAACAGCATGGATCCTACAACGAGGCACACGACTCTCGGACAAAAGACTGGACCTAGACCTCCTACGAAGGAATGGTTCTACGTTAGTAGGTTGTCACTTTAAGAAAAGATAAGCTTTTAACATAATACTTTTGAACAGGGATTGGGAATAGAAATTGATGTGGAGGCACGGGTTACTAGAGTACTTAGTGCCATATAGCAAGCGAGAAGGTATACTTATGTTTCGCAATGTTTCTATTTTATTAGCGTGGTCGAACCTATTGCTCGATACCATCTGTGAAGCTCGTGTGATTACCCTGTGGGTAATCACACTTAGGCACACGGATTACTATTCGTCTGCCCGGTAGAACACCGCTCCGACGAATAGCAAGCCATTATCAGAGTACGCAGCAGAACAATAAGGTGGAAACTGTTCTTTATTACGACAGTTAACCACGCAAGACTAAGGTTATTTACAAGCGGTAAATTACAAAACTGCTAAAAGAATTGGGACCAAGTCCCTTATCTTGCCTTCCTTGCACCCTCCAACTTCTAGTCGTCCCAATCTTTGGATAAAAATGCCCTCTCACCCCGCTCCTCGCAGCCCGCTATAGCCTCTGCGGCGTCTTTGGTACTCAGATGTCCTTCGTCCACTCGGGATACTTCCCGACCGGACTAGGATCTACAAAGGAGAATACTAACAAGGTTGAGTACATATGTACTCAGCAAGCATTAATAGCAACATATGCATCGTATGACTCGTCTCTGTCTGAATCACAAATTCTATCTCATCTCATTCATTCTGAAAATAAATCATTAAAACAATGGTGGCAAATTTTATATCAAAACACTACTTGTCACTCTGAGAGAAGAAAGACCCCGGTGGTTCCGTGAGACTCCAATCCAGGAGACTGGCATGAATTCATGATTTGTATAGCACTGCGCAGGCTTGTACCACTTTACCCACAGCTATTCTGAACTCTAAAAGAAACCAGGTCCCCAGCATTTCCTTTGATGCGGGTTCAAGTTCAGAATACAGAACGTTTTCCAGGTTACGTGATTAATTTTTCCACCCATTACGCTCCGCTTGCGTCTTAACGAATCTTCACACCGAGTTCTGGTAATGTTAGTTGGGCCGGACGCACCTTCACCCAACACCCCCTTAGCGCATATAGCGCCTGCCCCCAATCTGGGGTTTCTCAACACACTCACACCTATAACATACCCATGTAGAAAGCATAATCACGTAACAAGGTAGCATTTTACGCTCAACAAACGGAAAATGGTTGGCACCGATTTACAGATCTCGACCGAGTAAGATTTTTGTTGGTCCTTATATTATAACCATATGTAAAGGGGTCCCACCTCTTACCACATCATCATTATCATCTTTTCTCTCATTCTCTTCCCCTGCCCTGGGCCCCCTTTACCAGCCATATCATAATATTATCACATTTTCCTTTCATCTTTCTCATCTCTTTCATAATCATCTCAATCATGTGATTTGGATTTTGAAACCATTTTGGATGCAATACGATAATACAAAGAATATACGGTTTACATTTAAAATATCTATATTGATGTTCAAGAGGATCGCTTGCCTTCGTAATTGAGTAAAATATCGCGTCGATTTAAATATATACCAACTACACTGCAGCATCGGCTCATCTGCTGCAATTATACGACGGCGAGAATAATAAATAATTAGGCAAATACTTAGTGGTTTTATGTGAAATTATAAGAATAAACTGCTAATGCAACTCCTATTGGTTAGTCAATTTTACTTTGCAAATGTTTTTCCAAAACCCGACTCAGTTAGTAGTTCCCACTAAAATCCTATTTTCATTACCCTCTTAACCCTAACTCCTAATATTTAATTCTAATCATCTAATCTTCTAAATCAACCACTCTTAAACACAATACATAACTCTAATTACCCCTTTCTAATCTACCCAAAACCCTAATTAACCTAATTACTAAATTACCAAAAAAACCTAACCCTAACCCTATCTAACCCAACCCCTACTGCTTTTTCCTCCGGCCTCTTATCCCTTCCCCTTCTCTCGCCTCGGCCTCACTGGCGCTCCGCCGCGCTCTACTTGCATTGCTCCCCGCGGCGTCTCCTCTCGCGTTGGCCCCTCGGCTTCCCCGTGCGCCGCCAAGGCTGCGCGCCGCGCCGAAGCCTCTCCACCGCCTCGGCCGCCCACGGCTCCACCGGCCCGCCCCACTCCGGCTTCTGCGCCGCCGCCTCCGCAGACGGATCCTCGCGGCCGAGGCGCCGCCGCTTGTTTTCTCCCGTGGCTCCATCGGTTTGGTTCACACCTTCTCCGCTCTCTCTCTCTCTCTCCACTTTGCCCGACTCGGCGCTACCTCTGTTCGGCCGGCCGGCCTCACGGCCGGCCGCCTGGCTCAAATCGCCGCACCTCCCGAGGTCTCCCTTTTTCCCCTTTACTCTCTCTCGGTCCAGAATGCACCGGCCGGCCGGCCCGGCCTCCCGGCCACGGCTGGGCTCAGCCCGCCGCCTCTGGCCGCGCCACGCCCTCGGCTCGCCCTGCTCGGCTCTCGGTCTCACACCGATGGTTTTCGCTTAATTGATGTTGCTAGGGTTGCTTCTTTAGCACATATGGTTGATGCTAACGCTAATGTTAATTGGATGCATGCTCAATCGGATGGATGGGTGAATCGCCATGGTCGGGATTGCTTGTTGGTTTGGCTGTACGAAGTTTGTCGATGGTGGCTCTACCGTGGTTGGTAAAGCTCATTTCCTTCTCTACTCCCCGTCCCTTGCTCGTGATGAGGATGGATTGATGCTTTGTGATGCTAAGGAGGTTTGATGGTATAGATGAATGTTGTGCAAATTGTTGTGCACCCTACTGGGTGTTGGTTTTACCGATTGAAGTCCGGGTTGGGAGGGGATGGTAGTGGCTTGGCGGTGCTCTCTCTCGCTCTGGTCGTCACCGATGGTTCCCTTCTTGCTCCCTGGTGCTGGCCTTCTTTCTGGCTGCCTGGTGCTTTGCTCTTGCTCCTTCTGTTGGGAAGAACTGGGAGAGGGAAAAGCACTGGAGGGGTTCCAAACCGCTTGGAATGGGGAAATGGATTCGTGGATGGATGGATCTGTGGTCGGCTTTTTTTGGTTCTTGGTCGCCTGATCTTTGCCGGATGCAATGGTCGGGGAAATGTATGGTGGTTGTCTTTGGGCGAGGGTTTGGCAGGGGATTGTATTGGTGGAAGTGCACTTACCGATCTTATCTCTTGGTCGTGCAAATTGTTTTCACCCTGCTCCCTGTTCAATTTTACTTTTACCCTGTTCTTATCCCTTCATCTGTGTACTGTGGGCTCAAAAAGGGGGAAGTGTGGCTTCCTGTGGCTGATTATTGGCCACTATTCTTTTGTGCTTTCTGTGGGGTTTTTGCCGTATGATTTGAGCTGAGGCAACCGGTATTCGAGGTGTTGGATTTGAGAATGCCGAATGATGAAACCTACGGTAATAAGACGGCGCCGATTACTTAGGTTGGTTTAGGTATCGCGGGTATCCAGGTGCCAACTGATTTGGTTTAGCTTCGGTGACTTGAGAATCAAGTCGCGGTTAATCCAGTCGGCTTTGGGTAGCCTCGATACTCACGGTGCTAACTAACCTAGGTTGATCCGGGAACCGCGGTGATTCCTACCGACTGACGGCAAACTACTCTATTTTAACTCTATGCTATGGTTTTCGATTTGGGAATGGTCTTATGTTTGGTTGACGGAAAATGGAGCCGATAAATGGCAATTCGGATTGAGTCGAGGAAGGCGCTTTGATTGGTCGGCGATGGATGATCAATACTTCAAGGAAGGCTTCCGAGATATGCAATGCAAGATCTTTGTTTAATCATTTTGTAATGAACTCAAAGTTGTAAAACATGATCTGTTCTGATGTAATAAATTCTTGTATTACTTGAGTTCAGAAAATTTTTATTTACTGCTAACCAGCTATTAATGTTAATTAGATTAGTCTGATTTTCCGGGTTCTCACATTTTTATAATTTAAATTTTGTTCTTTTTGGTTCCAATTGGACAAGTCACGTGGGTCAACACCGGTTAAAACCATTGTTTTGTGGGAAAAAACTTTTAAACGGATGAAGGGATTCCTTTTGCACGGTATTGTTAGTTTGATGACATATTTTACCTGGTATTGTAGATGATGGTCAAAAATTAAACTAGATCAAGAGTTTATGGACAAATAATTTACTTAATCCTAGGCAATATAAACGGCTCTGATGCAGGGATTCTATTCAGCCTTTGACCACCGCTAGATTCTAAGCCAAGCAATACATATTTGATTAACTTAATTTCTGATCGATCAGGGAGAGCGTGATGGGAGTCAGTCACCTATGTATCTTAAAGAAATTATTAAGTTTAATATGTCAGTCTATAATAGGTCAGGGATCTTTGCATCTCTCTAGGACCTAAGAGAGTATTTATTATTTGCTAATTACCGTGTCATGGGTCAATAGAAAGTTCTATGTGAGAAGGATATTCTTTTCCCCAATGGCTTGGACGCTTCGATCTGACCGCGGTAATACTCCCTTCGGTCACATTTTTACTTTTAAAAATCAGTAAGATGCTCATTTGACCACTAAATTATCTTATCATATATTCAAAAATAATAATATTACAAACGTGCAATATTTTGAAAGAAATTTCTATGATAAATTCACTAGTATTATTTTCATATACCCAAACAATATGTTTTAAATAATATCTTTGGTCAAAATAAATGAGGTTTAACTACACGCGTTCTAGTGCGTCACCTCTTGTTTTGCAAAATTATTTGGACAGAAAACAAATAACATGATGATTGGTTCTAAATAATAACATGATTATGCTTTAAATTTGCAAAATGAAACTAGCACAACACTTCTGGTTATGGTCAATAAATTAAAGAATTTATAGTTACCATCTTATTTATTTCAAAAGGGGAATTAACAATCTGGCACACCTTTGTTGTGGTTTTGACAAATTGACATTATGTTTATTACAATTGATCATTTGCCATATTTTTCTTGTCTCTTTGTTGTTTTGCCACTTTGGACATTTCTACCCCTGTCTTCTTCCACCTCTTCTCTTCCCTATCTTCCTCACTTTGGTCCAACCACGCCGTCTGCTTCTCCACTTCTGCGTGGCGGCCCGCAGCGTCGCCTCGTCGATGTCTCCTTCACTATCAAGAACCGACACGAGCTTGTCGACATCGTCTCATCGATGTCTCCTTCGCTGTCAAGAACTAACGCGAGCTTGTCGACGGCGTCCACCTCGTCGGTGTTGGTGGCGAGGTCGGAGAATTGTCTAGAGACGACGCTGAAGGATTCCGACCACCGGAAGTCACTGAAGACCAAGAGGAAGGTGGCCTTGAGGGCGCCGTCGCCAGGGACGACGACCGCGGCATCCACGGCGAGAAGGACACTCGCCGCAGCAAAGAGGCCGCTACGGGGTTGGTTAAATGGGAGGAAGGAGCGGAGGGGATGGGGACGTCGTGGCGTAGTTGTCACGATCGGCCAGCGCAGCGCGCACCCGGCGGATTGTCGACTGGGACAGGGAAGCTGAGGATGATGACAGGAGGTGGAGCGTGAAGTAGGAGAGGAGACGATGGCGGAGGAGGCGCACGGCGATGGTGTTGCAAGCGTCGAGGTGCGCTACGACGGCGGCCGCATCCCCCTCGTCGGCGAGCGCGGGGACAGTGTCGCCAAGCGTGATCGTGAGCACAGCGAGCGGGGAGGCCGGCAAGGGCAGCAGGCTCCGAGGGCGCGTCGCGAGATAGGGTGTTATTGGCTAGAGCGGGGCGGAGGAGGGTGGCGGTTAAAGAATGAGCAAGAGGTTGGTTGGATTGGGAGGAGGAGGAAAAGAAGAGGATGAAGAAGACATGGACAAAAGTGTCCAAAAGGGAAAAAGGCATGGGATGTATGAAAGATGGGGCAAAAGATCGATTAGATGGAACTTATTGGCAAATGATCGAAACCACAACAAAGGTGCGGTGCCCTTTCAAGAAAAAGAAATCTTAGCTAGAGCGCCCATACAATATTATCCTAGTAAACACTACACTAGTTCTAAAAATATCCAACGCAACTGGTTGACTGTAAAAATTTAAACACTAATTCAAGGCAAAATAATATTAATATTGATAGTTACATTAAGGACATATTTGGGAAGTCCAAATTCTCAATCTATCCTCGTGGATAGGCTGAGATTTAGGCTTTCCAAACAAGGACTAAAGGTGGTGGGAATATACCGTCGTATAGATCTGGTTCGGAGGGCTTCAGCTTCAATTGAAAGTTTTAGGAGCTGTTTGCATGGATGCCATCATTTGCCATAAATTTCCTGCTAAGGTGTGGCGAGCTAAATTTTTTGTGGTTCCCAATTTGATGCCACCAGTTAGGCAAATTTCGCAAAGTATTATGTTTGTGACAAGCAGAGTAGTATGACATACCAAATGTGACAGCCAACCAAACAATTGCCACGAAAAATCAAACGCCTCGAACTCAAGTGCGACAAAATTTGGAGTAGGGTAAGCCCAGCCGCTCTCCGTTGATTTCACGAAGAATCCAGCTTTTGAATAAAGCTAACTCCCAGGTTGATGGGTCATTAGTCCATAACCAAGTCCCAGTTTTCTTGCCACCAATATATATATATATATATGAAGCCTTTTTTCTACTTCTGGGAGTAGTTACTCTCCATTCCGTATCTCATAATGTATAGAGTATTTTGCGCAACTAAGAGTATGTATATGTAGTATACGAGTATATAAGATCATCTAGGTGGTATTCACACCTTTTCAGGGGTGGTATGTATAATTTTTTAGACATAATCCTTTTTAGCGCGAATATGAAGGTATTTATAAAATATGCTAAAAACTATGAATTGCATTGGATTATCTTATAATTAGCATATGAGTATACCCAAAGTGATAAATGAGTATGTCAAGTTCTTTTAAGTGGTATATCAAAGGTGAGAGTAACTACACCTGAGAGTAGAAAGTATTATATATATATATGAAAGTATCTTATATGAAAATGATATAGTACTTCTGGGAGTACGTACTCCTGCATCTCATATACTACTTAAATCGTATGATGATACCTCTTTATCTATTTGATCATACTCCAATAATGATTATAAGATACCCCAAAGTGAGTTTTATGAAGAAAAAAATCATTAAAGTCCACCTTTTATATCTAAATTTGTGTATATACTTCTTTTATATATGAAAAAGTGTATATAGTAAATATAGAGGACTCCAATGAAATTTTTTCAATGTATTAGAGTATCTTATAATTGGTATTTAAGTATACTGAAAATGATAAAGAAGTATAATATATTTATTTAAGTGATATATTTGAAGCGAAAGTATTACAAAGAAGGGACTTTTGCATAGCCAAAATGGTCCGGGATTGTTGGAAGGCCTTGATCTCGAGCTGGGTCGGACCTGACTATATCAATATATAAGATTTGGATTGTTTTCATTATCCTATTCTTAATTTCCACACTAATAAGGCTCAACTTAACATTTACTGTAATTTGAATCGTTTTCATGGGAATCCCCTCTTGGTGGGGTCTCTATCCACTAGAGTTCAAACCCTAGAGCCCACATTTTATGCAAATGCGAGTACCCTTTTAGTTGGAATTTTGTGTGGTTGGGAATTTATCTTGGTTTTCGTCTTTCTAGGCGTATACAGTATACTAAGGGGCGCCCTCACGTGTGTGGTGTGTGTGGTGTTGTATATGCGTCTTTTTTCTTTTTAAAAAAGCCTCTAATTAGCATACTCCCATAAAAAAAATCCCTAGTACCAAGAATATTGCTTTTACATTCGTTAGCTTAGCAGTACATTGTAAACTTCGTACTGGTTTTATTTTTTCTACTTATTACCTCTTCTTTTAGTTCCCACGTTTCATTGGAATATTAAATTTCCAAAGCAGAAATTTCCTATTTCTGCTGCATAATGGAAGTCAATACTAGGAAAATAAACAAAATACAACTCAATTCCCAGATAATTCGAACTACACAATTTCTCCGGGAATTAATCTGAAATTTTCATTCTGCTAAAATACAGCCATTTCAATACACGATAGTGTTTTATCTCAAAAGTAACTCAACGGCTGTGTTGAGACTTTCGAATGCAGCTTTAGTGTGGGCCAATTTGCCAGACGGCCTGGCAAATGGGCCTAAGGATCTCTACAAGAAAAAGGATCTCTGCAAGAAAATGGGCCTATGGACCATGAAGATAAGCAACCCAGCCCAGCACATCTTGTTAGATGTGCACGGTCACCTTTCGTTTTCTTTTTTAGATTAGGAGAGTGCAATCATTGCAATGGAAACACAAACTTTCCATGAGAGTGAAACAGGAGATGGGAATGGAGGAGTGGGTGGAGCTGCTGCGATGGAGTCTAGGACAAGAGAGGGAGACGAGGAATGCGACCCAGGGGGCTTTGCAAGGGCCAAGGGCCAAGGAATGCGGAGGCCAGTGTTGTGGATGGTTTTGAACACAGCGAGGTTGAAGGAGCGTGAATCAAGGATGGCGACGACGACGTGAGTGCAAGACGGGATGAGGGGGTGAATTGGAGGAAGAAGAGCGGGGCGGTAATGGCGTAGATGCGAGGAGCGATGCGCGAGGAGGTTTCATTGTTTTTTCTTACATACATAGGGGTGATCCTCCTATTACGCGGGGTAAACTTCTTCTTTTATTAGTTAAAAAGATGTCGTCGTATGCGACCTCTTAAATCATCTTTACTGTTATAAAAGAAAGAATTTATAGTAATAGGCCGTTGCAATCCACATAAACTCGACTAGTTCCTTTTTAATCTATATATTTTTGTTATGAAGTTAATGGATGACGGATTTGTTTGCCAATACAACACGTAACAATTATGTCCGTCGCTGTCCACACCACACCAAAATACGGAAGATTTTAGAGCGCTGTTACGTCGGCAAACAAAATGTTCATGACAAAATTATCTAGACACATGCTGGGATGGGGCACATCAAAAAAATTCAGCAAACCCCACCCATCAACAAATGATTAGAATATGACAATTTTTTTGTTTACCTACACGTACACTCATTATCAATATTTTTCTTTATAAATCACTCGTAAAATCCCGTGCAATTACACAGAAAACTCTTCTAAACCGAGAATTTTTTTAAAAAATAATCTAGTTTTTATTCTTGAAATACAGTAATAATACTATTTTTTTATTTTACATGAATAATCATCTGTCGCTCAACCGTTGAGCGACTTGGACACTTATCGCTTAACGGTTGGTTTTAGTGTACAGGTCACTCAGCTAGCAAAACATACATATACACCGTTGGGTGACAAGTGTCAAGTCGCTCAACCGTTGAGTGATTTTGGTTAATCGTGCAACGGTTGAAGCGACATATGATTATTTTTGTAAAATAAAAAATAGTATTATTACTGTATTTTAAAATAAAAACTAGATTATTTATAATAAAAAAATTCTCTAAACCGATCCTATAACTTAAGAGGGTTGCATTCGTAGGGGTTCTCATATTTATCCAGTATCTTAGCGACTTAACTTAATACAACGTTTTAATCTGGCCCAACGAAATATGTTACGCACACGTTTTTTTTCTCTCATTTTCCAGCTGATTGCTGCGGAAACTTCTACTTTATAGAGCGAACGTGACGCCTCCAATTTTCTACCAGTTTCAATTACAAAATAGTAGAACAAAAAACAAATCTAGATGGCAAGAGATTGTAAGCTTTGTAATATGTTCTTTAAAACCTAGTAAAGTTATGATATTTTAAAAGTATTTTTTTAGATAAATCTACGCATACCGTTTTCACATGTCGAATCTAGATATCTACTGAAATATTGATAGTCAAAGTTTATAAAATCTGGCTACATGTATCCTAAACACTTCAGTATTCAAAGCTTTTCAGCTTTGTACACAGGCATAAGGATCAGTTCCCCTTCATTACTAGAACCATTAATCAGGGGGGTGGGGGCATCCTCTACCCCTTTGCCTGCCGTTGGGACCTTTTTTATGGGTCGCTTTATGCATTCAGTACCCCCTCAGCTGTCCCAGATTGAAGATATCAACATTCTGATCGATGATGATGCCCATTGCTGGCCCTCTGATGACTGATAGATCGTAAATTAATCATAGATGACGATGAATTGATGACACAGTAGTAGTAGTAGTAGTAGTACCACCAGGAGTGGCTCTTTTTTTTTTTTTTTGCTGCTGCTGCTCTCCTTTCTAAATTAGCTCCTCTCGCTTGTTGTTTGTTAGTATCTCAGTTTCCAGCTGCAAAATCTGCGGCGCATTAATACATCCATTTCTTTCAGGTTCAGCCCATTCTCTTGCACAGATGCATGCAGTTGTGTGTGTGTGATGCAACTAGCTCCCAGCCAACGCATAAATTTGGTGGGGCCCACTGACAAGGATACTTGACTAGGTTGACATTTACATCGTTTAGACCCATCTAGTCATGGCCAACCTAGTACCTTAATAGAGGCTTTCAACTACAGAGAGAGATAGAGATATACTTTATTTAACATAATTGGTCGTCGAACAGTCACACCGACTAGTGACTATACATATAACTCGTCGAAGTAATGACAGTTATACCGTTTAGCGATCAACCATGGACAATAATTACCAATCACGACTAGTGGCTATATGTTCTTTAGAACGTACCATAATTGGTTGGGGTCTTTGTTTGTGATATGTCATAGATGTAATTATAGAGATGATTATATCATATTTATGTTTATGAGTTATAGAATAAATGTTATTATGTTCTTTGAATGAATTATCATTTATAAAGATTAACAAATATATGACTTGTTGATAAAGCTCTTCAACTTATATGATGTCATTCTAAATGTATCACTGGTCGGAACACTAGTAACTTATCGACAAGCACATGTATTGATCAATGACCATGTTTCACCGGTTATGAATGTAGGGATATCGAATCAATAATGTGAACACATATTATATAACATGGAGTTGGATTGATCCACCTTGAAATACTATTGAGATTGTTATGATTCTATGTGTCATCAGTTGGTCTCAAGCAATGATTATGTATAATCGTTAGACCTGAGATCAACATAGTTTCCTACATGTGTAATAGTACACTTAGGGGTTGTCAAACGCTACTCTGCAGCTGAATAGTTATAAAGGTAGCTTTCGGATATGCTATGAAACATGTGGATAGATGTGACTGGTCGGATATGGGATTTGCCCTCCTAACATAACAGGAGAGATATCTCTGGCCCCTCGATGTGGCCGGATAAAAAAGTGTATGGCCATGCCACTAGTGGTCGAAGAGTCGACCACATGAAGTTATCCGTCACTTGATTGAGGAAGTATTGAACAGTCCATGGATGATAAATTATCTAACATGGAGTCCAACCAGATATCGTGAGGCAAAGGGAGAATACACAAGCAGGTCGTTCAATTCGACCAGATACAGACTTGTCGTATAGAGATACAAGCTAGTCATAGACTGGTCGAACACAATCACTAACTAGTCGTAAGGAGTTACGAACTAGTTGTGACTAAATATGAACTGGTCGTATAGAGATACGAGCTAGTTATAAGTGATAAGGACCTAGTTGTAGATCATATTGTATTAAGGTTCATCCGATATAATTTATGTGTATTCGGAATCGTTATGTCCTACTAGAAACCGCTAACAACTAGTGGTCAGAAACGTGTTTTCGAGTCATAATCGATTATGCATGAACCTACAGGGTTACACACTTAACGGATTGGAACAAACAAGTTTGGATAGAATCCGTTATTGGGCTCTTTATAAGGGGATGCATGAGACTGTCGAAAATAGGATGTGAGTTGCATCAGTGAAACCCTAGCCGTCATCTTCTCGAAGACCCCACCGTGTGAGTTTGTGCTAGCACACCGACGTACGGTGTTCCATCCCCGGATGTGTGGATACGTAGAGGCGCTGCTGCAATCGCTGCTGTGCTGAACGAGTACGATCCACGATCTTCATAAGGAATGTGATTGGTTTCTAAAAGAGAAGATCTGCATCGAGGACGCTAGACGATCGACTACAACCACTACATTGACACGCTCGACGTTGGATCAGGCTGCTCCAACTCTTCTTCCACTGCACTGCGCGTCTAGTGGTAACGATCTATGATCTCTTGCTTGCATAGCTTTCTTGGTTTACATAATAGAATTTCTGAATTATCAGTTAATGTAGCCTACCTGTATCCCTTCAGTCTTGATGGTTTACCACGTGAACCTTTAACACATGATAGCAGTTAATAACACATCTGACAACTTACGATGGATGATGAAGGACACGACAATTTAAGAGACACATGCGTGAAGAAGGAAGGTCTCTATTCAAATATTAACTGTCACCCCTTAGATAGATATAAATTAGGGGGTTTGCGTGACTCCAAAAGACAACAACGGTAGAACATTATCTTTTCTCTCCTCTTGTAAATTCATTGTCCACGGCAATAAAATCTATGGGTGTGTTATTATCCTTTTTTTTATCATTTTTCATAAGTTCGATAGACGGCATTGCATCTAGTGCATCGACACCCACCGGGCTGAGAGGGAGTCTGGGACCTACCGGCCCGTGTGTGAAAAATATCGGCAGCCACAAGAGATGTTGGTATCAGGCATTAAGTTGCAGCCACACTGGCAGACCGGGTAAGATTGTGTTTGTGAACAGAATGTAGCTGGTCAGTATGTTTGTAAACTGTTCTGCTGGAATTGGAATTGGAATTGGATCTCACCATGTGAATTTGCTTTAGATTTTTACACTGAGATTTCGCCAGGGTGATATTTTTGCTTGAAAAACATTTGGACCTTTTGTCGAGCATTGGATTATTATCCCTTTTATCATTTTTGGCTCTCATTGCTATCATTTCCATTGTGGGATCTCATTTAGTGAAATGGACAATCCTATGGTGAGCTTTGAAGGTGACCCACCAATGAACCTTGACAAACTAATATAAAAACTTCTAAAAGAAGAGCAACTTTTGCAGGCTATAAAAGCTATCAATTTTACAATAAAGACTTCTTCCCATGGTATGCTAGGTACAAGTACTAGTCTGGCTGTGTGAACATGAGAATAAAACAAAAGACCAATAGAAAGATTCACATCCTAATTATTGTGTCTACATCAGTTTCCTTTGGAGAAAGAAGGTGTCAAAAAAATATGTCCCCATGGAAACCCTTTTAGTTAGTACAATTTTCTTTGGAGAAAAAATATCATGATTCAAAGAATATTTTCTTGGCCCTAGGTGCAAGATAAACATGACACTCCAAAATCCATTTTGATGGATCTCGATCTATTTGGTAACCCCAAAAGCATATATTTTTTGCTTCTTCAAATACATAATGCAAAACCACAAGAGTGAGAAGAGAAAAGATGATCTTCACTTGAGGGCCAGGTAGTGTACACACACAGATGCACCCCCATGGCTTCTTCCTCACTTCCAAGCTACAAAGCACCCCCATTTATTTGCCCCTATCAGTGTCCTGATCTTTTTTTTTGTGCATGAACCCACCATTGTCCTTGATGATTGCAAATAAGAAAGCATGGAACAGTGAGGACATGAGAAGGGCCAATCCTTTCCTTGCTCCTCATTTATTCCCTTGGAAAGTTTGCCTAGTATCCACTATATACAATGCAAGGGGTGCCCACCTGTGCAATGTAGGGCTAGCTCTCACTAGTTCACATGTGATGCATGGCATGCGAAAGTGGATTACATTCGGTCATCCTCGTCACCGTCCGATCCAAAACGAATATCTTAGAGCAAGTGCTACAATACCTAGGAAACCGTATATTTTGCTACGGTAGATATTTCGTTGTTTCTACCATGCCTGTTGCAGTGTTGCTGCCGAGTACTGTTCAAACATACTAAAATCGTTGTTCAAACAATGATCCTCTGCAATATAGCAGATGGTTCGGATCCATGGGCATGCAAAGGAGTTTGGTTGCTCGATTTTGGCGCCTCCATCCAAGCTTCCAACCCCTCACTTGGTTTTGGATCATCATGCTTAGCCACTAACTAACCTTTTGTTCATCTTCTGGATGTGGATGACTGTACCTTAGTTTTATTGTACAATATGGACATTTGAATAAACATCTACCAGGAAATCCTCGAATTTGTTCTTAGTTATGTCCATTGTCAATCAATTGATAGAAAAAGTTATATATGTGGACGCCATGGAAAGGCTTGTGAACTTGCTTAATTTTGTCAATTAGGTTTCTAAAACCCATCAAATTGTGCTACTTAGGTCCCTGTCAAATCATTTTGTTTGTTGCCTGATTGATAGATGGACTTAAATGGTACAGTTAGGCAAGTTTAAGGACTTACAATTGAAAACTGAAGTTAAGACTTAAACAAGACAACAGGGCAAGTTTGAAGGACTTTTGTTGCAAACTCGAACTAACTTAAAGCTATGCTATATGTACACCAATAAATTATCCAGTTAACACGGGGATTTTGAGCGTCGCTACCCAAAAATACAAAAATATGTTTTAAAATTATGCCAGGAACCTTAGGCCATTAGTCCCTTCCTCTACATAACATATCATCTTATCTTACATGAAAAATACGTAAAGGACCTTTTTAAAATTATCCAAGGAATGAAATGTTTGTTTTGTGATCCGAATTCTAGTAAGAAGGATATTTTTGGGACCGGGGGAACGGATTAGTGATATTTTTTGGATTTCTTATTTTCTGACTTGGGGTCCTTTTACATACATAGCTGTAGACACGTAGGAAAGACAGAATTAAAATACTTTTCTCCTCTGTTTGTAACACTCCTCGTCTAGTGGGATCTCCGCCTCCGTGCACATGTGGCTTTTCTGCGATTTGAATCTCGTGCTTTTGTTATCTTCTTTAGTTTGCCGTAAAATTTACAGAAAAAGTTATATGTAGACACTTACAGACCACCATTAACAAACCTCTACCTACTTGACCACCCCATGGAAAACTTCAAATTCAATTCAAAAAATTGTATTTATCTAATTTTCATCTAAATTCAAAATTTAGATAAATTTCATATTTATATCCAAAAAATTCAAATTCAATTCAAAAAATCGTCCAAAATTTTGCTGAAATATCCGGTTACCGATTCTATTGGTGGGGTCCATTTTTTTCAAACGATGTAGTTTTCCCTATACCACCCACATAAGACAACTTGTTGTTAATTAACTTCTGATCTCGGAACATGACCTCTCACAAGTAGCTGGATCTCATTTTCATTGATTGGTTATATATTTGCTTTCTAGCAATGGCACTACAATACTATTGGTAATACAATGTAACTCACGATGTATCATTATCAGCAGTACTATTTCCCATTTATAGTCTTCCTTAAAAATGAGAAATACTAAGGAACGCTATAGCGTTCCAATCCAAAATGACGGGATAGCGCACGACCGTTCGATCACCTGACAAAAAGGCCTCCACAATTCCTCCACTTCCTGCTTTCTTGGCACCAGGTCCTTTTTGCAGAGCTACACACACACAAACATGTAGAGAGAGAGACAGAGCAGGGGATGCCAATAGAGAGGTCAGTGTCCTGTGTGGAGTGGAGCGCCACCTACACGCCGATGACGCAGGCCTCCACCGACCTCCGGTGCTACAGCGCATCTTACGCGCCGACACCTCCTCCCAAGGTCAAGCGTGCCAAGAGCACTAGCTCTTGGTCACGACCAGCGGCGTCCACCGTGCAGCGGAGCGACAACACCAAGACCATCTCCAGCGTCGGTTCGGGCCCCACCCCGGCTGAACCTCCATTGCTAGAGCGCCTCCTACGCCGCGTCCTATGCGCCCTTCTCCGATGGCACCGCGGCGCAGGTGAAGCGGGCCAACAACACCACTTGGTCCTCCGCCAGCTGCCGTTCTGTCAACCTGAGGGGATGCACCCCCTCCTTCGTTGCATTGGAAGACACCTCCAAGAAGGCGACAGCGGCTCCCGATGTCGCCGACGGGTTGTTCGACGACGCTGAGCTGTAGCGGAAGAAGTGAATGGTGGCCTACAAGGTGTATGACGTGGAGGGGAAGGTGAAGGACTCGTGCGACACAACGTTAAGTGGATCAAGGGCAAGTACTCCTACGCGGTGTACGGTGGTGGTGATCCATCCATATTTGCTCTGCCCCTGTGCTGGTATGTCTGAGTCTCATGAAGTTTTATTAAGTTTCATCGTGTTTCATATAGTTTCATTAAGTTTCATGAAGTTTCATTAAGTTTCATGAAGTTTCATCCCAAGTTTCATCATTTTTTCATGAAGTTTCATCCCAGTTTTATCGTGTTTCATCCCAGTTTTATCGTGTTTCATCAAGTTTCATATAGTTTCATTAAGTTTTATCCCAAGTCTCATAAAGTTTCATCCCAAGTTTCATCATGTTTCATCAAATTTCATATAATTTCATTAAGTTTCATGAAGTTTTAATCCCAAATAACTCGATGAAACTCACTAAAACTTTCTGAAAACTGTTTGAAACTCTATAAAATCTAGTGAAACTTTATGAAACAGGGATGGAACTTTTGCTTTAATTTTTTAAACTTTCTCGAAGGATTTTAGAACTTCTTCAATTTTACAAAACTTGATGAAATCTACTTAAATTTTTGTTGAAACCTTTTTGAAACTTCGACCGTTTAAAACTGAAACTTTCATGAAATTTTTGCATCGTTGAAACTTACATAAAACTTGATGCACTGTGTTAAAACTCCACAAAACTTTGCTATAGTTGCTCCTAAAAAAATACCCTTAAAAAATTGATGAATAAATTTGGCACAATATGAGATTTTTTTTTGTGATGATTGTGATCATGTGATTTGGTTACACTCATGCCATGGTAGTTAACTGAAAAGACTTTGGGTGCAAGAAAGGAAAAGGGATGGAAGACAGAAGAGGTCGCAGAATCATTTTACCCTGCAAATCAAGACAACATGTGTATCCTTGTGAACACTTCAGTAGATTTACATGGCAGATGATGATGCTTTCCTCCTCAACTTTAGGCCAGTCTTTCCACCAGCAACTTTTCAATTGTGATCACTTCAGGTCTCCTTTCACATAGAGTAGCAGATAAGTTCCTTTTACATAGAGTAGCAGACAAGGCACTTTGTCAATGGAACAAAGCAGGCTTCAGATTCTCTGTTGTAACGGTAGATAATACTGTGTGAAATAATACCCTAATGTATTTTACTGTGTTTCTCTGCAGATAATACTGTGTGAAACAATGTCTTAATATAAAATAATATTGTCTTCACTACGGTAACTCTCGATCTGAAATCGTTTTGGACCATTCTGTACTTCTCTACAGATTTAAAGGATCTGTTTCTGACGTACCCTAGCTAGTAACTGAATCTACGTTACCACCACTCAATTTTTTAAAAAAAGAACATAGTAGTGCTGTAGTACTACAAGTTGGTAGTACAACTTTTGTGCTGGTAGTGCATTTGCTTTCCACTGCTGGGAGAAGCTTTCTGAGGTATCCAAAAGGTACTTTATGAGAAAGCATGGCCAATGTACTAGCAAGCCAGCCTTTTGGAAAGCACACTCCCCACTAGATGTTCTTTATACTCCATTGTTTCTGGCCTTTTGAGCAACATTTTGAGATATTCCAAGGGAATGATTGGCCTCCCCTACCCTGATTGATGCATCAAATTCCCAGGGAAAAAATTCTCCCAAAAAGGGCCTCCTCCACTCTCAAAGTGAGTGGAGTTCATTTTGGGTGCCAAGGGAGTTCTACCACTTGGGGACCCTGCCAAAAGCCTCTCTCTTTGCCTACTTCTATACTCATCAGTGATGAGATAAGCCCTTTTGCTATTGCTTCAAGCATGGCCTACCACTCAGGGGTGGGAAAAAAACTTGTTAGTGGAGCTTGTTGGTTGGGTTCAAAATTTCTCTAATTATACTTGTTAATCGGTTAAACATTGAAATGAGTCGATTTTGAATGAAATTGGATTTCGTTCATACTCGGCTCGGTTCATTACCTCGGTTCTAAAAATACTTTCAAATTATAAATAAAATAATATTAAATTAAATTGTATCAATTTAGATAAACACCCGATAAGACAAGTATATAGCTTGGTATCCACCCCTGCCTACGACTATACGACTATGCAAGGGAGGAGCACTACGCAGAACAAAAGGTTGCATGGAACTAGTAATTGATTGGAGAGTTTGCCCCCAGGAGTTGGCAATTGCAAGGCCCAATGTAGCTGGATGGGTCACATTCTTGTGTATCCTGTCTTATATATATATATAACTTCCATGGCAGTGCTGCTGTTAGAAATACAATTAATTATAGAACATATAACTTCTGATCTGGGATTGAAAAACATTGATCTTTTCAACGAAAGGAGAAATGCTGTACATTTTCAACCCAAGAAAAAAAATGCTGATAAACCACGGTACACCCCTGCTCTGTGCAAACATTTGCACTTCCTTTTGTTTTATTATACGCTTTTTCTCTCTCTCACAACTACTTGCCTCTAAGCCGATGTCGAAAAAGGAAAAATTCTAAAAGTGAAAAATAGACAAACATAAATGAAATCTCTTATTGTTATTCTATTTGTTCACTGAATTTAGGCTTTGAAATGTTTGTGCTTGGTACCTTATATACTCATGATAAACTCCATTGCAAGGATACAATAAAGTTCATTGCAAGAATACATCAGTTGCCGACAAGACATATGCTGAACTAATGGTTACTGAAACAACAACACTATGCACTTTTAGTTTCTGTTTTTAATAATGAGCAAGAGGAGGATCACGAGGACAGATATTACAATATACAAGGGGAAGCACCTTTTCGAGCAAGTCATGGGATCATAGGGTCTTGAATTTGGACAGATGAGGCAAGCATCATCTTTTGGGGGGTTAGAAAGGGACTCATAAAATTATGCTGCTTCCTTATTGAAGGCCTCGATTTGGTAGAGGGGAAAAGGGTGATGTGATGAGCTCGGGAGCACGATTATGGATTTGAATCCTCTCCGTGGAAACATTATTTACACAGCGTGTCTTGCCTGCAGAGAATCCGGATCCCTAAATTATATATTTAAAGAATTATGCATATGTGCTAGTGCATCAATTTGTGCCGTGGTGACCCCTCTCCTTTTTTCCCCTTTTCATTATTGATATTCTTCCCTTGTCTCTACTACGCTTTTCTAAGAAGGAAAGGCACAAGCTAGCGCTAGGGTTTTTATTTCTCTTTTTTTTTCAACTGAGGCCTTTTTTTTCTCAAGAACAATGGATGCGAGATAAACGCACAAGAGTCCTAAATTTCTACATGACCGATATTTAAATTATGTTCTTCTTGAAATAAATAGCTGAGCTTCTGTCATTGCTTCCAAAATAAAGTCCTAAATTTCTAGAGTGTATCAATTTAGGCCCGTTTGGAAAACAATGTTTCCCAAATTTCTATAACATTTTATGTCCTGCCACATATTTTTTCCAATCGTTAATAATTATCCTGTGGAAGTTTTAAATCCAGCAACCACCACAGATTTAACAGAAGAAAACTATTTAAAAAAACGACGTTATTTACTAGCCCAACTTGTGACACTGTTACGTGTCCAGAGAGCATGCATCTCCCCCCGTACTGCACTCGGCCGCAGATATTTTTCGCCTGCGAAACTAAAGATTTCCCACTGGGAAAATGGAAAATGGAAAATGTGTCGATGTCCCATGTTCCAAGAGGATTTTCGGAATCATCCAATCGACGGCAAGTCGCGACCAATCATAATTCGGATGATACCTTTTCCGCGTAGGATCACACGGATTCGTATAATTGTATCCTCTGATTTTGCTATAATAGTAAAAAGTAAGAGTGGCACAGGGGAATAAGATAACAGAGAATAAATCTACAGAATAACAGAGAATAAATCTACAGAATAAAGTCGACAAAGGTTTTTTTTTCGCGGATTTGGGAGTACATTTGAAGTTAAGTAAGTCTAACTGTACATTAAGGGTTTTGTCGATGCACAACACCCAGGGCGTTCTATCGAGCTTATGAAAATAATAAAGAGGGATAATAACACATCTAGAGATTTTATTATCGTGGACAATGAATTTACGAGAGGTGTGAAAAAGGAGTCTTCTATTGTTGTTGTTTTCGGAGACACGCATGCCCCCTAATTTATATATATCTAAGGGGTGTCAGTTAATACTTGAATAGAAGCCTTCCTTCTTCAGGCATGTGTCCTTTGCCCTATCTTGAACTGTTGCGTCCTTCATCAACCGTCGTAAGTTGGCAGGTGTGTTATTAACTGCTCTGACGCGTTAGACTAAAGGATCACGTGGTAAACCAACAAGACCCCGACCAATTAAACTATGTTCTAAAAAATGTATAGCCATTGGCCGAGGACTAGTAATTATTACACCTTACTAGTCATCAACAGGTTTGACTGGTCGACGACCAGTTATGTTAAATAAAGCATATCTCTCTCTTGTTGAAAGCGTAACTAGATTTAATGAGTCCTATTAAGGTAGTTGGTTAACAATGGCTAAATGGGCCTAAATAAAATTCTATTTTGGTTTTTCTTGACCGAAAATGCTAACCTAGTCACAGCGCAACCGAGAGTACGTACGTGTAGTGTACAAGTATATAATACTATTTATGTGGTATTTACATCTTTTTAGAGGTGGTATGTATAATTTTTTAGACATACTCCTTTTTATGTGCGAATATGAAAGTATTTGCAAAATATGTTAAAAACTATGGACTCTCTTGTAAATTTTTCGTGTGGTTCGTATTTGAGTATCTTATAATTAGTATATGAGTATACCCAAAGTGATAAAGGAGTATATCTAGTTCTTTTAGGTGGTGTATCAGATGTGAGAATAACTATACCCGGGAGTGAAATGAATTAATCCTATGTATGTGTGTGTGTACACTTCTCAATTACTTTTTAAATCAAAAAGAAAAGGAGAAAGATTAACCTCTAACTTCTCTTTTCTTTGCTCCTAACTCAAACCTAACTAATTAACTTGTTTTGTTTGAGGAGTGGAATGGGTTGATCCACCAACTCATCCCTCGTAATCATAATGTTAGTGTGAAATGAGGGATTGTGTCATCCCACAAAATTGATGGATGGTCCCATAATAGATCAACCCATTCTAGGATGAGGTGATCCTTCCAACTAAACATCCCATAATTGATCGGCGGAAGGAGAGGTGCACCATTATACTCCTTTGCATTTTAAATTGCATTATTAGTTTTACTGCTTATTTAGCTTCCCTTATCTCCACGTGGGTTGTGACATGACGCCCCTCCACGTCAGTAGGGAGAGATGGCATGAGACGGTCCACTTATGTGACGCGCGTCACTAGAGTTGGGATTTGGATTATTTTTTTGGGTCAGTTCGAAGCCCGATCAACACAGCACGGTCTAAACACGACACGACACGGCATATGATATGCCGAACCGGCCGGCACGAATATTAACTCGACGCGTGGTCTCCTTCCGTTTTAATGGCTGGCCTAGCCTGGTCGTCGCAGCGCTAGCTAGCTAGTTGGCTGTGCACGGAAGCTTCTGGACGTGGATTCCTAGGATCCTATCCTCTACAGGAATTACAGTGCAAACAGTATCCTGTAAATGTATTGAAACCGCTTCCGGATTCGTACACGGTAGGCCTCTCGTGCCGACTTCGTGCGTGCGAACACGGGAAAGCGAGTTGAGATGGGAGACTAGGAGTATTCAATAATCATGAGGCTAGTGGAACAAAAAATGGGTTAAGCTAGCTACTTGTCAGGTTGTCAGTCCACTGGTCGGCAACGTATGACCAGAGCAGTAGAGCGTGTAATGTTCGTCAGTCCTACGAGTCTTTGTTGTTAATCCTATCTTTATCTTTATATTTTAGAGGAAAAAACTCGTATTAACTACGATTTTGTTTGTTAGTACGTCTTGAATTGGAACTAAATGGTAACTTAATGTCGTTTTTCCCCTGGTCAGTGGTCACTGAACTTCACACGAAAAGAAAGATCACTTTTTAGCTAGGCATGCTGACAAGCAAGTCATGAATATGTTTACACGTGCCTGCGCTCCTACTATCTGGGTCTAGTAGTTAGTACCAGTAGTATCTCTGTACCAAAGAACTATTTCTATCATCAAATGGGACAAATTTTTGAAATGACCAACTTACTCAAGGGCAAGGCATGCATTTTCTCTCGTCTCCATCCGTCCGATTACGACGGCTGGAGACTCCCCTGTTCATACGTAAAACACTTTCCAGTACAGAGCTAGAGGAAATATATTGGGTTGTATGCATCAAATGTTTTACCTAAAAGACTAAGCTCACAAGAAAAACAGACAATTCATTTATACTTCAACACTCTTTCTCACATATAGGTTCTCTTATGCCTAAAGTGTGGAACAGAAATGTGCTGCAATTATTGTTTTTTTTAATTACGTCAGCTGAGTTTTTAATTACGTCAGCTGAGTCTTGGTCTCAAGACCTCTTGACTCTGATACAATATTGAGTTGCATACACCAATCAATTCACGCAAAAGCCTAAACTAATGAGGAAAACAGACAATCCACTTATACTCCCTCCGGCTCAAAAAAAAAACAAGTCGTTTAGAACATCGACACGGTCCTGAAAATACAACTCTCACCACTAATTACTATTGTAATATATTTGTAAAACTCGATAAAATTATAATATTATGAAAGTACTTTTGAAGACAAATCTACACATATGATTATCATATATCTAATATAAATATTTTTAAAAATATCAATGGACAATATTTTTAAAGGTACTTTAACAAAATGTACTTGCAACTTTGGTGGAGGAGCTAGCCTTTTTCTCTAGTCGGCAGCATCCAAGCAGGCTAGGTCGTTTTTTTTGGTTGTATGTGAAAGGAAAACCTAGCGTGTCCGGCGTCTCGCTGGCAACATAAAAGCCAGTGCCTTTTGTGGCCATTTGCGAGCCAACCGCACGCCTTCTTGTTCCCATAGCACTATTGCTCATGAGCAGCCACACGTGTTCCTAAGTAGGTGAGGATATCGATCCAAGTACTTGTTATCAATTTTTCAAAAAAAATATTACCGTTTGATTTACTATTATTTTTATTTATAGTTTAAAAGCATTTATCACCTTCATTTGAAATTTACTCATTTTAATGTTTAACTAATTAACAAGTGTAATTCGAGCAATTTTGAATCGAGCCAACGAGGATCAACGAGACTTAATAACGAGCTTTTTTAGAACCCTATTCGCAAGTCTCTTACTGTTCAATTAGGAATAGGATACTATGTTTCGAAAGCTTTGCCGAATTGGCATGTAGTTGCATCATGCGTGATTGACTAGTTTGGTCTTAAGCATTTCCAGTCGGCAACATTCATTCAATTGAACGGGCACTGGAACGGGCAGAATCTCATAGCATGGTTTTGTCGTGGCAAAATTGAAATCCCAGCGTGGATTTTGGGAGGGAAAAAAGAGAGAAATTATGTTGAATATTTGTGTGCTCTTGAATTGATGTTAGCCATGGGCGACTATGAACTGTGAAGAAACCCCTACAATCAAGTGTTGTTGCTCTGCGTTGTAGTTCGAGAACCTACCCAATTTACCGGGACTCAACTTAATTTTTAAACTTTTGTCTAGATAGCAAAACCACGTTGTCCAATTTTTGCGATGAATCAATACGTTCTACAAATTATAAGATAGCTGCGTCGTGTTATAGACTCTTTTTTAAACTGTCTCGTAACACCATCCGCAGCTTTATCAAACATCTGCAGGTTACCATTTATTTATAGTTTTATACCCCACTTATCCTGTCGCGCTTGCAGCTCTCAAACGGGAAGAAGCCATCGAAAGCCTAATTAGGGTATGTTTGGTGAGGATATGGTTTTCCTGAAAAGCAATTTCCGGCTGGACTGCAGGGCTACATGACTGAACGGCTGAGCTGAAAAAGTTTGTTGTTTGGTTGTCTGGATTTTAGGTAAGTTGGATACGACTTTTGAGATGAGAAATATCTGAAATACCATGAGACAAGTAATGGCTTATTTGATACCGTTTAACGGCATTTAACGACAATTAACAACTAACACAATCGACGACATTTAACGACGACTACCACAATTAACACAATTGATCACATTTGACAACGACTACCGTAATTAGCGCAATTGATCGCATTTGACGACGACTACCGCAATTATCGCAAACACGATTGATCGTATTTGACAACGCAATGTACCACAATTAACGCAATATTTGTGTGACTACAATTTATAATTTGAAAGAGGTCTAAAGCTAAGGAGGATATCGTAGGATTTGTTTCCAAATCCGACGGCCTCGCGGCCATGCATGCATCTCCGTTCCGGCCCACTGCTCCTGCTGCCAAAGGCTCCACTTTCGTGGACGTTCTCATGACGAGCGAGCGAGCGCATGCCGTGTGGCCACGACGGCGTCCACGTCGGCAACACGCGGCCGCTGAGCCGCATGCATGCGACTGAGGCCAGCCGGCAGCGGTTGCCGTTTAGAAATTTGAAATAAAAAGGCAGCAAGCTTTATTTAGTACCACTATATATAGTATAAAATTATGTTTCTCGAAAATTGAAATTTTGGTACAGAATTGCAACCGCACGCATGCGCTCTGCTTGCCAACTCGGTGCCGTTTAGAAACTTGAAATAAAAAGGCAGCAAACTTTATTTGGTAGCACTACATATAGTATAAAATTAAGTTTCTCAAAAATTGAAATTTTAGTACAGAATTGCAACCGCACGCATGCATTCTGCTTGCCAACTCAGTGCCATTTAGAAACCTGAAAAAAAAAAAAAAGCAGCAAGCTTTATTTAGTAGCACTACATATAGTATAAAATTGGGTTTATCGACAATTGAAATTTTAGTACGTAATTGCAACCGCACGTATGCATTCTGCTTGCCAACTCGGTGTCGTTTACAAACTTGAAATAACAAGTCCAATGTCCCTACTTTGCTATGGATTTTTTTTAAAAAAATTATATCTTCTCAACCGTCGTCGTGCTCAGCCTACAACGCAAGTGATCCGTCGGTAACTCGTTCTTGGAAAGATCAATGGAATCTTTGGGTTTTTTACGCACCAACTTGAGCAGTTGGGGTGTGGGGGAGTGGAGAGGAGGCTATAGGTGGTCAACCGTACGTACGGAAGGAACCAAGAAAGAACGAGATCTAACGGCTCACATCGCATGAGGGAGAACGGGCCATCACCAATTCATTCTTTTAAGTAGTGGAGAAAAGACAGCAAGTTTTATTTGGTAGCTATAAAATTAGGTTTACAATTGAATTTTTAGTAACAGAATTGCAACCGCACGCATGCATTCCGCTTGTCAACTCGGTGCCGTTTAGAAACCTGAAGTAAAGGGGCAGCAAACTTTATTTAGCAGCACTGCATATAGTATAAAATTAGGTTTCTCAGAAATTGAAATTTTAGTAATAGAATTGCAACCGCACGACATGCATTCTGCTCGATGCTATTTAGAAACCTAAAATAAAAAGACAGCAAGTTTAATTTAGTAGCACTACATACAGTATGAAATTAGGTTTCTCAATAATTGAAATTTTAGTAACAGCAACGGACGCGTGCTCCTTTACCATTCTTTAATTCTTAATTATTCTAATTTTCAATAATTCTAATTTTCTCAATAATAAGAACGGTTGAACGGTTTCTCAATAACTCTAATTTTCAAAAAAAAATATATATATACTCCTATGTTGAACGGTTGCATGAGCGAGCCCGTGGTCGACTAGAGCAGATTCGTTTCCTATTGTCTTAACTGGCCCACATTAATCATCATGGTCACAAAGACCCTATTTTTCTCCATGGAGAGAGAAGAAAAGGTCAAAAAGACATGCAGAAACATGAATAGCCCCGCTCATTCCCCAAAAAACGAAAGAAAGAAACAGGAACAATACTCCTGCCAATTCACAGAATAAGTTATTTTAGAGTGTGTATAGTTAAATTTTGAAAACTTTCGCTATCGATATTTTAGTAAATATTTTGATTAGATACGCGAAAATCATGTGTAGATTCGTCTTGAAATGTGTTTTCGTAATATTACAATTTTATTAGATTTTACTAATATAATATAATAGTAATTAGATTTCAAAGTTGTATTTTAAAAATTATATTGATGACTAAAACAATTTATTATTTTTGCTAACTCGAGGGACTAGCGGTAGTATTGTAGTAAGTTTCAGGGTCTCGGGCAAAACCGTGGGCTGGGGAGATCGACGGAAGCGCGTCGTCTGCGTGCGAAAAGCGGTTTTTGGCAGCAGCGTCAGCGACCGCTCGAGGCGTGGGCGGTGGTGGTGACGTGCGGCCGTCGCGAGCGCAACCGGATGACGCCGACTTCCTTGACCCGATGAGCGACCGACCTCCCCCAAACATTTGGCGATCAACGCGGGGCCTCCGTCGTCGACAGCGAGAGAATTACCATCTGATCTCGCGCGCGGCGACGGTAACGTTGTCCATGCATGTAATGTAATCCGACGTATCTAGCTCCTCCGCTGTTCTATCGCGAACATTCAGTCAGAACAGAATGATGGGCTTTTATCTATCTTGCCACGAAGCTCCATTGAAATTCTTTTTACCAATGGATGCACGCATTGTGTCGGTGACTTTTTATCTCTACTGTTTAAAGGAGCCGGTCATCATCCCTTCTTTCAGTTCCTATCCCACCTCTCATTGAAAACCAACTAATACAGAAACCAACTTCCTAAACCAGTTCCTAACAAACTCTACCCCCATCTCTTCGAACAAATCCACACCCTTATCTATTCAAGCAAATCCATCCAACATTAGTACAAAATAAATTATCATGGATGCTTTGTACCTATATGTGTTGTCCTTATCACAGATAATTCATTTGTAAATGTATGTGATACGTAAGTATCATCAGACGGTCTATAAATAAAACCGTAGTTCTCAAGAATAACCGCCTTTGTTGTAATTCACTTTCACTACTACACAAAACCTCATCACAGACGATTATAAACCATCATCACATACGGTTCTATTCACGAACCGTCTGTGATAGCGTTTTCTATTACAAAAAAAACACAAATGGGTTTTTACCTCGTCCCGAGCCTCGCGAATTAATATGATATAGATTTTCGGATTGAACTTTTCGTTAGTTTTTCCACAATAGCCATAGCATCAACTCAATTAATTCACAGAGCAATAAAAACAACACAGCATCATCCGCATCACAGTAGCATCAACTCAATCCATTCACAGAGCACTAACACATCACAGTAGTAATCCACATCACAGAGCAAAAGGGGGAGTAGAGAGAGTGAGGTCGTGGGAGGCCGGCGACGACGAGGCCAGGGCGAGGTGGAGGAGGCCGCGGGCGATGAGCTCAGGGGAGGATGGGGCAACGAAGTGGAGGAGACCGGGGGCGACGAGGTCGTGGGAGGCCGACGACGACAAGGCTGGGGCGAGGTGGAGGAGGCCGAGGACGACGAGCTTAGGGGAAGACGGGGCGACGAAGTGGGGGAGGTCGTGGGAGGCCGACGACGACGAGGCTGGGGCGAGGTGGAGGAGGCCGCAGGCGACGAGCTCGGGGGAGGCCGGAGCGCAAGGTCAGGGCGAGACGGAGATGGTAAAGGAGGAGATGGAGATGGCAAATGAGGAGATGATGGACTCTGTTAATATAAAGAGATTTTCGGGTAGCCCGTCCATTAAGTGCAAATTTTCGTTTTCCCGTTCAACAAAACAAAAGTATCATAGACGGTTTTATACAAAAACTGTTTGTGATGACATATCACAGACGGTTCATATCATGAACCGTCTGTGATAAGCATCTCATCACAGACGATTTGTATTAAGAATCGTCTATGATCTTGGATTTTTATCATGGTAAACAATACTCTACCGTGGTAGGATTTGGGCAACCAATCATCTCCTGCGGCAGCTAATTCTCTGCCGCGGCATACAATCCTCTGTCGTGGTAGTCAATCCTCTGCCCATCAATTGTGTGCAGCGGCAGAGGATTGTGTGCCGCAGCAGAGTATTAACTGTCACGGCAGAGGATTATGTGCCGCGGCAGAGGATTGGCAGCCCAAATCCTACCACGGCAGAGTATTGGCTTCCATGGTAAAAATCAAAAAGATACTTATCACAGACGATTTGTATTAAGAACCGTCTGTGATGAGATGCTTATCACAGATGGTTCCTAATACGAACAAGAACCTTCTGTGATGACTTAGATTATCATAGACATTTCTTCTTAAGAACCGTCTGTGATACTTCACAAACGGTTCATGTATCATGAACCGTTTGTGATAGTCTATTTTCACAGACGGTTCTCTTGTAGTAGTGTTTGAGTTGTTCTTAAGTATCACATATTTGTTGCAATTCACTTTGAGTTGTAATCAAATTACTTTGTAATTAGATCATTAAAGTGACTTTGTAATTGATATTGAGTTTGTAAATCACTTTGAGTTGTTCTATATCAAATCAATTGTGATATATCTGTTTTCTGCTTGCTTATTTTCAGAGTGCGTGACAAGCATTCTCTGAGGCTAGTCGAAAAATTAAAATATATTTAGGTATAGAACGAATATCACAAACGATTTTGTGGAATAAACCGTCTATGAATGATACTCACAGACAGCTACTACTAACAACCGTCTGTGATATGTATCCAATCACAAACGGTTACCACTAACACCCGTATGTGATATATATCCAATCACAGACGACTACCTCCAATAACCGTCTGTGATATGTCACATATCACAGACGGCTACTATCAAAAACCGTATGTGATATGAAGAATATCCATCTGTAATTGTATGACTTCATAGACGATTTCTATAAAAAAAATGGTCTGTCATATGTGAAATATCACATACGATGTTTTGTTGAAACCGTCTGTGAAATCATACTATCACAGACGGTTTCATAGGAAACCGTCTATATTGAGATTTTTCATAGACAGCTCATAAACCATCTGTGATAATCGTATGTTATCACATATACATAGTGATAACGGTTTAAAGCCGCTTGTGATAACTCTCTGTAGTAGTGCAATAAGCTTACACATCATCATGTCCTTTCCTAGATTAGCTTCACATGGGAAGGCAATACATAATGGTTTCATGCCTTCGTTCCATGTGCCCCTCGTATGGCCTCACTCAAATGATTATTGTCACTCAAATGATTATTATCGTAGATTAGCTACTGCACTGTAACTAACGTATGAAGGAATTAAACACACGAGTCCGAACACATGAGTCCGACGATGCATTGTCGATCCCTATTCCTTTGCCTAGCTTGTCTCGTGAGATCATACCAGTCGCCGAGGACGTCCAGCCAAGCCATGCATCCATGTATTAAACCCTGCTCGAAGTTTGTATGTTCAGTCTTGGTTTTGATTTCAAATTTAAACACGAGTAATACTTGTGTGTCAAGAGAGATCAAGTTGATGTTGAGATGTCTTACAGAATGTGTCAGTATCATTTATAATTTTAAGTATATTATAGCATGTAATATAATTTTTTTATCCATTGTAAATTACCTCGACGGCCGTGTTCATCGGAGCTCGGAGGCATGGCGGCGGAGCTAATGACACGTGACGTCAGCTAAGCGAAGCCAGGCTAGCGCCTTGTAGCGGATCCGAGGATGTGGCGTAGGCTTAGGTCCTGTTTGGTACAGCTTCCACTCCCAACTTCTTAATAGATTTTCGTGAAATCGTACCAAACACTTTGATTCTCAAAACCACTAGATTCTGCTTCTCGTGAGGAGCTGTTTCGAAAATGAACTAGCAACGAGAAGTAGTCTTCCATCAGATTCTCGTGAGAATACAATCTTCAGAAATGAAAATACCCTTTGAAGTTGAAGATTTTTATCCGCAAATGCCACTGAGTTACACAAATACAATTGAAGTATTACGCCCAGGGGTGATATAGTCTATTTGCGCCTAATCCTCACTTATATGGTTTTTGAAGTCAATCTACCAGTCAAATAGTTTCAACAGAAAACTTTAAATTATTAGAGAAGTGAATTCTCAGATAATCAAAAATAAAATCTGAAAAATAAGGATCCAGAGTTACCAAACAGAACGTTGGGCCGACTACGGTGGCTTGACGTACTAGCTTTTTTCCGTAGCAAAAGACTAGTACACGATATATATGTGGCACTGCTACGTACAGGTGAGCAAGGACAACACCTCCGGATTTCCCTTTAATCAAGTGGGACGGAAGTGCAAGCGAGTAGTGCCGTAACATGCTCTACATATCTCGGAGAGGATAAGATAAAATCACGGAAAAATTACATAGTCATATATAATTTTTAATATAAATAATATCATAGATAATTCTTGTTTGAAATCGTATGTGATTCACAAAAAAAATTAAACGTTTGCGCGGGAGGCGAAATATTTTTACGCTATTCTTATATATTATACCCATCCATGTCTTGTCTTCCATCATTCTCTCCCTCTCCCCTCTCCACGCTAAGTACCGGCGACTGCCCTCGATTCCCCAACGCGGTTCGGCAAAGAGACGCAACCGACAACGAGGAGGAGGAGGAGGGACGCTCAAGAGCTCCATGTCTGATCGCGGAAGGTTGACACACGTCTGAAACCTGTTGTTTCACAGCGCCTCCGGTGGCAGGGCGCTGCGGCTCGACCAGTACCGCCAGATCTGATCGTCCCCCATCCCGACCTCAAGTGAGTACGAAGTTTTGCCCCCAAATATCTATCCAATTTTCCTTCTCACTCTGATTTTGTCTCATCCATCCCATTAGATTTTGTTCTCAGTGAGGACCTCCATCTGTAGTCGACAAGGGAGGCCGATTCGGTTCAAGATGGACGTCTCTACTTGACCTCGTCCTTGTTAGAGTGTGAGCCATTGATTGAGAGAGAGAGGGGTATCCTTTAATTACCTTATTGCAAACTATCGAAAGAGTATATGGAAACTACTGTCCATCAATTGATTGGTTTAACTCTAAATTCGATATATATTTTTTGCATAGAAAAACTTTTACAAACAGTTTTTACTTAAAAATCCGTCTTTGATAGCTTTTTTCACAAACGGTTCAAAAACCGTCTGTGATGACCTCATATTATTACTGACTCATAAACTCAGATAGCTCATGAAACCTGTCTACGATGATATATTTGAACTGTTTGTGAAGATCTTTTCTGTAGTAGTGCTTTCGCCGTCGAAAAACTGATCTCAAGCATGGTTCCTATCAAATGTGTTTCCATTTTCTTAATAAAACAGTGACCTTCTTAGGGAATATTAAACTGTGCAGACAAGATAGCAAGTAGATTCATGAATCAGTACAATAGGGACCATCGATCTATAAGTGTGCGGCCAAGACCGACTTCTTGACTGTGATTGTTATGTCCTTGTTGAGACTAACAGTTTAACAATCTATGCTTTTGGTTTTTGATGCGCATCAATTACTCTGACGTGACTTCCTAACTAGCTAGTAATTAGAGATCTAGAACAGTTTTGCTATTGTGGACAGTAATTAGAGATCTAGAACAGTTTTGCTATTGTGGGCCGGTTTTGCGAAAGACATCGAATATTTCCTCTGATTTATTTCAGTCAACAATTTCCACTGTTTAGGCATATCTAGCCAAGCATCTTGTATTTATAGACAGAAAATTATGAAGTAAAAATAATAATATGAAACTAAAATACTCTTATCAAGACAAACATCTTGGGACAGCTAGCTGACCAAATTTAAAAGTCAGTGGTCAACCCTACTTTGCATTAATCCCAATGATATGCAAGATACTTTTCGGTTTATTTTTATTACTAACAAAATGGTTAATACCTATATATAAAATTCTTAGTTCAAATATAATTTTTATAGCAACTATGTATGTTATTTCCCTCCCCAAAAATAAATTTTGTGTTCCATTTTTTAGCAAGCAACAAGTATCTAACGACGAGCTTTAAAAACTCAGTTACTATCGGCAGTGACAGTCTTTTTGCCACTCATAGGTGTAGTTACTCTCTATTTTGTATCTCACGATGTAGAGAATATCTTGCGCAACCGAGAGTATGTATATATATTATACGAGTATATAATGCTATTTATGTGGTATTTATATATTTTTAGGGGTGATATGTATAATTTTTTAGACATACTCCTTTTATATGTGAATACGAAGGTATTTACAAAATATGCTAAAAACTATAGACTCTCTTGCAATTGTTTTGTGTGATTCGCATTGGAGTATCTTATAATTAGTATATGAGTATACCCAAAGTGATAAATGAGTATGTCAAGGTTCTTTTAGGTGCTATATCAGAGGTGAGAGTAACTACACCCGGGAGTTATATATATATATATAGAGAGAGAGAGAGAGAGTAATAATTGGACCAAATACTTTATATTTGGTATCCACCTCTTGGTAGAGTTGTGGAGTTGTGGGTGTATGACTCCACCCATCAAGATTCAAATCTTGGTGCCAATTTTTATACACACATGAGTGCATTTCAGTAGAAACTTTGTGAGATTACGGATTTATCCCCGTCATTTGTATGTTTAAGCGTGTGCTAAGGCCTAAGGGGACACACTCGCATGTGTATGTGTGGTGGTGTGTGTATGCATGTGCATCTACCTTGTAATCGCAAAAAAAATACTTCATATTTGTACGCCAATTGATTTTAGCCCACTCTCACACGTCCCACTCCCCAGTTCACTCGAGTAGCGCGACACAACAACCCATCCACCCCCTATTTGAAATGGTACATTGGCTCATCCGAAGACTCCACCTCAAATGTTCAAATACTAACCAACATCCTTAGTTTCTTACAATCTTGACTATATTCAAGAGGCGTGCTGACAGCTGGCACAAGAGACCGAGTGAGACGAGGCTCCTCGGCTAGCGAGGACAAGGCATGCAAGGACTGCCTCGGCTAGCGAGGACAAGGCATGCAGGGACTGCACCGGCGCATAAAGGTTGTGCATGTTAGAGTTTAGATAACAAAGGTGCTTTCCAAGTCATGAAAGAATTGTTGGGTTAAATTGTAATTTTTATAATTATTTTGTAATCTATCTAAATTATTTTCGATGTTATCTCTAATACAAATAATTTGTTCTCTAGTTTTTACTATTTTTGGCCTTTGCTTTTTTCTATTGAAAAATATTTTACTAATTCCGAACACTCTTGTTGTAAATACTAGATCAGCCAATGACTATCGGTTGTAAAAAATCTCACACACTATGGTTATATACACCAATGGTCAAAATAGAGAGCTTCTCTGCTATAATTGCTGGTATTTAGGAATAACTGACAACATAGAGTGTAATAAAATGGCAAAAATTAAGAAAACACAAATCTAAAAGAAAATAAGTGAAAATTAACCGAAGTCACTGCTCTAGCCCGCTTTCCAACCAGGGTCAGGTTTTATCCAAACCAGGAATAAATAGGAAGCCATGGTTATGTTGTTTGTGTGTGCAGGATCTGAGGCTAAAACATAATCTATCAACTTTAACCCTAACTCAAAAATGAACATCTAATCTAAACATTAGGGTGGAAGCGTGATTACATACCCGATGTCGGTGTTCCCATCACAGCTTGAGGCTTGATCGAGGTCGGCGCAGGAGCAAGCACCGAAGCGTCGGCGTGAGGTGGAGCAATGTCGAGACGGCGGCGCAGAGCTTCGATCTTCGCTCACAGCAGTGTCCGTAGAGATCAGATCTTTTCTTTGGATTCTCGTAGCCTAGAGATATATCACCTTGGCCTGCCGAGTCCAAAACTATTAAATAGCACTGCGTGAAACAGGACCGAAACCAATTCGTTGGTTGTGCCCCTAATCAGGGCGTGAGTGGGCGTTGCCCCTCCTAAAGTCTCAGGGTGGTTAGCCGAGATCAACCCAACATTCTCCCATTTGATCGTAAGGCTAACATCATAAGCCCATCCCCAATAAAATAGCATACCAAGGTAATACGTCGCATGGCCAATGAAGGGCCATACAACACCAGTACCTATAGTGTATTGTCCTATCTTTGAAATGAATATTCATCACACTTAATGGGAGTTGGTTTGTTTTAAGGTCCTTTTATCCAGAATCAAAGGCTTTTCAATAGACCCATGCCGGCAACATGATCACGATAGATATTGGGTGGTAAGCCTTTAGTAAGCGGATCCGCAAGCATTGACTTAGTACTAATATGCTTGATACTAATGGTTTGATCCTGGATTCTATCTTTCACAACATGGTACTTAATGTCAATGTGTTTGGTAGCACCACTTGACTTGTTGTTACTCGCGTAAAAGACTACGGGTTCATTATCACAGTATAAAGTGAGTGGTTTAGAAATGCCACTGTCTACCACTCTTAGTCCCAGAATTAAGTTCTTAAGTGATACAGCCTGCCCGGTAGCCCCATAACATGCCACAAACTCAGCTTGCATCGTTGAAGATGTCATAAGGGTTTGTTTGGAGCTTTTCCATGAGATAGCTCCTCCGGCGAGTGTGAAGATATAACTTGACGTGGATTTCTTAGTATCAACACATCCCGCAAAATCTGAATCTGAATAAACAATAACTTCAAGGTTATCGAATTCTTTTATGTGAGTATGAAATGTTTAGTAGCTTGCATATAACACAAGACTTTCTTAACGGCCTTCCAGTGGTCCGGTCCTGGATTTGACTGATATTTGCCAAGCATTCCGGTTACAAAAGCTAAATCAGGGCACATACTTACTTGAGCATTCATGATGCTTCTGACAGCTGAAGCATAACGAACCGACTTCATCTGATCAATTTTATATTGGTTCCTTGGACATTGAAATGTCACAAGCTTATCGCCCTTAACAATAGGAGCAGGCAAGCCAGAGCACTTATGCATATTATATCTCTATAGTACTATGTCAATGTATGCCTTTTGACATAAACCTAATACTCTTTTGGACCTATCTCGGTGAATCTCAATGCCAAGAACATAAGAGGCATCACCAAGATCCTTCATATCAAAATTAGATGAAATAAATCTCTTGGTCTCAAACAACAAATCCTTATCACTGCTGGCCAATAAGATGTTATCCACATAAAGCACTAAGATGGTGAATTTACTCCCCTTGAACTTAACATATATGCAGTTATCAACTTCATTTTCCTTAAATCCAAAATTCCTTATGACCTTATCGAATTTTTGGTACCACTGCCTCGACGCTTGCTTTAAGGCATAAATCGATTTCTTAAGTTGACATCCCATATGCTCCTTGCCCTCCACGACAAAACCTTCCGGTTGAGCCATGAAAATATTTTCTTGCAAGTCGCCATTAAGAAATGTTGTCTTAACATCCATCTAATGTAGTTCTAACTCATAATGAGCTACAAGTGCTATAATGATTCTGAATGAATCCTTAGTTGAGACAAGAGAAAAGGTGTCATTATAGTTAATCCCTTCTCTTTGTATGAAGCCTTTTGCTACGAGTCTTACTTTGAACCTTTTGACATTTCCCTTAGAGTCATACTTGGTTTTGTAGATCTATTTACAACCTGCTGTTTTGACTCCGTCATGAATTTCTACTAAGTCTCATACATCATTGGTTCTCATAGACTTCAGTCCATCCTTCATGGCATCAAGCCACTTAGAAGAATGTTCACTCATCAATCATCATGGCCTCCTTATAAGAGGTGGGATCATCTACCTTCCCTATATCATTAATATCATAATTCATATAAACAACATAATAATATGGGATGGCATACCTTCTCTCCCGCTGTGAACTTCTAATAGGTTCAACAACTATTGTAGGAGACTGCTGTGGTTCATCATTAGGTGTGACATTAGAAATTTCAGAGACCTCAACAGTGGGTGTAGCAACAGTATTCGGTACTGGAGTTGCAATCTCCTGAAGCACAGGAATAAAGGTCTCTGGGATAAGTGATGAAGGAACATAAACCCGCTTCGCTTCAAGATCTATTTTTCTAGGCTCTAGGTCCTCGTCATTCTCTAAGAACACATCATGTCTTGTTTCTACAAACTTAGTTATCCTATCAGGACAGTAAAAACGATACCCTTTGGATCTTTCAGGGTACCCAATAAAATAGCAACTTATTGTCTTAGGATCAATTTCTCAATATGTGGATTAAACATCTTAGCTTCAGCACGACAACCCCACACTCTTAAATATTTCAAACTCGATTTCCTCCCAGTCCATAATTCATAGGGTGTCCTAATCACCGATTTACTGGGAACCCGATTAAGAATATGTGCAGCCGTTTTTAGTGCTTCCATCCACAAACCAGTTGGTAAACTAGAATAGCGAAGCATGCTCCGTACCATATCCATAAGTGTACGATTGCGTCTCTCAACTACCCCATTCTGCTGATGTTCACCTGGTGTAGAATACTGGACAATAATGCCTTTTTCCTAAAAGAACTTAGCGAAAGAGTCAGGAATTTGCCCATAAGAGGCATGTCTCCCATAATATTTTCCTCCACGGTCTGATCTTACCACTTTAATTCTTAAGTTGTGCTAATTTTCAACTTCAGCCTTAAATATCTTAAATTTGTCAAGTGACCCAGATCGGTCTTTAATGGGAAAGATATAACCATAACTGGAGAAATCATCAGTGAATGTGATAAAGGAATCAAAACCAACCACTAATGTCACACGAAAAGGACCACAAATATCAGTATGAATTAATTCTAAGAGCCTTGTGCTACGAGTGAATCCCTTCTTTATTTGCTTTACATATTTTCCTATAATGCAATCAATGCAGTGGTCTGAGTCAGAGAAATCTAATGGGTGAAGTATTTCTTCCTTAATGAGACGCTCCATTCTCCCCTTTAAAATGTGGCCTAAATGACAGTGCCATAATTTCAATGAAGTCTCATCATTCTTTTTACGCTTAGCATCACACACATTCAAAGATACGTGAGATTCAGTAAGAGAAAGCATATAGAGCTTGTTTTGTGTAAAAGCAAAACCAACATCATTTGAATTAAATGTAATAATGCATTTATTGTTACCAAAATTACATTTAAAACCATCATCGCCCAATAAAGAAACCGAAATCAAATTCCTCCTGATGAAAGGAACATAGACTACATTATTGAGACGAACTATGAAGCCGCTATCTAAGACCAATGAAACAGATCTAACTTATTCTACTTTGGCCCCTTTCTTAGTGTTCTCGCGGTAAGGAATTCATGTAAAGAGTTGGTAACATGCACAGTTGCACTTGAGTCAATCCACCAAGAATTAAGGGAAAAATCAGCATAAAGAGTTTCATCAATGAACGTTATTGTATCGTTACCCTTCTTGGCGAGCTACTTCAGAAAACCAACATAATCCTTCTGGAAATGCCCTGGTTGTTTGCAGAAGTAACATTCATTTCCATTAAGTGCTCCAGCGGGAGCAATATGGGGCTTAGGTGCATTGTGCGCCTTAGCCCTGATTTATTTAATTTGGAGAGAATTGCAGTTTTTTATTGTATTTGAAGTCCCCTGAGAACTTCCTTTTGCTAGAACCGCCAACTTGATTCATAAAATCTTTCCTTTCGGTCCTTATTCTCTATTCCTCCTGGACACACATGGCGATTAAATCGCTCATGCTCTATTTTTCTTTCTGAGTATTATAATTTATCTTAAATGCAGTGTACTCAGAAGGAAAAGAAGTCATAATAAAATGAACTAGGAAACCATCAGATATCTTCATGTCCATGCCCTTGAGATTGTTATGTTCTCTTATGCTGCTGAACTTGTCATACTTAGTGGATAAGAGCCTCTGGATTAAAGTACTGACATAAACTTTTTTGGAGTCTTTGAATTTCTCCTCAACTGAAGCCAAGTATTCCTTAGCATTTTCGGAATCAGGGATTGCTCCCCTGATCCCAACTGAGATAGAGGTCTTCATGATCATTAGTTACAGGCGGTTGGACCGCTCCCATTTTTCAGCATTAGCATCATAAGTTCTCTTTTTCTCATCATAATTATCCTCACTATCGGTGGGGGGAATGAGAGCGGTCACCCTTAACGCATAGTCAAAGTCCAAAACTATAAGGACAACATGAATTCTTTCTTTCCAAGTAGGGAAATTGCTTCCCGTAAGCTGCTCAATATTATCAATTGTGGCGGCAACATTCGAAGCATTTATTGCTGCAGATTAAAATACAATACAAAATTAGAAATAACATAAAAATATATTGCATGCAATTAACCCTACGTTGGTCTGATTAACAACATGCAAAACTATAGTTCTAATCCATATCACCGTTGGGCAGAAAATGAAAAAGAGCTTAACAATTTAATATGGCGACATACGACTACAAACAATGTTGGTTAGTATGTAATCATGTGCATACATAATGCCAAATAAAATATAAAAATCTTCAACTAAAATATCACGTTGGTTCAATTTTAATTAAAGACAATGATACACTGTTATTTGGGCAATTAACATTAATTAAAAACAATGCATAAAAGAAAAAGAGAAAACTTAAACATAAAAGCTATTGAAAAAAAAAAAAGCCACTGTTTTGCCTACTGTTCACTTCCAATCTGGCATGCCGCTTGGCCGAGCTTGCGCGGTTTGCCGGCCCAGAAAATTGGCCCGAAAATCCCGAAGCGATGGTGGCCGTTGGATCTGATCGGACGGCCGAGGTTTGCGCGTAATCACACTCTGTCGGCCCGAACGAGCGACGCGATCCGTTGGATTGAATCGAACGGTTGATAGCGAAAATCGCGTGGTATAAAAACTCGACGGACAACCCTAAAATCATTCGCTCATTCCCCTCCGAAAGAAACGGTGGAGGCGTCGGCGAAGTCGCGAAGCGAGAGCGGCAATGGCGGCTCGAGCGGCGACGCAAGCAGCGGCGACTTGAGGCGGTGCGCGACAAGAGGCGGCGCCCCCGCAACCCTTCTTGCTGGCGCGCGTGCGGCCGTCGAGTGGAGCTACGGCGGCGCCCGAAACTAGAGGAAAATCGGCGGTCTCCAAAACGTAAGTATCCGCCGCTCTTAGGGTTTTGATCCGAGTTGAGGATTGGGGTTTTGAGTTTTAGGATTTCGTTAGGGTCTCACTATGGTTCCAAATCCCCTCATTCTAAAATGCTAAGCCGAACTCCCCCAAACCTTAGATCCGGACGATTGAGACTAATACGGGTTCAAATTGAACTAGGGTGGCTCTGATATCAAATGTGTGCAAGATCTAAGGCTAAAACGTAATCTATCAACTTTAACCCTAACTAAAAAATGAACACCTAATCTAAACATTAGGGCGGAGGCGTGATTACATACCCGATGTCGGTGTTCCCATCACGGCTTGAGGCTTGATCGGGGTCGGCGCAGGAGCAAGCACCGAAGCGTCGGCCTGAGGTGGAGCAATGTCGAGACGGCGGTGGAGGGCTTCGATCTTCGCTCACAGCCGTGCCCATAGAGATCGGATCTTTTCTTTGGATTCTCGTAGCCTAGAGATATATCACCTTGGCCTGCCGAGTCCAAAATTGTTAATATAGCGCTGCGTGAAACGGGACCGAAACTAATTTGTTGGTTGCGCCTCCAATCAAAACGCGAGTGAAGTTACCCCTCCCAAAATTTCAGAGTGGTTAGTCAAGATCAACCCAAGAGTCTGCCTATCTTTCCAAAGTCGAAACAGCTGCCTCCTTTTAACGTGTCTGCATGTTTTCAAAGTCTAAAAAGTCTAAAATGAGTAGAATGAGTAGTAGTAGTAGTAGTAGGGGGAAAAAACCGTACATTATCAGTTCGTGCTTAGCCGTTTAGGTCGAAGTGACACCGAGCCCTGACCTCAAAAAGGATTTTACTTTTTATCCCAATCCTTTTCCTTTCCAAGACAAACTAAGTATCCGGGCAACACATGGCATCAAGCTCATCAGTGGCAGCACTAGCGAGCCGAGCAAAGCATGACAACGCAACTGGCTAAGCAATCATACCTGCACCGGGGTTAGACATGACAGGGGCGCCTTTTCGCAAATCAGGACAAGAATGCCCGTGTCAGTTCCGGATTATCGCGTTCGATGAGTGACACGCCACGGGCTCCCAGCTTACCCTGCACTGCACTGCAGGCCACGGGATAACAAGATCGAAAACGATCCGACGACTGACAAACGAGATATAACAATCGATATAATATCGATATTGGTGTGAAACCAACCGCCTCTACATCAACCGTCCAGTCGCACACGGTTTCTCTACAATTCCATTAATGATAGAAACACAATTAGTGGTAGAAAGATGCAATACAACGGTATACCTCCACTGAAAATATATTATCTAAAAAAATGATAAATTAGACACTAGAGGACGAAATAAATGTCTTCAGTGCATGAAAAAGGTGTGTACGACAAATCTAGAAGGAACAAAAAAAAACACACACACACATACATACCATAGCCTTCGTTATCTTCAATCTCCACTAAATTTGAGAGCAGAGTAAGGCATAATCGCATAAGAGAGTGAGCGCATTTTCTTCCTACCATCAATAAAATGAACACAAAGGCATGAAATACGCTTCATAAATCATTCCACAATCTAGAACCTACTAATAAATAATAAAACTAAAAAGACAAAGCAGATTTGTCACCTATTGGTGTACTTAGGGCATCCGCAAAGTTAAGTTTATCGCAAAAGTCGACCTAAAGATGGGGTCCACATGACATGGGGTTGTGGGTATTAAGGTGGAGCCCATGTTTTAATATAATAATAAAAATATTATCCCCTCCATCTTCTTCCTCCATTGTCCACCTACTTCAAAGGAGATGAGGTGGCTAATGATATTCCGTGCTTTGTATAAAATCCCTTGTGCGTATTAAAGTGGAGACCATGTTTTTTTATAAATAAAAAAATACTAGCCCCACCCTCTTCTTCCTCAATTGCCCACCTACCATCGTTGCCATCTATCGAATCCACCATCGCCTCCCAGTCTCCCTGTTCGTACCGCTCACTACTCTATGCCGCTCCTTCTCTCCATCGTGTTGTCTCCCCGTCTCTTCTTTTCCACGGACCTGTGGTGGCCGGATCCGAAGGCGGCTTCCCTTCCACGGAACCGCGGTGGCCGGATCTAGAGGCGGCGGCCCATCCTCGGACTTGTCATGGCTGGATCTAGTGGCGGCGACTGGCGACAACAACTCCTTCCCCGGACTCGCTGTAGTCGGATTCGGAGGCGACAACCCCTCCTTGGACTTGTGGTGGCCAAATCCAGTGGCGGAGACCCTTCCCTAGACTCGTCGTGGGCAGATCCAATGGTAGCGACTGGCAACAACTCCTTCCCCGGACTCATGGTGGCCAGATCCGGTGGTGCGCGACCGGTAACAACTCCTTCCCTGGCCTCGCGGTGGTCGGGTCCGATGGCGGCGCCTTCTCGGTGCGGTGGCTAGCGACCGCCCATGCGTTCTCTCCACTCGACAGGTGGCCCGTGTATATTTTTTTCCCCTTTAGACCACGCCTCAAGCTCCAGGTCGACTTGTTGCTCTTTCTCCTTGATGCCAACCCCACTAATGTGAACGTGATTACCGTTGCTGGCGCCATTGATGCAACACATAGACCTCGGCAACAAAGTTCATCCACAGTTGCGCCATTGAGCAAGGGAGGTCCATATGTCCTCAAGAGGAAATTAGGCGGGCCGAAGATACCTAGGGCACCCACTGTTGTTCATCGGTGCATGAAGAAGACGACACCATTGTTGCAATTCGATGCCACCGAAGGAAGCTCGGCGCGACACCCAATCTAACTCAAGAGGTCTGAAGTGTTCAAGCTCCAAAGGTACAAAATACAAGCCCATATTCATCTCTACCATCTGCAGCGAACACCCCTGCTCCGGGGGATTTGAGCAGTGTCTTTAATTTTTTTTTCTTCTTCTTCTTCTTCTTCTTCTTCTTTTTAATAAAAAAAAGGTGTATGATACACATAGCTTTCGTATTATCCAAGTTAATTAAATCCCTGGTTCTAGGCCTTGCTTGTTGGGTTTATTCGCCTTTAAGAATAATATAAACATGTTAACAGCCATTACCGCGTTGATATTGATATGATTTCACCCCATTCAAGAAAATAATAGAATTACAAGAATATAGCAAAACAATTACAAGGGGAAGATGATCCTCTATAGTTTCTATTACTGACGAAAAATACTACGGCTATTATTGCATATGATCTGAGCTCTTAAATCTTGATCGATCGGGTGATGAGAGCAAACACAGACCATAGCAGTTACTACTCTCCAAAAAGGATCCGTTTTTTTTATAGGCAAGTTCTCAGCCTCCGTTTTTTTTATATATAAATCTCCATTCACACGACACAATTTTCGCTTTTGTTCTACTTTCTTAAATATGAAAAAACGTTCGCCTTTCTACTTAAGAAGCGGTCACATCTCTCTAAAAAAGTTGAATTCGTTATATGCTACCGAAAGTTTGTCGTGTTCCTTATATACGATACTCATTATTTCATTAATATGCAGATCTTAACCTCACATGTTAACTATTTAATTAATTCGCGGATCTTAACCTCACATATTAACGAGACAACAATAGAGGTTTTGCAAAATTCTAGTAACATATAAAGAATTAATATAAAAAAATCGTGTTTCTCGCCAAAAGACGGAAAGGGATGATGCGGGGCTTCCATCTCTTAACTGAATGACACAAGCAGACGAGAACATAAATAAAAATAATAATGTTTCATCTGATTCACAAAAATAAATCATTTTAGAATACGAGCAGTCAAATTTTAAAAAGTTTAACTATCGATATCTTTTTAAATATTTAGATTAGATACATGAAAATCATATATGTAGATTCGTTTCGAAAAATATTTTTATAATATTATAATTTTTATTAGATTTTATTAATATATTATAATAATAATTAATAGTTAAAGTTATATTTTATTAATACATTCAAAATGACTTATTTATGTAAACCAGAAAGAGTAATAACATAGAAAAAAACCAGAGTCCGACTATACACGACGCTTTTCATCGTACGCGGCGGCGCGAGAGGCTGTCGGAGTTGGAGGAGGAGAAGCCGGCGAGGGGTGCCGCCGCGCTGAGGGTCGGTGTGGTGGAGGCCGGAGGGGTGCTTCGGGCGCAGCGAGAGGGGTCCCGAGGCGGGTCCGACGGAGGCATCGTACGCCATGCATTTCTAAAAAAAACAAAGGAAAAGAAAAAGAAGAAATTATAGACTCTTTCTCTCTCCCCTCTCCACCGCGGGCGATGGTAATGTAAAATGCAGAGCGAGGAGGCGAAGTCGGAGACGAAGATTCTATTCGCTCTCTCTCTCTCTTACTCTCTTTATCTAATACTATCGCGCTCTCTCTCCTCCCTCGGCTCGTAGTAGTCTCGTTGCCTCCGCCCCCTCCCACCACCGCCTCCACTCCCCTCCAAGACTCCCCTTTTCCACCCTCCTCTCCTTTCCCGCAAGACGGCGGCGGCGAGGCAAGAACGAGCTGCCTAGCGGAAGGAGAGGGGAGAGGAGAAGAGAATTCCGCGGGTTCTTTGATCGATTGATGAGCGGCGGGCAGCCGCGGCGGCGACGACGATGAGGGCGGATCTCAGCACCATCCAGCAGACGCTCACGCCGGAGGCGGCGGCGGCGCTGGCGCGGGCCATGGACGAGGCGGCGCGGAGGAGGCACGGCCAGACCACGCCGCTCCACGTAGCCGCTGCTCTGCTCGCCGCGCCGGCCGGGCTGCTGCGCCAGGCCTGCGCGCGGGCGGCCGGCTCCAGGGCTGGCGCGGGCGGCGGTGGCGCCGCGGGAGGCCCGCACCCGCTCCACTGCCGCGCGCTCGAGCTCTGCTTCTCCGTCGCGCTCGATAGGCTGCCTGCCGCCGCGGCGGCGGCAGCGGCGCAGGCGGGCGGGGGCGGCGGCGCCGGTCTCGAACGCGCTTGTGGCGGCGCTCAAGCGCGCGCAGGCGCAGCAGCGGCGGGGCTGCCCCGAGGCGGCGCAGCAGCCGCTCCTCGCGGTCAAGGTCGAGCTCGAGCAGCTCGTTCTGTCCATCCTCGACGACCCCTCCGTCAGCCGCGTCATGCGCGAGGCGTCCTTCTCCTCCGCCGCCGTCAAGTCCACCATCGAGCAGTCCCTTTCCTCGCCCTCCCCGTCCTCCTCCATCGCCGTCTCCAGCCCCGCGGCCACGCCCACCCCGTTATCCCCTCCCCCTCTCCCGCGCTTCGGCGCTGCCAACGCCTACATCAACCCTCGACTGGCGGCTGCCGCCGCTGGAGCCGCCGCTGCCGGCGGTGGTGGCGATGCGCGCAAGGTGCTCGACGTCATGCTCAAGCCCGCGCGCCGCAACCCGGTGCTCGTGGGCGACGCCGACCCCGACGCGGTGCTCAAGGAGGCAATCCGGACTATTCCGACGGCCGGCTCCCCGGCCCTCGCGGGGGCGAAGGTCTTGCCGCTGGAGGCGGAGCTCGCCAAGCTCGCCGGCGACAAGGCGGCGATGTCAGCGAGGATCGGGGAGCTGGGTGCGGTGGTTGAGAAGCTTGTTTGTGAGCACGGCGGGGTGGTTCTTGATCTTGGGGACTTGAAGTGGCTGGTGGACGGCCCCGCGGCAGCGGCGTCGGAGGGGGTCAAGGCGGCAGTGGCGGAGATGGGGCGGCTGCTCAGGCGTTTCGGACGCGGCGAGGTGTGGGCTGTCGGCACGGCGACGTGTGCCACGTACCTCCGTTGCAAGGTCTACCACCCAGGGATGGAGGCCGAATGGGACCTCGAGGCGGTGCCCATCGCCCGCAGCGCGCCGCTCGCCGGCGCTGCTCTGAGGTGCGTCCGCCTTGCTATTTCAGCTTCTTGGTTGGATCTACCATATCTGGTGTTACTCGTCTTCTTGTTCCTTTGGCGATTCTACATTTCTACAAAATCTTGGTGTTCAGTTTGGAACCAAATGGTTACCTTGTCTACTATTTCAGCTGAGAATAGATTACTTTGGGGGACTTTGCTATGATTAATAACCAAGTTTTTTACTTCAGTGCGATTGGCTCAATCCTAAAAAGTTTGTTGCTTTTTTGTGTAGCAATAGTGGGCTTCTAATTTTGTATTCAGTCTCACTCTGTAGTTCAATTCTGGGAGATGTGATGGATCATTGAATTTTGTAGGCCTGGAGGCAGTGGAATTCTCAGCAACACGGTGGGGATGTTGTCTCCCATGCTCCGGCCTACTCCGGTGACACCGACGCCGCTCCGATGGCCGCCCGGGAGTGACCAGACTCAAATGGCGAAGCCGCCCATGTGCCTGCTTTGCAAGGGTAGTTATGAGCGTGAGGTCGCCAAGCTTGCCGCAGAGCGGACGGACAAGCCGGCATCCCGTCCTGAGACTGCCAGCCCTCGTTTGCCACACTGGCTGCAGCTCAGCAGTGATAAAACTCAGGTTTGTGTTTTTGAATGTTTAAACTTGATAAAGTCAGCTCTTGTTCCATTGGAATCGTGATTGATATAATCCTTTGTTTTTGTACAGCCCAAAGAGCAAGAGTTGAAATGGAAGAAGAACACAGAAGAGCTTGAGAAGAAATGGCGCGAGACGTGTGCCCGCATCCATTCAACCCGTGCTGGGGCGCCAGCACTCTCCGTGCCACTGGCCTCGTTCGATCCTCGCCCGCCCGTGGAGCCCAAATTGGCAGTTGCAAGGGGTGCTGCTATTCCCACTCTTAAGATGAACACCAATTGGGAGAAGCCAGCAGCCACCCCGACACTTGAGCTCCGTAAGAGCCCACCAGGTAGCCCAGTGAAAACTGACCTTGTGCTTGGTCACTTGGACCCAGGCATCAATCCTACTGTGGAGAAAGAGCAGAAGGGAAATTACGAGGGGCTAACAGCCCTGCAAAAGGCTAAGATTGCCGGAATTTCTGATATTGAATCCTTCAAGAGGCTCCTCAAGGGGCTTACAGAGAAGGTCAACTGGCAATCAGATGCCGCTTCAGCCATCGCTGCTGCTGTAATACAATGCAGATCTGGGAGTGGGAAGCGGCGGAACTTTGGGACAAGGGGTGACATGTGGCTCCTGTTTGTTGGCCCTGATCAGGCAGGTAAGCGGAAGATGGTGAACGCATTGTCTGAGCTGATGGCAAACACCAGAGCAGTGGTTGTAAACTTTGGTTCTGACTCCCGGTTGGGCAGAGATAGCAATGATGGGCTGAGCATGGGTGTCTGGGGAAAAACTGCACTCGACCGGGTCACCGAGGCAGTTCGGCAGAACCCATTCTCAGTGATTGTTCTTGAGGGCATTGATCAAGTGGACACTGTTGTGCGTGGAAAGATCAAGCGGGCAATGGAGACTGGTCGCCTACCGGACTCCCGTGGCCGTGAGGTCAGCCTTGGCAATGTCATCTTTGTTCTAACCACCGATTGGGTACCTGAGGAACTTAAAGGATCAAACATCGAGACCTTGCTCCAAGGTGAAGGAAGGATGTCGGAGATAGCAGGCTCTAGTTGGCAGCTAGAGCTCTCGATTGGGGACAAGCAGGTCAAGCACCAAGCAGATTGGCTACGCGATGATGTTCGCCCTGCAAAAGTAGCAAAAGAATTGTCTGGTGGCCATGGCCTGTCACTCGACCTCAATTTGGCAGTTGGTGCCTTGGATGACACCGAGGGCTCACATAATTCCAGTGATGTCTCAGTGGAACAAGAGCAAGAGAAAGGGCAGCTTGCAGTCAAGTGTTTGACACCGGCCCCTCACCCTGATCTATTGGAACTTGTTGACGATGCCATTGTGTTCCGACCAGTCGACTTCGGGCCATTTAGGAAGACTGTTACAGATTGCATATCGGTGAAGTTTGAGTCGGTCATTGGGAGCAGCAACTCATTCAGAATCGATGAAGATGCCATTGACCGGATGATTGGCAGCATGTGGCTCACCGACGAGAAGCTTGAGGACTGGGCCGAGAAAATACTTAAGCCAAGCATTGAGCGATTGTGGCGTAATGTGAAGCATGATAATCCGCGTGCTGTTGTCCGCCTTGCAGCAGTTGCGGACAAGGCATCACCAAGGTGGGGAGGGGGCAGGGAAGGGCTACCGGGGACGGTAACTATCGCCATCGATGGCATGTAGAGAGGGCATTGGAGGAAGCAAATTCTTTGTATGGTAGATATGTAAATATTGGGGAGAACTCCGTTGTTATAAGCTGGGGGAGGTTACTATCTGAAGCACATAGGAGGGGGGAGGGAGAATATCCTTTTGACTGCCAAATAGGCATGGAGGTTATAGATCTTATAACAACCAAATATGATCTATAGTTTTGATAATATTTATAGCCATGTTCCTTGAAATGAAAAAAAAACTTTTCTTTTGCACTTCCTAATGTTGCAAGGATCGACTGTGTAGAGGAAGTAAATAATGGTATTTGCTATATTTTCTTGGCCCTGAAACCAAATCCGCTTAAACCAATTCTTGTAATGCATGAGCCATTGAGCATGCATGAAGTTGCAAAGATGTGAATATATCAAAATTTTCCTTGTTAGTTCTATTTGATGTGAACATTGTTATGAATATTGTGTATATTAAAAAGCCCTAATGGGGATATATATATGAGTACAAGAGGTGTATGTCATATACAGGTAAGATAATATAAAAGACAGATAAGGAAATACAAAAGAGTCCCTATTCTAACACCCCCCTCAAATGCAAGGCGTATACAATAGCACTGTATTTGAAAAGAGTTGACGCTAAAATATGAAAAATATGAAGTTTGAGTCTTGATAATGTCGTGGTAGCATGCAGCTCTTGGAAAATATGTTGAATATCAAAATATCTCTTCCCATTCAGGGTCGTGCAACAGCCCATAAAGCACAAGGTGCAAGGGCTGAAAAAGTCGACTGTGGCAACACGACGAAGAAGATGATGAAACCGACATGAATAGAGGGAGTTATCAAATCAAGCCGAATATGAATATGTGGAAACATTGTAGCGTAGATTAAAGCCCAAGATGGCGGGTGCGCAAAAGAAGGGCGGCGACCTTAGAAGCTTGGGGCGGCGGCTAAAAGAAGTGGCGGCATCCTAACGACTTCTACGATCTGCACGCGGCTCAGAAAGGAGCGGGAGTCGCGGCTACTGCCATGCATAAGGCAATTTCTATATTTCTATGACTGACAATAAATTTATGGAATCGTATGACTTAGACAAACTCAAAGATTGAGTAGTACGGACTTGGATGGACGCAACGGAAGAAACGACACGAAAGAGAAAACGCCTAAGGATAACTATGACTAATTAGCAGCAGGTGATCGGATCTCTCCTCCAATAGCAAGCACCAGCCCAAAAGCGAAACAACAGTTATGGCCCAGCACATTAGCGCTCGGTAATGGCAGTGCAGCCCAGTTGCAAACCAACTCAAAGCCGTGTGTGCCCTCTTCTCGGATCTCACCGCCTCCTTCCCTAAATCCAATCTCAACCAGATCGGAGTCGGAGGTAGAGGCTATGGCGATCCTGGATTCGATCTCGCCGTCAACCGTGGTGGTGCAGGGCGACAGGCGGTGGCGAAGGCATAGAAGCTGGCGTGGAGCACGGGGAAGGCGGCGTGGATCGTTGGTACGTCCCGCTTGCTGCTAGCGTTGCCGCTCCTCTTCGTCATGGACCGCGAGGCGCAACTCAACGAAATCGAGTTCAAGCACAAGGCCCTTCTGGCGGCATCGTCGCCTGACCCCTTGTCACAGGCTTCCCCCTTCCCCGCCGCCATCGTCACAAGTACTCTTGTCATTAGTAGCAGCAGTGGTAACATGGTGCGTCGGGGAACCAAGGCGGCGCGTGTGAAGCAGAGCCCACGTCGGCGGCGCCCGGAAAGTCGGAGGCAGCGCGTGTGAAGCAGAGCCCACGTCGGCGGCGCCCGGATCGACGGGGCGACTCACTTCCCCTCCCGGATCATCGTGTCGAGGTGGAGGAGGCTCAGGGGCGGCAGCGGCTCGATCCAGATCGGATCTGCTCGCGCCACCCGTGCTCTCCCACTGGCGACGCACGGAGCAGGGGGCTCGGGTCGGGGGAGACTTGATCTGGAGCATAGCCGAAGGGGAGGAGCTTCACACGACGTCAGTGCATCCGAGGGAGCAGAGGAGGCGACAGATCCAGATCGGTGCTTGAAGATGAAGTTGTTGCTACTGCTTCTACAAGAAAAAAAAACTACGACCAAACGTGGCCGCCCCTGGGAGTGGAGATTGCTCCTCCCAGGGGCAGCAGACAGCAAAAGCTGTTAGAGGCTAGGTCAGAGGCTAGGGTTTAGAACATTTGCTCTGATACCACGTTATGAATATTGTGTATATTAAAGAGTCCTAATGGGCAATATATATATAGAAGTACAAGAGGTGTATGTCATATACAGATAAAGTAATATAAAAGACAGATAAAGAAATACAAAAAAAGTCCCTATTCTAACTTCTATTCTAACAAACATATCCTCTTACTTCTTGTATAATTGTATATCTTTGGAAGTTATTGCAAGGAGCTCGTCCTAATTTTTCATTTTACAACCTGTTTGAATGCGGGAATTCACTCTGGTTCATGGAATAATTGAATTGTTTCCTACAAATCTCTACCTGCCAAACGGGGAGAGACATGACCTTCGAATTCACCAAAGCTTATTATTCTTAGCCACTTTTTATCATAACTCTCATATTTTGATTATCCTTTTTACACATCGTTTTCTTGATTGAATTCAATCATGAATCTTGGCCATACCGTGGTCCTTGTCGATCCCTACTTACACAAATTTCCAGAAACTTTTTAAAATAAGAATCTAAAGGCATTCTCAGTTTCACAACTTTCACTATGACGACATTTCTCACTAAATACCTCGCCTTTATCTTTTTTATTTGCATGTTAAAGGTTGACCATACAGATCAGTAGCACTTTTTGCTTTGGTCTTGCCTTCTTGCTCTCTTGCTTCCTCTAGTCTCCCACTTGAATATTCAATAGATTATGCTCTAAAAAATAATCAAAGATCTTTTTGTTTTTTGTGTGTATGTGGCCAATTATGTGTTGTTGGACCAAACAAACGACCAGAGGGGGTTGAATGAGAGCACATATCTTTTTCATCACCAACGGTATTCAACTTCTTTATCACTCTAGTAGCCAAGAAAGTTATGAAGATCATAAACATAAGAACACAGCGGAAGTCATGTATTAAAACAAAAAAAACCCGAGCCAAAAGCTCCTCGGCAGGTCTGACCGTCGAGCTAGCCGGTTTGACCAATGGCCGGTCCGACCGTAGGTGATGGCTAGTCTGGTCGCCGACTACGGAACAACAACCCGAAGGATTCTCAAAATGACCTAACTTTTGATTCTGAGATCCAATCTCTTGATATTTTAGACATGGCTCATCAAGAAGGTCAGAAACCTATTCCAATCGATGGTCGAGACGATCGAAGCCAAGGTTCCACCAATTTCTTGATCTAGGTTAAGAAGGCCCAAAAACTAGAAAAAACTAAAATTTGATCCAAAAGCTTGCTCGTGGGTGGAAGATGGTCAAACGATCTTGGATCATATCCCACAAGTCCAGCAAAAGACCAGATCAAAACCTTTGGAACACAGAAACCCCAAAATCATCAAAGAGAAAATAAAAACAAGATAGAACTCATCTTTGGAGCAATCCTGATTGAATTGATTAGAGATTGTAGATTTACAACCATTACACCATGGAGGACAAAACTCATAGTTAAGCACCTAATTTCTCAATCCATCTATCTCAAACCCCAATCCCCTATATTTCCTCCTCTTTCCCTAAATCACAAATTAGAGTTTCCAAGGCTTGGATGGATGGAGGTGCAAATCTTGCACCCTCCCCTTTTATAGTGGAGGCTAGGTCTAGAGAGAAAACCCTAATGGACACATGTTAAGCCCACATATAAATAGGTCTACACTCACGCACGCTTCTCAAAGCGGATGAAGATCCGAGTCTCCTGAATTTGTCTCTTCGTGAACTCCATCTTATTTTGACATAAACCGCCTCTCCTTTGCGCCATCGGCGTCACGGTTTCTCCAAAGTCACCAACCTGGTATTATGTCAAAGATACCAAAATACCCCTTTCAATCCTTTTTCAAAGGCCGAGTCCAATCAACGTGAATCAATTTCATACTTCGCTACGCGTAGGTTCATCAATGACTCTCTTCATGTCGCCAAGTGTCTCCCATCTAGCTCCCACCGAAACCACCATGACAATTACATTAACCCCAAGACACTTGATGCAACCCGTTGCACCAAACTTCCGTTCGGTCGTGTTGTCTCTCTTGCACCATGCTTGAGCCCAACCACTTCACTTGGCACCCTCGATTGTTCTGAACCTCATATCTCCTAGCTTAGTTCCTATCATCATCACCGTTGACCGTAGTTGACTCCAAACCACATGCACAACAATAGACCAAGAAATAAATTCCAGGTACAAATTCCTCGTAACTTGACACACGTTAGTTAAAATATATATTATGCAACCACTATACACAGATACCTATGACTTTGATCAATTTTATAAAGTCATCATAGCTCAATGTGCATGACCGCTCTATGGCTAGTTTTTCCTTTTAAAAACACCCTTTTAGTCCAAACCAAATAGTCACTTTTTTGGCCTAATTGTGGGCCCACATTGATGTGGCAGATCGCCAACTCAAATCAACTTGGAAACATTCTATGCTTGTTCAGATTATTTATGTTGGTGCTATTTGTGAAGCTTAGTTTTTAATAAAGGCCTGCACGAGTCACAATGGCAAATGGTACCCCTAAATTTCAATAGCGACTCTTGGAAGGGATTTTAATTTTCATTAGCAATGGAGTCTATTTGTCAGCGACTCATCAGAGGGATTAAGCACGCTCACCGTGAGTACACGTGGCATTGCTATTTTCTTTAATCCCTCAAGTTGGCTCCATTATCTAATTAACGTTGTACTCGCATTCCTCCTAATTCTTTATTTGATCTAGTTGAGTGACTCAAACTTTGCAAAAAGTATGCATTTGTTAAAGTGCCTTTCCATGTGATAATTTTGTCTTATTAACATAAAAGTCCAGAGAAGTGGTGGATCTACATCCCTTCTCAAAGGCAGATAAACTTAGTTTTCAGGGTCCACTTGTCACTAAATGATCATTTTATATACTACTATTGCGGCAGAGATCGTAGGTAATACGTTTTAGTCACTAATCATGCTGGAAAAGTTGTGGCTGGGTGGGCAACATCAATGTCTTTTGGCCAAATTCACCCCCTTTTATTTTAACTCTAAATAGATATTTGTATAGTGGAATGCTTTGGCTTCTAACCTAATGGTTTGGCATGGAGGGTTATTAATTATGTGCTCAAATTAAGGCAAAGTTGTTCGGATGTCAAAATCACAACTCAAGTTCAGCTACTATCTACATTTTGTGTAATCAAACACCTTTACTCATATTTGGTTGATCTAGACCCATGTCCATGTGTTATGTACAATTGTACATGACATGAGATGGTGACACTACTACAGAAAAGGTCTCCACAGACGGTTCAAAAACGTCATCACAGACGGTTTCGTGAGACGTCTGAGTTTATGGGTCAATAATAACATGAGATCATCACATACGATTTTTGAACCGTTTGTGAAAAAGCTAGTCAATTATCACAGACGATTCTTGTTCAAAACCGTCTGTGAAAATATACTATCACATACGGTTTTTACTAAAAAAAATTGTATGTGATAGTTTTTTCTATTGCAAAAAAAAAATTGAATTTAGAGCCAACTCAATCAGTTGCTAGACAGTAGTTTCCATATGCTCTTTTGATATTTTGCAAGAAGATAATTAAAATATACTCTCTCTCAATCAATGGCTCACTCTCTAACGAGGTTGAGGTTGAGTAGAGGCGTCCATCTTAAACCGAATTGGTCTCCCTTGTCAACCATAGATAGAGGTCTTCACTGAGAACGAAATCTGACAGGATGGAAAGAACGAAATTAGAGTGAGAAGGAAACCAGGATAGGGATTTGGAGGCAAAACTTCGTGCTCACCTCATGCCAAGATGGGGCGGTCAGATCCGGTGGTACTAGTCGAGCCGCAGCACCCCGCTCACCGGATGTGCCGTGAAACAGCAAGCTGCGTACGCGTGTCGGCCTCCTGCGGCAGACATGGAGCTCATGCACGTCCCTCCTCCTCCTCCTCGTTGTCGACTGCGTCTCCTCGCCAAACCGCTCCAGGGAATCGAGGGCGGTCGCCGGTGCTCGACGTGGGAGGGGAGAGAGAGAGAGACTGATGGAGGACAAGGTAGAGGTGTGAATCGAGACCGATGCTCTGCCTAATTCCTTTTATACCACTGGGCTCAATCCAACCCCGGTCGGCCTGGCCCTACCCTTTTCTAGCTTAGTCACCAATTTAAACTAGCCGGTCAACCTCGACGATAAACTAAAATCAGCATAACCGCCAACCTAACCCTATAAGGTAAGACCCGACTTGACCCAAATACGTGTCTGGCCCGAGCCCGACCTAGACCCATGGAGAGGGATCCGGATCCTCTGGCAAGGTACAAAGGTATATTGTGGAGTTTTTGGCTCATTTAGCCTCTTTTTGAAGTGAAATAGCAAAATAACAAAATAACAAAAATATCACCCCTACCACGGCTGTCGTAGACTAGGTTAACGGTAGGTAGCTTGCCGCGATACGGGTGCGCGGGAGACCCTGTCGCAGCGTTTTCATACGATTTTTTGCTAAATTAGCAAAAAAAAACAGTCATCACGTTTTCAAAAGGGTATCATTTTTGCCTCTTTCATTTTGTTGAGGCTATTTTTTGCAAATTGAACAAAAAAAAACTCTAAAACGTAACGTGGTAACTCTGGTTCAGTGAGATGTGGCTGACACATTTTCTGCCGCACCATTCATGCACAAACTCGTATGTTACAGCTGCAGTTTCCCTTCACTTCACACAGCAAAAAGGAGATTGCTTTTACTTCGTGCGTGACTTGCAGTACCTTATTTCAAGATGGGCAGTAAAGATCTTTGAGTGCTATCACAGCCTTTGTCCCCCTGCAGTACACACCTCACCTCTGAACACAGACACAGAGAGAGAGGAGAGACGAAGCCATGAAGAGGGAGACGTGAGGGCGCAGACGCAGATGCTGTTTGTGAGCAAAGTCCAAGGAGGGCGCAGACAAGAAGTAGACAAGGGTACCTTTTAGCACATTCAGAGCCTTCAATCATGCGAGAGATGGGCGTTGTGTGCGCACTGTTCATGCGCCCCCTTCGTCACCCACAAAGTCGTCTTGCTTGTGCGTGTACGTGTGTGTCCCTCGGCATGCAATGGGAGATTTTTACCTGGCTAGGTTAGGTTTCCCTTCCTTTCTTCCTTCCTTTCTCGGTCAGGGTGCACTTGCAAAGAAAAACTAATCTTGAGATAAAAGAGTAAGAAGTTGTTGTCCGATCCGAACTATTAAATCAGCGTGACGAGGATTATAAAGTTTTGAAACTAGGGTTGTTGTTGTCGTATATCGTGGATCCTATGAGCTCGGTTCGTTCATTGTGATTGAGTGTCTAATGTTGTATTTATCTTGAGGAGGAAGAAGATAATTGTGATTTGAGTGCCTAGTATTGTATTTCTATTGCAAAACAAAAAAGAAATTGGGAAGGTGGATCTACTGCAATGGTCCATCGAAGTATAAACTCAATAAGTGCCAACACTGAATTATTCTGAATTTAAAACTTTACGCACTAATAAGACGCTTTTGTGAACAACTTGTCAAATATTTTTGTGAAATGTTTCTTTGATTTCATACCTAAACTAGCATGATTTGAGCCACTGCACCGAATGAATGGATTACTGTAGTATACGCTGTAGTATGCACTGTAGATGCTCCTCACGTTAAGATGCATGCCTCGTTTTTTCACCGCGTGCAGGGAGCATTTGAATCTGGATCTTTGTACTTACCATGACTAATCTCCATCATGCTTGCATTCCATTAAACCTTATATATGCATGTCATTTAACATGACATGATTTCATGTTTTGATATAGCATTTATGCCCTTGTCTTTGCCACCATTGTCGGTTCTCGACACCATAGATAGGGATGCCATTCTCCGCTTTCACAGGCCCTTTTCACCAGGAATAAAGCTAGTAGTATAATTCTGAGCTGCGTTTCTAGTTTTATCTTTTAGGTTTTTTTTTTAAGTTCATTTCCGACCGGGATCCACGTGGATGGGCGAAAATCTGAATTAAGATCCCGCCATATTCATGTGAATGAGCAGATATTTTAGTTCAACAAAACAAGGGCTTAGATGTTCTCCATCTTGAGTGGCTATTCCCTTATCTGAGCACAACAAAGTGGTTCCATATGGACCGCATTTTTCTATCTCTACTTTTTAATGTCACTTGGCTATCCATCTCTGAATGGTCTTCCTGAGCACAATTTGCATCTAAACTGATTTGCAACATGTGCACTGATCCAAATTAAGTTGGTATCAGTCCCTCTAAACAAACCATGTCAAAGTTGCAAAATTTTTATTCTAGTGCTTGGGAAGGATCGAGTCAACCAGCTAGGTAGGAGATCAAGCTAGATAGTAGGGCTGTGCACATTCCAACCGAACCCAAAAAAAAATGGTATCTTGCCGCTCAACTCGGTTTGACCGGTATTTGGTACCGTTTTCGCTTTTTTGTTTCGTTTTTTCGGAGTTTAGTTTTATCGGAAAGACGGCGGAAAACCGAAAAAAGTGTGGAATAATAATTAAAGAGCCGTTTCTTAGAAGGCAGGCAGCCAAGGATCAGAAAAGTCTAAAAAGATGATTGAATGAGTGGAAGATGCCTGCCTTTACAGGTTCATAGAATCAAACAAGAAAGGACATGGGGACTTTTAAAACTGAAAAGGAGATTAGGCCCCACTCCCAACTGCATTTTCATGTGCATACTTTTCTTTTCTTTTGCTCCTAAACTAACTTTGGTTTGGTTTGGCTTGGCTTGGTGCTGACTATCTCTCCCTCTCTATGGGCTCATGAATATCTCCCTCCATGATCCATGATTTTTCCCCATGCTTATTGTCAACAAGCAAAATGGTTGAATTGACCACCCTATAAATTTGTAGAAGTGGACTAAGCTAGCATATCGAGCTAGCAAAAGTTTCAATGACGACTCATACTTGTTAACAAAATAACTCAGAATGCTCCCTTTAATAGCCTGAATTTTTTTTTCGGGTAGGGAGGAGTTGGGTAACGTAAAATTCTAATAATATAGCAAATAATTGTTCTGTTGTAATTTCTCAAAGGATATAATTTGTTGCAGTCTTAACATGTTTTATGTGGATTTGAATTTTTGTCATGAACATGTAATAGGATGCATAATCAGCAATCATGCCCATACTGCCCAAAAAAACGAGCCCATACAGGCAAAAATGCATTTTCTTACACCCTGACTAGGACTTGCAAGTTGTGAATGAAGAAAACAAACAAAATGAAAAGTTCTTTTAGAAGGAAAAAAAAAGCAATTAAGTTGAATCAAAGGAACCTTGACCATGTTGCTTCTGGCCAACAAATCTTTGTCAAACAAGAAAGTGTGGGTTCCACCAAGATGGATTTTACTACAATATGTCAGTCCTGCCCTACCCTACCCAATGAATGTCAATTCAAATTATCACCAAAGGGTTGTTTTCTATAACTTTTTAAAGTAGGGACATAAATTCATCTCTATATAAAAGAAAGCATGAAACATCGAACTAATAGCTTAGAAAACAAAAACAAAAACAAAATCTTTGCAAGGTAGATAATTTTCTCTTCAAGATTGCCACATCTCTTTTTGGGGAGACGGTGGAATTTTCCCATCTTTTTCTTCTAAGAAAGATTTTTTTAAAAAAAAGAATTTCATCTTGCCAAAACTTGTAGCTGTTCTTTGTTTCTAGATTACCTTAACATTCCCCCAACTTTTCTCCCAATCTTTTCTGAGTTGATTAAGTTAGGACTAGAAAGTTTCTATGATAGTGGATGATTCAGATGCCGACCTCATGCTTTTGTATTTACAACATGTGCTTTGACACAGGAAGCAGCCATCAACCAAGTCATAGGAAAAAACAACAAAAACAAATGGGAAACAAATAAAGAGAGAGCAAATCATTGAATCGAATCTATATCTTTTTTGTTCTCATGTATAATCATAGAAATTTTCATTGTTCTCTTTGTCAGGTGAATTAGGATTAGAAATTATTTTTTTATGATATATATCACTTTTACATTGCTGCTAGTACACATGTACATAAACCAAAGTTGAATCCTTCGCCCCCGCCAGTCCCCACCAAATGAAAAAAGGAGCATGACAATTGCATCGTGCATGCAGCTTGACAATTCCCTCCCAACCTTATCCCAGAATGCTGAGCTGAGATGATGAGAAGAGACCTACTAGGCTTGGCTAGCTTGTTGGCAGTTGGCACTCATCTCTCTGCCTGCCTGACTGACTGACTGCCTGCCTGCCTTTCTTGATGGCTAAGGACAGCCAACCCACGAGGCCCATGAGGGATTCTTCAATCCATAATCCTTCTTCTAGCATGCAACTGTGGGGAGTGCAGAAAGGCACTGGCGCCAGATGCCAATGCCATGATGCCAATCTGTGCTGAGTTTTATGGCCAAAAGGCAATGCAATGCAATGCAGAGCAAAAGCTAGCAGCAATGCAAAGGCGGTCATGGCTGATCTCTCGCGTTCTACCGAATCTAGCGTGTGTGCATGCATGAGCGTGAGTGAAAGGGGAAGGGGGAAAGGATGCTTGCAATTGCAGTGCAACTTTAGCCGCTTTGTTGCAACCTTTTTGCTACTTCCTCGGTGCATGCCCTCCCTCGGTTTCCGGTGGGAGTGGAATGGGATTCCAAGTGTTTTCTGTCAGTGTTTCAACGTTTGCAGCTAGCTATTGCATGTATACGTATGAATAGGTGTTAAAGCTAGTGCTGGGCATATCTTAGATCTTTCTCCCTTCTAGACATGGAAAACTCTATCGGCGATGTAACTGCTGGTTACCGGCGTTATTGGTGGGCTCCGATAAAATTTCATATTGGATATTTTTTTTTGGATTTATCTAAGTTTCATCTAAATTCAATTTTCAATTCAAAATTTATATAAATTTTGTCTTTACATCCGAAAATTTCAAAATTTTCAACCGAAATGTTGCCGAAATACCGATTCTATCGGTGGGGTCCGATAAAATTTCCAAAACTATAGTTTTGGCCACACTCCAACTGGTAAGGTATCTGGTTAATTTGTCCTAGCAGTGAAAATCAAATCTCGTCTGCACCTAGCTTGTGTTTGTTAGGATTTGAACCAATGGTCTATTGTGCATTTATTTTTTGAATACTTGTTCTAACCAACTTCCAAGTTTGATGGAATGACAACTTGTAAACTGGAGTGTCCTTACATAGTTACATGGTGTATTTAAGACCCACTTATTTATATGTACATCAAGTGAGACCGGACTAATACCATACGAGGTAGTTAAACCTCCAGCAAGCAATCTATACCAGAGTATTCAATATTGTGAGGTGCAACCCCAAATCTAAAATCATTTCTTGTAGAAAGGAATGTCTCATCAATGATGCAAGATCCAAATCCTTCTTTCCTTTCAAGCATAGGATAATAATTCTTTTCCCCGTGATGCTTTCCAACAACTTCTTAGCCCCTAATTCAATTCCTCTCTGTCCTCTCCTCTCCTTGTGATGATCTCCTGATCGAGGTGTATGTATATGTATCATCTGAAGGTCTTAGTCAGCTGCACTTTTTTTGTCAGTCTGGCTGATGCACATCTTTTTGTGGTTACATCAGCGATTAGGTGCCCTAAATAAGGCGCTTAAACCTAGTTTATCAGCAGGCCGGGTTGTTTAATATGACAAGGTGCTGTCATGTCTGCTTGCATGCATCATTGGAGTGTTGCAAATGTCTCTTGCTAGATCGAGTCAATGTGTCACCGGAGAAACAATGTGAATGACATTATGCTAATTTATCAGTGCCATGACAGCATGCTTGTCCAGTCCAAAATTGAAAGAGGCATGTAGAATACTAGAATGGGTCATAAATAGCCACAAAAATATATAGAGATTGAAAAGTTCACAAGTCCAGCGGCTCTCGGGTTAATTTCTCCATGAGTAGTTACATTAGCATCAGAACGAGCATAGTTTTAAGTTTTTTTTAAAGGAGTATGAGTACTAATTCTTATGCAAGATGAAGGGAGCCAGTACAGACGCTCGAAAAAGAATAGGTAGAAAAAGGGGAAAAAACTGTGAATTGGCTTAGGGAAATGCGTCACATGATAAGAATCATCATGTACTGAATGCATATACTAAAAGTGGGACAAACATTGGTTTCCCCTCACGCTCAATCTCGTTGCTGATCTAACCACCACCTATCCCGAATCCAGTTGGACCAATCATTCAAATTTGCACACAATTTTGTACGCAGAGTACAGAATTCATCCAGGAAATTAAGAAAGATGTGATTGGAAGCTGCGTCAGAGCTAGGAAGCTAAACGAATTGTCAGCAGCAAGGGGGCACGCCATTGCTCAGTAGAGGTAATGATTTGCCCGAAATTGTGCAGTATTGTTTTTTTAACAAAATAATTGTAACACATGTGATTTCCAGGCTCCTAATTCAACCCCTTTCTTAGTCGCTATCCACGGTCCTGCAATATATTTATTGAATAATCAAAGGAACAGAACTGATGCAAATTTTGTTTAAATTTGCATCACATACTAAGATGTCCAATACAAATGCCCAGCACATTTCTTGAAACTTCCTGCAATTTGACCTTTGTCCGCTAATAATGCTATGGAAAATTTGAGGGAAATGCCACTAAATTGAAGAACCCAAATCATCCTGTCAATATCAAAAGATCTGGCCTCCAAGAACCAATCTGTTCACACCATTTGATCTAAATGAAACACGTTGGTTGCTTACTGCAAATGCATCCCCGGTGCATTCATGCGGCAAGACCAACCGACCGGTACGAAGTTGCTATTCAATCTAGCCCTGAATTTCTCAGCATTCAAGTTGTAGTCAGGATAGTACTAGCAGCACAATCTGCAGACAGACTGCAAGGCATATACCTTTACCGTTCGCTTTTTGCCCACAATTAAGTGACTATGATGATGATCAGCACATGGGAAAATGAGTGAGCAGCTGAAAAGTTGCAACAAAAAAGGACACAGCACAGAATCTATTGATGGACAATGTATTGCAGATGCAGCTATGTTGCACAGAACACAGGAGCAATGAGACAATCTGCAAGAGCACGTGGTTGGATGGCTCTTAGATTGAGACTGATCATGGCTCGAGTCTTCAAGGAATAGTATCAGGATAGCAATGCTTCTTCTGCTTCTTGTCGATGATTATAAATCTGCCTATTTTCTCCGCAAGGTTGTCGGGGAAAACTTATGTGACCAACCAAAAACATTTTCACTCAAATAACATAAACCAGATATGATCAACCAGAGAACAATCTACAACAGCAGAGGGCACAACAGTAACAGCATATGTTGTATGTTGTGCTGCCCCCATCAACTCTTTATCTATCTAGAAGTCCAGTTCGAATTTTCTAACTTTTCCTATTACTTTAAGGATAACATAACAGGTTGGCATAACAGCCAATAAACCTCAGATCATGCCTTTAAATACAGTAATAAAACTAATCAGAGTCTGATGAGTTGCCAGTATCTGATTGTCGAACGCTCCGTTTGTTGGTGGCGGCGTGCTTGGAAGGATTTGCAGATCCTTCTCCATCAAGGAAGATCACTTGAGCTTTTGCAAGGCGTTCCTCCAGATCCTCGGTACTGAAGTCATCTTTACCACCGAGCTCATCAAATCCAACCTGGGAATACCAGGAAAAAAAACACTCAATTACATTGTTCACAGTCACACATAGCTAAAGAGTTGATTATGGAGCGGTCTTACCACATAATCCTCAACCTTGGCATTCTTTACTATAGCAAGGGTTGGAAGCACAACAATCCTTAGTTTTTCTGTCAAAAAGGGAGCCTTTTCAGCGTGAACTTTCACAAACCGTGTTTCTACATGCTGTTTCGCAAGAATTGACAGGTGTTTGTCCATAACCTGCAGCCCAGGAAAGGAGGGATGTAAGCAAATGCTTTTGGACTGTGCAAGATTCAACAAGACGTCACTGATATTATCAGTGCAAACAACCAACTCAACGGAGAGATCATAACTGCATTAAATAGGAAAACAAACATAGCTGAGGAACAATAGCTTAGACATTATAAATGGGAAAAAGAGTGATTTAAGATTCATCTTTAGAACCTCTCTTCTGACATAATGACATCCATGCAACCAAAATTGCATCGAAGTTAAAACATAAAAGAGTTTGAATATTGTAAGACATCCCAACAATTGAGGTTCAAATCGTTTCACAAGAGAGCAAAATTATACTCTATGAAAGGAATGGAATGTATTCACAGTATTAACCTGTGGACAATCTATCACACACAAACTCATCAATGCAACTCTAATGGAAAATAGACTTTGTCCAGTGTGTTGCAGTTGGCTTATAAGAGAGATACTATATGTCCTGACGATGCATGTACGAGGTATGTGCTGATGTGTCCGTTGGCCAATCACTATTCCCCATGTTGACCGGTAATTGTGGAATGTGGACCAAGTGTACGTTGTATTAGTTACTCCTTTCTTCAAAAGAATTGTTTCTTTCAAAAAAAATATCTCAGGCCCATGAATTGTTTTTTTTATTTTAATTATTTCCCCGTTGGAACTTGTAAAGAGTACGCTGCACTAGATTTTATCTGTTTTAGTAAGCACATGCATGCTAGTATGCAAGAGTCATTAACACTGAAAAGAACTGAGTTCAAACAAAAACTTTGAAAATAACTAAAACGTGAGGAGCATTTGTTAGGCCCGAGCCCGACCCACATACATACATAAACTTTCGGTACTTAGTCGGGATGCCTAGCACTTCTTTTTATCTATATTTATATGGTTTTAGTATAAAGATTATTTCCTAAAAAATTAAGTGTGTATTATAAATTTTTTGAAGTGTGTGGAGAAAGTAGATTTTTAAATCAAATAAAGCCCTTTTCCCTTGGTACAGTATAGAATACTTGACAATGGCAGCTCGATTGTAGACAATGAAGGAATCTCGTGGAGACAAAAAAAGGAAGTAATAATCACATAGTGTGGACTCAGAGCATGGAGTTTTCCCAAAACATAAAAGGTATTATTAGAGGATGATTGATCAAGTCATTTAGACATGGAGTATAATCACCTGAGTGAAAAACAAAAATAGTGATGAATACATGTCCGTGGATTCTGTTTATCATGAATTGGGTATTAAAACCACTGTAAAAGGAGATGAAAGGTCTGACGTTTCCCTCCTCTTTCCTAATTAGCCAAGTCAATGCAGTTAAAAAAAATTATTTGCTCAACTATAGAGACCCTAAAACCTAGTGGTTTGTTCTATATAATAATACTAAGAGGCATTTCACACCAGTGGATGATTATCCAACAGCCAGTGGAATTTGTGATGATGTGACACTTCCATAAATTTTGTTTTGGACTCAGCTTTCCTACATGGAATATTAAGATGTGGTGTTACTGAGATACCTTGTAAGATGAAGCACTTCACATAGACAGCAGATCACATAATTGTTGCTGTTCTAGATAGGAATGATGTATTAAAAACACATGCATCATTTGGTGGCCAACACAATGCAATACTCTGTTGTGGTCAAGCACAAGCAACTAGTGAAACAATGGGAGAAAAGTTGTAACTAGTGGAAGACTGCTGCACTACAATCTAAAGGCTGAAGGGCAAAGAAAACCTGCTTCAATGAGAAATGTTTGCATACTAGTTTCCTTCATGCCAGTCAGAATATCAAGGGGCTATACACAAGGAAATGCAGAGATTAATGATTGGCAGAGATCCCCCAAGAAGCTCTGGCTGAGCCCGATGAAACCCTTTCCCACACATTCATACATCACACCTTGGGCTGCTGTAAAAGACCTCGCCTCTCCTGTGCAAAGAAGTTGTTGAACCCTTCCTACCAATTGCTGCCGGCAAACCATAGCTAGTGATCAACACATTCCTATCGTTCTTCACAGAATCCTGAAATCTAAAAGCAGGTAATTGAGAATTCATCTGTCCAATCATAGGGCGTTTTCACTTTTCAGTCTGTTGGCATTGGTGATGTTAGTTCTGTTGCCTCTAATCCTATCTCGACCCTTTTTTCCAACCAATTGTTTGAAATATTCGTTAGAGAAACTCTGACTCCGCTACCTAACATGAGCACCGTTTTGTAGATAGCAGTAAAAAAACACTGCTCTACAACATATTATCAGATTACACAATAAGCGCAATCCATGTTAACATGAGGACTGCGAAAGCAACCTCCACATGTAGTGAAGCACTACTCTATGGGGATGTTTAAAGGATAGCCACCGAGTTACTTCTTGATGAACCTCATTGCCTCCATTTCAAGCTGTGAAATTGATTACCTAATCGGACTCATCAAAACTCACTGAAGATACCAGGAATAGATTCCAAGCTCAGGGTTGAAGAGAGACTGAACGCTAACAAAGTACTTCAAGGGTTAGAATCCATGTGAGATGCCAAATGGACTCAAACCAATAAAAAGATCACATCTCTGAACATTAAAAATTACTTGATGAAAATAGACCATATAAAAGGAAACCCAAAGAATTGGATCAAGTCGTGAACATTCAGCAAATTGTAAGCATCACTCATGTTGTGTCACCTTCCTCATCAGATTGTGACTTGATGCGGACGAGTGTGGGGTCAAAGGGAGCAGCCTACCCAAACTAGGTATACTGAACAAGGGGACACGGAGATAAGGATAGAGGTGGAAACCCCACCCGTCCCCAGTGAAATCGGCAACAGTAAAGGAAGGTAGGCAGACAAGAAATGCTAGAGTGTGAGGGAAAATAGTGGGCAAAAACAGACGAAGATGGAGTGGTGTCACGAAGGGCTCCACTTATTGGTTTTCTACAACACAACAATCTTCATAACTGAAGATAAGACTTTAAATGACTACAGTCTAAAGTAATTTTGTTGGTACTGGCCGTCGCCTTAGAGATTCTCAAGGTCTACTTCCTTAATCACATGAGTCTTCCATCTTCCTCCACTAATGCGTCTTCAGCTCTTGCGTCAACCTCTGTTAGTTTTCCTCAGAGGCATCATCGGCTTGGTCATTTATGTAGCTATCGTCTCTTTAATTAGCTCGTCAGGGTGTCCTAGGTTGTGTCATTATCAACACTAGTTATGATTGTAAAAATTGCAAACTTGGTAAATAGCTACAACTCCCATATCCTACTAGTACATCTCGGTTTAGTCATCCTTTTGAATTAGTTCATTCTGATGTTTGGGGACCTGCTCCTTTTGCTTCCAAAGGTGGTCACATCTATTATGTAATTTTTATTGATGACTATTCTCAATATATTTGGGTTTATTTTATGAAACATCGTTCTCAACTCTTGTTCATTATCAGTCTTTTGCTCGTATAGTTCACACCTAGTTTTCCACTCCTGTTCAGACCTTTTGTTCTGATTTGGGGGGAGTACTTATCGCGTGTTTTTAGTCAATTTCTCTCCACTAAGGGAACTCTTTCTCAGCTTTCCTGTCTTGGTACCCATACTCAAAACGGTTTTGCTAAACGTAAACACCGTCATCTTATTGAAACTGCTCGTACTCTTTTACTTACATCTCATGTTCCATGACATTTTTGGATTGAGGTTGTTTCTACGTCTATCTCATTAATATACAGTCATCTTCTCGCTTCAAGGAAAGTGTCCTGGAGAGCTCTTGTTTTCTACTCCCCAACGGTATGACCATCTTCGGATTTTTGGTTGTACCTACTATGTTTTGCTTCCGCCTCGTGAGCGCACCAAGTTAACAACTCAGTTTGTTGAGTGTGTTTTTCTTGGATATTGTCTTGAGCATAAGGGTTATCGTTGTTATGATCCCTCTGCTCAGCGTATGCGCTTGTCTCGTGATATTTCTTTTGTTGAGCATCGTACCTACTTTTATTCTTCTACCACTCGGTCCTCCTCTAAGTCTCTCTTTTCTTTACCTTCCACCTATTGTTTCGTCTGATACACCTCTTTCTGTGGAGTCCTCTTCTCCATCCTCAGTGATATCACTGTTTCCTCCCCACTGTACTCATCAGTCTAGAGTTCCTCCTAATACTCAGCCTTCTACTGTTTCCTCCTCTGATGGCATGGCTGGTACTGATGATACTCTTTCTGATGATCCTCCACCGGCACTGTCATCTCAGTATGAGCTTCGAGATCGTACTACTATTGTTGCTCCTGACATATATGGTTTTCTTTCTACTGCTGTTGTGCCTGAGCCTCGCACTTATCAGGAGGTTGTTGTTCATCCTGAGTGGCAGTTAGCTATGACTGAGGAGTTGGCTGCCTTGGATCGTACTAGTACATGGGATCTTGTCCCTTTACCTGCTCATGCTGCTCCTATTACTTGCAAGTGGATTTTTAAAGTTAAGACCAAATCTGACGACTCTGTTGAGAGGTACAAAGCTCGATTAGTTGCTTGTGGCTTTCAGCAGGCACATGGTCGTGATTATGACGAGACATTTGCTCCTATTGCTCATATGGTGACGGTTCGCACTCTTGTTGTTGTGGCTGTTGTTCGCTCTTGGACTATCTCTCAGATGGATGTGAATAATGCTTTTCTTCATGGTGACTTTCAGGAGGAAATTTATATGACACTACCCGTGGTGTTGTGGCTCCTGCTGGTCATGTTTGTCACCTTCGTCGTTCTCTTTATGGCCTCAAACAGACTCCTCATGCTTGGTTTGAGCGATTCAGTTTAGTTGTGTTAGCTACTGGTTTCGTCCCGAGTAATCATGATCCGGCCTTGTTTATTCATACATCTCCATGTGATTGCACTATGCTTTTACTTTATGTTGATAACATACTGATTACTGGATATGACAAAGAGTACATTGCTTTTGTTAAGCAACGGCTCAGTGAGCAGTTTTTGATGTCGGATTTGGGTCCTCTACGTTATTTTCTGGGGATTGAGTTTACTTGCACAAGTGATGGGTGCTATCTATCTCAGCAGCGATATATTCAGGATTTGCTTGCTCATTCTAGTTTCACTGACAGTCGGACAGCTGCTACCCCTATGGAGTTTCATCTTCAGTTTCGTCCTACCGATGGCACTTTGCTTGAAGACCCTTCTCGTTATCGTCATATTATTGGGAGTCTTGTCTATCTTGCAATGACACGTCCTGATATAGCTCATTCTGTTCATGAGCTCAGCCAGTTTGTCTCTGCTCCCACATCTGTTCACCTACGAGGGACATGTTAATCGTTGTCTTTTTTATTCTCGGTCGAAGCAAGTCATCATGTTGATCGACGATCTGTCTCTGGCTATTGCATATTTCTTGGGTCTTCGCTTATTGCTTGGAAGTCCAAGAAACAGGTTGCAGTTTCACGGTCTAGTGTTGAGGCTAAGCTTCGAGCGTTGGCCATCATTACTTCAGAGATTGTTTGGCTTCGTTGGCTTTTAGCTGATCTTGGTGTGTCATGCGGTACTCTTGCATCTCTTCTGTGTGACAACACTAGTTTTATACAGATTGCTATTGATCCAGTGAAGCACAAACTGACTAAGCACATTGGTGTGGATGGATCTTTCACACATTCTCATTGTCAACAGAAGACTATTGCTCTTTAGTATGTGCCCTCTGTGATTCAAGTCGCTGATTTCTTCACCAAGGCTCAAACTCGAGAGCAACATCGTTTCCATCTCTCCAAACTCAATGTTTCAGATCCTCCTAACCCATGTTGAGTTTGAAGGGGGTGTTACGTATGTGTGTATATGGCCCATGTGTATATATGGCCCATGAGCTCTAGCTAGGGTTCGTAATGTAGTGTATATATACTACAGTATTCATCTAATACAACTGAGAAGTTGAGTTGTATCAGTACATACAAATCTGTGGACTGTCCATCCTTTTCACTCCAACAAATCAGGTTCATTAGGATTTGTTTGTACAAAGGAGTACTATTCTCCAAGGGGCAAAGTCGTACCACGAAATTACCACAGGTGGGACTCACTTCTTTTTTATTCCTTGGTACCGGACCTCAAGCTTGAAGCCCGCTCCCAACTAGGACCGACTTCATTTTTTCCCTACAATGTATGGAGTCGACCCTAAGTCCTCTCCCCCTCTCCTCCTTAGGACCCCTTCTTGGAGCACATTGCGGATGCCCTAAGCAGCCAAATGGTGTAACAAAGTGGTGGACGTACCGCTAATTGCTTACGCGGCCTCATATGTGTGTTGAGATATCTTGATTCATAACGAATTAACAGCGCTCCAATTACTAAGTTAACATTTATATTGTGCTCCATAATTTCTCTAACTATTGATCATGAATATGTAGTGTTTCCAAAAGGGTATTCAGCCCACCATCTTATGTGTAATGCAATCAGTCAGCTTCTATTGTTGCCAGAAGTGTGCATCAATGCATAAAATGACATTGGAAGTATTACCATCATACATATGGCTTATTGCGGGATCTTGAATTTCCCCAATGTGTCCAAGTATCTGCCTTCCGGGGCATATTAAAACCCAGATGATTGTGCTTCCTCTTCCTGGATGTACATCAAGGCCCAGCAAATTCCTTGGATCTATAGCTGCATTGATTCACACCATGCATGTCTGGCAGATTGCCGAAATTTGCATTTCTCATTAATCATCACTTTGACATGAGCCATACCAGGCTCAAACAACGACCACTTGCCAGACCAGCATGCCCTCAGCATGTTGTGAAACCCTACACCCACAACACAATGACAGTGCGTGCGAGTTTAGTCCATAGTCATTTCGTTCCATGCCAACAGGAATGGCTGGGCCTTTTTGTTTTGACAGACTAAACCAAATAGATTTCTTTTGCTCCAATACTAATCCAAAAGTCATAAATTCAAATGCCTAACCCACCCTAGCAGAGATATGCATAGTCTAGAGCTAGGATCGAAAAATTCAAATGCCCTCTAAAGTCCAAATTGCAAATGTTTATCAAGGATTGAACCATACTAACACTTGTAGATTCAAGCAGCGCATTATTTCATAAAACAGCAAATAGCGCGCAGAGAGGTGCATGTGTCATGGGATTAAGACTGTTAAGGACAAGGTGAAAAACAAGGACAGTATTGGATATATTTTCCCTATTAGATGGGCCTACATGTCATACTACATATCATGCCTACCATGCAGTTGGCCCACAAATTAAAGAGAGCAACTAAAGTTATGGCTTGGGGCATAAACATCAAATTATGACTGCGGGGTCTATATGTGTGGAGACCCAAGGGTGATTCTCTTTCAACAATGGGGATGACATCGAAAACTATCACCTAAGGATTGTCTATAAAAATGGTTCAGAACACCAAGGCAAGGCACCACCAATCCATTTATATCCCATCAATAGTAGTAGACTTGTAGTAGCAAGGTATGCGTTATGTTTTGGAAAAGCAAAGCCCTAGCGGTGTAGTAGAGCAAATCTACAACTATGGATTCAATTACAGGTCAGCTGCCGCATATACAATTAATATGGTGTTCTAATTCTTATGTATGAGATCATGTTTATAGATCATATTGTTTAGATATATTTTCTTCTCTCTGTTTGAGAGAGAGAGAGAGAGATCTATTTTCCTTTAACAAGTGTATCTGAGCAACATATATGTAAGAAACACAGCAGCATATTAATTATAGATGCCGAAGCGTACCTGAAACTAAATCTGCAATTGTCTATTGGATCTACTACAACTAGGCTTTTGTCTACCAAGGAATGAAACAGACCTTGTTACTCCATCTACTGATAGGATATAGATAAATTAGTGATGCCTTGCCTTGGGGACCTAACCCGCATTTATAGACAAACATTAGGTGGCAATTTTCTATTTCATTCCATCATTGAAACAAAACAAGCCTCGGGTTTGTACACATATAAATATGACCCTACACCATTCCAAATCATGTTCCATATGCAGAGGGCATCATATGTGAATGCATGTATATGGAGTGTGTTTAGTTAGGACATGCATGCGGGTTTTATGCATGGGAAAACATTTAGGGATTTCATGTTCTTGTGGTGTTAGTTCGGACTTCGGAGCAATTTGCAGGTAACTATGGACCTACACATACAGATTCTTTAACGGCAAGGAGTTTAAAATTAACTTTGGATAGCGTGATTTGAATGGCATAGAGCTTAGGCCCCCAAGACATAACTTTTGATCACTTAATTTGTGGGTCAACTGTATGATAGCCATGATACATGTATGACATTTTGGCATGTAGAACCTAATAGAAAAAATTTATCCAACAAGTAAGACCTTCGCCTCTAGGGCATCCAGCACACATTTTGGTAAACATGAGGATGTTGGACTGCGGAACACACAGTCCAATGTGGGTGCACCCGCAAAAACAATCGTACAAGTTTCATTTCATTATTAAAGGGAAAGTGATTTAAGTTGGAAGGAGTGAGAAGTGCTCAGTTGGAGTGTCAACAAATTGATAATAGAAAGTTGAAGAGCATGGCTAGTGCTGTAGAAATGGGGTTGCCGTCACTCAATCTTGCAGATACGACAGAAATTTCAGGAGTTCATTCAAGAACCAACGGAAATACTATGGCCAGGTCGACAACAAAGTATTAAAGCCACTTCAAGACCCGATCTTGATCTACGAAAAGCACAGCACAACGCAAGCGGTACAGCATTTCTGACAAAACACAATTTAACACGAGATCCACATCTGAACACACCATTCATACCACACACGAACGTCATTCCTAGTTCCTTTGGACAATTCAATCCAAGATCCAACCCAATCTTGACTCAAAATGAAAGGGAAAAAAGAAACAGGAGAACCAAGGTGCGCACCTTGCACGGCCAGTTGTCGCGGTAGAAGTGGCACACGAGGCGCTCGCTGACCTTGGCAGCGGAGAAGAACTCCTTCTCGGGGACCTCGGCGTACTCTCCGTGTCCCAGCGCGCGCCACTTGGCGCGGCGCTCGGCGGCGCGCCGCATCTGCTGGATCCGGCGCTCCCGGAGCGCCTCCATGTCGTCCGGGTCGAGGCGTTCGAGCGCGGAGATCTCCTCGTCCAGCTTGTCCTCCACCGCCTTGGCCACCGACAGCACCTGCTTCTCCAAGATCTGCAACCGCCGGGACACGCCGCGTCAGGGAGAGAGGGGGGGAGCGGGGGAAGAGAGCGGAGCAGCGAGAGAGGCGTGAAGTGGGAAGGAGAGGGGTGGGTCACCTGGCTGACGACGGACTCGTCCATGGCGGCGGCGGGAGGATAGAGAGGCCGAGATCGGAGTGGAGATCGGGGAGGAGAGACGAGAGAGCGTGGAGTAACGAGCCAAGCGGGTCCACGGAGGTAGAGCTGGGTTTTGAGTCGCGGTTTTTTTCCGGTTCGAAGCTTGATCGGTACGGCACGGTATAATATGTGGTAAGTCAGATTAATATGTACGGCACGGTATAATATGTGGTAAGTCAGATTAGTATGATATGAACAGCGGACTGAATTGGGTTTGAGAATGCAATCCGTTGGGCGTTATGGTACGACACGATCGGTAAGAACGTTTTAGGTTTCAAGACAAAGACGAAATAGGCTCAATCTTTCCATTATAGCCTAATCCCTCTCTCGGCTCGACCCAATCACTTCCCTACATCGGTCTGGCTCAACCAATTATCCCCTTCTATCACCCAGTCTGACCCAACATCCCTCTCGCCTCCCCCAACTCCCATCCCTAACCCTTTCCCTCGAGCCCTAGCTCCCAAATTCCCAATCGCTAATCACATTCGCTGATTCCTCTCCCTCTAGCTCCAACCACCTCCCTCCCCACGCGTCGCTGATCGTCGCCCTTACTGTATTTTGCAATTAGCCGTTCCAATGTGTAAACTGGCAAGATAAATAAAGTGTCATCTTATCTGTCTGGGAACCAAGAAAACTAAAGTTGCAGATTTGCAACACTACATTATACTATCTGTTGCGGTCTAGGTTCACAGTCTACCTCCCAAGGGAAGATACGATGTTCAAGAAAGTAAATAAGCAAGACTAAAAGATATTTAAGATTAAATTTAATACAATGTAATATAAAGCACTAATGGTGTATGGAACAACCCATACCTAGTGAATGATGATTACCAAAGGAAACTAAAAAGATGTTGCCAAAAATATCCTCGGCTATGACACGAGGACTTCTCTGAGACATTTTTAGTGAAGGTCTCACGGGTCTTCCTAGACTTTGGACGTTTGTTCTTGTCCTTATCCGCGATGGCAAGGATCTTGATGCTTCTTCTAGCGGTAGCTCTACACAGCGCGACATAGAGTTGACCATGAGAAAACACCGGCTCGGGTAGGTAGACACCGGTGTTCGAGATGGTCTGACTCTGGGCCTTGTTGATTGTCAAGGCAAAGTGGGCCTGGTTGGGAATTGCTTCCTCTTAAACAAGAACAGGAACATCTCATTGTCGGAGGGGCACAGGGGTATCTGAGGCAAGAACACCCTTTTTCCGGCATGCTGCCCTAGAACAATCTCGGTGTCGATAGCATTTCTTTGGAACCCCGAACACCAGCCTCGTCCCATTGCACATTCCATTAGCTGGGTCGATGTTCCGCAAAAGTATCACAAGACAATTAACCTTGAGATTGAGCACATGCGGAGGGAGCCTGTTAGGGGTCAGGGTGTTCAGGAATTCAGGGGGTGTAAGATCGAGGAGGCTGACTAGAGGGGGGTGAATAGGCGGTTTTTAAAATCTTTTTGCTAAAACTAATTTATAATGCGGAAGCTAATAACAATTTAGTTTTGCATAATTAAAATCTAAATCAACTAGGCTCCACTAAGTGCACCAACAATATGAATACAATTGAATGAGAGCAATCATACAAAGATATATAAACAATTAAAGTAAGTAATGTAAATTGCTCAAAGTAAAGCACAAGATCGAACCACAATGGACACAACGATGTTTTACCGTGGTGATCAAAGACTTGTCGGTCTCCTAGTCTACGTTGAGGTAAGCCCAAACGAATTGGACCGACTCCACGAATTAAGCCAACACCTCCGAGGTAAGTCCAACCACTTGGACCAGTTCCAACACGAACCAACACCTCGCTCCACTCGGGTTGCTCTTCCTCCACTCCGGAGGTGGTGAGCACTAAACCACTCACAACCACGCCGGGCCTTCTCACAAGCTTCTTGAGAAGACACCGGCCACGACACCTCCACGCCGTCTAGGTGTCGGCAAACACCAAGAGTAACAAGACTCGACTTTCACTTGAACTAATCAAGTGTCAAAGCTCAATAGATACACAATCCACTAGCTAAGGCAATACATGCACTTAGAGTTTACTCTCTAAGCTCACTAAGTGTAACACATGCACAAAAGAGATGAGAGACTTGCTCTTTGCTCAAAGGATGAATATAGTGTTCAGCAACACCAACCTCCAACCAGCCAAGTGGGTATTTATACCCTACACACAAAAACTAGCAGTTAGAGGAAAGATTCCATTGAATCAGAGACATGCAGGTCTGGCCGCCAACCAATGGCCGTAAGATCGCCCAAGAGCCAACGGCTATAAAACTAGCCGTTGGACTCACTGCTGGTCGGACCGCCAACTAATGGCCGGTCGGATCGCATCATACATGTCCGACCGCCAAAGGGGAGGCGGTCTGACCGCTCACAGAAACGAAATGGCATTTGCAAAAAGTGTATTCTCCGAAAAAAAAAATGAACCGCAAAACACTCTGGTACTTCCGCTCTCTGGTAGTACCGTTTATTTAACGGCGGTACTACGGCACAGAGAATCGGCTCAAGAAGCAATCGGTCCGACCGCCCAACACATGACGGTCCGACCGATATACCACCGGTTAGACCGGTCAACACTGGCGGTCAGACCGGCAGACAACAGAGAGCCTTTGCACTTTGCTTAACTCAACTTACAAAATATATTTGTCAATTTGAGTGCAATTCAAACAGGAGTTTTAGGTGAAATTCTCAACAAGTTACAAAACACATTTGTCAACTTTTAGAATCAACATCACAAGGAATAAGATACATGGACTAAACCATTTGTAAAACACATTTGCAAACTAAAGTCACATGCTACAAGGATCATACATGAGTATCGACTATTTGCAAAACACATTCGTAAATAATAGTATCATGCATAGATGAGCTAGAGCAAGCACAATGAGCTATTAACACATGACTAACTCATGCTACTAGTTAAGACCCCTCTTAATAGCACGACAACCTATATTAACAATCCGTTCTTTCAACCAAACACCAAGACCGGTGAAAGACTAGGAACACATCCTTAGCCCTAACTAGTCATACCTTTGCCTTGCATCTTCTTGAAGCTTGATGACGCACATCATCACTTCAAGTCCGGGTCATTGACTTGATAATCATCAACACATGATGATCTTCTTTATTTCGGGATCTTGCCTTGAACATCATCAACACATGATGATTTCTTCATCCTGAGTCTTAACATGCATCAACACATGACGTATTCTTTCACTTGACCTTCATCAACACATGATGGGTCTTCTCTTGACTTGATGTGCATCAACACATTGATGCATCCTTTACTCAAAGCCTTGATATGCATCAACGCATGATGCATCCTTCATTAGACCTCCATCAACACATGATGGGTCTTCTTTTGACTTGATGGTCAACTCATGATCATCTCAAGTCTTCGTCACCCTAGAACATAACTTGTTTATTCAACTCATGGAAAATGTTAGTCCCACAATATGATTATCATTAATTATCACACCATACCATTAACTCATAATGGTGGGATAAGATACTTCAATCTTTCCCTCTTTGGTAATTGATGATAATCACTTTAATTGCAAACAAATTGAATGTAACACAACATGAGTATATATGAACTACACAAGTTATATATACTCCAACATGAGTATACAAGAACTACACGAGTTCTATATACCCACAACATGAGTATACACGAACTACACAAGTTTTGCATACTCAAAAGGATATGTTTCAAAGTAAAGATCTCAAATATATGTGGAAGATAGAATATGGATCAATACTAATGAAACCATAAAATATAGAGTGAACTCCCCCTAAATGTGTGCATACACACATGTGTAATGGGAACCTATGCACATATTCAAGTTAAACTTACAGTTGAGTTCAACCTATATTTTGGATCCGAGGAATGCAACAATGTATAAGAAATATGATGTTGAATGCATACCTCGTTGAATTTCACATTTATATCCAAATGAGACTATACACTAATATAACAGTAGAAATGTTAGTCTCACAAATAGATTTATCATTAATCACCAAAATATTACATTAACTTATAATGACGGGTCTAGATCCTTCAGGGGTAGTAGCCATAGGTATCGTCCTCGGCACAATCGAAGCTATGATACACCATCTCATCCCCCATAGCAGTCCAATCAACTTCATATTGATCCTGTCGACGTACTCATTACGAGTCAACAGGATGGCTCGAGATGTGATGTAGTTGGGATCCAATAGGTTCTCATCCAGCGTTGGGAAGACGATGTCTATGAGTTTATCGAGGTCAGCGTCCTCCCCGGTATACAACACACATATATCATTGGGAAGCCATACACAACCATCCTCATTAGCCTCTTCTATGCCATTCCCAACTGCAGCAGTACTCTGCAAACTCAGGATCACTCTGGGCCCTCATGTTATGGACAAGCCTAAGTTGCCGCATGCATTCACAGAGGTAGGACTTACGCATCATCGTGTTGGTTATCTGAGGCCTTGTCCCCTTCCGGACAACAGGGAGCACCTGTCTGAAGTATCCTCCAAACACGACGGTCTTCCCCCCGAACAGCTGGTCCTGCCAACCCATGATGTCCCGCATGTTGTTGTCAAGGGCCTTGACCGCCTGCCACTTCATCATCAAGGCTTCGTCCCATATGATGAGGGATGTTGTCTGGAGAAGCTTAGCCATCCCACTCTACTTCGTGAAGCTGCATACTGCCCCATCTTCAATGTTCAGCGGGATCTTGAACCTCGAGTGCACGGTCCTGCCTCTAAGCATGATGGAGGCAGTGACACCCGATGTCACGATTGAGACGGCTATCTTTCCATGGGATTTCCATGGGCACATACCATCGCGAGTAGCGGCTTGTACAGGAAAGTTTTCCCTGTGCCTCCTAGGCCGTCCACGAAGAAGACCCCTCGCTCACCGCTGTCAACCGCAATTAGTATATGATCATACGCGAACCTCTGTTCGGTGTTGAAGGAGTCTGAAAGAGCTATGTGCTCGTGTTCTACCTCGATGTTGGAATCCTCAACAATCTCCCTGGGCTCACCACCTACAGAGTCGTGTGGCTCGTCGATTTCGGGGAGAGGGAACAATGATATCTTTTTACCCATCAATTGCAGCATATTTCTAATATCCAGGAGCACCATCTGCTCGACTGCGTGTGGGGATGAGTGGGAACGACGGCAGCCCTCCGACATTCCATCCAGGTGCTTGTTCCAGAGCCCACGCACGTCGCTAGGCTCATAGAAGACATTATAGTGGTGAATAGTCTTTGAAGATACGATGGCATCTGAAACACCTTGGCTTCGATTAGACACTCGTCTATGGTGTTGTCGGCCTCGATTAGACCCCTCCTTTCTGCGGATTCACGGAAGGACGGGTAGACTACGTCATCCACTGTCCTAAGGTCTTCAAAGGAGGCGGTACCGGCAACATGGTTCAGGAGAACCCTCAGGTAGTACCGATCCCCCTCGGTTGGACTTGCTGACACAATCCTGCCAACTTGTGTGCTTCTTTTCCTTGGGTTCCATAACTTTCCACTTGTTTGCCAAGTAAATCTTGATGGGAAATCTCTATAGAGGATGTCTCGTGCCTACTCGTGTACTCTGTTCGCTTCGAAGTACGTAGCCAACATGGTCCTCTGAGCACCATGTCGATCGACGACATCATGGAGAGCATGTCTCGTGTGGAACGAGACCATGTGCATGTTAGGGAGATGGAACTGCAGTTGCTTCACGAACGGTGAGATATTGCTCAGTTCAAAGCTATATATCCTCCAAAGAGCTTCCAGTGGGGTAACCCACCTAGCGTCCCTGTACTGCTTCGAGTACCTACTTCTTGAGTTCCTCCAGCTTCACCATGAATACACGCATGATGAGATCAGGGTGATCCTGTGTGGGTCTGGCCAGGCTCTAGCTCAGACATTATCTCCAGCCAGTTGGGGTTGCAAGTCATCGTGAGGAAGACACCAAGCTTGCTTTACTTGAACTAATGTCATTGCATCCAGGAATCGACGCTTCATATTGCGCCTACCCCCGATGGATGACACCGGGAGCACGATCTGTTTGCCCACAACGTCGTGCTCTCTCTCCTGAATGTATGCTATCTACCACACCCTGGTAGAGGTCAGCCCTTATGTCCTTCTGGTTACACCTTATATAGTCAAGTCGTGTGCTCTCTACCTTGATGTACATATCAATTGCGAAACTGCTGGAACAGACACTTGCTGTAAAGTATGGGGTTGAATATCCCACGGCGCATCTGGAACTTGTAGCAGTAATAGTCCCTGATAGAGACACACATCTGCTATTGGATTCTACGTAGAGGGGCGAAATGTTAGGGCGAGGAAAATAGATCGAGTGAAATAGGTCGAGCATACGACCACGTGAACAAAAAGACTAACCTGGGTCCTCGTGATCATTTCCACGAGACGTGATTACCTCATCAATGGACACCCCTTCATTTGGGATCTCAGGATGCCAACCAAGCTCGCCTCTCAAGAAGAATAGAGGGTACAACAAGGGATCATAGCATCTGTAGTACGGCTGTATACTATACTTAGTGTTGTTGTCCCCGTACATGATTACACTACGATCGAATTGCGAGAACATTTCGTTACCCTCCACCCACACGACGGCAACCTCTGAAGTTATCGATACGTTATATGTCCTCTAGTCCAACCTCTTATCAACGTTGAGGGTGACACGGTACTCCTCGAGGACCTCGGCCTGTACGTGAGCAGAACCAGTGATTCAGATCGGGGTCGTCGTTGTAGAAATATAGCTCCAAATGCTCAGGGCCAAAATCGCTCGGACCAAATGAATGTATGTTATGGTACATTTGTCTGTGGGCCCAGAACGTACACGACTGATATCACGTTGGTGTAGTTCTCATCCAGGCTCACGCTAAAGGTGGTGAAGGAAAAGTGGCCATTGAAGAACCTTATGTTGTCTCGAAAATGCCTTGCATCGGGATTCACGTTCGACCACAGCCTCATGAGTTCGTGGGGCGATTCCGGGTTCGCCAACCGAATCTTCCCTTCCTGGCAACAGAACTCTTCATCTCGTACTGGATTTTCTTCGCACCGCATTTGTCGCAGTCCGCCACGGGCTTCAGCTCATGAGTAATTTGGGGGTATATTACTACACACATGGTCGTACAAATCGTGGACGTTAGAGCCCGCGACAGAGGCATCTTCTACTTCATCAAATTCGACGCCCTCGCCACCGTCCCTGCATGAAGTGATTTAGAGTAAAGGAGTCACAGAATATCTTGCGTGTCATTGAAAGGAGAAACAAACTGTGTAGGAAATACCTCCACCAGCGAACATGTAGTACTCATCTGCCACGTCCTCCTCAACAATGATTTCTAGATCACCTGTCAACCCATCTAGGTGAGTATAGGTACAAAATGGTTCATTTTTTTGTTTCTCAAACTATAATGAATAACATATGAACGTTACCATTATCCGCAACATATGGTGTTAAATTTTGCCTATGTGCTCTCTGGTGTTAAATTTTGCCTATGTGCTCTATCACGTTCTCATCGTGCTTGCCGTTATTCAGGTGTAAGGCTTAAATTCCTAGTATTTTGTTGGTCACGCCTTGCTTGTACTTGCTCGTGCGTAATAAATTCTACACGACGGCACTTTGTTCCAAAACGACACAAATAATAGTTATATAGACGTTGAAAGAATTCATATCATTTTATATAACCATGGCAGTTATAGCGCTTTGTGTGTTACCCGACAGGCCTTCGCCATGCTCGAACAACACATCTTCTGTGAGTGTGCTTTGTGAAGGAAATGTCATAGTCAGCTGTGTGGGAAAATCTTTGTCATCCAAACATGAGTAATTCAGACCTGTGATATTGGATGGCTCACGTATAACCATACTTGTAGGGGTACGTGGCACATAAATGGCTTAACATATTTTTGGCACATTTGGTTCACCCACAACTGTTAAATTACATATTTAAAATGTCGGTGTGAATGAATTATTGTTAGACTATGGATGCTAATCTTATAAGAGTTCAATAGGTAACGTTGGCGAAATAACAAACTTCTTTTCCTTTCGATGAGTGTTGTCTTGGAAAGTGTGACATTTTTATATAAGCTTCTAGAAGTAACAAAATAATGAAATAAACATCTGCTCGTGAATAGACAACATAATTTGAAATCTAAATCATCAATATTGAAAGAGTATCAACAGGTGTGAGGGAGTGGAGAGGGTCGGCGAGGAGGTGTGGGAGAGAAAACCGAATAGTGGGGAAGAGGCCCACCGGTCGACACGCTTCGGCGCGGAGAGTGGAGGGGGTGCGAAGAACACATCATTCACAACAACTAGGTTCTTTTAAAGGAATAAAGAGTAAATATTATTTTTTGTTCGAGCAAAGGAGGAAACTAGATCAATTTAATTCTTAGCATTTGGAGTATGGATCAATTTAAAAAGGGGAGAGGGGTGGGGTAAGGAAGACATAATAAACTAACCTGAAAATATAGGATAATCGATAACGATGTAACTACTATAAGATCGAACATAGATGTGACAAGTAATCAGCATAACTACCTTTGAACCATGCTGCAAATGATATAGTAAAGCTAGTAAGAAATCAGACGGTAAAATGGAAACCAAAAGAAGCATGGATGGAGCTAAAAGTAAATAATCATTCTACACCCATCTTCTTCACATAACTATTTGAAATCCAATGAACTGTACAAAGTGCACAAACATGCAACAACACTGATTAAACCTAACTCAGGATATCAGCTTACTTAAAATGAAACTTAAGAACACATTGCAGAATATAAACTTTTGGCCAAATAAAGTTTTTTAATATATATATCATAGAATGTGTTCAGCAAAAAAAATCAAACACGTTGTAACTGGAAACATCCATTCATGAATTTAAGACAAAAATGAAGAGAATCACTAATCGGATCAACTTTGCATACATCAACATTCAATAGGCACTAATGGAACACAGAGGGCCTAAATATTCAACATATCACTAAGTACAACTTGGCGTGAGAAAATGGCATAATTGATCGGTACTATAAATATGACAGTTCCAGATATCATTCTAGAAAATGAATACTGAAATGACTGGAGCAGAATTTTCTGTTTGACAATGGCGCATATAGAATTTCCCAGTTTGTTAAGGACAAAATGAATTCCAGAAACCAAAGTATAGATGCATTAAGGTCTCCTACCTAGTGAATCCAACCCCTGTTCCTTCTCCTGGACAACTTCAAGAAGTTGACATTTAACAAGAACCTACAATAGAAAAGTAAATAATCACTTTAGATATTCCTTTGTAGATGTCCATATGCCATAAAAAAGAGAAATACAAGCATGCCCCAATTGAGTTTATTCATCCCATTTTGATAATGTGCTGAACTTTATGAAATTGATACGTATTATATCATGGTAATTGAGCTGAATTGTCAGTCAACAAAAGATGACCACGCCTCGTTATTTAACATTACATAATGTTCTTTCAGAGTAACCCTTTTCAATGATAAACTTATCTGATCATTGAATAGGATGCAAACAAACAACACAAATAGTGTGTATATTACACATCTTACCTCCCATATTTGTTGATCTGAGAGGCGTCGGCGGCTGGGGAGGGCGGCGGGTGGGGAGGGAGGTGTCGGCGGGGAGGCATGAGAGAGAGGAGGGGAAGGAGGGTTGCGCGAGTGGGAGGGAGGGAGGGAGGGGGGGAGGCAGCGAGGATGGCGCGATGGTGGATGTTAGGTGTTGGAGAAGGCGGCGAGGTGGAGCGCTGAGGGTGGGGAGAGGCATGGGTCGGGGTGGGGAGGGAGGAAGGGCGGGTGCCGGGGGTGGGCATAGGCGGGCACCACGGGTTGGGGAGGGAGAGAGGGAGGGCGGCGCAGGTGGGAGGCGTGAGAGAGAGGAGGGGGAGGGAGGGCGAAGCGCTAGGGTTTCTGGGTGTTGTCCCCACCTATCAGCGCAAAGGGATTAGAGCTAGGAGAACAAGAATGTTTCACTCACTACCACTAGAGCTTTTTAAGTGTGTGGATATCGTGAGCATATGTGCACGATCTTAGAATGATGAGTCAATTGGCAATGGCTTTGTTGGTTTGCAAAATCTCGCATTTTTGGTTTTGCTTCAAGTCTGTCAGACCACAGGCGGTCTGACTGGTGGCAGGGGCGGTCAGACCGCCCGTGGAGAGGTCCGACCGGTCGTGGTTGCCGGTCCGACCGGTCTTGCCTCAAAGTGGTTTTTGGAGCTGAGCCAAAAATAGGTTGTGTAGGCAAGTGAGGGGAGTCTCCTGGATGTGGTCGCATAATTTTTGGAGCTCCCGGTCAAAAGTTCTATTGATTGAAAATTCGAAGGTTTGATTTTGAGTGAAAACTTGGCTAAGTCTTTTCGGCGGTCCGACCGCCGTTATGGAATCGGTCCGATAAACTGAAATCGGTCGGACCCGGTGTGTCAAGGCGGTCAGACCGCCGATCACTTGGAGGTTAGCCATTTTGGCATTGATGTGATTTGAATGTGGTTTTTGTATGGATGTCAATGCTTTATTGTTGCATATTGCATTGTGGAACTAACGTGGGTCAAGTTGTGAAGAACTAGTTCCCAGAGACGATTTGTTTGTCTATTGCTGTGCAGGTGGCTTGCAGGTCAACGACGTCAACGGTGAGGTAGATCGGGACTACGCTTGGAGAGCTGAGGTCCAGAACGATCATGGATGACGGGTGAGGTCGTGTGACTCAAGCATGGTGCAGAATGGGCAAGATGGATCGAACGGGTAGTTCGTGACAGCTGGTTGGATCAGGCGGTGCGGAAGTCGGTGCAAGTCTCTGGGAGGTTCCGATGGGATTCGGACGGGAGAGACTGGCCGACATGATGAGAGCCGCTGATCAACCTACACGTGGTGAAGCAGGCGAGTGCTTCAACAGTTATGTGTGAGTGGGTCCTATGTGTGTGTGGGCCTTCATGGGAGCCCATTAGTGGAAATCCTAGTCCTCTCCTATAAATAGAAAGGGGGGAGAGGAAAAACCCCCCAAGCATTCATTTGGCCCCCTTCATCTTTTTCTAGGGTTTCGAGGAGAGGAGAGGAGAAGCTAGGGTTTGGAGAGATTGTGTGTGCTCTTTGTTGAGCTCTTGTCCTCCTTGTTGGAGTGGCTTTGTAAGCATCTTGTGAGATCAATCAATCTTGTGATGCTTGCTTGAAAGATCAATTGTCTCCTTTGTGTTCTTCTCTCTTTTGATGAATTTGGTGCTTCCTTGATTCAAGTGTTTAAGCTTGGTCTCTTAACCTATGTTATCTTGCTTTGATGTGTGGGAATACTCCTAGAATCATCTAGATCATCAACCCCCACAAGCAAGTCTTGAATCAAGATTTTCATATTTCTAGGGTTTGTGCACTTCTTTGGTAAAATCGTCAGAGATCGTTTCTGTGAAGTGGATCTGAAGGATCGTCGCTAGAAATAGGTCTCTAATATCCTAGGGAGGTGTGCTCCAAATTTGGTCAAGTTTCATTGGTTGAATCAAAAGTTGGACCAAATTTCGTTTTAGATTTGGGCATTGAGTTTTGGTTCTGGACTAAATCGGTCGAACCGATTTTTATACGGCGGTCAGACCACCAGCATTCAGACCGCCCGTTAACGGCCGGTCGAACCGATTTAAATCGGTCGGACCGCCCTGGTAGCTTGGCCGATCGGCCAATTGGCCAAACCGGACGGTGAGATCAATTCTCCACATTTGTGTCTTGTGGTTGAGGGGGTTATCGAATTCAGCACAAGGCTTCCTTACTGATCTTCTTAGCTTTCATAACTAAAGGAGTAAAGTTCGTGTTGAATTTGATTAAAACGAGAAATTTGAGAAAGCGCCTATTCACCCCCCTAGTCGCCTTTACCGGTCCTACAAAGTGGTAAAGATAAGCGTTAATAAATCGGATTTGTGAACACCAACGCGAATAAAACGAGACTCCTCTAAGGCCCGCTCGTTTGGATCACAGGAATTTTACTAGATTCCTGCGGGAATTTAACTTTTCCATTTGAAATTGCTGTGAAATTCTGCCGTTTTCAAAGGGGCCTTGGGGGGCTATTAGAACAAGAAAGAAAATGGTGACACAGAAATTGGGCCAGCCCAAGGCAACCCATTAGGCCATTGCCACAGTATAACAAGTAGCAACTGCCTGGACGCTCTCTCCCTGCACCTCTCCCCATCTCCATCTCCATCTCCATCGGCGGCGGGGGCGGCGCGAGCAGAGGAAGGGAAGAAAGCGGAGGCGACGATGTCGGCGACGACGGCGGCGGTGCCCTTCTGGCGCGCGGCGGGGATGACCTACATCGGCTACTCCAACGTCTGCGCGGCGCTGGTGCGGAGCTGCCTCAAGGAGCCCTTCAAGTCCGAGGTCGCCACCCGCGAGAAGGTCCACTTCTCCCTCTCCAAGTGGGCCGACGGCAAGCAGGAGAAGCCGAGTACGTATCTCGCCTCCCGATCCGTCCTTCTCTAGCGTCCTTGATTCGATTCGATTTGCCTCGTTCGCGTCTGCCATGACGGGATCCTAGGGTTCGTGGTTTTGGTTTCTGAGTTTGGGCGTGGACCTTGGTCTAGGCTGATCTAATGGATCATGGATGAGGTCGTGGCAGTTAGCGATGATATTTAGGTTTGCTTGCGGGGTCATCTGAAGAGGCCCTGTAGCGCACTTGGATTCGCGGAGAGGCTATTAGGGCTTGTTTGGATAGGGAGGGATTAGAACCAATCCCTTCGGATTGGAAGGGATTTTAGTTCAAATTCCGAGTCAATCCGAAGGGATTGAGTCGGATCACAACGTATCCAAACAAACCCTTAATGGCGTAACAAATCCCATGTGAGAATACGATTAATTGTGTTCGTTGAAATGCGATGTATAGAGAGAAAAAATTGACCGGCGCAAAGGATTTCACCAAAATTGACATCTTGGGATTTTGGGTGGAGAGGCTAACTTGATGAAACTGGGAGACTTACTTGTGTCTAGATAGAACGAAAGATTGGGCAAAACTAGATGTCTTGGTGTTTTATAATACCGTGGTTGCCTCCTGTTCGAATCACACAATATATGGAGAAAAGATCATGATTAAATACCAGCCTTGTGTAAAATGGAACAGTCTAGAAAGGTCTACTTTAGTTGATCGTAGTGTGGTAAAAAGTAGGACTCCACTACAAGGTGTTTGTCAGAACTCAGAAATGTGTACGCTACCTTGATGGTCTCAGGCTGTCAACCTTAATTGGAGAATGACAATGAAGAGCCTTTCTTTCGCCCTTTCAGCCGTAAAAATTAGCTAGCAAGAGAGTACAAGATTGATGTGCCCTGTAGTAAGGAATCAGTACTACCAAGATGCATTGAAATGACTCATTCTGACCTGCAGCTGCTAAAAATGTAGGACTATGTTCTGGTAGTATTGCTTTTCTGCTTTTAAGTGAAGACGCATAACCTTGAAGTAATCATGATTGTAATTCCTACACTGGATAATGACCTTACATAGACTGGATAAAAACTAAAATTTGTAGGAAATTATGGTAGTTATGCTCCCTGTGTTATGTCACAACTTTAGCAGAGAAGATAGTCAATTAGGCCATCAAAATCAGGAGGTATTTACTATTGTTGATTAATCTCTCTGAGCTTTGCTTTAATGGATTATATTTCCCATTTGTGATGCAAGAGCCATATCATGAGTTGAATCTGCACCAGAAATCCAGAATGCACGCACGCACGCACACAAAAACCAATGAGGAAAAACAAACATTCAAAAAGAGAAGAAAAAAATTCAAGTCTTCCATGGAAATTATTTCGTTGTGTTTTGCTAACGGATAGGGTAGTTCCATTAAGTTCCATGAAATTTGCTTCTTTCTGTTTTAAATAGAGAGGGAACTAGTTCCATTGTACTCAGCAAAAGTAGGTTTCAGCTTCGTTATATCAGCACTGCCAATGCCTCGAGATTTGTCTTACCTTATTTTACATGATGCATAACTTAAAACCTTGATTCGAAGGGGTGTGCACACGTGCATGGTTCCTTTGTGATTACCGGATGATACAGCTGGTTGCAATACTCTTTGAGTGATCCATAGCATATGGAGTTTCAGTTTCATATAAAATTATAAGTGTTGTCTTTGTTATGTGTAGTTGCAAATTTGTAGTACAGAAACTGCTAATGTAGAGTGGCATTGGACATTTTAGGATATTCAAGTGGCTATTATCATTGGTATTTCAACGATTTGCATGAAATACTGCATTCAAAATCTATGTTATTTTGAGTAATTAATGATTTATGTTATAATTTGAGAATGCTTGTTAGTTGCTTATATATCGAGGGCTCTGGGCTCAATTTTCTTTATGTCGGTTTACGTTTTTCCATGGCTATTTGCTTTATTTGTATATAAGGAACAGAAACAAATGAGATTCTTTTTATAATACTATGCAGGTCTTTTTTTTTACCATCGTGCACTGAAAATAATTGAGAAAAATATGTTGTTGCATTCATATTTTTTGTATTGTTCTTTTGAAACTAACTTGGTTATTCACGTTGCAGCTGTACGCACAGATGATGAATAGTGGTGCCATGGTGGCATAGTCCTTTCTACATATATTTCGAAGTGTTCTTGCGTTTCTTGCAAGCTGTTGTACCTGGAACTTGCTGATGTAAGCTGGCTGGATTTTGTGGTCAAAGCTGAAGAATAAATTCGTTCTGCTACGATGAATTTAATTTGAAACAATGTTATTATGTCGCTAATTCTCTGGTTCTACTGATGCAATCATGTGAACTTTGCATGGTACATAATGTCTTATGGTGCTTCAAGTATATGCAATTTGGCTAGCAGTACTGCATTTTGACTGTGTGACGTGCAACAGTGCCATGCCCTGTGCTCCAGACTCCAGTTGGGCAGCTAGCACTGGGCCATTGGCTGATTCATATTTGCCCTTCAAATTTTGTGACAACTAATCAGTATTAGCCTATTAGGAATGTACTAATATGCTATTCTTGGGTCTCAGGCTGACTTCCTGCCAACTCAAATAATACAAACCATGTGCATGGGCCTTTTATCTTATGAGTGTATATTTGTGCTCATAACTGTGATTACTGCAGTCATAGGATGTCCATTTTTTAATTAAATAATCATTTTAAAATTTGAATTTTCAAAATGGAACCGAGCGGAACCTATTCGAAAAATTGACCATTTGCTAAATCTAAGGTGGATGGTGTTACATTACACCCTGTGTGAGACTTGTTATTGGCGATAGACGTTAGCACCACACTGCCAACTTTGTGAGGAAGTTGCGTTTGAAATACGATTATTTGGAAGTTGCATTCGAAATTTCAAATATGATTCTGGTTATGTTAGGATGTGTTTCTTGCTATATAATCTTTGTCTTTCTTCAAATATTGTCTCGTTGATTTAAACAATATTTTTGTATACATGTGCACACGTGAAAAAACAAGAACTTTCAATTCAACAAAAAATCGAAACCCGAACAACTTTCACATCACGGTTTGGCTTTCAACTCCCGGATCCCACTTATTACCGACAAAATTTTAACTTCCAATACCAAGATTCAAATAACTTTCGAAACAACGCTTTCAAATCAAAAGCTTTTCAGTTCACTGGTTGAACTTTTTACCTTGGAGGAGAGAGGTGGCGCAAAGAGGCCAGTAGTCCTCGCCGCCAGCGGCGGCGGCGATGCGCGGGCGGTGGTGCGTGGGGTTTCCATGGCTACGGTTTGGGAATGCACGGAGAGGACTACGAGTTGCCGCGTGGGGGAGTAAGAGGGGGCCGAAGGTGGGTACGACGCGGCCTAGCCGGCGCAAATGACGACGGCATGACGGTCTTCAAGGTGGGTACGATCACCGTGTGCACTGGAAGTTGGAACGCACACACATCTAGAATGGTCGTGTGTTTCAACGGATAAAAAGTATATACTGAAAGGTTATAGAAATGTATAAAATGTATAGTTAATCAATTAGCATACAGGTAAAAATTTGCATCAGATGTTACCCTAATTGGAAAGTATGATTGTATAAATCATCAACAATATATCACAGTTATGAAAATATAGTAAATACATCATCACATTTATTGGTGATGGCAATCAGTCACTGAACAATTCAGTTGTTAAAGGTCTTGCTGGCAACCGTTGATATTTGGCCATGCCATGGACATCATTTTCTTCCAGCAGATTGTGTTCAAGGCCTTTTAATTTCTTATGTAGCTCTCGGTTGCCATAAGCATCCTTCGAACTGCTCGCACATATCGCACTAATAAATATTTCATCAAACACTTTCAGTATTAAGTAATGTTAGCTTGATGGGTCAAACTTCGTGAGTTAATGAATTAATGTTATGTTATCTTTTGTATCGTTCGTATCGTTTCAATCCAAATTAGAAGCAAATGCACAATTATCGCAGGAGCCAGTGAAATTAATAGTTTCTAAATTTTCACAACAAGTCAATTGAGAGATAACATAACTGAATACAAACGTACCACATGCCCACGCAGAGAACTAAAGATAAGGAGGGGGGGTCGTATCTGACCATAAGCCCGCCAGTTGCATCTGCCTTTGGCCTGCTATGTCTGCTATGCACGCGCCCCTAATCGGCCGTGGCGGCCCTCGGCTTGCTGTGCTTGCATCGCGCGTGGCCTTCGCCTTTGGCCAGCCGTGCCTGCGCCGCATGTCCCTCGCTCTCGGCTTGCTGCTGTTGACACCGTGCGGCCGTGCTGCTCCCACCTGATCGTCGCATGCTTTTAGCCATTGTAAGAAAGGAGAACGAGAGTGAGATTAGACGTGAAGGAGATGTGAGAGCAATCAGATAAGAAAATAATGAGCAAGACATTTCATCGAGCAACTGGTGGGTAATGAAATAACGGGTCGTCGGGCTAATTTGGGGCCATGAGCCTAGAGCTTCGTAGAGCCTGCCAACTTCATGATGGCAAAGACGAAAGAGCTCGAGCTCGCCTATGGAGTACGGGAAGCAACCGCGAAGGTGCAGGTCGAGGAACGACGTGAGGGTGGCGAGCACTACGTCGCGATACTTTGACGACGATGGCAAACACAACATTGAGGGTAGATGGCATACATGAGGGTGGTGTTAGGGGCGGGGCGACAAACAGATGAATCGCGACGGGAGGACATGGCATGCGGGGAAATCGCCATAGGAGAGAGGATGGAGAAGACATGGGGGTGCGTGAGACGAGGGTCTAGAAGTCGGAGGAAGGTGTGAGAAGAGGTGGAGCCGTGTAGGGATAGAGAGGGCTGGCGTGCACTAGTCCCACCTATTGGCGCTGATGGATTATAAGAGGGGGAGGGGAAGAAGAACATATCACTCATCATCACCAGAGTTTTTTTAAGTAGTAAAGATTGTATTATGTTTGTCAAACATAGTGCGCATGTCAGGCTATATTTGTTTTTTTTAACAAACTGAGACTATATTAGTAGGATAGGGATTTCGTTGGTGTCCTCAGACATCCTCTTAACGTGCCATCCATTACAACATTACGATATGAGAAATGCGAGGATTAGCCATTCCAAAGATGTGCACTTTCAAAATGATAACGCTTTTCCACATGTATATAAGCATGTATGTACTATCAAATGTGCCTCAAAATTATTGCAAACTTTTAAAATTCAATCCCACATCCCATCTTCAAATAATTTTAATACCCTTGCACAAATCTCGGAGTGCTTTAGATTGATACGATGAGTGCATGCACGTCCATATACACGTGGACTTGCATTTCTCTCTCAGAATTGTAGATTTTGTCCATCAACTGTGTAGTATTCTTTTCGTGGACATTCACAATCTAGAATGGACGTGATTAGCGCTCGGACGTACTGATGCGACAATGGGTGTCCCGATCTTTCGGTGAGAAGGATAACTCGATTTGGGTGTAGACGACTCTCACGATTCGGCGACCAATCGCGCACGACCAATATGCCCGGCAATCGTTGAACCAACTCTGAGATCGTTATCGACCTTACTAGAAGCACGATCGACCTGACAACAAAGGTTTATTCCTGCATGCAATCGAAGAACACGCAAGAATAAAATAATAAGCAATCTGAAATTACAAATAGGATTGAAATATTTGATAAAGTTGGGATTTTGAAGCGGTATTATAGTTGGTCTAATCGACTCAAGCCAATACACGAAATTACAACGAAGCTAACTTTTAACTGCATAAAATCCAAGAAAACTAGAGGGGTGCGACCTCCTTATATAGAAAAGGGGAAGGCGCACATAGCTAACAAAATAGGATGTGGTAATATTTTGTAGTATTGTTCATATGTGAATAGTACCTCATGAACAGTATGGGCCGCCTAGGGTGGCGTCTTCCTTTGGGCCCAACCATTACAAGGCTCAATTTGGCCCAAATAGGTAATACATCACCTTCATTTGGTGGTTGTGGAGCTCACAGAAGGAATTTGAAGGTGAGGTTAGTTCTATTGGAAAGAGAACGAGATAAGCTTTTCATCAAGTCCTCGTGGGGCTCAAACGGACTTCATATGTGAAAGTTATATACGTTTGAAGTCAGTGCTATCACAAGAGGCCGAATTGGATTCCAAAACGTGTCCAGCTTGAACTCTTGCTTAGCTTGGACAAAAAGTGATGTGATACTACACAAACATACATTTTCATCATTAGGTAGCATCATATATTTCATATAATATAAATGCACTTGTAAAAACGAGCTCACCTGATAATTTAAGTGAAGCGTACGGGCTCTTGTAATTGGGATAACAAGCATAGCAAATGTGATTGTATCTATAGGGGTGATGTTCTCATCATCCTCCCATTCTTGAAAACAAAGCCATCCTCGGCTTTTGATAAGCTGAAAATAGGGTAACAAAGAAGCCAAGGTGTATGCATGGTATATGTATATGTCATCTGTTTTAACAGTTCTTCGTTGTTGCACAATTAATGTTATAAAACAGCAACGATCACAAAAGCTTATTGTATTATTAGCCAAAGAATAATCATATATGTTAATAAGGACAAAATTTCTCACACTGCAATTATTGCAACTAGTTTTGCAAATGTAAGTGAAGCATTTATGCAATTCAAATCTCTGAAGTTGTAAACCTGCAGTGGTAGCACATATGGGCAAATCTACAACCTTTGGAATCAAACAAAGTTTATCTACAACTTTTGGAACCAAACAAAGTTTATCCATATAATCAGATTTCAATTGAGTGATAGCAAATTCATCTAGCAAGGGTGAAAAGATCTGAAAGTTCTTCCATACTTCAACATTATTATACAGACTGTCAATACTAAATGGTGCAATAAGAGATGAACACATAGGCATTGGATGATCACTAAAGTTTATTTTCTTCTCATAATGAACAAGATTCGACATAAAAGAATTGTTGTTTAAAACAGTAAGCTTCAATTCATCTATGTGATCACAAGTTATGCATATTCGATACACATGAAATTGATTGTCTACACCATAATCTCCAATCAAATTAAACTTATATCCAGGGGTGTACGCACTAGACAATGATTTCAAACATGCGATTTCAGAAACTTTCTCCATAGCATGTGACAATTTCATCGGTGACTCCAACATAATGTAACATAAAGAATCAGTAGGAGAAATTCTAGTCAAAACTTATTTATCTCTAACCAATCCCACATGATCATTATATGCGATTGACTTATTATATGAATAGCTCAAAACAGCAGGCAATTCTATTATGCTATCACATGGTGCACTAAAGTTAATAGGTAAATCAACAAGTTTATCACATGGTGCACTAAAATCAATGCAATCTGAATTCTCTTCATGAAACATGTGCATATCAGAATTATTTTTCACTAATTTTTGCTCTAAAATAGCATGAACAGTGGACAATTATAGTTCCTCACAAACATACTCATCTTGATTGATGATAGTACCATGATCTTTACCTTTTTGGCTCTCCTCAGATGATGTAGGTGCATCCATCTCCTCATCTTTCTTCTCAACCAATGGAATCGATGGTTCAATCAGCTCATTCTCCTCTTCGGCATGGTTCTCAACTTCCTGCATGTTGTTAGTCACAGAAAAATATACAAACACATGTTTGTTCTCATGTTTCCTAACATCAAACATTCTCTCCTTAATCTGACTTTCAACCTTACAGGCAAGTATAAACAAATGAGAGATACAATATATTCTTTGTGAACAAGAAGGTCTGCATTTCTTGATTAAGCCTACTTAAGAATATATTCTATGTGGCTTCAGCGTGTTCCTCTAAGCCACAACGTAACAAACGAGTTTTCAATTCATGATATTATTCCCTTACAGTTCTACTACCTTGTTTTAAATATTGCAATTTAGCTAGCAAATAATCAGCATGATATTTAGGAACAAATTCATCTATCAAAAGTTTCTTTAATGCGTGCCAAGTTTGAGGCACTCTTCCATGTCTACGTAAATACTTCCACCAAAGTGTTGCATCCTCAACAAAAACACTAATGATAGCTCTAATCTTTTGCCTATCAGACCATTCATAATATTCAAATTCTTTATCTAAAGCTATCTCCCAGTCAACACAAGCATCAGGATCGAATTTACCAGCAAAGCATGGCAAAGTGATTTTAGTTTTACTGGACCTACTATCACGATCATATACCTTTCGTGGTGAAGAAGCTTGTTTTAAACGTGCATCTTCCTCGTGAACTTTCTTGCGCTCCCATTCAATGGCTCAAAGAAGACATAGATCTAGCTTGTAATCATCCCGTGAACCTGCCAAGGTTAGTAGAAAATATAAAAACAAATCACAAGTATATGTTCATATCAACTACTAGGATCTGGAGGCTCAAAGTCACTCACACTTAAGCTCATACCAAGTTCTTACTAATTCTACCAAGCAAACAGGCGGTGATCGGCAACTAGTGTCGGTGTCAACAATCTCCAAAGATTGACAGAGCGATTGCAAGCAATTGGTACCTGTGCAATGGTAGAGATGGAGCTAAGATAGGCTTCAATATGGTAGCAAGGATTAGCAAAAATCAAATCAGTAAATGCAAGTTGAAAAATTATTCAAAATACTAATCAATATTGTTGATCCTAGTCTAGAAAGAGCTAGCTAATCAAATGCTACCAAGAAAAGTGTATAAACGCACACGCAAAGATCAACATGACTTGATGTAAGCAAAGAAAATTCTCACACCAAGTGCTAGGAGAGACACTAGCCAACTACTCAAACTTTTTTGTAGGGGCACAAGATTGTTCACACGATGTAGAGCACAAAATTAGAATAACGTGCAATGTAAACAACCCTCTAGTTGAAGCAGTAAACAATAGATAGTCTCAAAACATAAAAAATAAAGTTTTATATAGCTTATATATACTTGTTTGAAATGTTTCGATGAGATCTACAACTCTTCAGTTGAGGCGATCCTTGCGATGCGAATTCGGGGCCAAAGATGGCCGATTTTGGGGCCCCTAGAGGGCGACTAGTGGCTTATCTGGAAAGGATGCACCTCGTCGTTAGCTTTCCAATTAGTACAATAATGTCCAAAACGGACACCGTATGCAAAAGTTATGTCTGTTTTACTGAAGTTGTCTCGCAAACGGAATCGTACTCGGACTTGAAAACTACTCGGGTTCAAATTTGAAACAGCTATATCTTTCAAACCCTTGGGCCAAACTCGTTGTTTTTTTGTGCAAGCTTGTAGCTATATGTAAAAGGACTCCACCAATTTTCACTAGTTTTGGCAAAAGTTTGATGCGCTTTTCAATTTTTTATCTCTTTTCAATTACCTTCTTTTTGCTTCTGGTTTTTCCACTCTTGAACAACCGAAATAACTGATTGTGGTTTCCCCTTTTGATTCTTTCTCCTTTCCAAAACTTCAAAACGACGGCTGATATTGTAGCGTGCCGAGGCAGAGAAAATATTTACCGAGGCAAGAAAACAGTTGCCGCGGCAGGCATGGCAGCGGTGGCTTGGCACGACGTTGTCGCGCTGGCAAGAGGTAGCGGCGGCAGCGATCATTGGCTGTCACGGCAGAGAGTAGCAACAGTGGCAGGAGAACTTGGGCTGCCACGACAAGGAAGATCAAGCGGCGACAGGAGTTTTGGCTGCCACGACAAAGATTGGCAGCGGCTGCAGCTGGGCGCGCTGGTGGCTGCCGCGGTTGGAGTTTTGGTTGCCACAACAATGATTGGCAACAGATGTGGTTGCCGCGTCGGGGGGTGTTGTTTTTGCCACGGCAGCGGAAGGAAAACGGTGGCAAGTGTTGCGGTTGCTGCGGTAGTGAGAGAAATCAGCGGCAGAGCAAGATACGTGCACGACAATGACGGCAAGATGTTTTTGGTGCCGCGACAAGGAAGCGGCGGGCAGCAAGATGCGTCTTTGTGGCGGCAAGATGAGTGCCATGGCGACAAAAGGTTCTGATGGTAGGTGTTTTGGTCTTCTGGCAGGAGTAGCAGCGGTTGCAAGATGCGTGCATGGCGGCGAAGCGGTGCCGCAATCAGTTTTTGGTGTGGCGAGGCTTGGCGAGAGAGGTAGTCGTGGCGAGATTGTGTTCTTCTGCGGCGTGAGTGGCGCGAGCTTTTGTTTGCTGCGGCGGCGATTGCGCGGTATTTTTTTACATGACGGAGGTTTTTGGCATGAAGTCGGACAGAATGATGAAACTATGCAAAGGAACACGAAGATTAAGATATAAACTAGACAATGATAAACTAGACAATGATAAACTAGACAATAACTAGAACTAGAAATCAGCAACTAGACATGACAATGTAACCAATAATTCAACAAGCAAAAATTACTGAAAAGAAAAATTACAAAGCACAAAGGGGTTCGGACAGGGATGAACTAACCCTAATTTTTTCGTGGATTGTAGGTAAAGGAAAAATATCACCGATAAGCGAAAGCTCTGATACCACTTGATGCGATAATGGGTGTCCCGATCTTTCGGTGAGAAGGATAACTCGATTTGGGTGTAGACGACTCTCACGATTCGACTACCAATCGCGCATGACCAATATGCCCGGCAATCGCTGAACCAACTCTGAGATCGTTATCGACCTTGCTAGAAGCACGATCGACCTGACCACGAAGGTCTATTCCTGCATGCAATCGAAGAACACGTAAGAACAAAATAATAAGCAATCTAAATTGCAAGTAGGATCAAAGTATTTGATAAAGTTAGGATTTTGAAGCGGTATTATGGTTGGTCTAATCGACTCAAGCCAATACACGAAGTTGCAACGAAGCTAATTTTTAACTAAACAAAATCTAAGGAAACTAGAGGGGTGCGACCTCCTTATATAGGGAATGGGAAACCGCACATAGCTAACAAAATAGGAGGTGGTACTATTTACAACACTGTTTATGTGTGAATAGTACATCACGAATAGTATGGACCACCTAGGGTGGCGCCTTCCCTTGGGACCAAGCATTACAAGACCTAATTTGGCCCAACAGATAATACAACACTTTCTTTTGGTGATTGTGGAGTCCACATAAGAAATTTGAAGAAAGAGGACGAGATAAGTTTTCCATCAAGTCCTCGTGGATCTCAAACGGACTTCGTATGTGAAAGTTATGCACATTTGAAGTCAATGCTGTCTCCGGAGGCCGAATTGGATTCCAAAACGTGTCCAGCTCGAACTCTTGCTTAGCTTGGACAAAAAGTGATGTGATGCTGCACAAATATACATTTTCATCATTAGATAGCATCATATAGTTCATATAATATAAATACACTCCTAAAAATGAGCTCACCTGATAATTTAAGTGAAGCGTACAAACTCTTGTAATTGGAATAGCAAGCATAGCAAATATGATTGTATCCATAGGGGTGATGTCCTGATCACGTACGTCTGAGCGCTAGGGTCGTACGCCACGTCTTGCTATCCGATCTGGCGTCACGATGCTTAGTCGTCGATCTCACTTGTTTTCACTTTCCTTACGACACAAGCTTACAACATCACACGCACCCCGACAACAACAAATCTCCCACAACTCCTCCGCCGAACTCGCTCGTCGCCCGATCTCAGACGTTTTCGCTTTCCTCCTGACACAAGCTTGCAACATCACGCGCCCCCGGCAGCAACAAATCCCCCATAAAACTCCTCCATCCGATCTTTGCAACAAAATGCGCAGGTGATAAATACACCACCAATAAAAAAATTAGGAAAAATATCAAATTCTCACCGAAAATGCATGAAAACCATTTAGCTATGCCTTTAAAAACTAGTTCAAATATCCTAAAACAAACAAATTTTGATGTTACAACATTGCAACATTTGAAAATAACACTGAAAACATCCAAAAATAATTATTGCAACATCAAGACGTTTGCAATATTTAAAACTTACTTATGAAATATTTTTGGTTTCATGTGTGCAACAATCAACGACAATAGTTGCAACAAAATTATTTTCCTACAAAATTTCAGGAAGATATGCAATAAATCAAATTACTTTCTGCAACAATAGAGAAACTCTTGCACAACAAATTTGTTGAGGATTAAAATATTCATATATTATCTTAATATATGATAAAGACCATACGTCTTCGTGGTCGTAACTTCTAAGACCACCGACCTAACCGGTCGTAGGTACTATAGAAGTTATATAATAAATACCCTGGTCGGACAAAGTTCCAAACCTAGTCCACGACCAGTTAAGTGCTCGTAAAGCTATGAACAGGCGTCTGGGTCGAGTCCCCGACCACGCCACTCACTATGTGATAAATGAACCACATGTTTCATATTCCGCATAATACAACACTATCCCGGTTGATGGTGTAACGTTTCTTAAAACCATTAACCATGAGCGCCGACATCTTCACCAACTGCCTCTACAGTTGGTGGAACCGTCAAACTACCGCCTCTTCCCGACCAGACGCGTCACTCCCCAACGGATTTCTCTTCATGGGATAACTGTCACCGCTTCATCAAGTACTTAAGAAGGACACGAGGACACGAGGACACGAAGACACGCAAAGAAACATAGACACGCAAAGAAGCATAGACACACAAAGTGGAAGTTAGAACATCGCTGCAGAAACAACACCAAGCAAGGAATAGCTGGGCATTGTGTTCTTGTAGTGATTAGAAACTCTTAGTGTTTGTAACAGTGAGTTCATAGCAATAAAGAGCAAGCCCGTTCCACTCCCAGGAGATACGCACATTTTTCCTCTTTTTTCTTTATATAATCATAAGATCGGCGATTTGATCGTCGACAGCTGGCGCCGTCTGTGGGGAAGATAGTGCAAAACTCCTGAAGAGGTTCCTCGCTCAACTCGTCCATTTTCTTCATATTTATAATTGTAAGTATGGCAGGAACATGGGATGAGGAGAATTGGTTCGACTTGGATGACTACTCCAACCTTGACATGGAAGCCTGCATCCAGGCCATGCAACATTCGGGGTCTTCATCCTCTTAGTTGGTTCGCAAGTCGCGGCGGCGGTGAATTTGAGCGGATGGATGAAGACACTCCGTTGCGCCAAGAAGCTCTCTCGAGGGCAGTCGTTCAGGCCGATTTGAACATCCGAATGTTTCTCCAAGACCGGTTTCCCGGCCAGGTGAAAAAGGTGACAATGCTTGACCCCACAACCCGAGGGTCAATATACCCTTAGCGTAACCATGGTGGCGGTATTCACCAACGGCGGCTCGGAAATTCGAGGACCAACCGACACTTAGTAGCGGTGTCGATGAAACCCTCATCGGTAATGGGCGAGTGGGGACGATAAAACTTCGAGATCCGATCGGCAATCCGCGAATCGGTGAGCCCACCACGAAGACCTCGGGAGGTTCTCATCTCCGATCGGTCTCCGTCATGGAGTCTCTGGTAGAAGCGAGAAGTTCTCCACTAGTTCGATGGAAGCTCCTCGGAGGATCATTCTTTGGAAGCATGAGGTCAACGCGATCGGAAATACTGATCGTAATGTCATGCACAGTCCTGCACACCCGGCCTCGCCACCACCTGCTGATGGAGATGGCGCGGGCAATCAAGCACCACCTGCCAGAGGCAACAGAGGCGATGAGCGTCCATCGGTTAATTCGCGTGGTGCGGCCCACCAAGGATGACGGGCGAGCGGCGTTGGGCCCAAGGTCTAGAGGAACCGGGTCTCGAACACCAACATCAACGATGAATCCCCTAAGACCTTCGGTAACAGTTCAGAACTTGTGTCGTATTCAAGATATTCTCAATATCGACGACACATTGCGGTGAAGCTCGGGCTTTACCCAATTGGTAGGGCAGGTATCGGAAATCCTTCAACAAACTGTGCAGCGCGCAGAAGCGTGCAGGGGGCAAAGGACATCACAAAGTCTAACGGTGACTTCGTCTCAGCGCTCCTCCCTCAGTAGAGGGCAGCATGGTTATCCACCGGTACCTAGACCTCCTCGGCGGTTTCGACTAGCAAGTCATGAAGGAAGAAGGCTATTTCGAACAACGACCTCTTCCCCTCGCCCAGGAGAGCACCTGCTCGGCCTAGATGATCTCCGTCATCATCTGAGTCGTGCTAACGGTCAAAGACGTCATAATAACGTCTACGACCGGATCAGGACACCGGAGCCTCGGTATTCTAACTACGGAAACCGATCTCCTATTGATCATAATCCGGCGCCTCTCCCAAGAAGGCGCTACGAATCTATCACAGGTTGTCGAGCCTTTTCTACAGGGCTCCAAGCTGTACGTTGGCCTAATAGGTTTCGACCTGCCAACATGGATAAATTCGATGGATCTCAAAATCCATTAGAGTTTCTCGGATATATACCCTTTGCCATCGAGCTGCTTGGTGGTGATAAAACGTGATGGCTAACTATTTGCCCACAGTTACGGAAGGATCTGCCGGTCTTGGTTGCTTAACCAACCGGTTGGATCTATCTACACTTAGGAACAACTCTGCGATCGTTAATTGTGAATTTCGAGGTACATATGATCACCACGAAAGGAGGATGATCTCCATCGAACTCGGCGGGAACCAAAAGAAACTCTCGTGATACATCAAAGGTTTAGCCAAGTTCGAAATTCTATTCGAGAGATCGCGAGAATCTTACGTGATTCGAGCATTCAAAGCGAGTCTAAGGAATCGGCGGTTTACGGAGGATATCGCTATGAATCCCCACGAACAACCGCGAACTTTTGACATGGTGATAAATATCTGCCGCTAGTGAAGCGGTTGAATGGAGCAAGCCATAGATCGAAAAGACAAAATCCCTCGGCTGGCTTAGAAGCGAAAAAGAATCCCAAGAAGATTTCAAAGAAAAGAAGCACCGCAAGATGGGCACCAAAGAGGTCCTTGCGGTTCAAGATAAACCGTTCAAGGGCAAGAAGGACTATCTGGTCGGGGCAAAGCCAAAGTTAGACTAATAGTCCCGATGAAAGTAAGTGGTGTCCACTTCACCGATGACGAGGGCATGATTTGCGCTTTGCCTTGTTTGGCAAAAGAAGCGGAGGATTACTATACGGTAAAGGCCGCTTCCGCAATTCAAAATTGGAAACAAGTTCAAGAAAGACAAAGATGGCGATGAAGAAATGGAGTACGGGAACCTCAGCGCACGGTCAACATGATCTTTGGAGGTTCTTCATCATACGATTCGCGCAGTCATCGAAGGCCATGGAGCGAGAAGTCAACTTAGCGAGAACCTTCGATCACGCCCGATCATCAAGGTGGTCGGATCGTAATCTCCTTGGCAAAGAAAGGCGCCCGTCCGTCAACTCAGCGGGTAGGTTCCCTATCATCGTAGAGCCTACTATTAATAAGCGCAAAGTCAATCGGGTATTAATAGGCGGTGGTAGTTCTTTAAATATTTTATTTTAGGGAGCTTTAGAAGACATGCGGGTTCCTAGAACAAAGGTGAAGCGATGAAATATGCCTTTCATGGCATAGTTCGGCTCTACCGTAAACCGATAGGACAAGTGTCTTTACAGGTTCGTTCGGAAGTCGATAATTTCCAAGCGAAAGGATTTCATTTGATGTGGTTGATTTTGAAACCCGTACAATGGAATTCTTGGTCGTCGACATTAGCAAAATTCTTGATAGCCACGCTCTACGGGTATCAAAGTTTGAAAATGCGGGACCAAAAGGTGTGATCATGGTTCATGGAGATCGCAAAATGGCATACGCATGTGATCGAAGGTCTTTAGAACTAATCGATGAGCTACAGGCGAAATTCGACTCATCATGCATGCGGGTCAAGCACTCCGGACCAAGATAACGACCAAACCGTCCGTCGGACCAAAGAGGTTCCACTCGACGAAGCGCTCCTTCAAGAAAGCGCCATGTCGAGGCAATGATGGTGGATCCTTTCCAAAGTCTTGTCGGAGCGGGACTCGATCCTAAATAGGAAGAGTCGCTCGTCTCCTTCCTCCGAGCAAACCGGGATGTATTCGCATGGTAGCGTCAGGCATGCCGAAGTCCCGGAGGTGATCGAGCGCGAGCTAGCGCTCGACTGACAAAAATCGGTCAAGCGAAGCTCGGACGTTTCGCACCCGGCCAGGAAGGGCGCCATCGATCGAAATTGACAAGCTCTTAAAGGTGGATTCATTCGTGAAGTACATCACCCTCAATGGCTCGCTAATCTGTAATGGTTAGGAAGAGTAATGGGAAATAGAGGATGTGTATAGACTTCACAGATCTTAATAAAGCTTGTCGAAGGATGATTTTTCCTTCCTCGCATTGATCAACTTGTAGACTCTACCTCGGGTGCGAGTTATTAAGTTTTTAGATGCCTACTCGTGGTACCACAGTTAGTATGAGTAAAGAAGATGAAGAAAACTTCCTTCATCACTCCATTTGGCACTTCTTGTTATGTAAAGATGCCCTTTGGTCTCAAAAATTTGGTGCAACTTTTTAAAGATTAATCTGAGAAAACCTTGACCCACAAATAGGTCGAAATTTGGAAGTCTCGTTGATGACTTGGTAGTGAAAAGTGTCAACTCGGTGACCATATGCTTGACCTTAAAGAGACTTTCAATAACTTGAGAAGACATAACCTCAAGTTGAATCCGGAGAAATGTGTGTTCGGGGTTTCCTAGTTTCGGCTAGAGGTATTGAAGCAAACCCGGCGAAGATATCGGCCATCCATCAGATGCGCCCCCCGACCACGAAGAAGGGAGTCCAGAAGCTAACCGGCTGTATGGCAGCGCTAAGTCGTTTCATAGCGAGTTAGGGAAAAGGACTACCTTTTTCAAACTCCTTGAAAACATGGAAGTTTGGTGGGCAGCGAAGCGAATGATGCCTTTGAAAAGCTCAAAGAGTACCTTCACGAGCACCCCGGTCTTAGTTTCTCCAAGACCAGGGGAAACACTGTTGATTTACGTGGCTACAACACCACAAGCTGTCAGCAGTGTACTGGTCGTAGAACGTGAGAACGTCCAACGACCAGTGTATTACGTAAGCGAAGTCTTACATGGGCCAAAGGAAAGATACCCACAGGTACAAAAGTTGTTTTATAGTCTCCTTGTGGCTTCAAGGAAACTAAGGCATTACTTTCAGGCCCACAAAGTGGTCGTGCCTACTAGATATCCCTTAGGTCAAGTCCTTGGAAATAGGGAATCGTCAGGACGAATAGCAAAATGGGCGGTGGAGCTAGGGACGTTCGACCTCCATTTCATCTCACGAATAGCCATAAAATCTCAGGCGATAGCAGAATTCATTGCCGAGTGGACAAACCCGGAATCTAAGCAAGAACCCGAGTACGAGCACCACGACGAGTGGACAATGTACTTTGACGGTTCCTTAATGCTTAAAGGATCGGGGGCTGGAGTCGTCTTGATATCCCCTACCGGCGAACACATCAAGTATGCCGTCCAGTTTAACTTTCCGCTACAAACAATGTGGCGAGTCGAAGGTTTCTTTGGCGGGACTCGGCGGCTCGTTCGCTCGGGATTCGCAAATTGCTAGTGAAAGGCGATTCTCAACTAGTAGCGAATCAAGTAGGAAAGAGTACCAATGCTTGAGTATCAAGATGCCTTCCTATCGGCGGAATGCGGAAATTCGAAAAGCACTTCTTCGGTTTCGGATCAACATATTCCTAGAAAGGAGAACTTTCTAGCAGATAAGTTGGCACGGATGGCCTCTACTAGGTCAACCGTCCCGCCGAGAGTTTTTCTCGAGCAACTCGATTCACCCTCGGTAGTCGAGCATTCCGAGAACATTGATAGTTTACATCAGTCAATCCTATTGACTCGATAACTTAGATGCTCCACGGATCGGTGGCGATCAAGGTAGAAGCGGATGACATCGATCTACAATTATCTTGACATGACCTAATTCACGAAGATGATGTAGAGGCGATCGTATAGCACGAAAGGCCAAATTATACACTCTAATCGAACGTACCTTGTATAAACGAGGATCTCATGAAGTGTTGATGAGATGCATATCTCAATCGGTGACATTAGGTTGCTAAGCAGAAATTCATGAAAGAGTGCGTGGAGCACGTCATTCCTCTGAACCTTGGTGGTAAAGCCTTGAGCAAGGATACTCTTGGCCAAGCGCCCTTCATGATGCAAAAGAGCTCGTGACGAAGTGCGTGCAATGTCAGTTTCATAGCCGACAAGTACATCGGTAGGCACAAGCTTTGCAAACAATCCCTCTTTCTTGCCCTTTTGCAACACGGGACTAGACATTCAGGACCATTCCCAAGAGCACCCGGGCTTCAATTCTGTTCGTCATGATTGACACGTTTACAAAATGAATTGAAGCCGAGCGGTTGTAAAATTACAATTTGAAGCGCTAAGAGGTTCATAACAAAAACGTGATTACGATTTGGTGTACCCGATCGTATCATCACGGACAATGGTACCCGATTCTCAGCGGCAATTTCCGGGAACTCTGCGAAGAACTAGGAACCAAGATCCATTTAACCCGATGGCTCATCCACGAGCAATGGAGCGATCGGCGTGCCAATGGTATCCTAATACGAGGATAAAGCGCCGAGTATTCGACCGATTAATAAAGCGGTCGGGGCTTGAGTTCAAGAACTTCCTTACATTTTATGGGCCGTCAGGACCACGACGATCGTGCGGCCGGTGAAACACCTTTCTTTTTAGTTTATGGGGCGAAGCTATGCTTCCTCGAATTAAAATTGGCTCTGCTCGCGCGATTGTTTTAACTTAAGCAATCGGGAAGAACATCGACTTCGGCGACATCAATTTCCTTGAAGAGCAGCGAAACCAAGCTTTGATCGTTCGGCAATCTACCAACAAGCCATGCGAAGGTACTACAATCGTAAGGTGCAACCTCGCAACCTAGTGTAGGTGATCGGTTCTCGAAAAATTGATTGCCAAGCGGCGCAATAAACTTTCCCTAAATGGGAAGGTCCTTACACGTGGTCGAGTTACGGACCGGGCTCGATCACGATTAGCCATGTCAGACGGCAGGGTTTTGTCAAATTCATGGAACATTGACCAATTGCGTAAGTTCTTTGTTTAATTTCTTCTTTTCATTTCATTTCGTTTAATTCCTTTAAATTTGATAATTAAATTTAGAGTAGCGAGTGATGTTATTTATATGACGTTGGACAATCCTGGTCGACTGCGGTTCATATGCTTAGGATTATAAAATGTATAATTTATGTTTCAAAATTACATTCTACTCTTGTTTGGCTCTTGGTCGGGACACGGAAAACCTCCTAGTCGAAGTCTCTCCTTTTTCGCACGTGGTTCCGCCCACTGGAAGGAGCTTCCTAGCGACGGTCTTTTTCCTACAATCCTCGCTGCCAGTCGGACTAAGAGCATGAGCACGTCTTGCGAAATATAATTTTTTATACCTTTATTTCCTAGCTAGGTTCATTCCGACCAGTATTGAGCATCGCATAGAAATAAAACCACTTTCTGCTTATAACATATGTTTTTATGTTTTTCCTCTTATCAAGGAGAATTCTTTATTTTTCCGACCATATGTTGTCTTAGTAAAGTACTTGATCATTAAAAGCAGTTTACAACTAGTCTAAACCTACACGGTTCCGACCATAAATGTTTCCTAGTATTACCACGATCAGTTTTTATCGATCAGTACATACTTACAAGTAATGGTTGAGATTTGAATTTATATTCTTGGCCTCAAGCAGTACTATTATATAGTAAAGATCTTCTACTATATAACGATCGGGGCTAGGTAAGACATAAATTCACAAGTCGTAGGATAAATAAAAGAATTTTTCCATTTTGATAAGAGAAAGGTAAGTCTTTACATTGTTTTCTCTGCCTACATTTATAAACTACTAGAGAATGCCTAAGTTAACTACTGCTAGATGGAGATCCGATTTTCATCTTTTCTGCGACCTTTTCGCTAGAGGTTTCATCTCTGCGAGGATCGATTTGCCTCTGCGGGTAAGCAATTGAAATCCTCTTCGATGGCTTGAAGGTTAGTTGATGGGTCGGAAGCTTTGGTTTGCCAAAGCAAGACCGACTCCACAAGCAATAGACTCCTTAACGGAATGGGCATAATTCTCCTAGTAATCTTGAGCAAAACCTTGAGCTCTTCCAACAAAGAGCCTAGGTAGTTGACCTTCTCCATTGGGTCGCTCAAGGAGGGCAAGCTTGATCGCGCCCATATCAAAAAGCATTTTGTTTAGCGTGGTGATCTTCTCGTCGAGCCCGAGCACGAGAGCTTCCCCTTGTCTTGCTCAAATTCGAGCTTTTTCGCTGGTCAATGCTTGTTTTTGTTCGCATAGACAAAGTAAGTATTAAGTAAAAATGATTGGAAGGCATATTGAGTCAAGACTACGACCGATTACCTTCCTCTCTCTTTTGGAATCATCCAAAAGCTTCTTATTCTTTGGTCGTCGATAGGTTCTTAGCTGAAGTTCTCCTTCAAGCTTTATCTTACGGCTTTTTCATTAAAGCCTCTTCTTTTATTTTCTCTAAATCTATCAAAAGTTTGATAAGGAGAATAAATAAAGGAAAGTCTTAAAAGAAAAAGAAGAGGAACTCTTACTCTCTATTTGAGTGATTTTCCTCTAATATCCTAATTCGCTTGGTTAGTCCTCCGTGCAATGAGGTTTTCGATCGTATGCTACACAAGTAGCATTTCTCCCATAAAATTTCTTGTAAACTTCAAGGAAAATTATGGAGAAGATTGAAGACACTTACGAATACGGCATCATTGTAATTGGTAAATATTTTATCGGGCTCACTGCGTTAAGCGATCAGATATTCTCTCCCGATAATTCTCAAGCTCCTTGCTCACGGTAAATCGAGGAAGAAAGGGAACTTGTTATCTTGGGAGGAGGTACCTCGAGGAACTGTGGAAGTTTTGCGAAGTTTCTACCTCTGCGATGGCATATCTACCATCAAAAGATCTAGCTCGAGTTCGATGCATCGAAGTTGGCTCGGGGCTTTCAGACCATTTCCTCCTCAGGTTATTTCACGAGGAAAGCCTTAGTCGAACTACCCTCGACCACTTTGTCTCTTTGGTTCGATTGGTGGAAGCAACCGGAACTCAATGGATCTGGACAAGAGTAAGCAAAAGGGTTCAAATTCATCGAGGATTACGAGGTATGTTTTCATATGATTATTTATTTAAACATACACGGTTGTCTTTTGTTTTAACCTTGTAGCCTTGTAGGCTTGAAGTCCATTGCGCTCGCTTTTCTTTTCTTTTGAACGGTTTCACGATTCGAGCTGGTAAATACGGTTGCAACCTCTACACTTCCCGGAAAAATTCGGAAGCAATGTTCTCGACTATCGGTCAAAAGCAAGGTCCACGATCCTGGATCGAAAGTGTAGTTTCACTAGTCTGCGGAGCAGTGTCTCGTGGACAACTATCACGGGACTCGATGATTGCGCTGGATTAACAAACAAAGTTAATCGGTGAAGAATATACTTCATCTTGCGAAGTTATTTCTTTCGATTACTTACCTCGCGTGACCGTGCCTTGCCTTGATCGCAAGGCGGTTGAATCATCAATGGGCTCACACGTCTCTGTAGCCTCATTGATCTTGAGTCCGACCAACTACAAATAAAGAGGATTAGGAGTGATCGAAAATAACCAGAAAGATGAAAAGAAGTTAATACACTTACCCTAAGTCTTTCAGCCCTCTCCTCAGCACTAGCAAGTGCTAGGATTTGAGGAAAGCTAGCCTTGTCGTCGGGTTCGCCAACACAGATCTTCTTGATCCTGTTTCTAACGTCCTCAGAAGACAAGACTGCAAATGCAAATGAAAGATCTTAGTTTTTGCGAAAATAATCAACTCGCAAAATAACCTGGTCGAGATTCTTTGAAAAATTACCTGAATCAGAATCTTTGGTGGCGTCATCGCCATAGATAAACGAGCATCGGCGTGCCACTGGTCTTCAAGGGACTAATCCTCGAATGGAAAAATCCTTATGACATGCCGGAGGTTAAACCCGACACTCGGAGATGGATGGCCTCAATCCATCTCCCAACATTCCTTCCTTCTTGAAGAAGAACGCATGTATGAGTTTTCGACCGCCTTCTTACCACTATAATACAAGTCGTCTTCTCGCGTAACCTTCATGTAGAACCAGCTCTTCTTCCATAACGACCAAGAGGACTTGAGTACATACGAATGTACTCCTCGGCCTTCCGTCATGAAGCCTTAGGTACATTCCCGAGTCTTTGGTCGTTTTCTTCGTATTCGCCATCCGGTAGTAATACTTGAAGAGTTCCATCGTCGGTGGAATCCCCAAGTATGCTTCGCAGAGGTGAGCGAAGATGCTCGGGTTTGCAATGGCGTTAGGAGCGGGTTGATCAACTCAACCTCATAGAACTCCGGCACTTGGGAGAGAAAGGAATGTCTTTGGAAGCTTAAGCCGCACTCAACATACGCGAGGAACAGGGATTTCTCCTCCTCACGCGCAGGCGGTGCTCCCCAAAGCCGATCTCGGAGATCAACTTCTGTCGGGTAGCAATCCGATCTTCTCTAAACTCTCTAACTTTCTCCGGCTCGGATCGGAGATCGATCGGTTTGTGATGAGATCCGACATGGTGCTTATCTTTTGGGTGAAGAACTCAAGGAAGATTTTCTTGGAGATAAAGGCGTAAATGTTCAAAACACCCGGTAGAAGTCGTTTTATAGTCACTTTTTTATGTAGGCCGAGAGAAGTCCAACGGCAAATCCCCTTTCGCTGGCGGACGAGAAGGCTTTTGCTTTTTCAAAGTGGTTTCTCAACTTTAAAATGAATACAGACCGCCTCGAGCCTCACGGCATTTAATGAGAGGTGCATCAGATATGATTGCATCGAGAGAATGTGTCATACGACCGACATTCATTTAAAAGTTCGGTGCTAGTGTTGAGGATTAAAATATTCATATATTATCTTAATATATGATAAAGACCATAAGTCTTCGTGGTCGTAACTTCTAAGACCACCGACCTAACCGGTCGTAGGTACTACAGAAGTTATATAATAAATACCCTGGTCGGATAAAGTTCCAAACCTAGTCCACGACCAGGTAAGTGCTCGTAAAGCTATGAGCAGCGTGCAGGTGAGTCCCGACCACGCCACTCACTATGTGATGAATGAACCACATGTTTCATATTCCGCATAATACAACACTATCCCTGTTGATGGTGTAACGTTTCTTAAAACCATTAACCGCAGAACAGTTGACATCTTCACTAACTGCCTCTGCAGTTGGTGGAACCGTCAAACTACCGCCTCTTCCCGACCAGACGCGTCGCTCCCCAACGGATGTCTCTTCATGGGATAACTGCCACCGCTTCATCAAGTACTTAAGGAGGACACGAGGACACGAAGACACGCAAAGAAACATAGACACGCAAAGAAGCATAGACACACAAAGTGGAAGTTAGAACATCGCTGCAGAAACAACACCAAGCAAGGAATAGCTGGGCATTGTGTTCTTGTAGTGATTAGAAACTCTTAGTGTTTGTAACAGTGAGTTCATAGCAATAAAGAGCAAGCCCGTTCCACTCCCAGGAGATACGCACATTTTTCCTCTTTTTTCTTTATATAATCATAAGATCGGCGATTTGATCGTCGACAAAATTGAAAACACTATTGCAACAAAAAATACCTCTTGTCGAAACATTTGACACAACATCACAATAATAAAAAACACTCTATGCAATATTTTGAACCAACTGTTGCAACTAATTAAGCAATCATTTACAATAATCGTACCTGATGAAGCTGATGTGGTGCCTGTAGATAACTTCCAAGGCCTACATCGACGGTGTCAAAGCGCTCGTTGACCATGACCTTGCAGGGTTCGCGGGTGTCAACGTGCTCCTCTCCGCCATGGTCGGCGAATGATGAAGCAGAGACCCGACGCGATTTGGTAGGGCCAAGCTGACCGCTGCCCCAACAAAGCCTTTGGAGGCCTCGGTGACGGTGAAGCTCTGCTAGTCACTGCAACCGCATTCGGTGGTAGTGGATTTGGCTGCCCAGTGGTATTTACTGGAAGAAATAGGAGTGACTACCATACGCAAGAGATATGAAAGTGTTCAAATTGAGAAGGCAAAGTATTGTGACAGATGGCGTGGTCTCCAGCTTTGGGCGGTGAAATTTTAAAATGTTTTGAATGCTAGACGTGGTGAGCATCGGACGTATGTTGAGACCAGTATCCATCTAAAATACATTATTATATAAGTTCCTGTGCTTTACCCAGCTTCCAGCTCGTTTTGTTATTCCCCGCCCGCTTGCCTGACGAGGAGCGGTTCAGCGGTAGCCTCCTCCTCCTTCCTCCTTCCCGCCGAGGGAAAAGCCAACCATACAAAACCACTCCTCCACCTCCTCCCCTCCTCCGTTGCAACCGCCGCACCGCCCGCTCCCCTCCCCACCTCCGAAAACGCATTCCCCAACCCCTAACGCCCGATCCCGATCCCGATCGGGGTCGTGCTCGGAATTGTCGATGTCGCTCTCGCCGTCGCCAGCGGAGCGGGAGGCGCCGCACTCGCCGCCCCCTCCGCCCCCGCCGCTGGTGGGGGCGCTGATCGAGTCGCTCTCGTTCCGCAGCTGCGGGTTCGGCCGCGCCGCCGCATCGGCGTTCCAGAAGGAGGACCTCCGCGCGCGCGCCGTGCTCCCGCAGCGCCTCCGCGCCGCCGTGCACGCCGCGCTGCGCGCGCGGGACCCGTCTACGGGGTCGTTCGCGTTCGACGACGACGCGGGGGGAGCCGTCGCGGCCAACCCGTGGTTCGACGACGCGCCCGACGACGCCCCCGAGTCCCCCCTCGTCGCGTTCGTCAACCCGCGCAGCGGCGGTCGCCTCGGCCCCGTCCTTAAGTCCCGCCTCCAGGAGCTCATCGGCGAAGACCAGGTCAAACCACCGCATCTCTCTCTCTCTCTCTCTCTCTCTCTCTCTCTCATATGTATGGCCGTTCGTGTTGCGTAGTGTGGGCCTGTGAGTGAGGCGTTTTAGCGAGCGCTTTGAGAAAGTTTTTCGGAGAAACACGACGTGATGAGATGGTCGGCGTCGAGCGCTACGTTGAGCTGCTGTCGCGGTTGCGCGGCGGCGGGGAAGCGCGACCGATCGCGCGGATCCTGGCGGCGCTGATCACGTCGGGGCAGCTCCGGCGCAGCGCGGAGCTCTACGACGCGCTCATCCGGGCGCTCGCGGGATCCGCGAGTCCGCAGCTCGCGCTCCCGCTCTACGCGCACCTCCTCCGCGCGGGCCTCCTCCCCACCCCGCACACTCTCCCTTCCCTCCTCAAGTCGCTCGCCCTCTCCGCCGCCGCGCCGGGGGCGCACCGCTTCGCGCTCGCCGTGCACGCCCACTCCGTCAAGCTCGGCCTCGCGGGGTTCCTCCTCGTGAACAACGCGCTCATCCGCGTCCACGCGGGTCTCCTAGGCCGCCTCTCCGACGCGCTCCTGCTACTACGCACAGCGGCTTCCGTGGACGCCTCCACGTTCAACACGCTCATCACGGCGCACGCGAGGACCGGGCGGGTCGCCGACGCCCGAGCTCTGTTCGACGAAATGCCTGCGAGGAATGTTGTGTCATGGAGCGCCATGGTGAACGGGTACGTGCAGGCTGGGGATGGGAGGGAGGCGCTGGGGATGTTCACGCGGATGCAGGCCGAGGGTGTCCGCCCGGATGACACGGTCCTTGTAGGGGTGCTAGCGGCGTGTGCCCAACTTGGGGCGCTGGAGCAGGGCAAATGGGTGCATGGTTATCTGAAGGCGAACGGCATTAGGATCACCGTGTTTTTGGGCACTGCATTGGTTGATATGTATGCCAAGTGTGGTGAGGTGCAGCTTGGTATGGAGGTGTTTGAGGGAATGAAGGACAGGAATGTGCTGGCTTGGACTACTATGATAAAAGGCCTGGCGATGCATGGCCGAGGCTCAGAGGCATTGATGCTCTTCTTCCAGATGGAGAGCTTAGGTGTTAAGCCAGATGACATTGCCTTCATTGGCGTGTTGTGTGCGTGTACACACACTGGGTTGGTTGATAAGGGTCAAGAGCTTTTCAATTGCATGGTGAAGAAGTATGGCATTATACCAAAGATTGAGCATTATGGATGCATGGTAGACCTTCTGGCACGAAATGGCTTGCTCAGCGAGGCCAGAGATATGGTTGAGAAAATGCCCATGAAACCTGATGCCTTGATATGGGGAGCTCTGATGGCTGGTTGTAGGTTTCACAAGAATGTGGAGTTGGCCGAGTATGTTGTAAAGCATTGGATTGAATTGGAGCCCGACAAAAGTGGTGCTTATGTACTTCTAGCTAACATCTATGCGGTCTCTGGTAGGCATGCCTCTGCGAGGGATATTAGGCACCTAATGCGTGAGAAGGGAGTTGACAAGACACCTGGATGCAGCACTGTGGAGATTAAAGGAGTTATCCACCAATTCATTGTTGGAGATCTGTCTCATCCTTGCATAAAAGATATTTTGACAAAATGGGATGAGATTGATGGTAAGATAAGGTTGGATGAGGGTTACATCCCTGACAAGAAGGAAGTTTTGCTTGACATTGAAGAAGAAGAAAAGGAAGGTGCACTCAGTCGCCATAGTGAGAAGCTGGCAATTGCATTTGCTTTGATTAATACAAGTGACAACATGCCCATTCGGATTGTCAAGAACCTCAGAGTTTGCCATGATTGTCATCATGTCACCAAACTTATATCCAAAGTGTACGGGAGAGAAATTATTGTTAGAGATCGAACGCGTTTCCATTTGTTCAAAGCTGGTAGTTGTTCATGCAAGGACTATTGGTAGTAATTGACAGCTTTGTCCACTTAACAATGGTACCTGATTCATGAAGAGGATCAGTTATTCAATACAAAAAACTTGTCTTTCATCTTGATGATACATCAGGGATGCATGAGTGGAGGGGATCAAGTTGGTTAAAGGACAAATTCCTTGCTAAGAATATCTACATCTGTAGTCATGCTGTTGTTAGATATATATATTGTGTAGGGTGTTATTTGCATTTGTCCCATCATTGTACTTGTTATATATTGGCCTTTGGCCCATTAGAATACATAGATTGACATATCCAAACATGGTATCAGAGCTAGGGTTTTGAAACCCTACCTTAGCCACCAGCCGCCGCCATCATATGTAGCCGCCATGCCCGCTCCGTAGCTGCCGCCATGTTGTCCATTCCATTGCTCCAGCGCTCGGCCGGCCGACGCTAAGCTTCATGGCCGGCCGACGCCATTCTCGGTCGAAGCGCGCCTCCATTCTCGGTCGCGCCGCCTCCCGCTGCGGACTCGGCCTCGGGCGTCGAAGCGCCGCCTCCGCGCCGCCGCGCCGTCTCGCCGCCGAAGCGTCGTGCGGCGCGCCCTCCGCTCAAGCTGAAGCGCCGTCATCTCCATCGCGTCGCCTCTCGCGCAGCGCCACCGTCGCTCTCGCGTCGCCTCCGCTGCCGCGCCGCCGTCGCGCCTCTGCTGAAGCGCCCTTGCGTCGCTCTCAAGGCTGCAGCGCCACTGCCGCCAGCTTCCGCTCGGCGCCGCTGCTGTGCCGTCGCGCCGCTCCGTGGCGCGCTTGCCGTCGCCGCTTCGGAGGATCAGGAGGAACCTAAAGGTTCCCCACTCGTGCTTTCTTTTCTTTGGTAAACGGCCCGACAAAAAAATAGAAGGAAGAAAAAAAAAAAAGCGAGAAAAAAAGAAAAAAAAGAAAGAAAGAAATGGCTTCTGGGAGGCTCCTTCGCCATCCCGCTCCCGATTCGTTTTGATGGGACGAACTTAGGGAGTGGGCGTTCACCTCAAGATTCACCTCAGCGGCCGGCGTCTCGGGGTCATCTCGGCTGGTGGCGACCTGTCGCCTCGTCCTAGCACCGCCAAGACTACTCTCTCTGCTGAGTGCGGGCGAAGCGACCAGTCAACAATGCGTGGCTGGAGGGCGCTAGAGCTCTACCGGTCGAGGTACACGCCTCGAGCGGCGGGAGGCGAGGCTCGTGCTACCGCCATCCTAGTGGGTAGCATGCGTGACCATCTCTATGGATGTGGCGGGCGCCAGCGACACGGCTTATGTGGGGCGCCTCAGAGCTCACTACGGTAAACGGCGATGCTATGTATCTCGGTTGTGCACGGGCACATTCTCTTGGCGACTTGATGCCACCGTTGATGACTTCTACCGAAGTTGTCGAGGTGTGGCGTCGGCTTGACTCTTTGGGGCGGATCTGCCGGACTGTCCCTGCTGTGTGCGGCCGGCGCTCGCGGGAGACTCACCGCCTCTCGACTTCTGGACGCGTCTCAGGCACGAGTTCGAGGCCCATGCGTGCTCGGCTCTCGACTTCGCCACCGCGCCGAGCTTGGTGGAGGCCCTCACATTGTCGCGTCTTGAGGAGACTCGTCACCGTGGCATGGCTCGGAGCGATCTGTTTTATGCGCTTGGCATCTGCTCCTTTGCCGCCCTCTTCAAGATGTGCCGTGACCCCTTCTCCGGCTCCTCCGATGGGTGCTTTGTTTCTCTGCGGGTCTCAGCTGCACCTCTTGTCGTCGCGTCCGCCACAGTATCGAGATTGTTACAAGCGGAGGAGGGACGAGTCGTCGGGCGGGCGTCCCGAAGGGCTCTGGAGGTTCCTGCCCTCGAGGATGGCCCCTCGCCCGGGGCTCCTCTGGTGATGCCACCGGCCTTCTCTCATTGCTTGGCGCCTCGGTGTCGGCTCATCCTCGGACTCCTCGGGTTACGCTCGTCGGCTCTTGCTTCTCGTGATCTTCCTCGCCTCCGCCTCCTCCTCGTCAGTATCTTGTCTCAGTGGATCTTGGACTCTGGTGCTTCTTTTCACATGACACGATTCTACCCACCTTATTTTCTGTGCGGTCCGCGATTTTTCTTCCACTGACCTATTCAGATGCAGATGGTACCTCTCTTCTATTCTGAGTCGAGGCATCCTTTCCTTCTTCTTTTCATGTTCCTGCAGTCTCTCATGTTCCTCGACTTACTATCACGACTTATGTCTATTTGGTCGGATCAGCGATCACTGGCCGTCGTGTTATTCTTGAGTCGACTCTTGTTGTGTTCGGGACCGCCGCACGGGGACTCCGCTTGCATCGCCCTCGCGCCGTGATTCGCGGCGTCTTTGGGAGCTCGACCGGCTTCATCTTCCTTCCGTGACTCCGCGACCGATCGGCCACTACCACTACCTCTGCGCTTCTTTGCATCCTCCACTACATCTTTTGCTCGGTGGCACCATCGTCTCGGTCATCTACGTGGCTCGCGTCTATCGTCTTTAGTTGGTCGTGGTGTTCTTGGAGTGCATTTACGGGGACACATCGTTACATTGTATGGGTTGTAAGCTTGCAGCATTGCGGCTCCCTATCCCGCTAGTGATTCTATTTCTACTTGTCCTTTTGATCTTGTTCACTCGATGTTTGGGGTCAAGCTCCTTCGTTTGAAAGGGGTCATCGCTATTATGTGATCTTTATTGATGATTATTCTCGTTATACTTGGATCTACTTCATGTCCAAGCGCGGCCGAGTTCTTTCTATTTATCGGATGTTCGCCACCATGGTTCGCGCTCGGTTTGATTGATCATTCGTGTTTTTCGTCGACTCTTTGGTGAGTATCTCTCTCACGCTTTACGTCGTTTTCTCGTGAGCGGGGCACTCTTCCTCGATACTCTTGTCACGGTGCTCACGCTTCGAATGGTGTCTCTGGCGTAAACATCGTCACTTGCTTGAGACCGCTCGCTCTCATGCTTGCCTCCTCTGTTCCCTCATGCGAGTGAAATTTGTTTCTCTCTTGCTTTTCGATCAACCTACAACCTTCTCTCGCTCTTGAGGTTCTACTCGTTGGCGTCTCTTTAGTCGAGCTCAGTGCAGATCATCTTAGCGATTTTGGTGTATGCATTTCGTTCTCCTTCCACCTCGTGAGCGCACCAAGTATTGCTCGGTCGATTGAGTGTGTTTTTCTTGGCTCTGATCTTGAGCATAAGGGTTATCGTTGTTATGACCACTGTTGCTCGTAGGATGAGATTTCGGGATGTCACCTTTGACGAGTCCCGTCCTTACTACCCTCATTCCCCAGCTGTCGGCCGGATTCTCTTCTTGAGTCGATCTCCTTTACGATTTTTCCGACTCTCGGCTTTCCACCTTTGTTTCACCTCATCCTCCATCTACTCCCTCCGGCTCCATCTATTCCGCCTCCACCGGATCTTCCTTCTCGCTCCTTTGTTGAGGCTCCATCTTTACCCTTGCACTACTCTCGCCGTCCTCGGCCTCCTCCTTCCTCTCCATCATTCTTTGGGTCCGGCTCCGTCTTCTCCTTCGAGATATGCTCTTCGTGATCGTCACGCTGCTCGGGCCGCTGCGCGCTATGGTTTCTTGCCATTGCTCTTTACGAGCCTCGACCTCTGGTGAAATCTTGCTTTGCGCCCCGAGTGGCGACTTGCGATGTCCGAGGAGATTCTTTGCTGGAGCGCGCTAGCACTTGGGATCTTGTGCCCTTACACGCACATGTTACTCCTATCACGTGTAAATGGGTGTACAAGATAAAGACTCGCTCGGATGGTTCTCTTGGCGCTACAAGGCTCGTCTTGTAGCGCGTGGTTTCAGCGAGGAGCATGGTCGCGACTACGATGAGACTTTCGCCCTGTTGCTCACATGACCACTTGTTCGTACTCTCCTTTCTGTGGCCTCTGTTGCTTGATGGCCCATCTCTCGATTGGATGTTAAGAATGCCTTTCTCAATGGCGAGTTGCGTGAGGAGGTCTACATGCGGCCGCCTGGGTATTCTGTCTCGATGGTGCAGTTTGTCGCCTTCGTCGTTCTCTCTATGGGCTAAAACAAGCCCGCGTGCTTGGTTTGGCTGCTTCTCCCTCTGTTGTCACTGCTGCGGCTTCTCTGCCCGGTGCTCACGACCTGCTCTCTTTGTTCACACCTCTCCACGGGTGGACGCTCCTCCTTCTATATGTGGATGACATGATCATTACTGGAGATGACTCTCAGTACATTGCCTTTGTGAAGGAGTGTCTCAGTAAGCAGTTCTTGATGTCTGATTTGGGCCCTCTTCGTTACTTCCTTGGGATTGAGATCACTTCTACGCCTGAGGGCTACTATCTCTCCCAGGAGAAGTACCTTCAGGATATCCTTACTCGTGCTAACATCCATGGATACTGCTGTTCATCTTTGAACAAAAGTAATGCAGTGATATTTGAACCATCTAGATAAGATAATATTAATCTGCATTTGACGTCATGCTATATTCAGTTGTGAATCAAGGATGTCGCTTTTTTTAATCTTTAATTCAAAAGTAATATACTATATGATGATGTATGAACCTTGTTGGTACTTGGTGGGTTAAGCTGGATATGGTACTGATCCATTGTTACCATGCTTACACAATTATAGCACTGAGAGGAAGAGATTAACTGTGGAAGACGGGTAGAGATCAAATCTTTGTTCAGGGAGATGTGGGCATAAGAAGATGGTGAAATGCTCTGGAGAGCACAACTGAATTAAAATGAAGCAGGGTAGAACTGTAGAAGTAAAACAGTTCATATGCTAATGCTGGCATAAGAAATTTATGATTTGTGTTGGATAACAGATACAGAGGATGTGTGCATGGAGTGCTATTATGTCCAAGGGTTTGCTATGCTGAGGAAAATTTGAATATTTAGTTCTCACAACTGAAGCAAATGCACGAATGATTTTGATGGTCCATACAGAACACTGCTGTAGCTTTTTCTGTTACCATTTGAACTTCTTTGAAGTTGGTTCAATTCATATGAATCTGAATTGGCTCTATACAGATTTCTTTCCTGTCATTTAACATTGATCCTTGTAAGAACTTATTAACCATTTTTAGGGAACATTACTGAAAAATATCTGAAACTGCAGAATGGCAGGATATCACTTATTAAATTGGAAAGCCATCACTTTCGAGTTCCTGTGTACACTTGCCTTGTTACTGGAAGTTGGAGTAACACTCTTTTAATTTTTTGTATTTGTATTTAGATGAAGAGTAGGAATATTGATAATCATACCATATCTTTAATTTTTGGGACTGCTTTTTTTCTTGAAATGGTTAAGCAGTAAATGCATTGTTATTGACAACAGCTTTTCTGACTCCAGGTTTTTGATCTTACGGTTGTGAAGCCTTCTGACTTTGTGGAATATGCTTTGGCTTGTTTGGAACAACTTGCTAACTCTGGGGATCATAGTGCAAGGTCCGTTCGCCATAATCTGAGAGTCATGGTATGTATGTACTTTGTTAGCTGTAATAGCTGCAAAGCACACAACATTGGTTATGCATCACTCTTGATTTTATTTTATGCATTTCAAGGTACTACTGGCATCATCCTTACAGTTATTATACTAGTTTGACCATAAGTATTCTTAATTGCAAAAAAGTATACAGAAAAAGTTATGCACAAGAAGTATATTGTTTTCGTGTTTCATATAATGGCAAATCCTAGAGTAGTCAGTAACACCCTTCTCATATTCCAAAAGATTGAGGCTTCTAAATACTTACAGTTCTTAACCTACCTAGGTTGCAGGAGGTGACGGTACAGTAGGTTGGGTGTTGGGATGTTTAGGAAAACTGTATGTTCAGAACAGGGAACCGGTTCCTCCAGTTGCTGTCATACCACTCGGAACAGGAAATGATCTTTCCAGGAGCTTTGGTTGGGTAAAATGATTTTTCCTTTCATTATTACAGTCTTCCTATGAAAAGCTACTTACTGCAAGTTTTCATCACTTATCAGTTATTTTCAGGGTGCTTCATTTCCTTTCTCATGGAAAGCAGCTGCTAAACGATCTCTCTACAAGGCTATTTTGGGTTCAGTTTCTTGTTTAGACAGGTAACTCATTGCATGGACAAATTATTAAAATCTTCTATGCATTCTGGTTGCAATTTAATGGCGACACATCTCTCTACTTTTTCTTTGCACTGGTTAAGTCTATAACTTGATATCATTTGAACAAGGACAATCATTGTCATTGCAACACACTCCATCTGTTTCCAAATGGATGTCATTTAGACATCAACACAATCTCCAACACACATTTGACCATTACTTTTTACTAATTATATGTTAGTAAAAATTATAAAAAGCATAACCACGGGAAAGCACTTTTGAAGATAATTTTAAGGGTATTAGTAGTATGTGTCAAGGGCACTTGTGGTATTTCCTAGTGTTTTAGGGTTTAGTCTTGTATGTGTCCCATATACTCTATATATTAGCCCCTTGGGCTATTACAATACTATCCAACTATTCATTTCTTCTCCTCTCCTAAATCTAACATGGTATCAGAATCTAGATCCATAGTCTAGCCACGTCCCACTCGTCTTCGCTACTGCGGCCCCTGAAAGGAGCAATCTCCGTTCCCGGGGGCGGTCACCTCGTAGTTATAGTTTTCTTTGAGTAGCAGCAGCAAGTCTTTTTCTTTGCCTCGTCAAGCAGCAGCAACAAGTATGGTTCGTCGTCCTCGTGGCTGGATTCGTGTCTGTTTCTTCGCCGAATCAAGTCTTCCGTAGCTCATCGAGCGCTGGCCTCGGATCCTGTCGGATCCGGGCCTGTCCGTCATTGTTGCGGCCGCCAGATGTCTCCAAGCCAAATCCACACAGATCGGGTTGTATTTGGTCAGGAGACGGCTAGATCCGTGGGATCCCGTCGTTGCTCATCGAGCGCTGGCCTCGGATCCGTCGGATCCGGGCCTCTTCGTCATTGTTGCGGCTGCCAGATGTCTCCAAGCCAAATCCGCACAGATCGGGCTGGATTTGGTCAAGAGACGGCTAGATCCGTGGGATCCCGTCGTTGCTGACCTCGATTCGTGATGGCCAGCGGCACCGGCTTGTACCTCGATCGGGCTGGATTTAGTCAAAATGTTTGACTACATGCATTCTAAAACGATGTGTTTTTTTGAAACAGATGAGTAACATATAGAATTGACCAATATGGCTGCCATATCTCGGTTGTACAGCTATATCAACTTTGAAATATATGACTGATCAATCCAAATAGTCCAAACTTCACAAAAAGTGCTACATATGTAACATATGCTTAGCTTAATAGAATGTCCCATGCTAGTAAGATCCTGGTTATCTGTTAGGTCTTTATTCCCATATCAGGAAACAGTGTATCCTGTTTTATGATAGCAAGTGCAGCTGTTGGTAATACATGTTGCCTTCAGGGGTGTTACACTTGTGACATAACATGCAGTGATTGAATCACCAGACCATGATCGCTGTCCCGGAAATTTTCATGTCCATGTTAATGCCTTCAAAGGACTTTTTATATGAAAGATGACTCATGCTTGAAATGACCTATGCTATCAATATAGCTTCTCATTGAACTTGCTACTTGATATTTGTTTTGTGTGTTCATCCAAGTTTCTTGCATGACGATGTTATGTGGGGAATTCAGTATACACGTCAGAATGTATACACGTCAGAATACGCGAAGGACGACTCAGTTGCCAGCAGAGGAGTCCGGAACCAACTCAGAATCCGTATCTACATAGTCTAAGCTATTCCAGTTATACGTTTCTTTTAAATAACAGATAGATTAGGGAAGGATAAGAATTGTATTCGGACTAAGGATAGGATTGATCTAGCACTATGGGGGTTTACTCATTGTATGGGTAAGCAATGAAATAAAGTATTATTCCCCAATCTCTGTTCTCTGTTCCCTGTCTCGTTTCTGTCGACAACAGCCACCACGGCACCCGGGCACAGGCCCGCACGCGAGCGATCTCCGATATCGCACGGCTACCGGTTACGATCGCCGGTACATACCAGACGAGCTATTTCATGTTCACACCAACTATAGCTTCAGAATTTTATCTTTACAAATTATGATCATTTTTCTTGTTCGGTAGGTAAGTTTCATACTCCGAAAATTAACCAATTTCAATTGCTGAGTATTATAGTTGCCTTTGTGCAGTTGGCATGTTGTTGTTTCTATGCCAGAAGAAGAAGAAGAAGAAGAATTGGATCTTCCTCACTCCCTCAGGCATCTTGGAGAGTGTACATTTTATGATGTAATGCTTCTAAAGTCTTTACCATCTTCTTGGATTGTTTCAGCAATACATTGTGCTAGATTAATATAATATATCTGTCCATATATATGTAATATACTTGTCCTGCAGGACGGCACTGCTGAGGGAGAGCTGCCTGAGACAGTTTCTTGCTTTGATGGCGTCTTCTATAATTACTTCAGCATAGGTACTTTTTTTTGACACAGTAACTTCTAGTTGCATTGCTCATGTTTATATTTGTTCATTATTCAAGAATGTATTAGCTAGTATCTCCTAATTACAGTTTTTAGATTATGTTGTTGTTTGGAATAATCTTGGCTAGAGCTATACTCACTCCGTTGAGAAATATAAGGCCTATAGTTTGAAAGGTCTTGTTGATAAATATAAGACTTGCCTGTAGATTTAATGAGGCTTTTCCTGATATGCCCCAATTTATTTTCTCTCTATCATATGCATTTATTCATTACCACCCCCACAAAGTATTCTCACTTATCTTTTCAAGACAATTATGAAGGGTACCTAAGTCATTTTCTCTCATACCTTTCTCAGTTTCACCCACCACCTCCTTAATCCTTGTGCAAAGTCAAAATATGCCCTATATTTCTCAACGGAGGGAGTATTTTATACTGTCATATTCTAGGTGAAATAATCTTGTTTTACGTGACCCATCTTCGAATATCTATTATGTCTTCCTCTGTTGCGTCTTATCGATCCCTCTCAATCTCTTTCAATTTGAGGATCCAGAGAAGGGGAAGGATCTTCATGATCCTGTTCTTATGTTAATTCAGCTAAGAACTATGCAGCAAATCGTTCTAAACATGAATAATCAACTTGGGTCATTATCTTCTCAAATTGTTTTTATCTACTATATAAGTTTATATTGTTCCTGGGTGATATTTTTTGTGCTTGTTTATGTTAATTTTATAATAAGCGAAAGTAATAGCACATTATTATTTATTAGTATTATGTTGGAAATCATGAGATGAATTATCTCCCAGGAGTTTCTTTTATCACCCCTTACATTCTTTGTCAGCGTCAGGGAAAACGATAAATAGAACTTAACGGATATATGGGAGTTTTCTTTTTTGTTAGTATATGTTGTCATTTCTAATTTGTCCATTACATAGGCATCTTTGGAACAGGCCTTGACGATGCACTTCCTTTGTAATGTAGGCATGGATGCTCAAGTGACTTATGGATTTCATCATCTACGTGATGAGAAACCATTCCTCGCAAGCGGTCCTTTATCTAATAAGGTAAGCAACTCACAGATGCCCTTCGTACATTAATGGCAATTCAGCAGCTTCTCAGCCCAAGTCCCTGGTATAAAATTTGCATGTTCAAGTTCTATATGTCCTTTTCGATCTATGCTTGTAATGTTGACTTGTGAATGGGATCAGCATTACTGTCCTATGGGGATCTCCTGAATAGCTATTGATGTTGTGAAAGTTTCAATTAACAAGGAATGATACAACATTTCTTAAAAAAGAAGGAAATAACAACTGAATAATAGAGGCTGCATTTATGGTAATGAACTCTTTGTTTTTTGAGTAATCCACAGTGTAGTTTTTCAGTGCTAATAAAAAGGGAAGAATACCTATTTTTATCTCTTTTTGCAAGCAGTCTGTTAATTGTCTGTGAACTGCAATAGCTAACATATGAACACCGAAAACATATGGATCAGGGAATACAAATTTTCTGCTGAGAACAGATATACTTCAGGATTTAGGGTTTGATACATGAATTGAAGCATGCCTTATATATTGGATGATGGGTTTTTTAGTTCTCTGTTAGTCAGGGGACAGAATTGTACATTTTAACTTTGTGATGAGAAAGTACTTTTGTGGTTTGTTAACAAATACTATTACCTGTAATTCTTGTAAAAAGCTTTGATAGTGAACTTTTTGCTAACTAAATTACTGATTGGCTGATTTTATGACAGTTAATTTACGCAGGATATACCTGCAAGCAAGGATGGTTCTTTACACAGTGTACTAGTGACCCTGAACTAAGGTACGGTATCCTTCTTTTAGTTTAATGTATGATGCCGTTTTACCAGCAATAATGCTCTCTTTTTTACCACACAACCGGTTTTCCTTACAAAGAGCAACATGTTAAAGATGCGATTTGGGATCATGGCCCCCAAAACCACTTTTTATGTGTTCACAGCAAATGCCAATGCCGGTTACTATCCAGTTACGGCAGTAACTTATTGGTTGGGTTTTGGGTTTAGATGTCCAATATCACGGGCTGTCAGTTTTCCACTGTTCTAATGTTATTTTATTAATTTTAAGACTTGCTCTAATTTTATTCAGCTTTTTCATTAATTTTATCAAGTTTTTTCATTCCACCCAAAATCATCTGACTCAAACTCACCCGCAACTATGACATGTTCTTAACTTGGGTAAACTGCTAGATATCCCCTACAGGTCCATACAAGGATTTCAGTTATCAGCAGTAACTAGCCAGAGACACCGATTAACCCAACTCAGATTAGAATTTCAGAGCCTGTGCTGGAGGCCTCTTATTTTATTCTCTCTTTAATATATCAGGGGATTGAGGAACATTATCCGTTTATCGATCAAGAAGATGGACAGCTCTGAGTGGGAGCACATCCCTGTACCATCAAGGCAAGTTGACAATATCTTGCTATTGCCAGAATAATTTCAACTTCATATTTGACATTTGATCGCAGCGATATGTGCTGCTGCTGGCATAAGTTACTCTTGTCCAGTTTGAAGTGTGAATAAATGCTCTTTTGTGTAAAACAATCATGTGATGAATTACTGTGGTATTTCTGATACTATTATATGGACATGTACTCGCCGATGCAGTGTTAGGGCTAAGCTAGAGAGTAGAGACTCTTTGCACAAATAGTCAAATACAGAAAATGCAATTAATATATGGCAAAATGTTGTAATGCAGTGTCAGGGCTATTGTCGCGTTAAACCTTCACAACTACGCGAGTGGAAGGAACCCATGGGGAAACTTGAAGCCCGAATACTTGGAAAAGGTGCACCGAGTAAATTGCTGTGATCATTTATTGCTTACTGTATTGGCAAATGCAACAACATAATCTTATTTTTCTGAATATCATTAACACAAACTTTTGTTTTGTTTTAATGCCAATAGAGAGGATTTGTCGAAGCCCAGTCAGATGACGGTCTTCTCGAAATATTTGGATTGAAACAAGGGTGGCATGCGTCCCTCGTGATGGTTGAGCTTATATCTGCCAAGCACATAGCTCAGGTACTTGCTCCCTGCACAATTAGTTTGGGTGGTTATTCAAAATGGTATCAATTGGCATAGCTGTGCAATGCCTTTTTGTGGATCTCATTGGAGGAGTACAGTTTTGTACCATGAACAGTATTTGGTGGGGACAACTGATTAAGAATATCCTTTAGGCATAATATAATGGTGACAGATAAGAACATGGGAAAGTGATGCTAAAACAGATCCGTGCTCATTTTCTTTTCAGAAAACTCTCATTCTCTATTAGAACTGTTAATGCGAAATGTGAATAGCAGAAGGTATGTAACTGTGCGGCACAGTTCAATTTCTGATTCATTAAGACTGAAGATGGAGATAACAATGAGTAAAACTCTTGTTACATCTCTTAGCAAATGGCAAAAATGATGGAAAGGATCTACTATAAATCAGCAAATGTTCTAAAAAACCAGATAGCATAAACAAGAGATCAGTTTACAGCAACAACCGCTTTTAGAAGATACTGTAGAACATGTCTAACTGTTTCTATTTCAGGCAGCAGCGATCCGGTTAGAGATCAAAGGTGGCCAATGGAGGGATGCATACATGCAAATGGATGGGGAGCCATGGAAGCAACCACTGAGCCCCGAGTATTCGACATTCGTTGATATCAAAAGGGTGCCTTACCCGTCTCTGATCATCAACGGTGGAGACCGTTAGCGAGAGCCCAGATTTCGTGTCCTGGCCTAGCTGGAGTTGCAAACAAAAAATTTCAGCTTCCATCTTGGAAGCTCGATGAACTACGGGCTCCATTCTGATCATGCTTGCGCAAAATCGTAACTGTATATGGAGTTGAGGATATATAGAATTTACAGAACAACGGAACGTAGTTTGTGTTATGAATATTATGTATGTATTCATAAGGTTCAACAGAATGTAGTGTGTGTTATGAATATTGTGTATGTATTCATAAGGTCTAATGAGCAATATATATAGGGGTACAAAGGGATTGCCATATACAGATAAAGAATACAAAAGAGTTCTATTCTAATCTAACCCCCTTAAACTCATGGTGGATCATACACATTGAGTTTGGAGAGAAAATATAAATGTTGTGTCCTAGTTTGTGGCTTCGTGAAGAAGTCATCAACCTGTAACTCTGATGACACAGACTGTAAAGTAAGTATTTCCTCCTGCACCTGTGAGCGAGTGTATGAAGTATCCACACCAATGTACTTGGTGAGTTCATGCTTCATTGGGTCACGGGCATACCGATAGTAGCTGTACTATCAGATAAAAGAGTCGTATGTCTCACCACAGACACCAAAATCTGCAAGTAGCTGCCTCAACCAAGTAACCTCTGCTGTCTTGCGCCATAGTTCTCAACTCAACCTCTGCACTCGGACGGAAACTGCAGTTTACTTCTTAGTCTTCTAGGCAATCAGGGAGGAGCTAAGAAAAACACAATAAGCGGAAAGAGAACAACGATCAGAAGGATTATTAGCCCAGGTCGCATCGGAGTATGCATGAAGATGTAGTGAGGTAGAGCTAGGGAAAAACAAACGACGAGAGATAGTTCCACATAAGTAGCGAATAACACGGAGAAGGTGACCTGCAGTGAAGATGAGTAGGACGGACCATGAACTGGCTCAAGATATGAACAACATAAGCAATATCAGGATGAGTGCTCACAAGATATACAAAACTCCCAACAAGATGGTGATAGCGAGTAGGATCCTCAAGAAGATCACCATCAGTGGCACTAAGCTGCAGGGATAGCTCCATGGGAGTCTCAACAGTGCGAGTGTCAGTCAGACCAGACCGATCAAGAAGATCCTGGACATACTTCTGCTGGGAGAGGTAGTAGCCCTCAGGCATAGAAGAGACCTCAATCCCAAGGAAGTACGTAAGAGAACCAAGACCAGTCATAAAAAACTGCTCACTGAGATGCTTCACATACGTGATGAATGAGGAATCATCACCAGTGATGAGCATATCATCAACGTACAAAAGAAGCAGTGTCCTACCCCGAGATGAGACATGGACAAAAAGAGCAGGATCATGGGAACTGACAGTGAAACCGACAGCAGTAATCACTGAGGTAAAACGTGCAAACCGGACGAGGAGTCTGTTTGAGACCATAAAGAGTGTGACAATGACGATAGACATGCCCATCGCGAACAGAATACCGGTGGTGGCTGCATGTAGACCTCCTCATGCAGAACACCATTAAGAAAAACATGCTTAACATCCAGCTGAGAGATAGACCACCGACGAACAGAAGCAACCGCAACAAGAGTGCAGACAGTGGTTATATGGGCATTAAGGGCAAAAGTCTCATCGTAGTCACGACCGTACTCCTGCTGAAAGTCGTGAGCCACAAGACGAGCCTTGTAGCGCTTGATAGTACCATCAGGCTGGATCTTAATCATGTACACCCATTTGCACGTGACTGGACGAGCATGCGCAGGTGTCGGTACAATATCCCAAGTTTTCATACGTCGAATAGCATCAAGCTCCTTTGCCATAGCGAGCATCCACTCAGAATAAGGAGCAGCCTCACGATAAGAACTAAGCTCAGTGACAGAGAGAGTATGAGCTATTGGAGCAAATTCAAGAATATCAAGAGGTCGAAGGGATGTCCGGTCACGAAGGACGTAACGAGGAGCATCATCAGGAGGACTAGATGTGGGTGTCGGTAAGATACCAGAAGAAGAGTCTGGTGAAGGACGAGGACGCTTGGAGTAGAAAATACCATAAAAACAAGATGGTGGTGCTGTAGGAACAAGAGGCGGTGCTTCAGGAGACAACACCGGAGGTGAAGGTACAGAAGGAACCACTAGAGACAAACCAGGGAAAGATTGTGAGAGTGGAGAAATGGGTGAAGAGTCATAAAGAGACAACCATGAAATCGACTCAAAAGTGAAAACAGGAGGAGCCGAATCTCAATAGAAGAAATGTTGAGATTCGTCAAAGACAACGTCTCGTGAAATCCTGATCCGTCGAGCAGAAGGATCCCAGCAGTGATAACCCTTATACTCAGAACTATAACCAAGAAACACACACTCAACTGACTGAGCCGATAGCTTAGTTTGCTCACGAGGATGCAACAAAATAAAACAAGTACAACAAAAAAACACGAAGGTGAGTGTACTAGGGGGCTCGAGAGTAGAGACGTTATATAACACTGATACTTTTAAGAGCAATGGAAGGATGTATATTGATGAGATATGCAGCCGTAAAAATAGCATAAGCCCAGAACTGTGGTGGAACGTGAGAGCCAAGGAGAAGGTTGCAGGTAGGCTCAATCAGTTGACGATGTTTGCGCTCAGTAACCCCATTTTGATCATGGGCACTAGGACAAGAAGACTGATAAAGAGTGTCCTGCTAAGAAAGAAATTGTTGAAAAGCGCCAGAACAATACTCGTCAGCAGAATCACAGCGAAAAGTACGGATGGCAACATCAAACTGAGTATAAACCATCGTTGTAAAGCTACGATGGATCGCAAGAAACTGGCCACGATTAGACATAGAGAAAATCTATGTAAAACGAGAATAATCATCAATGAAGATAACATAAGATTTATGTCCGCCTTTAGAGATAATAGGTGCAGGTCCCCATATATCTGAATGAACTAAGTCAAAAGGACGAAAAGACAAGGACTCACTAGAATGGTAAGGAAGTTGTAGCTGCTTGCCCGACACAATCCTGACAAAACATGATCGTGTCAATGGTAACAAGTCCATGAACACCATGACGAACTAATGAAGAAAAACGGGACCCATACAAGTGACCTAAACGGTGATAACCACTGCGCAAAAACTCCAGGGGTGGTGGTAGCAGTGGCAGTGGAAGTAGATGTAGAGGTGACAGGAGCAACTGGAGTGGACGAAAGGTGGAGGCGATCAAGGATGTAGAGATCCTGACGATCCCTACGACGTCGACCAGTCCCAAGTATCGTTCCTGTCTGTTGATCCTAGATGAAACAGGTATGAGAGTCAAAACTAATCCTACAGCCAAGATCGGTGAGTAGACCCACCGAGAGAAGCTGCATGGTAAGCTGGGGAACATGGGAAACAACTGGAATAGAAATGTTAGTGGACAAACGAGTGCCCTGATAGCTGACAGACAGAGGAGTACCATCAGCTGTCTGAACAGAGATAGGAAAAAGGGTCCTACTGAAGTGAGAGATGTCGAGTTCGGTATCATGTGGAAAGAGCTACCAGAATCCAGAACCCAATAAGTACCTGGAGGAGACGTTTGAGCTAGACTGACATAACCAGCTGAGTTGTGAGAGAGCTGCTGAAGTAGAGCCTGAAGGAACTGTTGAACAGAGTTACCTCGCTGAGAAGGTCCTGACGTGCTAGTCTGTCCTCCCGTCGAGGAAGGGCCTCCTTCCTCCTTGGATTGTCCAGCCCCACGCGCCTTGTTTTGCTTTTTTCGCACCACACAACGCTCATAGTCGTGCTCGAACTTCTTACAATAATTGCATTGAACCCCAGTTGGTGCAAAAACAGAAGTGGAAACAGACACCTGAGGAGGGACTGTAGTCGAAGTAGAAATCGTCACTGTAGTCGAAGAAGAAGGGGTAGCAAGCACAGCCAGAACAAACTGTGCTGCTAATCTGCGACGAAGCTCCTCAGCACGAAGCATTGAAAGAGACTCGGTGACTGTCGGTCGTGGTGAGCGGTTCAGCAGTTGAGCCCTGACAGACTCAAACTCTTGGCGAAGATGGCAGATGAAGTTATAAAGGCGAAGGCGATCGCGATCCGCCTTCTGCACTTTATGACACTCTAGGCAGAGCAGAGAAGCGAGCTCGTCCAACTGATGCCAGAGACTGGCCAGGGCTCGGAAGAAGTCGTCAACAGAGGAGTCCTCCCAGCGAAGTGTCTCCAACTCACATTGAAGCGAAAAAAAACTGAAAATCGCTGCTCTGCTGGTATCGCTCGCGTAAGTACTCCCAGATCTAACAAGTGGCACACAGATCAACAATATCTGGCTAGATAGAGTCATCAACGCTGACCACCAGAATGGCTCGAACACGGGCCTCATAAGCACACCAGGGCTCAAAAGCGTCTATGGCACAATGAAAGGCCTCATCAGCAGCATCAGCAGCAGCAATAGGGACCTCTTCCTTCTTCTCGGCGGCCTCATCTTCTGCAAGAGGTGCATAAGCAGGCTGCCGGGGAGAAGTCTATGGGAGTTGGGATTTCCCAGCACTAGTCACATGCATGAATCTTTGTACTTCGTAGCAGAGTCAAATTATTTTCTTGTTTTTTTGGATGTTCTGATGAGCATTGAATATTGATTGATACTTTTCATGCACGTGCTTGGGAGCTGATGGGTGTGCAGGTTGGCTGTAGAAAGAAAAAGAGGGTGTGCAACTTTTTGTGAGAAAGAGAGAGAAGATTAGAGAGGAAAGAAGGCCGGCGGCCTTTTTGGTTTTTGAGTTTTGCGGTGAGAGAAGTGCAAACGGTCTGGGGATTATGTGCCAGGGAGATAGGCGGCAGGAGAAAGCAGAAGTGTCGGCTGCCTCGAGAGAGAGAGAGAGAGAGCTCTGAGGTGGCGGTAGGAAAGTGGACAGGGCCGGCTTCCTTTTTGCCTTTGGGTAACGAGCAGGAGAGAGGGGATCCCTGTTTTGGGAAGAGTGGACTATTTTAGTCCTGTTGGATCACAAAGATTCCAAAAATAGCCTCTAAAATTTAAAAATTCTAAAAATAGCCCCCTAATCGTACTAGCTGCCGTTCTAGATGGCAGCAACTAGGTGCTGCCCCACATGGGCAAACTTTTTTTATTTAAAAAACTAATTAATAATATTTGTTAGATGATTTTTTAAATATACAAAATGAGCTCAAACAATTATGAAATTTTTTGTGGAGCCTCTTGGCATAGTTTGTCTACTTGTGTAATGTTTTTTGAAATTTTATGCATTCTTATTTTTTCTTCAAAATTCTTTAAAGTCTAATATTTGTAGGAATTTTCTAATCTAGAAAATGAGGTCTAAACATTATGATTTTTTTTTGCCAGACTCCCTACATAGTGGACTTGATTGTGTAAATTTTACATAATTTTACATGCTCTGAAATTATCTCAACAAATTCAGGATTTAGGTCTAAAAAATTAGGACGAGACGTTTCGGAAATTATCGTTTCATGATTTCATGTGACTTGAAATGTGCGAAGTTTGGTACGACATGACTAGTCTTGGTCGATATGGTTCTCGATCACATTTCTTACGTGAAAGTAGAGTGCTAAAAGCGAGTACGGAAATTAACTTAGCCAAAATTTGAGAGCGTTACGATTACGAAGAAACCCTAAAACATAGAAGAATCGATACCGATGTGAATGGTTATCTCTGGAATTCCACCAGAAGAGGCATACTTTGATGGCTCAGCGGAGGCACAGCACCAGAACTACATTGCAGTCCGCGTGCGGACAGAAGCACGTTATATGTGGTCACATGGCATGATAGTTCGGCTAATTACTTTACCATGGACGCTACTACTACGGTAACTTGTGACACGAGCTTCAGGACCATCTAAGTACGCAAGCCTTTAGGGGATAGTTAGAAACATGGCGAATAGGAGGGGGGACTACTACGGAATGGCCCGACCTACTGCGTGGACCGGGGCCATTTGCCCTTTCTTGCGAGCTCAGCGTTGTACTCCTCGCCTGCCGCCCTGGCCTCGGCCACCATTTTCTGCTTTTTCTCGTGCTCCCTCGCACGTGCCTCGCGCTCCCTGCGCCTGCACACCTCGAGATGGGTCTGAGTCTCCCGGCGGATACGCTCGTTGTGCTCTTCAGTCCGACGATCCTCCTCCCGGATCTCGCGCCCCCTTTCGGCATTCCACTCCTCGAAGTCGAGCTGCCACTGGTCGTGTGGGTGGATCTCTAGGTCGATTCACTTGCGAAGCCACATAGCGGCTCCGGGGACTACGGGTAGACGGGAGAGATTGTTAGTGCATACTCGGAAAGAGAATTGGTACGATAAATTACTTTAAGTACTCCTTACCGGCTGCCGATAGTTACTCGTATCCCAACGGCGGTCGGGATAGTCAGAGGAGTAGTTAGGACAACCCCAGTAACGCATGTCGAGGCTGAGCTGGTGCTTGGATTTGAAGAACTTGCATGTGTCCCTGCACCAACAGATGGGCGGCGTCTCCCCCTCTGGCGGGTGTTGCGGCGAAGGCTCGGTTGGAACGTTCTGGCAGGGGTTGCTGTAACGTCCCGTTTTTCGGAGTTTTTGAAAAATTTTAAAAGAAAACCATTTGCTTCTATTTGCCAAAAGCTTAATTTGAAAATTTTAAAAATCATTTGCAGTTTAATATGAGTTAATCAAACTTCAATTAAAATTAAAGTTGGTTTGATTGAGATTTCTGGAATTTAAAATCAAAATTATTATTTTGAGAATTTTCTTGGATTTATTGGATTTTAGAAATTGATTTTTGTTTTATCCGAAATGGAAAAATTATTTTATTTGCAAAATAAAAAGAAAATTTAAAGTTAAAAGTATTTTTATTAAGTCTAGAATAAGTCAAGGAATTTCTGTGAATTTTTCTAGAATTTTTGGAGTCTATTTGCTATTTTCTAAATTGCTTTTTGAATTGTTTGAATTTCTAAAATGAAAAAGGTATTTAAAATCTATTTTTTGTGCGTGGCCAAACCCTAGCCGCCCAAAGACTATTCCCCGCCTCGGCCCGCTCCCTGGCCGCTCTCGGCGCCGTCGCTTCTCGCCGTTGGATCTCCATCCGGCGTCCTCTGGCGTCCGCGTCGCCGCCGCTCGCCTCGCCGTTCGGTAGTTGGATCGCGATCCGACGCCATCGCGTCGCCGCGCCCCTCCGTCTCCCGCCGTCCGATCCCCATCCGCGGTTCTGATCGGCCGCGCCACCTTATCGCTCTCGGCCGTTGGATCGAGATCCGCGCTCCGTTCGCCGCGGCCGTTCGTCTCCCGCCGCGTCCTTTTCATCGCGACCGTCCGTCGCCATCGCCGCGGCTCCTTCGCCGCGCTTCCCTTTTCTCCCACCGTCCGTCGAATCGGACGGCGCCCTTTCGCATCCGATTCGCCGCGCCGTTGGACTTCCCGCGTCCGTCGAATCGAGCGGCTCGTTCACCCGCGTCTCTCGCTCCCACCGTCCGTCGCAATCGGACGGCTCTGTCGTCGTCTTCATCGCGCCGCCTCTCTCTCCCACGCCGCGCGATTCGCCCGCCGCGAATCCCGCGCCGTCTCATCGCCACGCCGCGCCTCGCCGCGCCGCCACGCCAGCGCCTCGCCGCGCCTTTCGCCACGCCGCTGTCCATCGCCGCTCATTGCCGGCGCCATGAGCTCTATAAACCGCCGCGCTTCTTCTCCCTCTCTTCTCTCTCTCTCTCTCGGCCGTTCTCGCCGCCTTCTCCGTTCTTCCCGCCTCGCGTCGCCGTTCTCGCCGCCGTCTCCTTGACCCGGTCGCGCCGCCGCCACTCCCCCTCGGCCCGGCCGCCCGCGCATGCCGCGCCCGTCCTCTCTCTCTCCTCTCTCTCTCTCGAGTGGGCCCGAGCCCACGTGGTTACCCACGTGGCGCCACGTCGCGCAGCGTCGGCATTCTGCCGCGTGGGCGCCACGTAGTGCCACGTGTGCTTGCGCGTCTTGTGACGTCAAAATCCGGTTTTCAATAGAAAATTAAATCCGAAAATCCGAAAACCCTAATATCATCATTTTATGTGATTTTGAAACTTCTTTTGGCTATAACTTTCACATCCGAACTCCGATTTGGGTGATCCAAATTTCTAAATTCATATAAATTCATCCTCTTTCATTTGGTACTGGTTTTGTAATTTTGGAGTTCATTTGGTGCTGTTTTATTTATTTGTTGCTATTCTCGCGTGTAGATTAGGCGTTTGGAAGATTTCTTGACCGACGATCGAAGACCCTCTCCTAAATCAACGAAGGCAAGTCGTAGGCCTTTGACCATGTTGAACCCATTTTACAAATGTATATTGTATTAAAATATCATGCATGGCTAGTTTTATTAAAAATGGTTTTGGGAGTAGATAATTACCAAATTGCCATTATACCTCCTTGATAAATTGAAAATGAAATGTCTCCTTGAATGACATATATCCTTGGACACCATAGGATGGTTAATACTAGTTGGACATAGTTGTATTACCAACTTGGGAGCGTAATATTGCTTAGACATGCTCTAGTTACCCGCAGTACTTTCGATCACATGTTCAATGATTATTGAAATTTGACTAATGGAACTATGGAATTGTGGTGTGAGGCCACTTTTATTAAAAGATGTTGTGCCATGGCAGGGATTGCCATTTGGTTGGGAATGAACAAAAATGATTTATGCTCGGGCTTGAGGTAGGGAGCTAGAGTGGGTGCGTAATGCACATTGGGTTGTGGTAGACTTATGCGAGCGACCAACTAAGGACTTAACTTTGCAAGTCATTGATCTGGGTCACCTCGTGCAACCATAAGTCCGGTATGGGACGGACCTGGCCAATTAATTAGGAAAGTTTTGAGTCGGTTCTGTTGTGGCTATTTATTGGCGCAAGAGGGGTCGTGATGGCGAAACCTTAGCGCGTAACCGAGGCAAAATGGAACTTTGTAAAAGCCTTGTCACGTGCTCTAGGCTACTCACCAAAGGAAGTGAGCGGTGGTATCGGCGGATGCCAAACAAACTAGAGAATTCGTGTCTTGTGGGTAAAGTCGTACAACCTCTGCAGAGTGTCAAAATCTATTCGAATAGCCGTGTCCCGATTACGGACATGCACAGTGATTTCGCGCAAGGGTAGTATTTTTCAAAAATGTGGTTTGGTTCGTTGGAAGCGTTTGGTTGGAATGGTTGGGAAGTGAGCGGGATGTTCTTGTTTGATTCAAAAGAACTTGGTTATCTATGTATTATTCTTTTAAAATCACGCTTTGCAATCTAATTATTGTATTTATCGTTAAACTTGCTTTACGCAAATTAACCATAAAGCCATCCTTGCTTAAGCGACATGAATACTAAGTGCATACATTTCTCTACGACTTTGTTGAGTACTTTATGTACTCACGGCTTTATGCCCTTTGTTGATCGGTCCCATGAGAAGAACCAGAAATGTTGAGTACTATGAAGAAGGCTACTTTGAAGACTTGCGAACTAGGTCACGCCCACCACTCGATTGCTGTGGGCATGTCGATTGGGCTCCACGTATTTTGAGATTTCATTTGCGGATACTCTGTTGTTGTTAAGCCCCGTGAGGCGACTTTTGTAAGAACCTTGACCATAAGGTCTTTGTTGTTTTAAATAATATTACTTTATGCGCTTCATTAGTTCGTCGTTGAATGGTTATGAATGCATCATTGTTTGAATTGTGCAAGCTAGCTAACGATCATGGGACTATCTTGGTATGCCTGAGAGGGTCTCGGGGTTGTGTGACACCCGGTGCCGACGAGAGATGGTATCGAGCCATATCGACTGTAGGGCGTAACCTTTAGTTAGATTGGTCGTCTTAGTCAAAAATTCAAAATATATTTTCTAAATCAAACCAAGCAATTAACTTGACTAGATATTCTTCTCTCATCTTGTTCTGTTCTTTCTTATCTTATTCTATTCTTATCTTATCATCTTACCCTCCTATATCATTCTTGAGTTCTTTTATCTTATCTTTTCTGGAACTTAGTTTTCAAATTTAAATTGACTCCCTCATCTCTGGATTATCCCTAGGATCGAGCCCTTCAAGATCAAGCAATGGAAGTTTTGGAAGCTCAAGATCCGCAGTCTGTTCCAAGTTACCCCTCCGTAAAGATTAAATTGGTAGCTGCCTCCCTAGTTTTAGAGTCGTTTAGTCTGCGTAATAGTGCTTTTGTGCTTAAGTGTCCCTTTTGGTTTGCTTCTTGATAGCTTTTCGGCTATCCGTTCGTTGGGTAAAACCAACTTGGTCCGCATTAGGTTGATCCATCTATCTCCCTTGTTCCTCGCTCATCTCCGTGCTTTCCCTCGCATCTAAATTGCTTTCTTCTTCTCGTCTATTAAACGGTGAAGCTTTGTCGCAGATGGTTCGGACCGCAACTCCGCAAGCCGTGATGAGACTCAGCGCCGCGTGCCCGTCTTCCGAGCCGCCGGTGCGATCCGGGTTTGAGTCGATTCATGGCGGCCGAGACGCGGTGATGAGCTCTTTGATGCACGAATATGACTCGAGATGATGAATCGCCAGAACGGCATCGCCGCTTTGCCCTTCTCGCAATGATGAATCGAAGCATCAAGCGGTGCCACGCCCACGCCGCTCCACCCCGTGTTTCCTCAGTCCGGTGGCGAGTTTCTAAGGACCCATCCGCCCACTTTCTCTAGCTCCTGGAGCCATTGGGCAGATGAATGGTAGTTGCGTTCCATGGAAAGAAGCTCGCTATCACCCGTTGTGATGATCGCGAGAAGGTTACATATGCCACTCACCGGCTTGAAGGTACGGCTGCGAGAATGGTGGGAGAACTATTGTGCCGCCATGGAAACCCCGAGAGTATCACTTGGGCCGAGTTTTGAGGAGCTTTCCGCCACTCCCATATCCGGATGGAAAGGTGGAAATGAAGAAGAATGAGTTCCGTGAGCTGCAGCAAGGCAACATGTCAATGAGTGAATACCTCAACAGATTCACTCGGTTGTCTCGTTATGCCCGAGAGGGCGTTGCCACAGATGATGCCCGCCAAGCGCTTCAAGAGAGGACTCAACCCGGTTTGAAGGTGCAAGTCATTGGGAATGACTATTGATTTCCAAAGACTTGGTGAACAAGGCCATGCTCATCGAGGAATCCCGCCGTGAACTTGAAGAATCCCGCAAGAGAAAGATGATGCGGCCACGGTGCCCATCGGTCTCACTCCCGAGAGTCGAATGAATGTGCCGCCTCCGCCGTGTTGCTCCACTGTCACATTCATTGAGCCCCTCAGAAAGACCTCGCCCGGCTAGCCCAAAGAACCGCGGCTTCAACAACTCCAAAGAACCGGCAGCCAAGGAATGGCAACCCCGCACCGGATCACCGCTTTAAGTGTCATCACCGGGCACTTCGCTAATAGCGCCGCAGAGGCAAGGCCCTTCTCTGTTCGTTTCAACATGGGAGCCACTCCGACCAGGAACCCCGCTCCAGGAGCCGCACGAGGAGCCCCTCAAACTCCAACTGCACCAGTCAAGTCTCCTCAGCCTTTTGGAAGAGGTCGTGTGAACCACACCACTGTGGAGGAAGCCAGACTGCCCCGGACGTCGTGCTGGGTAAGTTCCTTGTCAATTCAAAGACCGCCTTTGTTTTGTTTGATTAGGAGCTTCGCATTCGTTTGTTTTCGGAGTTTTCTTTGAAAGGCACCGGTTGGAAGTTTTGCCTCTTAAAAGTGTTTTGTTGGTTGATCTCCGGTTCGAATTGAGTACGAACCAAGGTTGCCCTAAGGTTAAAGTGACCATAGAAGGGGTAGAATTCCTTGCTAATCTCATCATCATAGACACCAAGTCTCTTGATGTGATTTTGGGAATGGATTGGCTTGCCAATCACCAAGCCCTCTTGGATTGTGGTGGTAGAAGCATCGCTTTGGTCAGTCCGGATGGAACCAAGGTAAAGTTTGAAGCCTCCCCAGAGAAGCTAGCTGGATCTTTAGTCTGCAGTGCCAGTGTTGTGTCTTTGGAAGAAGTGCCCGAGTCGAGAGTTTTGGATGTCTTTCCGATGACCTACCGAATGCGCGAGGCCGAGACATGGAGTTTGTCATCAATCTTGTTCCAGAAGGCTGCGCCTATTTTTAAGAGACCCTACAGATTGCTGTCAATGATTTGGTTGGTGAAGAAGCAAATTGAAGAAATGCAAGAGAAAGGTTTTGTCAGGCCAAGTTCTTCACCTTGGGAGCCCGGTGATCTTTGTTGCAAGAAGGATGGTACCCAGCGGATGTGTGTGGATTACCGAGCCCTCAATGAGGTCACCATCAAGAACAAGTACCCTCCGCCCGGGATCGATGATTTGTTTGATCGGTTGAAAGGTGCGGAGTGTTCTCCAAGATAGACTTGAGGTCGAGGATACCACCGATTGAAGATTCGCCCGTAAGATATTCCCAAGACGACTTTCTCCACCGGTATGGTGTATGAGTTCACGGTCATGTCATTTGGATTGACCAATGCCCTCGCTACTTTATGAACTTGATGAATAAAGCATTCATGGAGTATTTGGATAAGTTCGTCATTGTCTTCATTGCGATATTTTGGTGTATTCAAGAGTGAAGAAGAGCATGAAGAGCACCTCCGTTTGGTCTGAATAAGCTTAGAGATCATCAACTCTATGCTAAATTCAGCAAGTGTGAGTTTTGGATGAAAGAAGTTACTTTCTTGGGACATGTCATGTCTGCAGAAGGAGTATCTGTTAACCCTAGCAAGGTTAAGGATGTGCTTAATTGGGAGTCACCCAAGTCAGTGCCTCAGGTCAGAAGTTTTCTTGGAATGGCAGGATACTATCGTCGATTCATAGAAGGATTCTCCAAGATAGCAAGACCCTCACTCAATTTGTTGAAGAAAGAAAAGAAATTTGCTTGGACAGCAGTTGTGAGCAAAGTTTTCAAGAGTTGAAGAAGCGTTTGACCTCGGCTCCGGTGTTGATTTTGCCAGATGTCCGGAAGGATTTTAAGATTTTCTGTGATGCATCCCGGCAAGGACTTGGTTGTGTCCTGATGCAAGAAAGGAAGGTTGTAGCTTATGCTTCCCGCCACTTGAGGCCTCATGAAGTGAATTACCCCACTCATGACTTGGAGTTAGCTGCCGTAGTGCATGCTTTAAAGATATGGCGTCATTACCTTATTGGTAATCGTTGTGAAGTCTACACGGACCATAAGAGCTTGAAGTACATTTTCACCCAAGCTGATCTTAATATGAGGCAAAGAAGGTGGTTAGAGTTAATCAAGGATTATGATATTGGAATCCATTACCACCCAGGCAAAGCTAATGTTGTGGCAGATGCCTTGAGCAGAAAAGTCTACTGCAATACCCTGTCGATCAAGGAAAATCATTGACCCTTCATGAAGAGTTCCTGAAGCTCAAGATAGAGTTGGTTGAAGAAGGTTATCTAGCTGCCCTAGAAGTTCAACCCACTTTGCGGAATCAGATCAAGGAAGCTCAAGTTGAAGATGCCAACATTAAGGAAATTAAGAGCAACATGAAGAAGGGTAAAGCCCTGAGATTTTCAGAAGATGAGCAAGGCACCATTTGGTTTGACAAGCGAATCTGTGTTCCAGATCAGCAAGAGCTTAAGCAGCTGGTACTCAAGGAAGCCCATGAAACTTTGTATTCCATTCACCCTGGAAGCACAAAGATGTACCAAGACCTTAAAGAAATGTATTGGTGGCCTAGCATGAAGCGTGAGATTGCCGAGTTTGTAGCTCGGTGTGATGTCATCGTGAGTTAAAGCCGAGCATCAAAGGCCTCTTTGGACTCCTCGCAACCCTTGAAAGTGCCCGAATGGAAGTGGGAAGAAATTGGCATGGATTTTATCACTGGTTTGCCGAGGACAAGGTCAGGATATGATTCTATCTGGGTAATTGTGGATCGTCTAACCAAAGTTGCTCACTTTCTCCCAGTCAAGACTACTTACTCGTGATAGATCGCGAATTGTACATGGCAAAGATAGTGTGCCGGCATGGAGTGTCAAGAAGATCGTGTCGGATCGAGGAACCCAGATTCACCTCAAGATTTTGGGCGAAGTTGCACGATGTTTTGGGTACTAATCTAAATTTGAGATGACTTATCATCCCAGCACGGATGGATGACAGTAAAGAGTAAATCAAATCCTAGAAGATATGTTAAGGGCTTGTGCCTTAGCAAATCGCATCGATTGGGATCAAATGCTACCTTATGCAGAGTTTTCCTATAACAACGGTTACCAGTCAAGCCTTCAGATGTCTCCATTTGAAGCTCTTTATGGAAGAAAATGCAGAACCCCCTTGTATTGGAATGAAGTAGGTGAAAGACAAGTGTTTGGGCCAGATATTTTGGAAAAAGCCGAAGAGCAAGTCCGATCAATCAGAGAAAGGTCAAAACAAAGATGCACTGACGAGCGAAGAGTTATCGCGATAACCGTCGCCGAGATCTAGCTTTTGCACCTGGTGATCTTGTGTACCTGAAGGTATCGCCTCTCAAAGGGATGCGTCGTTTCAGAGTAAGTGGAAAGCTTGCACCAAGGTACATCGGACCTTTCCCAGTTCTAGCCCGAAGAGGAGAAGTCGCTTACCAGTTGGACCTCCCACCTCAGCTGTCAGATGTGCATAATGTCTTCCACGTGTCGCAGTTGAAGAAGTGTTTGCGTGTGCCCGAAGAGCAGATGCCAATGGAAGCAATTGCCCTGCAAGAAGACCTCACCTACAAGGAGCATCCCATCAAGATCTTGGAAGTAGCAGAGCGAGTGACAAGAAGCAAGATCATCCGTTTCTGCAAGGTCCAGTGGAGCAACCACACCGAAGAAGAAGCCACTTGGGAACGAGAAGATGACTTGAAGGCTGAGTTTCCCCACCTATTCTCTAGTCAGCCTGAATCTCGGGGTCGAGATTCCCTTTAAGAGGGGTAGGTTTGTAACGTCCCGTTTTTCGGAGTTTTTGAAAAATTTTAAAAGAAAACCATTTGCTTCTATTTGCCAAAAGCTTAATTTGAAAATTTTAAAAATCATTTGCAGTTTAATATGAGTTAATCAAACTTCAATTAAAATTAAAGTTGGTTTGATTGAGATTTCTGGAATTTAAAATCAAAATTATTATTTTGAGAATTTTCTTGGATTTATTGGATTTTAGAAATTGATTTTTGTTTTATCCGAAATGGAAAAATTATTTTATTTGCAAAATAAAAAGAAAATTTAAAGTTAAAAGTATTTTTATTAAGTCTAGAATAAGTCAAGGAATTTCTGTGAATTTTTCTAGAATTTTTGGAGTCTATTTGCTATTTTCTAAATTGCTTTTTGAATTGTTTGAATTTCTAAAATGAAAAAGGTATTTAAAATCTATTTTTTGTGCGTGGGCCGAAACCCTAGCCGGCCCAAAGACTATTCCCCTCTCCGCCCACTCCGCCTGACCCGCTCGCGCGCGCCGTCGCTTCGCCGTTGGATCTCCATCCGCGCCCCTCGCGCATCGCCGTCGCCGCGGCTTCCGCCTCGCCGTTTGGCCGTTGGATCGCGATCCGACGCCATCGCGTCGCCGCGCCTCCGTCTCCCGCCGTCCGATCCCCATCCGCGGTTCTGATCGGCGCGCCACCTTATCGCTTCTCGACCGTTGGATCGAGATCCGCGGCCGCTTCGCCGCGGCCGTTCGTCTCCCGCGCTCCCCTTTTCATCGCGACCGTCCGTCGCCATCGCGACGGCTCTCCTTCGCCGCGCCCTTTCTCTCCCCACCGTCCGTCGAATCGGACGGCGCCCGCTTCGCATCCGTTCGCGCGCCGTTGGACTTCCCCACCGTCCGTCCGATCGAGCGGCTCGTTCGCCGCGTCCTCTCGCTCCCACCGTCCGATCGCAATCGGACGGCTCTCGTTCGTCGTCTTCATCGCGCGCGCCTCTCTCTCTCTCCGCGCGATTCGCGCTGCGCGCGAATCGCGCCGTCTCGTCGCCACGCCGCGCCTCGCGCGCGCCACGCCAGCGCTGTCTCCATCGCCGCTCCATTGCCGCGCCATGAGCTCTATAAACCGCCGCGCCTCTTCCTCTCCTCTCTTCTTTCTCTCTCTCTCTTCGCCGCCGCTTCTCCGTTCTTCCCGCCTCGCGTCGCCGTTCTCGCCGCCGTCTCCTTCGACCGGTCGCCGCCATGTCGTCCCCCGGCTCGCCGCCGCCAAGGCCGCGCCAGCGTCCCTCTCTCTCTCTCTCTCTCTCTCTCGACCGTGGCCCGAGCCCACGTGGCCACCCACGTGGCGCCACGTCGGCGCCAGCGTCGGCATTCTGCCGCGTGGGCGCCACGTAGTGCCGTGTGTGCTTATGCTGCGCTTGTTGACGTCAAAATCCGGTTTTCAATAGAAAATTAAATCCGAAAAATCCGAAAACCCTAATTTCATCATTTTATGTGATTTTGAAACTTCTTTTGGCTATAACTTTCACATCCGAACTCCGATTTGGGTGATCCAAATTTCTAAATTCATATAAATTCATCCTCTTTCATTTGGTACTGGTTTTGTAATTTTTGGAGTTCATTTGGTGCTGTTTTATTTATTTGTTGCTATTCTCGCACGTGTAGATTCCGGCGTTTCGGAAGATTTCTTCGACCCGACGACCGAAGACCCTCTCCTCGTCAACGAAGGCAAGTCGTAGGCCTTTGACCATGTTGAACCCATTTTACAAATGTATATTGTATTAAAATATCATGCATGGCTAGTTTTATTAAAAATGGTTTTGGGAGTAGATAATTACCAAATTGCCATTATACCTCCTTGATAAATTGAAAATGAAATGTCTCCTTGAATGACATATATCCTTGGACACCATAGGATGGTTAATACTAGTTGGACATAGTTGTATTACCAACTTGGGAGCGTAATATTGCTTAGACATGCTCTAGTTACCCGCAGTACTTTCGATCACATGTTCAATGATTATTGAAATTTGACTAATGGAACTATGGAATTGTGGTGTGAGGCCACTTTTATTAAAAGATGTTGTGCCATGGCAGGGATTGCCATTTGGTTGGGAATGAACAAAAATGATTTATGCTCGGGCTTGAGGTAGGGAGCTAGAGTGGGTGCGTAATGCACATTGGGTTGTGGTAGACTTGTCTGAGCAGCCAACTAAGGACTTAACTTTGCAAGTCATTGATCTGGGTCACCTCGTGCAACCATAAGTCCGGTATGGGACGGACCTGGCCAATTAATTAGGAAAGTTTTGAGTCGGTTCTGTTGTGGTACATTTATTGGCGCAAGAGGGGGCTGTGATGGCGAAACCTTAGCGGGCAGAACCGAGGCAAAATGGAACTTTGTAAAAGCCTTGTCACGTGCTCTAGGCTACTCACCAAAGGAAGTGAGCGGTGGTATCGACGGATGCCAAACAAACTAGAGAATTCGTGTCTTGTGGGTAAAGCTGTACAACCTCTGCAGAGTGTCAAAAATCTATTCGAATAGCCGTGTCCCCGGTTACGGACATGCCTGGTGATTTCGCGCAAGGGGTAGTATTTTTCAAAAATGTGGTTTGGTTCGTTGGAAACGTTTGGTTGGAATGGTTGGGAAGTGAACGGGATGTTCACTGTTTGATTCAAAAGAACTTGGTTATCTATGTATTATTCTTTTAAAATCCTGCTTTGCAATCTAATTATTGTATTTACTGTTAAACTTGCTTTCTGCAAATTAACCATAAAGCCATCCTTGCTTAAGCCTGACATGAATACTAAGTGCATACATTTCTCTACGACTTGCTGAGTACTTTATGTACTCACGCTTTATGCCCTTTGTTGATCGGTCCACAGAAGAACCAGGAAATGTTGAGTACTATGAAGAAGGCTACTTTGAAGACTTCGCGAACTAGGTCACGTCCACCACTCGATTGCCTGTGGGCATGTCGATTGGGCTCCACGTATTTTGAGATTTCCGCTGCCAGATACTCTGTTGTTGTTAAGCCCTGTGAGGCGACTTTTGTAAGAACCTTGACCATAAGGTCTTTGTTGTTTTAAATAATATTACTTTGTCTGCTTCATTAGTTCGTCGTTGAATGGTTATGAATGCATCATTGTTGTATGCTTGTGCAAGCTAGCTATCGATCATGGGACTATCTTGGTATGCACAGAGGGTCTCGGGGTTGTGTGACACCCGGTGCCGGCGATTGTCGCTACTGGGGCTTCATTGCGAGAGTCGCCATCCTGGCAAGCCGCTCTTCTTCGGACCCGGCCTCAGTGACTCTAGCTTGTTCGCCCGTGCCGTTGAAGCCCTTGCTAGATCACGGATCTCGCCCCATTGCTTCTTGAGGTTGTCCATCCCGCGTGGTGAAGCAAGCTCGTGTAGTGTTTGGTTTTGTTGTGTGGTTTTTTCTCATAGATGAGTTGCACCTCCTTTTATAAGCCAGAGGGTTGGCATGGCGTGGTTGGCAGAGTGTTGTCTAATCTTTCTGCAGAGAGAAGTCATGTCCCATTTTTTAGAGTGTTGTATTTTCGGTAGAAAAAGCTCGGGAGGCAGAGTGTTGTCACGTTTTGCTTTGCAGAGTCCTCTCGTCTGGTTTGCGAGAGGAGTCACATCTTACTGCAGTCTTTGTCATTTGAATCAAAAGTCGGGCGAGGCAGTGTGTTGTCACGTCTTACTTCGCAGAGTGATGTCATTTCGGTCTGAAAAGCTGGCGAGGCAGTGTGTTGTCACGTCTTACTCTGCAGAGTGCTATCATTTCGGTTTGAAAAGCTTGGCAGGCGGTGTGTTGTCACGCCTTACTCGCAGAGTCTTGTCATTTTGATCGAAAAGTTGAGAGGCGGTGTGTTGTCACTTAAGTTCGTAAATTTGTTTTGCAATTAAAGTTGTTTTGAAAGCCATCTGCTGTTTTGTTAGGATAATCGGTAGTTCCGGCGATATAAGTGCGGGACTACCTCTCGGCAGAACTTCCGAAAATCCCGCAGAACGTTTTTTCCCCCAAAGAGCACCCTTTTGGGATTTAGCTGATTTTCTACAAGCGCGGTAGTACCGCCATGTTGGGAGCGGAACTACCGCACCGCGGAAGTTACGATTTTCACTCTAACGCGTTTTTTGAGAGGGTCTTTTTGCGCTTCATTTAAGAGCGGTAGTGCCGCAAGAAATTTGCGGTACTTCTGATAATCGGAAGTACCGCAAATTAGATGGCGGTAGTTCCGCGCTGATTTAGAAATTATTGTTTGATTAATCCACACGCAAAGTGTTCATAACGGGATTAGATAGAGGCATACATGATACAAACTAGTACAACAACGCCGCAAAGGCATACATCACGTAGTGCAGGGATGCATAGATAAAGAGTGGATATTACAATCTTATTAAAACTAAACTTCTACTTAGCAATAACAAGAAATAATAGAAGAAAAATTACCAAGCTGGCTATGTTAACTAATTTCTGTAGCGATTTCTCAACCCTTTCCATCCTTTCATCCAGTCTTTTAAGAATATTATCTTTATTTTCCGTCGGTTGATCCGATGGTCGAGGCACTTGACGAAATGCAGCCACACGACGGGTGTCCTCTTGATGGTCGAGGCACTTGACGAAATGCAGCCACACGACGGGTGTCCTGTTGCAAGGCTGCAATTTACATTGCAATGCCTCGAACCTCTGGCACAGCTTCATCAGCCCACAGCCAGAACCGACATGTTGTGTTATGTAAAAATAATTGGAACTGCAAGTGAAAAAACATGATGTTTGGAAAGAAATTCATTGGGGATGATCAGGCATAAGTTACCGTAAGATTCGAACACTTCATGAACACTCGGGATGGATTCGTTGGCGTATGGGAGGTGAACACATTCACCGGATCCCTGCAACGAGGGCAATCCAAGTGTTGTCGTAGTGCTTCTAATTGCCTGCTCACTCGAAAGTTTGATGATGCCGTAGACATCCCGTTTTAGACTGAAAGGAAGGAGAAGAGGAACTCAAGAGTGAGGGGAATGGCAGCCAAATCATGCATATATATAGCCTGCGAGTAAATTATAATTTGGTTGAAGAAAATTCGCGTACGCGAGGTAGCAGGGCCGAGGAGGTATCGTGAGGCAGCATTGCGTTATATCTTTAAGGTTTAGTAAGTTAAAATCGGGAGGTACAGTTGTTGTTAGTACTAAATATTTCAGAGAATATTTTGTGTACATAAATCTCACAGTCGTAACGCACAGAGACATTACATAAATCATAAAGGCGGGATGCACAATGGCATTACATAACAAGTTTTACACGGCCATGAAATTAGTTAGGGCGCATCGTCGTGTCGCTTGCCGGGACGACGTAGTTGATCCTCAGGGAATGTGAACCTGTCCGGGGAGCGGCGTACATCTCGAAGGCCGTAGTAGGGGCCCTGTCTGGGAGGCGAATCTGGGGTGATCTCATCGTGGCGGTCTGGTTGAGGCCTGAGCATATCGTCAACCCACTGGTGCTCTTCCTGCGGGAACGTACAGGGTGAGTTGGTCATTGGTTTTGTGCGACGAAAAAATCGGTGTAAGTACGTTCGCGTGTACCTGAGTAGGCTGTTGTGTTGACGAGGATCCTCCCGCGATCGGCCGTAGTGCCGCACGGTGTACCCTCCGTGCGTGTCGCCAACCATCGGTCGCGCCTCGCAGTGTGATTGAACGTCGTGCGACGAAGTCCAGTCCTGCGTCTCCCTCCGTGATGACGATGGTTGCAGCAGAGTGCTGTCCCCTCGCAACTGCTGCAAGAACAAAGGGTAATGTCAGATACGTCCGAAATGAGTGCATGAAAATGTACTCACGACAAGAACCGGTTGACAGATGACATACCTGTGGGTCGAGGCCGAGCGACCGTAGCTCCGACGACTCCCGGAGTGCGACGGACGTGCGGAGGGCGGTGCCGACGGAGGTGCAGAGGGCGGAGGTGGTGGAGGGTGCCCACCGCGACGCTGATGTCAGGCGTGAACGTCCGCCGTATGGCGACCACAAGTTACGGATCTAATCGCAGAAATTGTGTCCTCGCGTATCGTGCGCATCACGCCTATGAGACGATCCAATGTGTTGCTGTTTCCACGGTTTATAGCTTCAGTAGTCTCATGGTGGATACGCTCCAAGCGGTAGTACTGCATGAAAACCGATAGTAAGTGCGAAAAGTGTTGCCGGACGAGAATTATGCGAAGAATGTTTTACCGTCGCTCTCAACAATTGCGAATGCCACGGGGACTAACTGGTCATTCGCATCGGCCGCAACGGCGGTGAGGATGGTACCCCTGTACTTCCCACATAGGAAGGTGCCATCCATCGTGAGCATGGGACGACAATGCTTGAACCCTTCGATCGCCTGATGGAAGGCCCAGAAGACCCTTTCAAGAACAAAACAATTGGGCCCTTCAGTCGGATGCACCCGCTCAAGCTTGTTTACGTATGTCCCGGGATTAGATTCTGCGATTTGATGCAGTAATCTTGGTACTAGGTTGTAAGCCTCTTCGAATGTGCCGAACATTCACTGTAGAACCTTGCGTTTCGCACGCCATGCCGTCTTGTAGCTGACAGGGAACCCCACTATTTTGGCAACATCCGCCAGCATGAGCTTTGGCGAAATGGACACATCTGCAGCGACGAGGTGGCTTATCAAGCTGGCAACATACGAGGACGTCATGTTGCGGTGCCTGTGAAGCGGCTCAGCTAACTCGCATGTGTGGTCCTTCAAAGACCGCTATCAGGAAGCCCATGGCGTGCCGTGAACCTCTGCGCATGCACCTTGCCAAAGACAGATTCATCAACACACCGACGATGTAAGTGTCGGGTTGACTCCGCACCGATACGTCCGACCGATGTTAACGACGTATCTAGCAATAGCATGCTGTGCGGCGCTCTTGTTAGGAAAGCACTCGCCTAGGAGTAGGGTGTCCTCATTGAGCCCCCTCGGCACCCTCCGGACGTGGCGTAACCAAATGATGTCGCCGCAACGTCGCCCAATCGTGAGGGACGTAAGCAATGTCGATGGTCACAAAACCACCAACCGCACCTCCTCCCGCAGCAGCCTTCTCCGCCTCGCTGCCTTCCGAACTAGTTGTTTCCACGTCCTCTTCGCTTCCACCTCATCCACCGGTCGGCTGTACTCGTGACAATCAATACGGCCGACCACCATCTCTCCGCTCCTTCGTTGGGCTCAAAATTGATCGCGACGCCTCGTGTCTCCATCGCCCACGCCTCCTCCAACACCGAGACCAACGGAGGCTCCTCCTCACCGCCAGCCTTCACCTTCACCGAACCACTGCGCGGATGTCCCCGCCCTCTCCAAGAACTGAACGTAAACCATTAGCAGCGCAAGATATATCGCAGCCACAGGTTGCAAACAACCCCATGTAGTTGGCCCATGAAGCGCCACATGTGACCTTCATAAGTTGCCAAACGGTCTCGCCTGCACCACCCACCACCTAGGCATACAACGCCTCGATGCGCAGCTTCTTCCTTCCAGTGGCGCGATCAAACGCGGAACGAACGCACCGCCTTAGCTCCGAGAGGCTCATGTCCTTCAGAGCCGGCGCCCGGATCAGGGTGCGGTGACAATTTGACAGGTCCACACCGCATATCCGTCAGCGTCAGAGAGCGCCCCGTGGAACACTAATGCATCTTGAATTTCCGCCATAAAGTACATAACACATGTGCGTATGAAACCATCGAATTATTTGTGGGATTTTTTTCCGAATGAATGTTTCTACAAATTTGGTTATGCCCACTGCACACGATCGTTTTGTCGTACAGGTTTTCAATCCCGATTGGAGTTCGTATGATTTTTCTATCAATGAAATATCCAAGCTAATATTATTTGTAGTATAAACAATCCATAGCCTATTCTATGTCACACTTCAGAAATTTCCTGTGGTACTATATAGTTATGAATTTTTTTAACTAGTTTGATATTACAGTGCAAAAATAATTCACTTCAGAAATTCTTATTGCATTTCTACGTTTCCATACCCGAGTTAGACCTAGCTTACACCAAAGACATGCGGGGTCTACGACAAGGTATTCTTTTTCATTAAATTTCGGATATAAAAACTTATTGAGAGGTGCGTCAAGTTTCTCATTCTAGCGGTGTACTGCATAGTGCATGCACCGAATGCAATATGCCCGATCAAGAGTACATATACAAAGTGTTCAGTGGGGCTATCTCTATTTTGCCTAACGACCTCCAAATATTTTGCTATTTTATGACCAAGTTCATGAAACTATGCAAATAGCTGAGATAAAATTTACAACACTATTAGCAATAGGTCTGTTAGGTCAACTAATTACGGCCTAATGACATTGTTAACTACTAAGTCTTCAAAATAAACTAACTACACAACTATAACTACTCTATTGCTACAATTCACCTAATTGCATCCTAATCACATTGCTAAAACTACCGATAATAATAACCGAATGCGAATGGCACTTACCTTTTCTAGGTGCTCGCAGCAGGCTACACAACTTATTTTCTAGGTGCTTGTGATTTTTTCTTCGCTCTCGCGCCGGAATTTTTTTCCCACTCGTAGAATTTTTTGCACATAAATTATTTTCCCTCTAATCGCATCGCAGGAGCCAGTGAGGGAGCGAGCGAACTCACTGGCCCCCTCCCTTTTATGGGCGCGCAAGGCGCCAGTCGCCTTGCGCTCACTGGCCGGGCGCGGCCGCGTGGGTCACACGCCGGCCGCCACATGTGGGCGTCAAGATCTTGCCGACGACAAGACCTTGTGCCGCCGCCACGTGGGCACCTGTATAGAGCCACCACCCCCGGGTGGGCCGCAGCAGTCTTCGCTGCTTGGGATAGCAAAGACTGCCGCGGGCCCCACAAGGCAAGACTAATTTGTCGCCGTCCCTGCAATTGCTCGCATGTTAAGGGGGCCATTTTCGGAATTTTGAAATTATAGGGGCTATTTTTGGAATTTTTGTTCTTAGAACGGGCTAAATTAGTCCGATTTCTGTTTTGCACTGCTTTGTTTGCGATCTGAGAAGGAGCGAGCTGCGCGGCAGCTTGAGAACTCCAGAGCGAATCATGCCGGCAAATCAAGAAGCAGGGGCGGAACTAGAACAAAAATGACCGGGGTTCACCGCTTCACCATACATATAATATCTTATATCATTTTCAAACAACACTATACTAAATAGTAATTTATACGGTAAAAGAGTACAAGAGATCAGAGGTTGGGCTGAACCAAGGTGCACAGCTTTTGGACTAGGGGGTGCACACATAGTATATACATAATAATATCTGCTATTTTTTAGGGGACCCGGTGTCCTGTGGCACCGGGTAAGCCTACCTACTTCCGCCCCTGCGAAGAAGGAGACATATTGTAAAATCAGAAGATAGTTATTTTGATCAAAAAGCTTTCATTGTAGATTACAATCATTCACCCGCTCCTTTGATTGTCATTAACGATCCTGCACTAACCCTACCGTCTTTCTATTTGTTTTATATGCATGGCAGTGCCTTCTGTTTCTCAGACAAGCTGGCGTTACATACTTTCTGCATTTCGCCGTCTACGATTTTTGCATACTACATTCTTGCTACCGAACCTCATGTACATGATTCCTGCAATACTCATTACGCTTGGTCCTGTCGACATGCCCACAACAGAAACATTATTGAACAATTTGTGATTACATAACTCTCGTTGTTGCACGATCTGCTTACTTCGATCTGTCTGAGCGCTGGGCCCTACACACACAATTCATGTTGGTAACGTTCTCTTCAGCAAAGCGCGCATATCTTCCTACTAGTTTCATATACTACCAGATACAGCATAGACTTAACCTTGAGAAGATAACGTTTCCACGTACAAAATGTATGCAATCTCATCACCATCACTGATTCTTACTGATTTGTTCAGAGCTTGCAAGCTATCTTAGCATCACTCGCACAAGCTATGTTGCGACCGGGTAAAGTGGCAACGACGGCTGCTACTTGGTACGCATGCGGCATCCCATCTTTGCATCTTGTCATGCAAACAAACTTGATATGCAGATGCTGTCACCCACACTGTGATCTGCTAGCTTTTACTGTTTTGTTTCACACTTTTACTCACTTACCTCCCAAAAGCACAGTAGCTCTGAAGTCTCAAAGTACTCTCCTCCTAATCTAGCTATCTGTAGCTTAGCATCGGGTACCTACCGGCCGTAAGATCCATCCAGTGAGCAGCAGCAGGTCGACTTGCACGGTACGGATACACGCATGCAATTCAACAATTCAACTACATAGATCGCATTCAGTTGGAGCTGCGCTAGAGCATCATTACCGTGGCCGGCCACCGAAGAAGACTCTTCTCTGTCGCCATAAAATGGACAGGAACTTCATCAGGAGACCGAAGAACTGTTCTTCGGCAGGCCACTGGGCCTGAAAGGATCGGTTACCGAAACCCATTAGGCTTCCTGAAACATCGGCTGGCCCAGTTCTCACGACTGCCGCAGCTATTCCTCAAACGTGGGCCCAAACAGAAATTATAAGCCCATTTGCTTGACGTCGAGAGTGTACCAAACGAGCTTAGTACCACATCGCCTAGGGGGAAGGAGAGACGGGTGGAGAGGCTACAAGAGGGCAGGTCGGATACCATTACAACTCATACCTTTCTCGGCTTTTTGGCTAAGATCAAGTGTAGTATCTGTTCTTATCAGTTTAATATCTGATATGTGGGGTATAGCCCCACAACGATATTAAATTTATTTTTTGTGGGAGAGAGGTCGCTACAATGGCTGGGCCTCTCATGCGTCGCTTGGGTGTTGCACTGTAGCCCTTGCCAGGCGTGCCCTAACCAAGTCTAAATGAAGTTTTAGTTTTTATCTGTTTGGTATTAATTTGATCTATTTATTTAAGCCTAACCTTGTTTGAATGTATTGAAGAAATGATGAGATTGTGACTACCCCTACCCCTTATTCGTTGTCCCACCCCTACCTCTCACACAGACAAACTAAGAGTGGATGCGATGGTTCTTTCCTTTGTGTTTGGTTCGTTGAATGGAGTGATCTTGAATCATCCGGTACGGGAAATGAGTTCGTTCAGATGTTTGGTTGGTTGAATAGAACCTTCAAGAAAAAGTAAAATTCTATGTTTATGCTATATCATCTCATTCGGAAAAAAATCCCGAACCACACCGTTCACTCGAATTCCAAGGCGCTCGGTGACGTGGCGGCTTGATTTACGAGTTTTAAATGATCATATTTCCTAAACCGAGTATCCGATTTGCGATCCGATTGAACCGTTGTGTTCCTTGTCATTTAATTAACAAAATAAGACCACTCTTGGTATATTTTAGTGTAAAAAATATCATGCAGATCATCCTATCCCACCAACCAAACATCATCTTGAACCATCCAGGACCATCCTATTCCACCAACCAAACAAAATCATGTATCATCATATTCCACCAACCAAACACCATACTTGTATCATCTCATCCAGGACGATCTCATCCTACCTGTACCATCCTATCCCATTCAACCTCATCCCACCAACCAAACACACCCTAAATCATTTCGCTTGAACTCATTGTTGCCCACTTCTGCACACTGAGCAACTGACTCATATCTTTCTCCCCTCCAATTCCCATCTACCCTCCTCTCCTAATTCATCCCGTCGCAGCACCCTCCTCATCCCTTCATCCTCTGTCCTAGCCTCCTCCTTCGACCTGTTCACTAGGGTCGCGGGAGCCCTCCTCGTCGTCGCCGCGGTTGACATGGATGGCCTCCACCTCTACCCATCAGATTGCGGCAACCGACCAAGGGGAACGCATGGACACGACAGACAGAGCGGGGGCGCTCATGGTAGGGGCAAAGGTAGTGGGGTGGGCGCAAACTCCCTTCGATGGTGGCGAGCTGATTTGGCGGGCTGGGTGGAGGAGCAAAGGGAGCCGAGGAGGAAGACGAGGGGATGGTCATGTGCTCCATGCGCAAGTCGTCAAGGACTCACTCAAGGTGCTCGAGGCCGACATCTAGCATACAAACACCCTGTGAGCCTGAGCCACCCCTATATTTCCCTAATTTTTGGGGGTTATTTTGATAGCAAATTGCAAAAAAAAAATCACACTTCCAATTGGTGCGATACTGTTCGACTTGGTTGTGTTCTTCTAGGTTGTATTGCACGTGCAATGTGCTAGAGCGTATCTGACAACACAATGAGGATCCTGATAGCAGAGAAGGCAATCAACTAATCGCTTTATGTAATTTCAGCAATTAACACTTCTAAATTATTTCACATTCTGAGAACAATTGTTCGCTCTATGTGATTTCAACAATTAACATTTTGAAATTATGTTGCATTATGAGAACACCTTAGTTAAAATATGTTGAAACATATGTATATAATTGGGCCACATGTCGCTATTTCAGTAGTATTTTTAGATGATCACAGGTTAACTTGTTACACATGCAGAGTTGGTTTACTGTGAGGACAAATGCTTCCTGGTACCACGTTAGGTCTATCAGCATAGCAAGTTTCCCAGTTAGCATTCCTTGCTATGGTGTTGTATTGCTAATATGCATTTAATAATAGAGCCCACGTTTTTAGAATTAGTCAGTGTATATCTACATTTGTGCATAACCTAACCCAGAACACATGGTCATGTGGTTTCAAGTGCAATGTTGAAATATAACCAAATCAAAACTATTTGTCTTTGAACTAATTCAAGGCAATATGCAAATTAACTTACTGTGGAGTATGGGAGATGTTTGTCATCCTCTAGCTTCTTAATAAGTCCATCTCATATCAGCATACACCTTGGAGCATCTGGATGTAATATGGCTTCTAGCTGTTCTTATCTTAGTAGAGATGTTGCTCACAAAACTGTACCTCGTGTGCTTATTTTGGGCGCTGGTAACCATCGAATATCATCCTTGGTGCGTATGTAAAATTTTAACCCTTGTATTTTTTTTTTGCTTTCAGTTCCAAGCTTGAAACTCCAGATTTCATTTCATCTATGAAAGAACAAAACGATAATATCGGCTCCCTTGCATGTCACACCTCATTTATGCTCCTACAAGCAATGAGTAGATCTAACCTGGCTTGTAGTTGTTCTTATCTTCAGGCATGATGTGCTATATAAGGTACTCTGTGTTGAATTAAAATATCTCTGTTAATTTCCCTTTACTATTTGTATTTTTGTATTTTGAAGAATAGTTATTGATATTTTTAAAATTTTGTATAATAGTCGTCGAGTTCTTATCGTACAGATAATTCATAACAATGAGGTAACTTTTTCCAGTGGCCGCAATGCCCCCAAAAGTAGCTATTTTTTTGGATTTACTTGATGCATTCATACGATTTTGCTTGTGTTAGTGGTAAAACTGTAAAATCACTTGCTGCATTTTGGTTCATTGAAGTACTACGGTGCTTACATCATTAAGTAAAATGTTTTTTAATAATATGGATTATATTTAACATAATATTTTTCTCAAGTGTATTTGAAATTTTGAACTTTTCTTTGCAAATGTTCTGTTCTCAATTCTTTTAGTTTTTTTGTTAAATTAGACCCAAGAAATTATGAATATGACTACCATGGAGGTTCTGTTAGAACCCCTGTTATCTGTGATCTACCCATATACTAAACAGTAAACATTATTACGAACACATCTTTGCACCTTGCATCACATGGTATTATCCTTCAGCCAATTCTATATTGTTGTGGAAAAAAATATATTTACTGACTTTCATCAGAAATTGAATTATTACTGTTAATTCATAAGCATATTGTTTCTTTGTCCATGCTGTAGTCTCGTTCCTGCTTCTGAGTGGACCTTTATCGACACTTCCTTAATCAACCCAACCTTGATTTGTCAAGTAGGGACGTTAGGCTTTTTAGTGCACAACTTGTCGAGAGGTGACGTGAGGCCTTTAGCTACACCAAATCATTATGTGGTAAGTTTTCTCAACAACTACTGAAGCAAGAGACTAATCTTTTCTAATGTTGTCCTTGCCACTCTTTTTGCACCCTGTAACTTTTGCTTTTCCCATCTCATTCGGTGTAGATACAGTCTGAGATATATATGATGGTGTGCTTCCTTCATTTTGTGATATTGGGGAAAACCATGGAGGTATTTTTTTCCTTTATCTTGCTTTATGAAATTTTTTTCCTGATTCATGTAACCTAGGAAATGTTGTAGTTGGCAATGTTGTGGACATAGGACCGACCTTTTCCTGAAACTCCATGATGCAGATTCTTGTCCATCTATGATGAAAATACTTGTGTTACAAAATTGATTTAATCCATCATGAAAAAGAGGATAAGATTAATACCTTTCTAGAAAAGTGTCTGATGTCTTTTAACAGTTTCAGTTAATTCTCTCCCACAAGAATACTATACCCTGAATATTGCTTCTCCTACAATAGTATATGTTGCCATTCTTTACAGTCTCAAGGCCACTTTAGGATGAGACCATCAATATTCAATACTCGACAGCTCAACTTGATGAGAACTATTCCTTGTTACCATCTTGCAAAAGAGGATTCACATTAACACCTTACTAAAAAATTGTCTGATCTCTTTTTAACAATTTTAGCTAATTCTCCCCCCACAAGAATACTCTTACACTATGAATATTGCTTCTACAATAGTAGATACTGGCATTCTCTATAGTCTTAAGGCCACTTTAGGATGAGATGATCAGTGTTCAATACTCGACAACTCAACTTGACGAGAATTATTCCTTGTTAGCATAAACTTTTAGATGAGAAAAGTACCATATAGAACTCTACTCGTATTAATTGGCATTTCAATTCATCCTTTTTCACCACCATTGCTTATAAGCAAGATTTGTCAAATTCATCATGCCTGAGAATAGTTCGCAATTGTCAAGTGCTCTGTAAATTAATTGATATATGTTGTCTCCACATATTTGTCATATCTGAAATTGGACACACCTATAGATCTCTATCGAGCATTGGAATTTCTACATCATCTTCTAGGCCTGCTATTCAACATGTTGATGAAGATTTCAGCCATCTGTTTTTCAAAGTGCAAATTATGTGAGTTCATATGGTCTGGAGTTGTCTTCAGTATACTTTGTATATTGAAACATTTTCTATACTAACTGACACAGGAAAATCTCAGAGGAAATTCAAATGTGCACTTAGATACTTATGCGGTTTTTGCACTTTAATTATGTTTAGACTTAAGAGTGACCTCAAAGTCTGAACCCATTGCTGAAGGCAGAAGCATGTGCCATTTACAGATCGGATATGTACTACTGTTAGTGTTCGTTTGTGCTTGTGTTTGCATTTGCATTTGCTTGATTCCTTTCTATAATGCAATTGTTTCGGTGATGGGTATAACCAATCAATCATTTAGCATCTCGCTATGTTACTCCATAGCAACGCATGTGCATTTAACTAGTATATACTGGTCTCCCCAATATGCTGTCAGTTGCACGGGAGTATCAAAATTTTATATTCTCAATTGCAGGGGTCATTCTAGTTTCCAGTTTTATGGTTGTTTCTCGATGGTATTACCTGTTGTTGCATGTTGTTTGCCTTAGAAAGTGCTTCCTCATTTCTTCTTTTGTTCCCTTGCCGTTAGGCTGTGCAAAGCTAGCTGCAGCTCCTTTCTCTCTTAATGAAATGTGTGGATATCATGGGGATATGCTCCAGATCTTAGGATGATGTGACAATTGGCAATGGCATTAATGGTTTGTCGTTTCACGGGTTTTCGACAAAGTTTCAAAGACTGCTCGACTTTCGGGCGGCGGTCCGACCGGCCATAGCACGGCGGTCCGACCGGTCCCAAATCGGTCGGACCGGCCATGTGCTCCGGTCGGACCGCCGTGACCAAAAGTGGTCAAACAGTGGGCCAAAAGTAGAGGGTGTAGGCAAGTGAGGGATCCCATTGTTCTTGCTCCCATAATTTTTGGAGTCTCCAAGAAAAGTTCTATTGGTTTAAAGTTTCCAGTAGGTTTCGGATTTTCAGGGGTTGAAAATTGGCTAAGTCCTTACGGGCGGTCAGACCGGCCTTTGGCCGGCGGTCCGACCGGCAAGGCCGGCGGTCAGACCGGCCCTGAGGGGCGGTCTGACCGGTTGTTACTTGAACGTCGCCCTTCGTGGCGGCGTTGCTCATTGGTTAGGTCAAAGTCATGAGTTTCAGTGCATATGTGTTGCATGATGCATGTTTTGACTAACATGGGTCAAGTTGCGAAGAACTTGTTCCCGGTTTCGATTTGCTTGTCTATTGTTGTGCAGGTTGCTTGGTGGTCAACGACGGTCAACGGCGAGGATGATCGGGACGAGGCTTGGAGAGCTTAGGTCCAGAACGATCGACGATGCTGGGTGAGGTCAATGAAATCAAGTATGGCACAGAATGGACAATGATGACCGAACGGGTAGTTCGGCGATCGGGTTTGATCAAGCGGCGCGGAGTCGGTGCAAGTGCCATGGTGGTTTCGGTGGGAGCCGGATGGGAGAGACTTGCCGACATGGAGAGAGCCGTTGATCAACCTACACGTGGCGGAGCATGCAAAGTGCTTCGCGAAGATGGACTCGGTCTTCGGAGAAGGACCGAGAAGGGGTATTTTGGTAATCTTACCAAATATCACCTTGGTGACCTTTGCCTACCCACGGCGCAAGGCGGCGCAAGAGAAGCGGTTTAGGTTAAGAGGTGTTGTAGACGGCGCTTTAAAATGCGTGCGTGTGTGACCCGCTTGTGTTGGGCCTTAACGGAGCCCATTTGAGTTAATTTTCTAGAAGGTCTAAGTCTCCACTATAAATAGAGGAGGAGGTGGCTGCACCCCTTGAACTCTTTTATCATTATTGAAACCCTAGTTTTGGCTTAGGGAGAGGATTAGTGGAGGTTAGGGTTCTAGAGAGTTTTGATTTGATCTTGTGCTCTTGGATTGAGCTTTGTCCTCCATTGATGGAGTGGCTGTAAACCCAAACCCTATCAAATCAATCCAAAGAAAGCTTTGATCAAAGATGTGTCTCTTTGCCCTTCTTCTCTCTATTTGGTGATTTTGAGTCTTTCTTTGATTCGCATGTTTTTGATTGATTTCGTTACATGATATAGCTTGTCGTGACATGTGGAAACACATCTAAGATCATCTTGATCATCAATCACCCACGAGCAAGTTTTTGGGTCACGTTTTGCTTTGACTCGGTTTGAACCATCCATCTCTCAAACTGAAAAATGTCGTAACTTTTCCATGGATCTCCATGATCTTCGATTGGAATAGGTTCCTGACATCCTAGAGAAGGTGTGTTCCAAGTTTCATGAAGTTTGGAGTTGTAGATCAAAAGTTAGACCTATTTGCAACTTCGTTTTTCGGGCTGATTTCACTGTTCATGGGCTGGAGGTCAGACCGCCCTAGCTAGAGGTCGGACCGCCCCTTGGAGAGGTCAGACCGCCCCTGAGTAGAGGTCAGACCGCCCTACTCTTAGGAATTTAAGTTTGGTTGTTTTTGGTTGTTTTGCTTCGGGTTTTGATTGGATTCAATCCTAGTCTTCCACAGATCTTGGTATATCGATCTTCATAGCTTCTATAGCTATTGGAGTGAGATTTGTGTTGAATCTAATCGTGGTTGAAAAAGTGAGCGTGCTCTATTCACCCCTCTAGTCGCCTTTTCGGTCCAACAGTGGTATCGAGCCGGTTAGTTCAATCTTGATCTTAACCGGTCATTGAACTTGGCGATGGATAAGTACTCCACCAAGCCGCATATCTTCGATGGGCACGACTATGCCTATTGGAAGAATCGCATGCGAGTCTTCCTTGAGAGCGAAGGACAAGCTATATGGGAGGTTGTTCGAGCCCCGCTCGTTCTTCCTGAAGTTGTTACGCGGCTTCAATGACCCTCTTGGCTAACAACAATAAGGCAAAGAACCTCTTGTATGGTGGGCTTGGTAGACAGGAGTATGATCGAATTTGCAATCTTGAGATCGCAGACGAGATTTGGAACACCTCGAAACCTACCATGAGGGTTCGTCCCAAATCAAGAAAGTACGCCAGACAGTCTATATAAGCGTGAATATAACAAATTCGAGATGCGTCCGGAGAGAGCATCGATGACATTTTCATCGCTTCAACAAAGTGATTAATCAAATGAAGGCTGTTGGAATTGAATATTCTCGACCGAAATGCCACCCACCTCTTGGCGCAATCAACACCAAGGAGTGGGAGATAAAGGCTACCGCCATTGAGGAGAACGCCAACCTCTCGATCGACTTTGGAGCTGCTCTATAGCAAGCTTAAGACTCATGAGATCAAGAGGATTGATCATCCCAAGAAGGAAAATATGGCCTTGGTAGCGCACTCCGCCAAGAGAGCTTCGATGGGTCTTCCGAGTCTTCTTCGGATTTTCGCTGTTTGGTTTATCTCGCAATCCATGAAGAAGAGTTTGAGAGTCTTCCGAGGCCGAGTTAGCCCTCATAGTCGAAAAGCCACACGGGCCTATAACAATATGAGAAACAAAAAGAGAGGAGGTCCGTGACTTGCTATGAGTGTGGTGAGCGATCACATCCGCAACCGCCCCAAGTTGAAAGGAAAGAGCAACCACAAGGAAGGAAAGCCACTTGAAGAAGCCTCAATGGAACAAATCAAGATTTGATGTTGCCAAGCTCACAAAGGCACTCACGGGTTCTTGCCGCTTTTGGGGAACAATCCTTGCGATGTGGACTCGGGAGCGAGGATGACAAGGAGGAGGAGATCCTCAAGACAAGAAGAAGGGAAGGCCAAGGACTTCACCGGCGTTTGCTTCATGGCCGACTCGACGACGTCGACGACGATGAGGTACCTCTCTCCTATGATGTCCTTTTCGATAGATGCGAAACTATCTTTGAGCAACTCATGAGCCAGATAAGGCGTTAGAGTATATCATGGCTAGGAACAAGGACTTAGAGTCTCAAGTAGATAATTTGACTTTAGAACTTGCAAATACTAAGACTCTTGAATCGATGAATGTTCCTCCCGCCATGCTCTACACTCGTAATTTGCTAAACCGCAATCGCTCATGATATTGCTTTGCAACAACTTGAAAATGCTAGGGTGAGTTAGTTGAGGTTAAATCTGCTCCTTGTGAAAAATGCTTAGATTCCAGAAGTTGGTTGCTCTGGTCTTTATTGATCCTAGCCTCTGCTCTTTTTGCATTGAACGCGAACATGAAGTTAAAGATATCTTAGAAGCGATTAGAGCTAAATATGCCAAGCTTAAGAACAAGATTGAGTCTTCTACATGTGCTTCATGTCCCGCTCTTAAACTTGAAATTGCTTTATATAAGGAAAAATATGCTAGAGCTATTAAAGGCAAAACTTGTGAGTCATGTGTTAATCTTGAAAAGAAAATGCTTATCTTAAGGATACCTTAGAAAAATTTTCTAAAGGTAAGAAACAATTAAACATGATTACGGACAAATCTAAGACTCCTTATAAGAAGCAAGGATTAGGATACAACTCGTCCAAGATAATTCTAAGCCCCAAGTAACTCAAGTCTTGGAAAATGGGTTAGTTGAATTTAAAACCCAACTGCAAAAACTACTTTTAAATCATGCGGGTTTTGCCCAAACTGTTAAGTCAAAGGGTGCTTCTCCCGGTGGTATCAAGTACCATTGCACCTATTGCAAGAAGAATGGACATTTGGTTGAGTTCTCACATGTAGGTTGAAAAATGATAAGAAAAATTTTGCTAGAATTTCACTCAATCAACCTAGAGTTTTTATGAGACATGGTAATGTAGAAAAGAGGAAACTTGGTTTAGGATTTGTGTCACATGCTCATCATCATGTTCCTAGACAGATAACTCTTATGTTAAAGTAACCATTGCTCATAATGAACTTCAAACTTAATCAAGGATAGCACTTCGCTTTGCATACTACTGCAGACATGTGTCTCAAGATCTTTGGGTTCCCAAGTCTTGTTTAACTAACCCCAGATTGAGACACATTGTTCTTCCGTGCCTTGATTTTCGTGATTACCGCGAAAGAGGAAGGACACGTGGTTCGTCGACTCACTGCTCACGCCACATGACCGGAGACTCAAGATGGTTCACCTCCTTCACGCGGTCGACGGGTGATGAATTCATCACCTTTGGAGATGATAGGCAAGGCGGATTGAAGGAACGGATCGATCGGTGGTGAACGACAAGTTCATCCTCAAGGACGCCGCCCTTGTGGACAAGCTAAGGTTTAATTTGCTTTCGTCTCTCAACTTCTTGATGATGGCTATGAGACTAGATTTAAGAAAAATGCTTGTCGGGTGCTTGATTCAAATTTGGTGAGCTTGTGTTTGGGATTACTAGAGTTGCTAAGATCTTTGGAGCCGATTTTTTCAATCTCTTCTTTGGTTCTCTCAAATGCTTAATTTCATCTTCTTCTTCCGAAGTTCGCTTTGCACCGTCGTTTGGGGCACATTGGTTTTGATCATCCGACGCGAGTTAGCAACCTTGAGCTCATGAGAGGTTTGCCTAAACTCAAAGCCGCCAAAGATGTCAGATGTGCGCCTCGTAGGCATGGCAAGCAAGTTGCCGCCACACCCATCCGTGACTATGGTTATGACCGACTGACGGGACAGGTTGCTTCATATGGATACCGTTGGTCCCGCTTAGGTTCGGTCGATTGGTGGAAAATGGTACATTCTTGTCATAGTCGATGATTTTTCTAGATACACTTGGGTGTTCTTTCTTGCTTCAAGGATGAAGCTTTTGATCATTATCATGATCTTGTTCTTCGCTTGGCTTCGAACTTCCGAGTGCCTTGAGAGCGATCCATGATGACAATGGCACGGAGTTCAAGAATGCATCTTTTGCTTCCTTTGTGCCGAGCGGAATTGAGCATCGTTCTCCTCCCACACGCCCTCAACAAAATGGCGTTGTGGAAAGGAAGAACAGACCTTAGTCGAGATGGCTAGGACGATGCTAGATGAGTATAGCACTGAGGAGGTTTTGGGTCAAGCTATTTCTACCGCTTGCCATATTGCAAATCGTGTCTTTTTGAGACCGTCTTTGGGCAAGACTCCTTATGAGCTTCGTTTGTAGAAAACCCTCTGTCTCACACTTTCGAGTCTTTGGATCAAAGTGTTTTATTCTCAAGACAGAAATCTAGATAAATTTGAGTCAAGAACTTTTGATGGTTTATTTCGGGTTATCCCGCTCATTCAAGGGTTTTCGAGTTTTTAATGTTGAAACTAACTCGTTCAGAGACATGCAATGTCACTTTTGATGAGACTAGCCCCGAGCTAGATCGATATTTCGTGTGATACAGTGTGAGAGAGTATATTTGTAGAGGAAGATGATGATGGACTCGATGATACTCTTCCACCGCTCTTTGTTGACATTCCTATTCCCGCACAAGAACCCGCCGTGACTACTTCGCCTTGCTTGAGGCACTGCCGATCTTCATCATCAGCAGACTCATGAGGTCGAAGAGGTATTTTCTTCTCGGATGCGCCACTTCACATTCAAAAGCAAAGATCCGCGGATCGATGATAGGTAATATCCATGAACGAAGTCACTCGCTCCTGTATCATGATCCAAACCTCTATTCTCATTACGCTTTTGTAGCTTCTTTTGAACCCCGCGATATATCACATGCTTTATCCGATTCGAGTTGGGTCAATGCCATGCATGAGGAGTTAGAGAATTTTGAGAGGAATAAGGTTGGAACCTAGTAGAACCTCCTAGTGGTCATAATGTTATAGGAACTCACTGGTCTTCAAAACAAACAAAATGAGGATGGTTCGTGGTTAGAAACAAGGCTAGGTTAGTAGCTCGTGGTTTTAGCCAGTTGAGGGGTTAGATTTTGATGAGACCTTTGCTCTGTTGCTAGACTAGAAGCTATTCGCATTCTTCTTGCATTTGTCGCCTCTAAGGGCTTTAGATTATATCGATGGATGTTAAGAGTGCCTTTTCGAATGGTTTTATAGAGGAGGAGGTTTATGTTAGGCAACCCCTGTGCTTTGAGAATCCCAAGAACCCACATCATGTCTTCAAGCTATCCAAAGCCTTGTATGGTCTTAAACAAGCCCCTAGAGCACGGTATGATAGACTTAAGACCTTCTTGCTTAAGAATGATTTTGAGATGGGTAAGGTAGACAAGACCTTGTTCATTCTTAGGCGTGGCAATGATTTCTTACTTGCTCGATTTACGTTGATGATATTATCTTTGGTGGTTCTTCTCATGCTCTTGTTTCTAGCTTTTCCGAGACTATGTCCAGGAATTTGAGATGAGCATGATGGGAGAGCTCAATTACTTTCGGGCTTCAAATCAAGCAATGTAAGGAAGGGATCTTCATCCATCGACGAAGTATACTAAGGATCCGCCAAACGCTCGACATGGGTGATCGCAAGCCGATCGCCACTCCCATGGCGATTTCGATCGCTGGATCCAGATGAGGAAGGAGAAGCCGTGGATCAACGCGAGTACCGCAAGCATGATCGGCTCCCTCCTGCACTGACGGCATCAAGACCGACATCCACTTCACGACCGCCTCTGCGAGGTTTCAGCGCCTCGAGAACTTCCCATCGCCAAGCGATTAAGCGCATATTCGGTATTTACACTCTACCCTCCAAGATGGCATTTGGTACTCTGTTCTTCTTCTTTATCCATTCGGGGTTTTCGATTACGATTTTGCGGTCGTCGGCTTGATAGGAAGAGTACCTCGGGCACTTGTCACTTCCTAGGCACTTCTCTTGTTTCTTGGTCTTCTAGGAAGCAATCCTCTGTTGCACACCCATCACGAGGTCGAGTATGTAGGCGCTAGTAGTTGTAGTCGATTTTGTGGATGGTATCCACTCTTAAGGACTACGGGTTAAATTTTGCTAGTGTTCCTCTTTTCTGTGATAACACTTCTGCTATTAACATTGCTAAGAACCCTGTGCAACACTCTAGGACCAAGCACATAGACATTCGCTATCACTTCCTTAGAGACCATGTAGAGAAGGGTGATATTGTGCTACACTTCGTGGAGTCCGAGGCTCAACTGGCTGATATCCTCACCAAACCTTTAGACCCAACTAGGTTTGCCACCTTAAGAAGCGAGTTAGGGGTAATTTATCCCTATGGGTTGGTTTGAGGGGGAGTTCGATCTTTTCTGATCTCACCTTGTTCTTTTGATCTTTTATTGTTCCTTTTCTGAACTTTTTGAACTTTTTAGGTTTTTAGGCTTTTTATTGCATCGCATTGTATCATATTGCATTCATATGTAAAATACTTCAAGTGGTTTGAAAAATCCAAAAAGATGCATTGTAATATAAAATTTTCTGCTTATCTTTTAAAATTGATGAAGCTTTGCCTATTACCCTTTGGAGCTTTAGTATTTCAATTCTTGCTCAATGCCATGTCTAGTTCTTTGACTTGCTAAAATTATCATGCTTTTACATGTGTAGCTAAGTCTTTGCTATATGAGCTAGAACTTTAACACAAACTCGAACTAAGAAATTGCAATTTGTGGATGTTTTAGCGAGTTGCGCAATTAGTGCTCCTTTTGTGACATTGGCCCTGCTGTAATTGCTTTGTTAACTCTTTGATCTAAAATTGACCATTACTTGAGCTTTTGTGTTCTTGAGATTCTAAAAATGCTCTTGTGAAAAATTAAAAAAATTCAAGATTGTCTTATGCTTAAAATGTGCCAAACTATTCTTACGAGACTGCTTGTCAAATGACATGAACTTGGAGATAGTTTGATGATCCAGACGATCTCATGGGGATTGCTTGTCAGAAATGACATGAACCTCAAGATTTGTCGCCCTGGTAGAAGCTTAGAAAGAGTTTGTGGATGGCTCCTAGTCCAGAATCTTCTTTACTAAGATATACCTTTAATCAACTTTTGGTCGAAGCTTAGGATGAGTTTGTGGATGGCTCCTAGTCCAGGATCTTGTCACTAAGTTAGATCATTAGTCAACCTCAATATTCAATGCAAATGAGAAAAATGTTGACAAATGGGCGTTTACAAAAGATTGAGCAAAATGATTCAATACGGGACTTGATTGACTCTTAATGTGGTCTTTGTTAGATTTTTGATCTCACTTTGACATTTTGACATGGCCAATTTCACTTTAGGATCCCTGTTGATGAACTTGCTGAATTTGAAGCGTTGCTTAAATTGATCAAATCTATTGCTTTACTTTTGAGCCTTGGTGCTTAGCTTTGATATATATGTCTTACCATGATCTTGCTAGCACTGTCAGGCTTGATATGTTGTTTGTGCAATATTAGAAATGCTAGCTAGTTCTTTTGGGTAATCTCCAAAGCTTCTTGTAATCAAAAATTGAAAAATACAAAAATGAAGCCACTCCATTGCACTTCATGCATACTTCTTCTTTTTACTTCTTTCTTCATTCTGCAAATTGCTATCTCTGGATGAGAGGAAGGCGTGATTCCTTGATGACTCCATTGTCAAAGGGGGAGAAGATATTTCGATGTTGGGGAGAAGTTTATACAAAGGGGAGAAAGTTGGAGAATTTGAAATTTTTGAAATCCGAGGATCATAGTGAGGGGGAGTTTTGAATTGCATTCTTATTGTCTTATTGACTCTTCTGAACTTGAATTGCATTTATTACTCCTCACAATGATCAAAGGTCAATTGAACAATTGTTCTTTCATATGGACCTTAAGTGAGATTTTTGACTTTTTCTCGAAATCAAAGTTTTTATGCTTTCTTTTGCCTTATCTCACTTGTCTATGCTATTCTGATGCCAGCTTGGTCATTTCCATTGCTTTCTCTTGCTTATGGACCAAGTTGTGCCTTTGTGCTAAAAACGAAAGTATTTTACTTTTCAAACCTTCAAATTACATTTTCTGGATTATTGCCAATGTGTTCATCAAGGGGGAGATTGTGGATATCATGGGGATATGCTCCAGATCTTAGGATGATGTGACAATTGGCAATGGCATTAATGGTTTGTCGTTTCACGGGTTTTCGACAAAGTTTCAAAGACTGCTCGACTTTACGATGGGCGGTCTGACCGCCATAGCACGGCGGTCCGACCGTCCCAAATCGGTCGGACCGCCATGTGCTCCGGCCGGACCGGCCGTGACCAAAAGTGGTCAAACAGTTGGGCCAAAAGTAGAGGGTGTAGGCAAGTGAGGATCCCATTGTTCTTGCTCCCATAATTTTTGGAGTCTCCAAGAAAAGTTCTATTGGTTTAAAGTTTCAGAGGTTTCGGATTTTGGGGTTGAAAATTGGCTAAGTCCTTACGGCGGTCGACCGCCTTTGGTCGGCGGTCCGACCGGCAGGCCAAGCGGTCGACCGCCCCGAGGGGCGATCCGACCGGTTGTTACTTGAACGTCGCCTTCGTGGCGGCGTTGCTCATTGGTTAGGTCAAAGTCATGAGTTTGGTGCATATGTGTTGCATGATGCATGTTTTGACTAACATGGGTCAAGTTGCGAAGAACTTGTTCCGGCTTCGATTTGCTTGTCTATTGTTGTGCAAAGTTGCTTGGTGGTCAACGACGGTCAACGGCGAGGATGATCGGACGAGGCTTGGAGAGCTTAGGTCCGTAACGATCGACGCGTCTTGGGTGGTCAATGAAATCAAGTATGGCATGAATGGACAATGATGACCGAACGGGTAGTTCGGTGCGATCGGGTTTGATCAAGCGGCGCGAGTCGGTGCAAGTGCCATGGTGGTTTCGGTGGGAGCCGGATGGGAGAGACTTGCCGACATGGAGAGAGCCGTTGATCAACCTACACGCATGAGCATGCAAAGTGCTTGCGAAGATGGACTCGGTCTTCTGAGAAGGACCGAGAAGGGTATTTTGGTAATCTTACCAAATATCACCTTGGTGACCTTTGCCTACCCACGGCGCAAGACGGCGCAAGAGAAGCGGTTTAGGTTAAGAGGTGTTGTAGACGGCGCTTTAAAATGCGTGCGTGTGTGACCCGCTTGTGTTGGGCCTTAACGGAGCCCATTTGAGTTAATTTTCTAGAAGGTCTAAGTCTCCACTATAAATAGAGGAGGAGGTGGCTGCACCCCTTGAACTCTTTTATCATTATTGAAACCCTAGTTTTGGCTTAGGGAGAGGATTAGTGGAGGTTAGGGTTCTAGAGAGTTTTGATTTGATCTTGTGCTCTTGGATTGAGCTTTGTCCTCCATTGATGGAGTGGTCAGAACCCAAACCCTATCAAATCAATCCAAAGAAAGCTTTGATCAAAGATGTGTCTCTTTGCCCTTCTTCTCTCTATTTGGTGATTTTGAGTCTTTCTTTGATTCGCATGTTTTTGATTGATTTCGTTACATGATATAGCTTGTCGTGACATGTGGAAACACATCTAAGATCATCTTGATCATCAATCACCCACGAGCAAGTTTTTGGGTCACGTTTTGCTTTGACTCTGGTTTGAACCATCCATCTCTCAAACTGAAAAATGTCGTAACTTTTCCATGGATCTCCATGATCTTCGATTGGAATAGGTTCTGACATCCTAGAGAAGGTGTGTTCCAAGTTTCATGAAGTTTGGAGTTGTAGATCAAAAGTTAGACCTATTTGCAACTTCGTTTTTCGGGCTGATTTCACTGTTCATGGGCTGGAGGTCAGACCGCCCTAGCTAGAGGTCGGACCGCCCCTTGGAGAGGTCAGACCGCCCCTGAGTAGAGGTCAGACCGCCCTACTCTTAGGAATTTAAGTTTCGGTTGTTTTTGGTTGTTTTGCTTCGGGGTTTTGATTGGATTCAATCCTAGTCTTCCGCTGTACTGGTATATCGATCTTCATAGCTTCTATAGCTATTGGAGTGAGATTTGTGTTGAATCTAATCGTGGTTGAAAAAGTGAGCGTGCTCCTATTCACCCCCCCCCCTCTAGTCGCCTTTTCGGTCCAACAAAATGGCTCAGCAATCCCTGCGGTCACTTCGAAAATGTATTAAGTACTTATCAACTCCTCTCAAAATTTTGAATCATTGTAGAGGGCGATCTAGAGGACATCTCTATCCGATAGCTGAATCATGTCCACCTCGTTGTTCTTTTGCTACTGCCAAGGTCTCCAACGAGCAAGGGCATCAAAGACTTGGATACCCGATGACTGCTATCACTCAAGCTGCCCTTCAGTTAAATAAATTAGGTTTTATTTCCAATAAATCGGATTATGTGTGCGATGCTTGCCAACAAGCAAAAATTCACCAGCTCCCCCTATCATGCCTCTACACATGTTTCTAGTAGAATTGATGCCGTGCACAGATGGGATGGAAGGAGCAATACACAGAGGTATGGCCCATATTGTCATTGAAATTTTGAAACTGGTTGCCTCAATGTTACAAGCATGTGCAACAAGGCTTTACTTCAACGTCTCTTCGGAGACATCCGATATTCCAAAGGAACTTAGGTCTACTTTAGAGGTTCAAAATTCAACATGTTTGGACGATCCTATCTGGCAAAATACCTAACGAAAAAAAATCATATTTTCCTTTCATTAAGGTGCAAGGGCTTTTGATTCTACCAGAACAAAAGCACATTTTCATTCTTTCATACCAGGGGTTTTTACTTGGAAAAGACGATGTTCCATACTAAAGGATTCAGGTCCATAACCACGAGTTTCAGTGCACTAGATCTTGTAACACTTAGCAACTAGACCCTATCCATTAGTATTCCACGTAAGAAATCCATTATAGAAACGAATACAATTAGACTAGCTCTTCATAAAGAGAAATGTAGATCAGGCTGCATAGACCTGCACCAAGAAGTCTCTTAGTATGGATAGTACATGTACTTGCTTGCACGTAACACCTGTTTTCTGATGGATGTTATTTGGAGAGCTTAAACCCTAGTGGATGATTAAATAAAGAGCCTTGGCTTATTTCAGAATAAAGAAGTAAATAAATTACTGAATATGTGCATAGTTGCTAGACGAAGGTGAACCAAACTATTGTGGTTGAAAGTTCTACCAATTAAAATTGTGTTGATATATTTAAGATTTTGACATAGTAGCTTAGGCTTTAGTCTTAAATTTACAGTATTACATCTTATTCTATTGGACAATCCCTGGCTACCTGAATATTTGATTAGTTGGAAATAAAACAAAAGCTATCGTGCGGTTACTCTTCTCAGCAAATTTGAGATACTTCTTAATGATTTTTTTCCTACTGTTAGTATTTCATTCATAGTAAGATTTGTTTGTCTTATAGAAAGTATTTTGGTACCTTGTTTGGTCTTAAAACTATTAATATTTGTGCTACCAGGATTTAGGATTCCTAAATAAAATTCTTAAGCAATAAATAGAATATAGCTATTCAATTTATTATCCTAGTTGCTTCTATTGGCAGACGATAACATTAATGAGCAAAAAAAAAGAAACATGGTGAACCAATTGATGAAAAGGTATATATTCCCTTAGAGTTGAAGTGTATTCTATTCCTTTGAAAGCCGAGGAGAGAATTATTATGTTTTTACTGCCAGTGATCGTTGAAGATGTTGGGAAGTCACAACCTACCTTGCTTCTTGAATTGCTTTTAGATGAGTTCTTTAAAGTAGGATAGATAGGGGAAACAAAACATGAAAATAACTTATACTTTTAATAAGTTGGTCCAATGCAAGAGGAAAATAACTAAAACAAAAAGTGTATGGTTTTAAAAAAAACCAAAATAGTGGATGGTTGTCCTTTTGGGGTGTGAGTCCTTGCTCACAAACAAATAGGCTTGAGAGAAAGAAACAACAAATTTCCCTCCCCCTAGCAAACTTCAAGAATCAAACAACATTTCCTTCTATGTTAATAATTGCAATGTTTATGAACGTATACAAGGAATGCTATCAAATGTGTTTGCCCCATAAAATACAACATTTTTTTATGTTTGTCGAATACTAATTCTGAGAAACATTTCACAAAAACACATGTATGATGGAACAACTATCAAGTAACTTTAGATTTAAGAACCATTTTCAAGAAACTACATGTTTAGGTGTAAAGTTTTGTAGAGATCTAGGTATTTAAGTAGTGTCGTAACATGCAAAAGATCTTGATTATCAACATCAACTTGACAGAGTCTCAGTTCTCACGGCCCCTCCCAAATGTTGTACACGACAAATGCCAGCCATGTGTGGCAACCCATTGACATGCAGATGCACACATGGCATCTCGTTTAGGGTATGTGGAGCATCTAAAAGGCATAGTTTTAAACCTCGTACGGGTCAGGCCGCCAGTCGCCGGTCCAATCGCTCATTTACTAGTTGGACCACCGATTTTTTATATAATAATATTATATTAATAATGCATTATTTTACTGGTATATATTACAATCAATACTTATATTCAGATATAAAAAGGCACATACTTGCCAACTTGAGAAAATATGCGATCCAAACATAGATACTAAATTACTGAAGGCTGAAGACTGCTGGCAAAAAGTCGAAGCAACGACAAACTCTCTATCGACAATTATGGATATAATCAACGACAAACGATTTGCAGGTGAAACGAGCAAAAGGGACCGAGTGTCTGTCGGTAATAGTATTTTCTTTTTTACTTGCAAACTGTGTGTCGGAAAAATATGCATTGACTAAATGTCCATCGGTCATTCGGTAAGATCGTGATACCAAATTTCTAGCGCGGAGGGGAAATCCCTGGGCACGACAGGAGTTCAATATTTGGGCGCGGTGGGTGAAAACTCTGGCGTGTCCGAGTAAAACTTGGGCTACCCCCAGAAACAAAATTCCCCAACCTCTCACGATGGCTTCCTCAAATCCCTCGACGCCGCCCTCTCCAACCCCCACCGCCGCCCTCCTCTCCATCACTCCCCACCACCCTCCCCAAAATACAAACATCAAACAAAATAGGTACATAGGCAAATAAAGTGGTACAAGGCTACAACATGAGCACGTGAGCATGCATATCTCAGGTACCAACGATGATCAAACTTCCATTATGCAAGTGTAGCACATTGGTCTTCACAAGTAGCGCCTCCAACATCAATGGATGAAGGAATTGGGTAGTCTTGAACTAAATTTCTAGCTTGGGTATTTGTTTCTTCACTTTCATCAATATGGTCGACATTGGCATCATCCACACTGACACCGGTTCGACAGTTTACTAAAAAACCGGACAATTTGACCAGTTTTTCCGATCTGAATACAAGGACAATCTTCGAGTTAAACCGAGCTGGCTAGATCACTGGTTCTAGCCTTTTCAGTTTAATCGGTAGTCTGATCTAACTTTTTAAACTATGCTAAAGAGAGCCCGATGGTGCCTGTCATCGCTCCACACCCAAAAGATGTGCAAAGTCTTTCTGGAATGCAAAAGCTAAGCATCGGATGATGAGATGTATGTGAAGCTGTAAAATGGGGCTATGGCAGGCAATAAGATGTGATTATTGACTGGACCAGGTCTATTTGAGTTCTTAGTCTATAGCTCAATGAAACAAAAAAGCTCAGAATATATAATTCCTTTAAATAGGTTCTTAAATATTTAGTTCTTTGAATTTATGTCATACCTGTAGCTCTCTCTATATATATTCTGATAAATGAGTTGCATAATGTTTTGGGGAAAATCCACTTTACAACCCTGAACGCTGGTCTCGGTTCATTTTTCAACTATGAACTGTGAAATTGTTTGAATTGAAACCTCGAATTAACAAAACTATTCACTTTACCCTCCTTGACCCAAACCGGGGCAGTTAGGATGACGTGATTTGGTGTCCTATTTGGCAACGATCACAAAATCAAAAAAATTGACTGACGTGGATGCTAAATCACCCAACACATCATCTATCAAACCCGCCAACGAGCCAGCAAATTAAAAAAGGATTGTGGGACCCACATGTTAGTGCCTCCCTTTCTTCTTTCTCCTCACCCTCCCTATCTTCTTCTTCCTCTGTCTTCTCTCACGCCACTCTCCTCCCTCCTCCACATTGCCTGCGCAGTCCCTCCCCACCTACCGCCACCGTTGGGAATGCCCTACCCATGCCCCTCAACATTCACAATGTCGGTGCCTATCCTGATCTACACTCGGTCATCGCCACCCACAACTGCCTTTGTGTTCGCCGACCGCCACTACCTCTGCACTCGCATCTTGTATCGTCACCGTCGTCGTTGAAATCACTGCCTTTCCCCCACCCTCTGCTTCGACTCTCACATGCTTCCTCTCCCCCTTCAGCGGGCATGCCTCATCCGCCATTGATGCCATCTCATGCTCGTAAGGGTTTATTTGAAGCCGAATCTAAGTCTACCAGCTTGCCACCAAGCCAGAGAAGGAAGTGAGGGAGAGAGCGCAAGAAGAAAATGGTGGAAATAGTACAGGATGACATGTGGGCCCAGGAGGGTTAAAATCCATGCTTTGCTGACACATGTTACTAAGCTTTGCTGACTAAGCTATATTTGTCCATATGGTTACTACATCAGCAAAAACCTCATCTACATTGGTGCCACATCATCCAAAACTACCCTGGTTTGAGTCAAAACGTACAATGAACGGTTTCGTTAGTTTGATGGTACAATTCGGACAGTTTCAGAGTTTAGGATTAAAAAACAGACCGAATCCAAAGCTCAAGGTTGAAAAGTAGATTTTTTCCTAATGTTCTGTACACATTACATGTTAACTCTTTGGTAGTTAAACCTGGGCTATCCACACGAATGGTTAACGTTGCGTATAAAACATCATGCAACTCACGAGACTCGACGATTTTCGAAGACAGAAGTTGCCGTTATTGGCTGTTTAAACTACGGTGACTACTAGTCAGTTTTGTGCACAAAGTGGAAGGCATGCAACCCCGGCGCCGCTGTATTGTCCACAAATTTTCTCAAAATTCAATTTACCACCACATCAAACAAGCACAGAGGCATATCAACACAATCCCGCAAACATTAGATTCCATCTTCTCGACATTATAGAAAGGTCAGTTTCCACATGAACAGTTAAGCAAAGAAAATGACCAGTCTCTCCAAGAAACAATCAGCTGATACAGTGAAACTTCTGACTAGAGTACAGCTGAAGGGTCATAATATGAACCTCCAAGCTGCGTCGTGGCCATGTTAAACTGGAAACCATCTTTGCATCACCTTTGCTTACCTCTCCATCAGCATCCATGAGCTTCTCTCACCAAACGAACGGCAGCCACAGCCACTCTTACGTGTTTCACCTTCAGCTACTGAAAAACAAAAAGGCTCGCAGCATTTTCAATTTTATGGTCACTGTTAGCTGCTCTTAGCCTGGAGGGGAAAAATGCTAAGAAAAGCAACTAAGTTAATCAGCAATGGATGGTTGCATGCTTCGTGGGGTTAACACAATGCTCCAGAGTTCATTAAATGAGTATGCCATGTCATGATGTCTATCAACTGTGTTGTTCCCTCATGAACATGCATGACATTATCATATGAATCCCCCAACATCCCACAATATCGAATTGTTAGTAATAAAAAAAAAGTCGGTTATACTATTACAGCATGTCCAGATTGCAAAGTGACAATGACATGAACATATGAAATGTTGCAACTGCACACTGGAAACTACATAACACTGCAAAATATCCATGACGAATGCCAAATGCACATCTAGGAGACATTCAGAATGGCCTTCTCAAACTACAATAGATAATATAAAGAAGTCGAAACCACCAAAGATGATAATGGTGACAATGCAATGTCTACCAGATGATGATCATGTCCCAGAAACTCCACCTAATGAAGATGGTGATGTCACATGATAGAAACAGGGCATTTAGCAGAAACATGCAGATGATACTTAAGTAGGATGGAGTTGCATGAAATCCATGATGGCATGCTAAAGTTCTAGATACATCCCCCTCAAGCAGGTATCAATTTGAAGGAGCTCCATTCAGAGTGCCCACCATACCACCGACTGAATCCTTCCTTCGCCCAAAAGGATTCTTCGAAAACGTTCAAGACATTAAGGACTACCAAAAGGTCATTATAAACCATATACAGTAGAGCAATTCGAAACATAAGTGTGCCATGCTAATAAGATTTATTTTACGAAAGAAAAGAATAAACTAATGAAGGATATTGAATCCGCATTCCACCACGACCAGAACTAGGAATAACAGCGCCCTGCAGAGTATGGTGTACAGCTGAAGCAGTACTCACATCCTAAAAATGACAGGCGTCGAGACATGAGTAGGAAACAAAGGTAATGACATGCTTATGATATAATTAATCCACTGTAACTACTTACCTCAAATTCAATAAAACAAACAGTGTTCCTGTCTTGACGTAACACTTTCATTTGTTTGTAGCCAGGTTGCCTGAAAGGAAATTGAAGAAAAATCAGATATGATTGCCACAACCAGAACCACAATGCGCAGCACTCAATAGGAAAACCAAAATCCACTTTTAAAATGTCTCTATTTGAACTGTGGGTTCTTACACACTGAAGAGGTTCCGCAATTCCTCTTCAACAACAGTTTCACCAAGATTACCAATGAAAAGGGTATTGCAGGGAGGGTTATCTTTTGTGTTCTGCAAAAACAAATCAAAAGTTTTTATCAACAATTCTATCATTCATAATCTCGAGGGATATGAAACAGTGAAGACTGAAGATAGACTCAGAACTATATATTCTATTTAAGTAAACACAGAACATTTTTTAATAGCATTCTGAGTGACAAATTGAAAATCCTTTACACCCTGTTTGGCTGCCACGAATTGAATTGGATTCATGCAATTGAATTCAAATTCTTATTTCATTGGAATTTGAAATTGGTTCATGTCAATTCAAATTCGAATTTTATGTTTGGCTGTCCATTGAAATGGAATTAGATTCACTCCAATCTGCCAAGCTCCAATTTCTTCAAGTGGCTCCTACTTCTCTTGCTTGCCAATGGTTGTGGTAACTGGGACATGGATGGCCTCAGCAATAATACTGCCCATCGTCATCTCTTCCGGTGGCTTGGCCTGAGTTTAACGTTCTCGATGTCCTGCACCCTGGTGGGCTGCAGCTCCATTCCCCTCTTAAACCAACTCTAGATGGAGATCACCGTCAAGAAACCAACTCCAGGCAGAGATTGTCGGTTCAAAGCACCAAATATAAAAAATTCGAATTACTCAATCTGAAGAACCAAACCTGTTCAAGCATTCCGTATTGCATCCAACAAATACACACTGGTACAATAGAATAAGAAGCATCTAGCAGTTGACAGAACCATGTAACGCCAAGATGTACAAGGGAAGCAAGCGATCTCCAATTCGAGCAAACAGGCCTACCTTCTTGCCACAGCTGCTTCCACCATCGCGCCACTGGTGCTCCCCCCCCCCTCTGTTGGAGGCGATTAGGTGCGTCTCGATGCTGGTGGGCAGAACGAGGACTGGATGCGGCAGCTAGTTCGAAGGTTGATGGTCATGTGGGTCGCCGCGTGTGCTTGGGAGTTGCGGAGAGACCAAGGGTGGAGGGGGAAGAGAAGGGCTCCACGACGGGGACAAGGCTAGTGTCACGAGAGACCGATTCGAGACAATTGACGTGGAAGAGGAAGGAATTGGGCTTAATTGTTGCTGAGGTTTTGGAATTGTCGATTGGAATCGGCGATTCCAATTCAAGTGGCACCTAAACACCTTTCTCCCAGGAATCAAATTCCAATTCCCGAATTGCAAGCCTAATTCTTGGAAGCCAAACAGGGTGTTAGGACTTCTTGGATACGCAGGGATTAGGTCCCATCCCTTTGGATGGACGAGAATTTGAACTAAAATCTTTTCCAATCCAAAAGAGATTGGGTCTAATCCCTCCCCATCCAAGCAAGTCCTTAAGAAAAGAATCATATTCTAGCAACGACGCTAATATCTTTACTCTCATTTCATTCAAGCCCGAAATTTTTTATCTTTAGGTTCTTTACTCTCATCTCATTCAGACCTAAAGATTTTAATATACACACATGGTTGTACATATGAATTGGTCACTTTGAGAAAACTTGAGAACATGAAGAAAGTAGGCAAGGGAGTTTAGTTCATTACATCAATGTTGATACGCCATTTTTTATGGGAAAAAATGTGCTGGGCTCTAAATGATGACTATCAGGAATTCTCGTCGTATTGGCTAAGATGTCCAAAGACTGAATCTTTCAAGACAACTTTAAAGCGTAAGTCCATATGCTATTTGGAATTGTTCATTCAGTTCCTGGTTTCAACTTTCCTGAGTGTCCTCACAAGTCCCAACCAATGCAGGGGATCAGTATTACTAAAAGCAACTGAGTACAAGAACATCCAGGAAATATAAAACTATAAAGATCCTATTAACAGTTTTAGAAGGTATTCAAGTGGAGAGCAAGAGTTGAGGGGTTGCAAACTTGCAATAGATATTGTTGAAAGGTGCAGGAAGCCAGGGACATGAGCCATGATTGACTATTCTATACAAGAAAATCTTATCTCATGATCTTATGATGGTTGTGGCGCGAAGTACTCTTGTGCAAAAAGTAAACAATGCACATTTCAGTACTACAGACTGAAGAAAAACACGCTTTAACGCAGAGAAGAAGCAATATGATAAGTGAGCGCAGATGCTACAGCATACTACTGGGCCTTTTTAAGACTAATTTCAAAATAAAGTCGTAATCAAAGGTAACGAAACACCCAGCACTTAATTTGCGCAACATAACTCCAAATTACCTGCACAGGAGCATAGGCAGTTGGACCTGGCACAGGAGAAGGTGAAGTCATTGCTACCGGGGGCACTGGATAGTGAGCATAAGGATTATAAGGCGGCGGTGCTGCAATATAACTGAACACACACCCAAAAAGACGCATTACAGAAGTCCATAAATGTATAATTAGTTGAGAGAAAGAGCAAAAGATTAAACAATTTACCCTCCAGTTCCCCACATGGAAACAGCTGGTGGGGGTGGGTGAAACGGAGGTGGAGCATAAGGAGAATGAGTATAATCTCCACCAGTTCGCAAGCGTTTACTTTGGTCCATAGCATTTGCATCAGCTCCCACACCTAAAATAGGTTTTAATTGTTTCAACACATAATGCATATGCAAAACATTGTACAAACCAAACCATGCAGTAAGTATGTGTGAACAATAATTGAAGACATGGAATAAGCTGAGGTGACATCAGAATTGTTGCCAAGTTTTTGCACTAAGGTTGTAGTGAATCTTATCAATCACCAAACTCCCCAAACCACGTTTTTTTGTCCTCACCAACAAAATTTTAAAAAGAAATTAGCAAACAACATGAAGCTCTGATAAAAAAAAAAGGCTGCCTTGAATGTGCTTATGTCACAACACAGAACTAATCTCTCGAACAATTTTCTATCAAATCAAAAAGCGCCAAAGCTACCTGAGCATTGGTGAGATTTATCTATCTTTATAGATTTAACAAAAGATGAAAATGAGCATATCATGCATTAAAGCTCCAATAATAGGTCACTTTTCCCCCATTAATTGATGCTATATATAGGAATATTGAAAGATGCAACGAAACAGAATTTCTAGTTGCAGGTCAAATTTCCCCATTAATAAACGATGAAAAGGAGCTCCTTCCACCTGACACAACGTTCATCAAAAGTAACAAATCTTTCTTCTCCCCAACCTCAATGTACCAAACATCACAAGTTGCTTCCATTCTACTGAGGAAATCAGGAAAAAGTCCAATTTAACCCCATCTACGTTCACAAAAGTCTGGATTGGACCCTCCACTACAAAACCGGTTATGTAATCCCCTCAACTTTGAAAACCGGTACAACTCACCCCAAAGGCTCAATACCACAGCACAGGGAATCTCAACCTCACCAATCGAGATATTCTTGGCGATCCCACTGCCCCGAAAACTACATAGTGCTACCCCAAATTTACACACAATATCAGGCTGTCCCCCCAAAGCAACACACATATGCCCCTTCATTGTTCTATACTATGCAAGAGCAAGAAGAAAGCATGCCCGCATGGACAAAACGCACCTCTCTTGACGAAGAGGTTCTTCTTGGCCATCTCGATGTGCAGCGCCGTCTTGGTCTCCGCATCGAACACCAGATCCTGCAGAGGAAGAGAACCTCGGGTTCACATCCATCCAAACCCTAATCCGCTATCGAGATAAGAAACCTATCCAAAACCGAGCAGGACCGAACCTGCAGCGCGGCCCTGGCGGCGATGGCGTGGTGCGCGGAGGAGAAGAGCGCGAAGCCCATGGGCTGGTCGCCCTTGAAGTTGACCTGGGAGGCCTCGAATCCCGGCAGCCAGCGCAGCAGATTGTGTAGCTCCCGCTCCTTGACGTCTACGGGGAGCCCCGTGATGAAGATGGTGCGGACCTCGTCGGCGCCGGGGCGGGCGGCTGCGTCGGGCACGCCGGGGATGGGGGGAGGCGGCAGGACGGCCGCTGGGGCGGGCGCCGCGGCGGCCGGCGGCCACTGCTGGTGGAACGGGTGGATGCCGGCGCCAGCCATGGAGACGGCGGGGGAGGCGCGCACGAACCCTAACCCTAGAGAGAGAGAGAGAGAGCGATTGGGTTTTTCGGGGTTTGGGAAAGAGGAGAGCCAGATACGGGGACGCCAAGACGGGGACGGAAATGGATCTGAATCTGATCATCTGAGTCGTGAAGTTGTGGCCAAGGCACGGTGGGCCACTGAACGGCTGGCAGGTGGCAGGCAGTTGCTTAGGAATTTAGGAGTTTTTTTCTCTCCCTTTTTGTCCTTTCTTATTTCGAAAAATCAAATGTCGGTACGATGCCATGTGAGCGCAATTGGGGTGTTATTTTATCATTTGGGAGTTCAGTTTTTTCGGTATAAGAAAATTCCGTTTTTAAGATGTCACTGTCGAATTTGCCAAATAATAATGCAATACCGAACCTAATAAGCCGAACTAATTTTGGCCCATTTCAGTTCAGTTAAGTGTATCGGTTAAGTGTATTCCGTTCAAAAAAAAGCTCAAATGAGCCAATTAACTTGCGAATTTGGAGGAAATGCTCTCGCTGAGCTACGTGTACAAATTTTTTTTGTCAAGTGACTATGTAGAATCGAACATAACGGCATCACCGAGCTGCTCTACATTTTGCATCGGCCCAAAAAAAAAACATTCTGTAAGCATGACTCCCCATCAAGATCCATTATACTGAAAAAGCTTGAATTGCTGGACTGCATCCTAACAAAGCTTGAATTCACACACATCATACGCCATATGCTCGCACATTTATCTTACACACGTCGTCCGAGAAACGAAAGTTGATACATCGTCCGAGAAACGAAAGTTGATACTCTGATACTATATAATTTAAATCAACTTCAATCTCAAGCATTTTGCTTAAAATCGATTGGACACCACGCATTTACCCAACTCAACATTCAATGCCTTATCGACAAGTTTTTTGGTTTACAATCTCTCACTACTTAAGCTAACAAGACATCATAATAAATTTGATTTTTTTTTCATGAAACAAGAGCATTAAACATCAACACTCAAGATACTACAAGATTCATATAATCAAAAACTTTCACACAAAGTTCAAACTTGCGACTCGACAACTTTTATAAGAACCGAGAGTAGATAAAGAAGCAACATTTTCTACACAGAACTAAACACCAGATGGAAACTCACCACCAGCAACTATAGCAAAACCATCTTATGAAAAATTGCATCACTATCTCTGTGCCTCGAACGGCGGCACGGCCTGGCCTCTCCGACGGCCACGGTCCCCTTCTCTTGGCATCGTTATGCAATATAACCAAAACAAAGTCCATTTGGACACAAGCAAATAATCCAACAGTTTCCAATCAATATAAACTTTCCGACGTTATGCAATGCTTCACCTATACCTATCATATTATGCATTAGTGTGTCAAAATTTAAACATCTTGTGCTATCAAATTTTAATTTAATTATATAACACATGTTTTTAAATTTAGTTACATTAGACAACCTACATCTTTACTTTCTTTTCCAAAGACCTAATGACCGCTCTGATATTCGAATGTATGAAAATTATATGAGTGAATTTGTCATTAAAAATGCTTTTATAATATTGCACTTTTTACCTTTTTTATATATATATATATATATATATATATATATATATATATATATATAAGTTGTCAAAAGAGCATCTTGTTGACTTTAAAAGTAAAAAATACCAATCTTTTATAATCAGAGGAAGTAACCACTAGCATTCAGAACTAATTACAGGTTCTTATGGCTTAACATTAGACGACCTTGTGCCGCCGCCAATCGAGTCGCAGCACAGTTGCGGGTGCGTGTTGATCTTGTAAAGTAGCCCTAGCGCGAGTGTGGACGTGGCGCCGTTTGCCAGGCAAGCGCCCATGCCGCAAGGTCGCTGGCCATGTCATTGCCTATCTTGTGGGCCAGATGGGTCAAAACAGTTGGTTCTAATGGGTTCTCAGGAGAACCGGGCTTTGTGTTCAGCGAAGCCTCAATACCTGTGGTTTCGAGGAAACAAAATAAAAGGACGTGGTTTTATGTTACCAATACTCTAATACCTAGTTTTCTGTTTTTTTTTAAAAAAAAAAAATACTCTTTTATTTATGTAATTATTATGGGGTCTTTTTAGTATATGTCAAATTAGATGGGTGGCTTGGCCGGGCAAAAATTAAGATGTATTTTCGTGTTTTTAAAAGATAAAATTGTGTATATGACATTGATATTTTATGGCACTTACTTTCAGACATTATTATTTTTTGTCTTTGCTGAAACATTACAAAATCGTGAATATTTGTCAGAAGACTCTAAACCTATTAAAATAATATATTTGGTTGAGCACGAAGAAGAGGAGAAGGAGAAGAAGAGAGGGGGTAATTTGGTTATATTTCATATTTTCTTTTTCCAACTCATAGGAAAATGATATTTTAATACTTACCGTGTCTTCTGGCAAATAACCACGATTTTGTAGCGTGCTTGGGCAAAGGCGCAAAAGGTGACATCCTAGAGCAAATATCACAAAAGTTTTGTATCATGTGATCAATTTTGCCTTTTAAAAAATCACACTACTACAAAAGAGGCTATAGCAGACGGCCCATCACAGACGGTTCCTTTGGAACCATCTGTGTTGGGTCTGTCTGGGCTTTGTTTTGGCGCATTGTCAGTCATATCACGCGGTTCTATTTTCGTAACTGCTCGTGATGTTTAAACATCACGCACGGTTCTCTCGAGGAACCGCCTCGTGATAGTAATCGCGCATGTTCCCTCGAGAACCGCTCGTGATGTTGTTCTTTAAAGGCAAGAACCGATAGGGTTTCCACCTCTCCGCGCCCCTTAGGTCTCGCGATCTTTCGCCGCCGCCCGCCGCGCGCCCGACCTCGACGCCGCCATCCCGACCTCGCGCAGCCTCCCGACCTCGGGCCGCCATCCCGATCCGCGCCGCCTCACGACCCCTGCCGCCTCTCCGAGCTCCTCCACGACCCCGGCCCCAGCGCCACCTCCTCCCGACCCCGGCGCCACCTCCTCCCCGAGCTCCTCCCAAGCACCACGAAGGTAAGCCATCCACCCCAGATCGATATTCTTGGCATTAGCATATTTTGCACGTAAATAAGACTAAGTGACCCATTGAGCACGTAAATAAGACTAAGTGACTCATCGGCGACCAGACCGGCTGCATCGTCTTCACCGCCCGCAACGAGCAGGGTACGATCTGGCCCTTCTGTGTAGTAGTAATCTATTCTCTGGTGCCATGCATGTTTACTTGTGAGTAATCCTTTGACTTGGGAGATTGGTTGAAGTCAAGTGCTTATTGTTAGATTGGTACATTACTTTGCGCGATGCTATGTTGTTTTTATCCGACATCGATGAAGATTATGTTGATGTACTCCACATACTACAAAGACATCGCTTTTTAGCACAACCAAGTTAGAGATTAATGTAGTGTACTAGTCGTTGGATTGTATGCATTCGCAGTTTTTGTCCTTGTATCGTGCAAAATTAACAATGTTATCGTCCCTGGAATTGGATTGTGAGTGTGTAAAAATTGATCCCGTGGTGTTAAGATTAAACTTTGAAGGTGTTGTTATCCTGTCAATTTTAGTTTGACAAATAGTATAGGTGTTTCTTTGTATATCTTTCGTGTAAGTGCATTAGAGATTGTGCAATGCTCTTCTGCTTTGACTACATTTAGGTTATTTTTATATCTATTATAGACGATTTGCTTGGAAGTTCAATGTCTACAAACATCTTGAAACTCAACATGACAGCAAGCTCTTGGCTTCCCTAGTTGGCTAGTTCACCCAAATTTCACTTGCCAATTGGTTTTACGATATTCATTCACATGCATAAAAGCACATGCTTTCAAGCACATCTTGTCTTAAGTCGATTGGAAAATCATTATGTTATTATTGGACTGACTAATTGTCCATAAGAGTGTATTGTCCGAGATTCTAATATGCTTTTCCTCATGGTATGCACATCATGTTATTTTATAAATGATCATACGATGATAAGTGTGTACTTTGCATGCTTATGGACATATATGGACAAAATTAGTAGATTCTTAGGCCATGTTTGGTAGGACTCGCTCCTTATTTTTCAACTCCCAACTCCCGATTCTCGGAGGATCCACTCTCTTAAGAATTTGGAGCTAATTGAGGAAGTGTTTGGCGTGATATTGGCTCCCAAAACCCGTAAAGAGATGATTGGAGGCATATTTTGCACCGCTTTTTAGAAAAGAGAACGAAGTAGTATATATCACCGTGACGCTTTTTGGTATATGAGAATAGTATTCTAGCTTCTAAACAACATCATTAGAAAGATTGGTCTGCTTTTGGATTGTTAATTCTAGGATGCCATATATATACCGTTAATTGCATCGCATATTCTTTTGATTTGTTAATTCTAGGATGCCATATATATCGATTAGATAGCAAGTAAGCGAGATGGCGAGGCGCTGTCTTCGCCGCTGGCCACCGACGACGGACATAAGGTGAGGCGCCACACCGACGCCGCAGACACGTAAGTTTAGATGGCAGAGGAATATCGAAATTGCTCGGCCGCCGATCGACCATCACGGAGGTCGCTGACGCTGGGGTCCCTCGAGTCCCCGCATCACGGCGAGATTCCGACCATCTGCGGATACTTGCAAGGAAAAGGTCCCTATCACCACACCAAAGTGGAAGTCTCGACAAAAGATCGAGACGCGGCGTCGGGAAGACCTTTCAAGCGTGTTCACTATCCCGTAAACAGACATGAAACGCGGTCGAACTAAGATGCCTTGCTCTCCATGTGTCACGCGTGGAGGACCTTCAAGAGCGCTCTTGTCACGCAAAGACGTGAACAAGAGTGAGACGCCTTCACGAAGTTTCCATTCTTGACGCTGGAAACATGGAACGCCTTTGTGGCTATGAAGACGATCGATGAATTTAAGGAGCAAAGTGCGGCGACAAAGCAATCCAGCACGAAACACTCACCCCACGCACTCGGAGATCACTGGTACGCGGCTAAATCCGCGCAATGGGAGGCGGAGGAGGAGAATCTATTTCGATATCACACACCCGCGTTCCGTGCACGGTTAAAAGCGAGGGCAAAGTCTCGCTCGATGGCGTCACTTTCCCAAACCCGGACGTGAAGTGTCCCAACGTGTGGTAAATATGTCGAACTACCTACTTGTTTATAAGTCCATAACTTCATAGTGACTATAATAACATGATGACCTCTTGCGCATGAATTGATTGCCCAAACTTCCAAGGCTCCTTCCAAGAACACAGGAGAAGGATATACTATCTACGCCCTAGGAAACAAGGAGCACCCGGGTCGCACGCGAGGCAAGGGGTTAACGTACCTTGGGTACATGGATTCGCAGACGACTACTTCATGTATAGAAGTAGGAAGAGATCCAAGGCCGAGTACGACAATCGCTTGAACCGCCATGCGTAATTTCAAGGACAGTAGCAAGTTTGCAGGATCAATCGAATCAAGTACTCGCAACCGCCGCAAGTCGCCTCGTTATTGCGGGAACAAGTCCTCGACATCGGAGTAGTGTCGCGCCCACGCATAATTTTGAACATGACGACGACCAACCACCGATAGACCGCATCAAGGTAATGTACATCTATGGAATGCACCAAAGATAGACCTATAGGACGCCTTAGCTAATTGCGATCGTTTTGTAGGAGCCGACTACCGCAAGCTCCAACCGAGGTTAGTTGGGTCCATTCCTATTGAGGTCGGGCGGGGATGGTGCATCCATTCGTGAAGGAGCAAGGCAAAGACGGTGTCCGTGTGGCGATGGTTACGCAAGGGTGGAGGTCGACATGGTACATCAACATTTCATGGCCGTCCTACCGACATTCGCCCGAACGAAGAGATCACAACACTAGGGGATGCCGGTACGCTTTATCCAATGGCCCAAGACGGACATCGCCCCGACCCAGCGAAGGCCGCAATCTCGACAGACCATTCCTCTCCAACGGACCTCCATGACTCCACCTCATATTTCGCCTCGGAAGGCCACCGCCGGTTCCGTGGAGAAGACGCCAAGGAACAACAAAAGCGTGCTACCGTATCGGTTCCCGAAGTCGTCTCGCAGAAGACGCCCAATCGTTAAGGTCAAATCAAATTGACGAACATTAAGCCGCCTCCCAAGTCCCGAAGCACGGAAGTACTCCATCGAAAACCGTTGTGCCCTAACGCACAATTAGCCCACGCTGGATTTGCTTGTCGCTTTGCATGCCCGGTACGCGAAATACCGCAAAGAAGGGGTGCGATCATCGAATCACCGTCGATACAAGGATGAGCATTTCTTCAACGGTAGGGCAACTTCGTGGTGGGCTTCAACGACTTATTCAACCTATTCAATCTCAAGCCCTCGACGCCTCTTTTCTACGATGTTGGACACCGTAAGTGTGTACAATCAAGTTCTACATTCATGTAATACCGATAAATATCGCAACTCATTGCTTATGTATAGATACATGATGAAAATGCCCGAAGGCGAACCGTGGGTTTCCTCGACCCACACGTGGTATCTATGCAAACCATCCAAGCGAGCGCGACCTTCGTCGAGAACTATATAACGACGACATTGCTTCTTCGTAATCGCAAGGACTACATCTTGGTGCCCTACAACCGTGGGTAAGTGCTTCACTATTTGCTATTCAAATTTTATTTGTACTTAGGTTTAATAGTTATAGCGACATACATGAGTAGGTACCATCGATCCTTTTAGTCATTATACCCAAGAGGAACACGTGATATATCTTGATTCCTAGTCGTAAACGATCACGACTTCAAAGATTCGCAAGGAATACTCGACAAGTATGATCATTTCCTCCATACATAACTCTATTATAGTCTTCCTTCGCTTGAAATGCCCGAGGATAACTTTTTCAATTATGTAGTTCGCTCATCTCCTATGTTAGCCAACAAGGAAGATACAGTGGATCCAATACCAACTAACACACAGACGAAATTTCCAGACGCGCTACAACACAATAATCCTATATATATCATACTTCATAAAAATGTGTCTTCAACTCGACTATACGTACATATGTAATTCTACTTTTGCAAGTCTTGCCAAAGAAAAAATGATGAGCTATGTGCATTCTATCATGTTGTTGGTTAAAAAAAGACGGTACAAACCAATAGGGAAGTAAGCATGCATTTGCCATAGACCTAGAAATTAGACTAATGGATTAAGCATGCATTTTCCATAGACATAGAAATTTAATTAACGGTGATACATTCTATATCACAACACAACAAAATCGTTCAAAAAAAGAAGACATGCTGGTGCTAGATCCGGATCCTCTGTAGTACCGCAGAGGTCTACCATATGAACAATGTTTTGAGAGAGAGTGAATAGCACTCTATTGTAGTACCAAAGCAATAGTGCAGCAATAGGCAGGGGATGCAGTGGTTACTGTAGTGATTGATCTGGACCATCGGTTTTCGATCAGGCGGTGGAAATCGCTCCTAATGTTGTGTTACTTTATATCCTCTGCATTGACTACTTCAATGAGAGGAACCCAATTTGCTGGTGCCACCATCACGACTGATATTTTTGGCGTTTGGAGATTTCGCCTCCGTCCCGACCAGTACGCCCCTATCCACCATTGTTGTTGGTGCCAACATCAGCATCGCCTCCGCCTCGTTGCTTGGGGTGCAATCGGAGCGAATACGGACGGATATCGTTCATCCTATATCCTATTTTGTATTTTTTTTATTGGAGCCGGAGTCAGACACGAATAGTGTTGGATACCATTTCTCCATCCCATATTCACTCCGCGAGCCTTTAGTCGGCCGGTCAGACGAAAATTATTCGTTTCCTTTGCACCCTACAAGACATTACAACAGGGGTGCAACCAGAGTGAATATAAAAGACTAATCACTGAGATGTCGAAGGGAAAACACTCAGCATCCCCTGACTGCTCAGATGCAGCAACCCACCTATCTTTATCCTGTTCCTAAGTGAAGTCACATCAGACTTTCCTCATACCACACGACATATGGACGCATATGGACGGATATCGTTCATCTTGTATCATATTCCATATTTTTTCCTCGGAGTCGGAGTCGAACACAGATATTATCAGATACACATTTATCTTTTCTGTATTTGCTCTACAAACCTTCGATCAGCCGATCAGATATTATCCGTTTTATTTACATCCGTACTACTCATTGATTTGCTTCTCTCTCCCTCGCCTTCTATCGTTCCCAAGACCTAATTTGATGATCGCCCCGTCACTGACCGTACTGAGCCCACCTTAGAGTTGTGATGTCTAGTAGAAACCTTAAAAGTTGTTTCGAGCGTTGAGCTTCTTGTTCTATCAAGGCCTACGGGCCTGAATCAACAAGGTTTAAGATGGCATTTAGCGGTACAAATGATCATTTGGGCCGGTTCACTCTTGCTAGCTTCGGTTGTTGTGCTTCTAAGCATGCGATTTGATCCTCTCTCTCTCTAAGAAAAAAGCATGTGATTTGATGCATGACTGCTCACACGACGGATATGAAAGACTGACGCTATCACTTTCAAGATTCATACATAAAATTCCTCCCTACGACACATAGGTCCTTCTATATGGTCTGCATCATTTCAAAACATTGCATATTATATACATATACAAAATCACATTTTAAACACTCCGTATTTAAGTAAAAAAAGAACCATATATATGCATCTACGAATAATGTGGCACCTTCTGGCTAAACCCATTTGTGCTTGTGCGAGAGGTTATAGGCAGATTTCCATTACGGGGGTTTGGTTCAGTACACTTATTTTAGAAAAGTTTATGAAGTTTGGAGCTAAGTAGTTAATATTAGGTAATGGTAAATATATATAAAGTACAAACCTACGAGAAATAAATCAAATTGATGATTAGATACAGATATAGTATTGAATATCAAATTAATTAGGGGCAAATCATCCATTTGATTTTTTTTATAGGTTATGCATATTTGCCCTATCTAATGTTAACTTTTTTTTGCTTTAAGATTTGTAAAGCTTTAAAAGTGGTGTACCAAGCATACCCCAAAATAAAAGGTGTTTTCATTGCTCCATATATATATATATATATATATATGTACCAAGCATACCCTTTGAAATACTACTTAAATAAATATATTATACTTCTTTATCATTTTTAGTATACTTAAATACCAATTATAAGATACTCCAGTGCAATTTGATTGAAAATTTTCATTGGAGCCTTTTATTTTGTCATATACCTTTTTCATATATAAACAAAAGTATACACACAAATTTTCTATAAAAGTGGACTTTCATGAATTTTTTCATAGAACTCACTTTGGTATCTTATAATCATCATTGGAGTATCGCAAATAGATAAAGAGGTATTATCATACGATTTAAGTGGTATATGAGAGGCGGGAGTACATACTCCCAGGAGTACCAAACCATTTTCCTATATATATATATATATGTTAAGAATGCTCCAAGTATAGTGAAACGACATAACTACACATTTCCTGATCTCTGACATTGCATGATGGCTTTTGGCCGTCAGTAAATATCAGAATCAACATTGCCCCCTAGCAAAACATGCACGCCCTCAAGCACCTGTCTTATCACCCCTCTCGGAAGTCTCTCGTCTCCTTTCCTCTTAAACAACACGTAGGTTGCACAAAATTTCCCGGCCACCACGACGGCGACGGCGGCGGCGGCGGCGGCCAACCAAACCACTAATGTGCGCCCACTTTAGTGCCCTCTCTGTGAGGGAGAGAAGCATTTTCGTTCTCCCTCTCGATCATTATCTTTTTTTTTAGTGACCATTCTAGCTGCGTCCCCTTTGCCAACTGAGTCGGTTCTCAGCTGTTGGCCATTATCATTCGTGTAGTACACAACTTTCCATCATGTCATCATGGTTAATCGGCCAAACAAACTCAAGAACAGGATGCAAAGATGAAAGATAGGGATCGAGGGAGAGGGTGAGAAAGTGATGTGTGCAAAATTCTTGATTAGACTGATGTTTACGTGCCAACGTAGTGTTCAAATCGAGATAATTAATGTACTTGTGTCCCTGTCAACCAAAGCATCATGTTCCCATTCCATCTGCCTCCCTTATTTACCATGTCTGTGCTTGACGAGGGATCTTGTACTGGTGTATGCATGCTGCGAGTTAGGATGTCTGCTACCAGCAAAAACGTATGCTGATCCATTGCAGTTCAGTTAATTGCTCCAGACAGCACCCTAGGTCACTGCCATGTAGCCCTCTATATGTACGGAAGTGCTAAATATCTGTTGAATGGAATTTTTGATGAAATCAGTCGAAATTCTGACCTTACAATGTGTTTGGAGATCCGTGCTCCGGCCGGCGGCAGCTAGTTAGAGCAGGGGTTCGCCGGATTAGGGTTACGGTTCACCGAGTTAGAGATTGGGTTCACCGGACTGGAGTTAGAGGGAGGTCGGGGCGGCGGAGGACCGGCGGTGTGCGGCGACGGTGGCACTGGCGGACGCGAGTGAGAAGGAGGGTAGTGGGTGGGGCGGTGGGGTGGCGAAGACAGATCCAGCAACAGTTGGTGGTGGGGGTGGCGGATCCAGTGGCAGCGAGCCGCCGAAGACTGGGAAGAAGGTACACAGCAGCAGGGAGGTGGCGGAGGTGATAGCGGCGAAGGAATTTGCCGCCCTTGAGTTGCTCAGGAGTTTGGCTTTACCAAAATTTCAAAGGCAATGCCAAAATTAGGAATCAAACCAAACGTTAGCCAAATTTTGTGGGTATTGTAAAACTTTGGTAAGGTAAACTGGAGCTACAAACCAAACACGTCCTTCGTTTCGCGCGAGAGCTATCTTTGCTATTTTGCTTTAAAAAGAGTTTAAATGAGCCAAAAACTCCACCAAATTGTAGACGACTGTTTAAGCACGTATGCTCATCGGCCATTTACCAATCGAGGATATTTTGTTGGTTGGATCCACGTATATCTTGGATCTTGACGTACGATACAAGCTAATTAATGAATTTAGGACTCTTTATAGATCGATCAGATGGACGTACGTACGTGTATGAACCGGTCGTCCAGAATTCAGAAATGGCGGGTGAAAAGCTAGCAGAAGATTTTCTAGATCACAACTTAAAATGCTCGACGCTATCCAGCCAGGACTAGCGTGTCTTTCCCCGTACGTCAAGCTGCGACGACGAAGAATCCCTTGATTTCCTACCGGACAAGTCTTGCGCGGATTGACCCCTTGAAAGCGAGGCGTGCGGACCGGAATCTGGTGGGTCCGGTCAAAATTAGGCTGACTACTATACTTGCTCAAAATCAGGAATCGAATGGAAGGATCGGATCCTCATCTGTTACAAGAAGAATCGCAAGAAAAAATTTCCATGGAAATTTTGAAGAATTACAATAAGTTTTTTGGAGCTTGTCTCCAAGAAAATGCAAGAAAATATCACAAGAAAAATCCAGATCCAATCTCTGTGCCGCCAAATCCGAGGTGCCCCGTCGCCGGCCGCTACACGTACATCCAGCCCTGTGACGACGTACAGCTCCACAGCTCCCTAACCCTATGGCTAGCTGGCTTCCTTGGTTCGCGGTGATCTTCCCCGTTGCCGCCAAATCCGGCACGCGTTGGGCCGGCGGCGAGGGCAGCCGGATCTGGTGCATGGGGGGGTGGTGGGAGAGACAGATATGATGTTGAGGTGTGAGAGAGAGGAGATGTTGAGGTGTGAGGTCATCGATGCCTTGTTGTCCCTTGGCGCACTCGACGTCCTAGCCCGCCAGGGAAGGGAGGAAGAGGCCTCCTAGGGCGCAGAAGGCTGGATCTGGCCTCACCTTCGCTGGATCCGGCTCGGAGGCCCCCGGATCTGCTTGTCGGTTCTAGATATGAGACCGGATTCGACTGTCATGCTCCACCACACGTGTCACCAGCGGTCGCCTCCCATGCGCCTGCGCTCGATGGTTGTCAGACTATCGCCGCTGCTCACCAGACACCAGGCCCCCCTCCCCGCGATCCTCCTCATCGCCAGCTGTCGTGCTCACCCGTGTCGCGTCGGATCTGAGCTCTCTAGCTGCCGAAGGGGAGGGAGATGTCAGATCCGATGGTCAAAGGCAACGGGGAGGTGCAGACGGGCGAGGCTGATAGAGAGGAGGGAGGGAGGGAGGGAGGGAGACGGGGAGATGAGAGCTTAAGAGAGAGAGAGAGAGAGAGAGAGAGAGAGAAAGAGTGTGAGAGAGGGACTGAGGAGGAAGAGGAAAGATGAGCGAGTGGCCTTTTAGCAAAATGGATAGGTGAAAAAAGCGCATGAATCTTGGAGCACAACAGACGACCAAGAGAGTGCACGGGGGTGCATGCATGTGGTAAAACCACATTTGGGATTTCATTAGACATGCTATTCCAATTCATGTGTTTTGCCTATTCCTATGTTTTTCAAATCCTGTGCTCCAAATAGGGCATCATAGTTTTCTTTTTCTCACAGAAAAATGTAGTCTTTCTTACAGCTTTACCTATTCTGCAAACGCCCGCGGGAAAGAATCCAGTGGATGCCCACTTCGGTCGTTGGATCATGGCTAAACTTAATCGGACCCGTCCAATGCAGTCCAATACAGTCAGGGAATTAGAAGTTGCTAGTGTAACCTAGGCAATTTAAACCCCCACGTGAGTGTGACCTCGACAACTTCTGCGACCATTCGTCTCGCCGCCTCACTACCCACGCCGCTGTGCCCTTTGCTCCGTCGCCGCCTCACCAGTATGCTTCCATTGTCGATGAGACCCATAACTGTAAGCATTGTTGCATCAAAGTGTATCTTCGTCTCCCCCAAACCCTTACGCCATCACTACTGCCAACTTCGGTGTTGCCAATGCCACCTTTGACCACCACATCACAATTGAAAGTCGTAAAGTCCCAAGTGAAAGTTTTGAATCGTGAGTTAAAATTGTAATTTTTGTAGTTGTTTTTTTCTCAAAAATTCGAGTTGAAATTGAAATTTGTTAGTTGAACGTTGCCAATTTTCAATTGAACTTTAGCGACGGCTCGGTGGACAAAGAGATGACGATGTCGGGGAGCCAATGGATGGTGTTGAGGGTGCTGATGGTGAAGTAGATCACATATTGGTGTTCTCGTCGGGGATCTGGAAGAAGAGTTGGGTTTGCAATAGGGTCACGCATGGAGCCAACTAAAAAAATGGCATCATTTTTTATCATATTTGCACACAATATATACATCCTTCAAGGTATTAATGATGTGGCAATTTGACCACATAGTCAAGTGCAACAAGAGACCAAATTGAAGCGGATCCTAGTTACGCAGAGGGACACACACAGTGACATGCATTAGTCATTTGTCTATTGTTCGATAAAAACGACCATCGTAGATCAAGTGCTACAGTGTCATGAAAATCTTGTTTGTGCAGATTTAAAATACTATTTAAACAGTGATTCTCTGTGGTGCAGGAGAGAATTCGAATCTAACCAAAAATCTTTGAAGTAGAGACATACGTTGGGCGGGCGGGGAGGGGGGGTTCCCAGGGAGAAGGACACCATCATTCCAAGGGGAAATGGACACCACATGAATACCGAGTGCTAGCTCCTTGGCGTTTGCGTACGTGGAGCCCATGAAGTGGACGCGTTAGCTACTACAACGTGTATACCCCTTTTTGAAACCCATTCGAATGAAGTGTGCTTCAATTTGCGCTCAATTCTTAAACATCTTCAGATTCTCGTAGTCAATGCATGAACAATACATATATTCCACCCCCTTATTCAACATATCCTCATCGGTAATTCTTGTAAAAGCAAACACATCATTAATGTACTCTTCACTCACACGGTTGCCAGAGTGCATCCAGCTTCGGTCCATCTACGCGACACATATAACAATTTGGTGTTAAATATTGAATTAATTAATTAGTATACTATAGATGCAACTTTTAATATATCATTTGAAATATGTATTTATAATGAACTGAAAAACAACAATGCATTACAATAGGAGTGCAGTAATATATATGCAATCAATGGCAACAACACCAATAAAATTCAAACTTCGACCATGCACCCTAGGGTCAGGTTGTTCATCATAAACACATTATAGACAGTCCACCCAACTTCAGATGGCAAGAAGCTAACACTTGTAAAACAACACAAAAAACTAGATCTAAACCATCTTCAATTCTATCTTTACCAAACTAGATCTAGAATATAATGCAATAAACAAATTACTAACCATCGATAGTCAAGAACAAATTACCAAGCTAGATCTACAATCACTCTCTTCCCAAATCTGCGATCTTCTTTCACAAAATTGTCTCAAAGCCCCACCTCTAGTAGCAGCAGTGAGAATAGAGCTGGAATTTAAGACAGATCTGTGAGATCGGGTCTGCAATAAATAAGATTATCACAGAGCGGTTTTAATACAAACCGTCTATGATGAGGACATGAAGTCATAGACGGTTCATGTTGAAAACCATCTGTGATATTATGAAATATCACAGATGGTTCTTTATCAGAATCGTCTGTGATATCACATCTTCACATATAGTTTTTAGTGCAGTCAGTAACACAAACAACCTCTAAACCAAAACCGTCTGTCATTGCATGTAAGACAGGCGGTTTTGGTCAACCGTCTGTGATGAGGCGTCCAATATTAGTTTTTTTTTGTAGTAGTGGTTGCAGCTAACCATATAATTATATCAACCTCCTACGTACATGCCTCTTCCATCTCCATCGAGTTAAAATGAAGATTCTCTCTCTCTCTCTCGTCTTTATCGTTTTTTACTCTATTGAGATCTATCTTTTGTTATGTTTTAGCGATATATATATATTTGCTTGTGGAAAATTAGAAGAAAAGTAGAAACAAATTCCTTGCAAAGAAAATGAATATGAGTACGCCTCTGGCCTCCATCTTAATCTTTTTAAGACGATAAATACTTCTCGTTTGATGTTACATATGTAGATAAGCACACATAAGTTCTATTTTGATAAGGAATTTGATTTTCCCCTTTGTTTTCGTAAATTTTATGTAGGAGAATATGCTCTTTATAATAGTAGACATTTTGCTTATATTTTCAAGCCTATTGTCATATTTATAATACATGATCGATGATCGATGCTGTTACAAGCAGGGACAGAGCCAAGATTTAGGGACGAGGGAGCCAAATAAGATATTCAGTGTAATTATATTTGTTGAGAGAGTCAAATAGCATTAACGACAATGAAATTCTTCAAAATATAAAAGATTATATTGCAAATTTATCAAAGCACGAGGGCACCTCCTCCCTACAAGACATGGCTATGAACATGATACCCCATTTACTAAATCTCGCTTTCCTTCTATAATACCGCCTACATTAACCATCATACAAAACAACTCGCAAATTGTATTTATACAAATCCACCAACCTTTTACCCTAAAAACTGAAAACAACACATGAACCAAGTACTAACTATAAAACAATTCCTATGTTTACAGTTATGCCCCCAACCCCACCCACCCCAAACCCTGTATTAAACCACACATTGTTAAGAAATGCTGAAATGCACGCCATGCAAACAACCTTAACCAGGGATTAGGAACTTATATTACACTGTTACACTAATATAAAAAGGGATTATTGCTGATTTGCTATTTAATTTATGTGTAATTACTATCTTATCACTTCATGTCTCACTGATATGTAGCCCAATTGCACGTCAACTGTTATGGCAAACCTGCCAATTCCCTATACAAAAATGGAGTTAACAATAAGGTAGTCAATATCTTCTTTTTCATGCAACACAAAAATCATGAGTACTAACCTCTATAAATTCCTCTCACCATCCTCATCCTACTCTCCCTCCGTTGCCCTTTCCTCTACTCCAAGTCACCTCTCTCTCTCTCCCAGAATTGCTACACACACACACGCAGAGAGCCAAGCCATACAAGAACAGTTTACGATCGAGGCCATGAGGCCGATAGCTGCGCCGGCGGCGCCACCACCAGCGGCCGTCTCGCCGTGGCACTCGCCCGTGCCGTACCTGTTCGGAGGGCTGGCAGCCATGCTGGGTCTCATCGCGCTTGCGCTTCTCATCCTCGCCTGCTCCTACTGGAAGCTCAACAGCTACCTCGGTACCGGCCATGCCTCCTCCTCCAGCACCGGCGCCACGGACGCCGACGGCTCTAAGTCGCCAGCGACGGCGGCCGAGGCGTCTCCGGCTGTCTTCGCGGACCTCGTCGCCGTCGTCATGGCCGGGGAGAAGATGCCGACGTTCCTGGCCGCGCCGATTGTCCGCCGAGCGGGCACTGACACCGGCGCTGACGCCGGGGAGAGCTCGCCAGAGACGACGGAGGAGGAGAAGGACCGCGGCAAAGTGGAGGCGGTGCGGTCACCGGACCTGGTGGTGAGAGAAGCCAACGAGTAGATCAGGTGTGAATTGTGAAGGGAAAAGAGAAAGTTTTTAGGGGGTTTTGTGAGATTCTTGTGCTCTCTTTTTCCAAATTTAATTTGGTTTTTTCAGCTCAGCCGGGATTGTAAATAATTTGGTGAGAATTCAGATGAAGAAAATGATTTATAATTTGGCAAAAGTTTGGTATTATGGTATACGTTTTAGGTAACGTTCGTATGTAAAGGAAAAAGTACAAATTAAACGAAACGTATGCAGAAACCATGGGCAAAGCAGGGTCTTACGTTTGTACTACTTGCAATTATTTGGGCTTAATTTTCACTCAGTGTCTTTTCTTTTGTAATGGCAAATTTGGATTTTGATGCAAGCTAAAAAAAAATCCAGGAAACCTGGAGAGATGAAGCGGTTGCCGTGTTTTTGGTTGATAAAGGTTGCTTTGGTACTTTTGCCTTTGTCACGTAGAGAAGGTGTGTATGGTTTAATTTGATCAAAAGAAGACGCTTCAATTAACATGCTGCGGGGCGAAGTCAGGGGTGATGACCGAAATGCACCGGCACGTCTGTAAAATTTGAAAACATACAGAAAAATATGTATGTGTAAGGATCAAATTATTTGTCCTATTAAACCTTGGTGATGATTATTATATAAAACTTTAGATTTGTGTAAATTATGTATGTATCGAGCACAAAACCTCCAATTCGATCTATTAAACATGCCTTGATTTAAACAAGTGGCGTAGCCTCATATTCCCTTTATTTTAAAATTCGCACGTCCCGCGCAGTACAGGAGACTTACTGTTGCAGCGATGGTTCAATGATCCATTACGCCAACAACGGTTCAATGAGCTCGAATGTTTGATAATTTTTAAGATATTTTTATAGTCTTTAACACTGGTAAAATTTTTTAGTTTCGGACTATAGTCAGGACGAAGCCAAGTTAGCTCATACGGTGTCACAGGACACCGGGTCCAAAACAATTTTTAGTATAGATCAGCACCCCTGCCCATATGTGCACCCCTTAGCTGAAAGTATGTGCACTCAGACCCTTCCCTCCTGCCCAACGAAACTACCAGATAATAGCAACCCACGAGGCGCATGAGCCTCAACGAAGGTAGCAGCAGGACACTTAGCCAACTCATGAGCAGCATGAGGGTTGAGGCATCGATTCGATCGATTCTAAACCCAATCGAAGCTAGCGTCACCTTGCACCCCTCGCTTCGCCACGACGCTTCATGTTCATTTCGCACGGTCGTAGGAGACGCACCGCACCGCACTGCACCCAGCTGTCGGTTGTCGGAGAAATCGACTGCCACCCTCGCCTGCCATCTCGCCATGGTGCCGCCTAGTCCCATTGCCTCGCTGGCGCCTAACCAAGTCATCGAAGGAGGCTTAGACCCACCCGATAAGACAATCATCCGAGTCATAAAATCGTTACATAGTATTTGCTTTGCTCTAAATTTCTCTCAATTATTTCGATAAGTTTCAAGCACAAGGACTAAATTTGTGAGTTATGGTTTCAACATGATGGTTGTTGGTTGATGTTATCGAATTGTAGGGTTCAGACTTAGGGTTTAAATATAGATTTTTTTTGGAATACCGGTCTAATTCATTGCAAATCGGAGGCAAAATTAACTAATATTATTAATATGTTTCTTCGTTTCGATAAGCATTTTGATCAATACTTCTTATCATTGTACATTGTCTTCGATTATATCAAAATATTGATGCTAAACATTGTTGGATACACCACTATCTAGTACAGAGTTACTTAAAAATTATATATATTGCTATATACATGATGAAATGGTGAATCCCGATTATTTACGTTCTAATTTCGCCCCTAGCTACAGCCAATCCAGCCCGAGACCAAATTAAGTGATTCTACCGGGGAAAAAGGAATTAGATGCAACTTATGCTTCATTTTCGTGAAATACGACAACACACCAGCAGGCAGCACGCCGGTGCGAGGCTACCAGCTGCTGGCTATCATTGTGTGAATATGGGACCCCAGAACAAACGACCCAACCACATCGTGCGGCCGACAGTGGGCCGCAGGGTACAGTAAGCCAGGTAGGTTGTCAGTGGGGAGCTAGCTTCACCCGCTCGGTTGGGCGGAGAGGGAGGCGCGCGCGGGGGATCGGCGGCGCGGCGCGGCGCGGCGCGTGCGTACGTGCGAATGGATGGACGGACGAGCTCCGAGATGGCAGCGCATGATACGATGCTACTCTGCTTTTGACCTCTGCGACAGCGCAGCGGGCAGCTGATTTCAAGCCAGCACCCAACCACGAACGACCCAACCTCACAGCACGAGAAAGGAAGGAGGAGTTACGTTCGCCGGCGAGCGGAGAGGCCACTGGTGGAGATTGGCTGGGCTGGGCTGGGCTGGGCTGCCCTCGATGGCGTTCGCCGCTCGCTCGGGCTTGGAAGAGAGAAACGATGTGGGCCTGGATGGGTTCCTCCGCGTACCAGGTAGGCCCATGGGACGAGTTTCTACGTTCACTGCGGATGGTCCACAGAATTTTTCCTTGGCAAACGTATACCGAGTGATTGGGCGACCGCTGAATTCCAGAAGTAATTCTAGATTTCTCTTTAGTTTTCTTCTGTCTTGTTTCCTAGGTTAATTTATTCTAGTTTTTTCTTCTCTGGTAAGTTTTTCACCGTATTTTCTTTACCCTCGATGGGACTCGTCTAAACGATGATAGAGAGCACAGCCCGTACTTTTGGGATTTCAATTTTGTTTCCTTTTTTAAAAAAAAACTCGATTTGAATTCAATTTTCCATTTTGCCGTTGCGGTTTCAATTAACAACTCAAAAAATTGAAAATCAACTAAGCGTAACAATTTTTTTTAAAAAAAAATCACACATTTTTAGACACTTTCAAATTGTTTGAATTTTATGATGTTACAGCTCTCATCCAGAATGCCTAACCTAAAGGTACGGCACTGTAGGCCCCAACCACATCGTTATGCAACGACCATTCCCTTGTAAGTGAGAAGGAAGCTAAGAAACCTCTAATAGATGGGTCTCAGGCAATCAGCATCAATAATTACCTCCAAGGAATGGAGAAAGATTTGGCACGGCCCTGTGTGGGAGCCAAATGCCCCATTGCCGCCGTAGAGTGAGAGGGCCTACCGAGCATGCATGTGTGAGGATCTTGGCCATGATAACAGGCTAGCTAAACTTAGGGTGCTCCACTCATGCTTCCCCTGACTTCACTGCCAAGAGAGGGCAGAATAGGAGCACCCATTCCTCCACTGCATGCAGCTAGTGAGCCTTTCTTTTCTTTGCTTCCACACTAAGCCTCTCTCCCTCTCTAGTCTCTACCAACCAGCATTACTGTCTCAGCCAATGGCAACTCACTGTCTGTTGTCCTACAAAACCCTTTCTAAACAGAAATTCTCAACTTCAGTTATGTGCACGAGTTTCTGCAAATTAAATGGCATGGTTTGGGTTTTATGATAACAATGTGAAGTCTGGTGCTTATTATAATGGGTTAATTCCTTGTTTGCCATTAGAAGTTTATCGGATCCCTAAAATGTCATCGTGAAATTACTTGTTCCTTAATTGCCATCAGATCCTAACTTTCGTTCCTTTTTTTTTGCCACTCCCGTCGGTCCACCGTGAGTTGACTATCAAATTATGCACGAAAAGACTTGTTTACCCTTCCGCTCTTCCATCTTCTTCATCCCTCATCAGCCCACACGTCGCCTTCACCATCGGAGCGCAATGGATCGCACCGGCCCACCATCGCATCAGTAAGTCGATCGCTGCCGCTTACCGCTAGAGCACCACTGGAGCCCTCCTTCCTCACCATGACCCGCTGAGCACCACCGCACCGTCTTCGCCGATCTGCAACTTCGGACACCCCCCTGGATTAATTATTAACTAAATTTATTAGGAAGACACTGGCAGATTGCCCGCTTATCATTGCCAGAGAGAGAAGTGGACTGGAAGGAAATAGAGAAGGCGCCAGGGGGGTTCGAGCGGTGCTTGTCACCGGCGATGGAGACGGCGGCGGCGGCCGACAAGGCAAAAAAATGGAACCGAGGTGATGGACCTGTTGCTTTCTTTGATGAAGTAAAGAGTATTTTTCAGACATGTGCAACTTTTTTTTTTGTCATTACCATATGACTAGCACCAATTCAGTTGAATATCATACATAATTTGGGTTGTGCACGGCCTGATTGTTCTTTTATGTTAAAAGTTGTTGATGTAACTTCTCAAACAGCTCCGTTTAACGGTCCAAAACTGAAAACAGTTGCTTTTCTAGTAGAACATTCCATCAAGCCAGTCAAGCATCCCCTCAATGGACAACATTATGCTTTAATACCAAACTAACATTTATATAACTCAGTAACTCATTACCAACTCGAAATGGACATTCTAGTACTATTTACTCCAAATAAAAAAGGACCACGAGTTCTACAGCAACCCTGATTATACCACGTCAGCAAGTTTGTTCTTGATTTGACCAAGGTAATCAATCTATTTATCAATCAATCCATTTTGATTTTTCAATGACATTTAAGTCCACCTCAAAATTCAAGTTAACAGTACGGTAAGATCAAATCGGGTACCAATCCAAGTACACCTCAAGTTAATAATACTGCAGGATCCAATCAGAATCAGGTACTTGTTGAGAATAGTCTCACATCGATTGTGGAAAAGAAAAAAAGTATAACTTATAAGTGTGGGGAGACTTCGCCTGTTGGACTAGTTTTTGGAGGGGGAGCTCAATATCACTTATAAAGCTGTTGCTATAGGGCTTACATGCGACCGCCCATGTGCTTAGTTGTGTTCAACCCATTTGAACCTGTGGACCGGGGAGTAAACCTAGTTGGATCTAGGCATGCAATCAAGGTCCGATCAAACAATTGGTATCAATGTCCAGACGTCTAACATTTCCTTGGACTTCATGGTTGTGAAAGTACACAGCTGATATGTGAGGAGGAGAATGTTAGGATTAGTCCCACATCGGTTGTGTGAAAGAAAAACAACACAAGTTATAAGTGTGGGGAGACCTCACTCATTGAACTAGTCTTTTGGGGAGAGGTCCATACCACTTATAAAGCTATTGTTATAGGGTTTGTATACGGGAATCAGTGGACTTAGTTGTGTTTAGTCCGTTTGAACCTGTAGTCCGAAGAGTAAATCCGATTGGAACTAGGCATACGGTGATATCCGATCCAACAATACCAATCCTAGGTTGGCACTTTGCTCCCAGCTCCTACCCATCTTTGTACCAGCACGCATCTTCAGTCATAAGCAACCCCCATTTTTGTAATGCCATAGCAATTGACAAGTGCTTCTGCTTCCACCCATGGTGGTCACCCACACGGCATAGAGCTAGCTAATGGCCATCACTACCTCCAACTAACTAACCACCTTTTCACTGCACTGCACTCCCATATCTATCACCATGTCATCCTTCCATGCTCCTACAAATCCCTGTCGTTGTCGTGGCCGTCGTCGTCGTCGCAACGAACGGTGCCACTAGCTAGCGCCTAGGAGCTGAGGGAGTGAGCGGAGGGGAGGTCTAGACAATGGACACCATTGAGGAGTGCAGTGATGGGCGTCACCTGCTCCTTGGCTCCAGGATACTGGTGGGCGTGCCGAACAACTCCCGGGGCTGCTCGGAGCTGCTGTCGTGGGCGATCAGGGTCGTCGCGAGGCCCAATGATTCCGTTGTCGCGGTTCATGTTCTTGGTAACTGAAGTTTGTATATTTGTTTTGTTGTGTGTTTGTGATTGAATTCTTCTCCGTCTTGCTGTTGCATGGATTGTTGATGTTGTGTTGGTGTTTGTGCCAGGAGGGAGGGGAAGGAAGAATAGGCTGCAGAAGGCGAACGCGTTTGTGATCTACATGCTTGGGGAGTTTGTGGAGACATGTGAAGCTAAACAGGTGAAAATTTATCAAGAACACGCCCATTGCAATTTGTTTGACTTCTACCTATGTTCAGAGGCGGAGTTGAGCGTTGGGCCGCTGGGGCCAAGTTCAAAAGATCACGTTAACTTCTCTGAAAAATCAGTAAAAAACGATTTGAACTCGAAATCAGCTGGACCGGCCCAAGGCGTGGCCCGTGGCAGGGCCACTGCCCATGTTTTTTTTTTTACTTTTGTAATTCATTGGTGCTTATCCTGTGATGATTTTTGGTGAATTGGAGATGCAAAGATGGTACCAGTGTTCTGTTCTTACTTTCTTTGTTTGGTTTCTTCTTGCATGCTTTCTTTCTTTTCTGTTGATTTTAGGTGCAATTCTTTTTTCCCCTTTTGGTGAACACAGTGCAGTGGGAACTTGGAAGCAAAGTTTGTGATCATTAGTGTTAGTTTGGTGCCCCTTTCTGTCAGATTTATCATGTCTCTTTTCAGTTGTTGTTAGGTGAAGCTGGACTAAAAAGTCATGATTAGTACTGTGGTCTGAGTTTGTCTCTTTTCTGTCTCATGTTTCTTCATGTACTTGTCTTCAGTCTACATTATTGGGAATTTGGGATAATTGTACTGTCATTTAAACTTCTCAGGTTACTTTTAAGTCAAGCTTAAACCAAGGGTTACAATTATACTGCATTCTGAATTTCTGATACTAATCTGTATCCTCTATCTTTTCTTCTTCTTCTTTTTCAGGTCAATTTGGAGGCTAAGGTGATTTGCAGCTCAAGCATTGCGAGAGCCCTGACCCTGGAAGCGGCATTGACTGATGCAAACTTCCTTATTGTTGGAAGATCAAGAAATACATATCACAGGTATATCCTCTGTTCATGTTTTTTTTACTTTGCATTCATGTTAATGTAATATGTGGTTGGTATGCATCTCAAAAGTAATTCTGACAATACTTTACTCCAAGTACAGGTACTGTTAATGCCCTTTCTCACTGAAGTTTGAATGTTACAATTGTTACCATGCCAGGAATCATTTTGAGGTTGCAAATCACTGCTTCATGCATGCTCCGAAAAACTGCTCAGTGATTGCCGTTGGAAGGGAAGGGCTACCGCAAAGTAGCACTCGATTGAAGTCTCAGTCATTTGATGGTGAGAGCATTTCATATTTTTTTCTGAATTAAGCGACAAGCATGTTTTGTTCATGTACTTATTTGATAGTGAAAGTGCAGACAGCAATATCTCCTCAAGCTCAACATGGAGTAGAAGATTTCCACCACTTCATAAGCTACTTAGATCAAACTCGATGCGAAACCAGGCTCAATCTACGAGCGAGGGCACCGAGGACAAGAGCTCACCAAGAGCGGTTCTTGACGGACCAGAGGAAGGGGAGCACCAAGTCACTGGAGAGTGCTACAGCACATCTAGCAATGAGGTGAGCCGGCGTGGCCACAATGGCATCTGGAGACGGTTGTCAGACATGAAGCTCTGGCTTCCATTCCTAAGGTCTATCGACGATGATAACACGAAGGGCAGCGACGTTTGCTCGACTTACACTGAAGATCAGAAGCCTGCCTGGAAGTGTTACAGCTACCAAGAGATTTCAGTTGCTACCAATGACTTCCATCCAGGTAAATCTCTTCAATTGTTTCATGTGAGTATTTCAAAATTACAGTTCTGAATGATCTAAACAATTTACAGAATTTCATATCATGACAAATGTAACAACAGGATTAGTTTGTAAGATTGTAATCTGACTGATGGTCTCCCTTAGATAACATGGTGGGCAGAGGAGGCTATGCAGAAGTGTACAAGGGCATCCTATTTGATGGCCAATGTTTAGCTGTGAAGAGACTGGCAAAAGGCAAGCCCAGTGAGCAGAAGGAGAAAGAGTTCCTGACAGAACTAGGGATTCAGGGGCATGTCTGCCACCCAAACACAGCTTACCTTCTTGGATGCTGCGTTGAGAATGGACTGTATCTGGTATTCGAATTCTGCGCAAACGGAACACTCGCATCGGCTCTGCACGGTATCGAATTTCAGTCAGTAGTATTATTCAGAGCTGAGCTGGAGAATTTGTCAATAACCATGTGACAAGAGAAGATCAATTTTGCAGGGAAGAGTGGGAAAATACTTGAATGGCCTTTGAGGTACAAGATTGCGGTAGGCGTTGCGAGGGGCTTGCAGTATCTGCACATGTGCTGCAAACATCGGATCATCCACCGCGACATCAAGGCCTCCAATGTACTTCTTGACGATGACTTCGAACCTCAGGTAAACCAATTTTTGCACAGAACATTGGTCTTGGGAATAGCCTGAACGAGAAAACAAGCACTAACTACAGTGCACAGAGTTTTGAATTGCGTGTTAATGAAATTAAATTGAATCAACATAATGTTATCCAAGAAAGATGAATGATGTCTCTCCAACAGATTTCAGACTTTGGACTGTCAAAGTGGCTTCCCAAGCAGATGACTCATCACTCTGTCATACCTATAGAAGGCACATTTGGGTAAGCACTGTATACCGATATCTAAAGTAGTACTACAAATACATTGTGTCAACTGAGAATTTAACAGGTCTATATGAATTGTTGGCAGGTATTTGGCACCAGAATACTTCATGCATGGCATCGTCGACGAAAAGACCGATATCTTTGCTTTCGGGGTTCTGCTGCTGGAGATTGTCACTGGAAGGAGGCCTATTGACTGCTCCAAGCTTAGCCTTCTTCAGTGGGTGAGTATTACTTGAATGAAAAGACTCAAATGAATGAAATAGAAACTACAGTTCACATATAAGACTTGTTCTTGCTGTCTAGGCAAAGCCACTTCTGGAGGCTGGGCAAGTGACTGAACTTGCAGACCCGAACCTCCGTGGTGACTATGACAAGGACCAGCTGAAGAGGATGGTTGCCGTCTCGTCGCGCTGCATTATGCGACCCGCGATGTGGCGGCCCTCAATGGGCGAGGTACCATGCATCAACTCAATAGCTTGACCTGATAGAATTGTTACATCCTGTGAAATGTGAACTGATGACCAAATGTTATCTTTCAGGTGCTGCATTTCCTGTCAACTGATGACTGCCTGAAGGAACCTGAGAAATGGAACATTCCGGAGGACGAGGTCGACGACATGGATGACTGCACCATGTTTTCTGAATCTTGCTCTCCGTAATAGGCTCTTATTTTATTTGGTGTTGGTATGGCTTCTTTTCATGGTATTGCTATGTATGTTTCTTTCCTGGGTTTTCGTCTTTTGGAGCCTTAGATGCTTGGAATGTAATTGTTAGAGATATATGTATAGTTGTATTATTCCTTATTATTATGAGGGGTTATTTGTATATTTATCTCATGTATTTGTCTATATATACTGGCCTATTGGCACCCTAAGAATATAAGTTACTATTCCTAACATGGTATCAGAGCCCTAGGCTTACCTTTCGGACGTGCAACTCGCCTAGCCCTAGCCGCCTCTGCCGGCTTCCATCTACCGCCCTAGCCGCCTCTGCCGGCTTCCCTCCCCGCCGCCGCCGCTAGGCCGTCACTGCCGAGGCTGCCTCCGTCGCCTCCCGTGGCTCCAGCGCCTCCGTGGTCGTCACCGGCCGGATCTGCCGTCTTCGCCTCCACAAGCATCGCCGAGACCGGCCTCCCGCCTCCATAGATCTACCGTCGCCGGCCTCCACGAGCATCGCCGAGATCTGTCGTCGCCGTGCGCCCGACGCCGGCCTCCCACCATTTTTGCCCGGCTGCCGACACCGCCGCTAACTCGTCGCGCTTGCCTTGACGTCACCCCTCGTCGTGGCCGCCGGTTCGCCGACATCACCCCGCCTCCTCCTCTTCCCGGAGCACCACCGGCGGCGCCGCCGCCGCTCGTTCTTCGCGAGCACCGTTCGTTCATCGCGCGCCGCGCGTTCATCGCGCGCCGCCGCCGCCATCGCATCGCCAGGGGAAAACCTAAATCCCCGTAATGCGGCGTCGATGTAAAGCCCAGGCGGCCCGTTAAAAGAAAACGGGCGGTGCTACTGTGCGGTGAAGGAAAAAAGTTCTAAAAAAACGTTGTTCTAACCGTCGCGCCGTCCAGCGCCGCCTGTTAGACTTCGTTGCCTTGGTCGCCGCGCCGTTCCGCGCCGCCTACCAATGGGCACCGTTTCCCTCCCTCGCTGCCCGGTGATCTTCAATGTTGTTAATTACACCGACTTCGTGTCTCACATGCGCATCTACATGTGTGGACTTCGTCTCTGGGGTGTCCTCTCTGGCGATGTCATCTGCCCGCCTTGTCCTACTTCCCTGACGGAGCCTACGTCTGTTGTGCTGCCCCCGACAGCCGACAAGGCTGCTGGCCTTGCTGATGAGAAGGTTGCCTCTGCCTACCAAGAGGCTCTGGATTCCTACATGGATCGATTGACCGTCTACACTCAGTGATGCGACGACAACGCTCATGCTGCTGCTATCTTCATCGCCAGTGTCCAGCCTCATTTCTCTTCTGAGGTTGTGGGCCTTCTTTCGGCTGTCCAGATGTGGACTCACCTTCGTCAGCACTACGAACCCTCCGAGATGCCTCTACATCGCTGGTTCGCTAGAGCAATCTCTTGCAGGTGATGCTCGTTGACGCCTTCTATGCTCAGAGTTCTGCATGCGGCATCAGTGGACTCTCTTCGCACCTTCTTGGCCGCCGCTCTGCTCGTGCTTCACGGTCAGATGCGTCTTGACACGGAGTTTCAGCCAGATCTACAAGTTCCTTACTCGCATTCGTCCTGAGTTCGAGCAGAGGCGTGCCTAGCTTCTTGCACGCCACCCTCATGTCACTCCTCTGGAGGCTCTTACCGAGATACGTGCAGAGGAGACTCGCCTGAGTGGTGCTGGTCTGATGCCACTCCCCTCCGTGCTTGCCGCTCATCCACCTGCTACACCGACTGCTCCACACTTCAGTACACTGCCTCATCCAGCGGCTGCCAAAAGTGGTGGTGGCCGCCCTCCATCTGGCGGTGGTCGTCCTCGCTGCTCCTACTGCGACAAGGTCGGCCACATTGAGTCCAAGTGCTATAAGAAGCAACTGCATCTTTCACGCCGTTCTTCTCCTAGCACTGGCACCGGTGCTTCTACATCTACGTCTGCATCGACTCCTTCAGCAGTTTTTCTCAGTGAGCAGGAGATAGCCAGACTTCGACATCTGCTTGTCGCCGTGTTCTCCTCGGCAGGTTCTCTGAGTTCGCTCATCGACTCTTCTGCAATGAGAAACCACCTCCTACACAGTCAGGTACCTCCCCATGGATTCTTGATTCAGGAGCATCATTTCACATGACCTCTGATTCTTCCACATTGTCTTTCATTACACCTCTTCATTCCCCTGCCAGTGGTCTTACTACTAATGGTACCTCTCTTTCTGTCCCTAGGTAAGGACCTCTTAGCAACTCATCCTTTCATGTTCCTTCTGTTGCTCATGTTCCTCGCCTAACCATGCAACTTCTTTCTGCTGGACAGATTACTGACCTTGGTTATCGGGTCATTCTTGACTCTGACTCTTGTTGTGTTCAGGACCGCCACACGGGGGCTCTGGTTGGTTCTGGCCCTCGGCGCCTTGACTCACAGCATCTCTGGGAGCTTGACTGTCTTCACCTTCCTTCCGTTGCCACCGTCGCCGCCAGTCTTTTCGCTTCTGCCACTTCGTCTACCAGCTCTTTCCAGCAGTGGCATCACCGTCTTGGTCATCTGTGTGGATCTCGTTTGTCATCTTTAGTCCGTCGTGGTCTTCTGGGGTCTATCTCAGGAGATGTGTCTTTAGATTGTCTAGGGCTGTAAGTTAGGAAAATAGATTCAGCTTCCTTATTCTCATAGTGAGTCTGTGTCTCAGCGACCATTTGATCTTATTCATTCAGATGTTTGGGGTCCGGCTCCTTTCCTTTCGAAAGGGGGCCATCGATATTATATCATTTTTATAGATAACTTCTCTCGCCACACTTGGATATATTTTATATTTTCTCGTAGTGAGGCCTTGTCTATCTATAAACAATTTGCTACTATAGTTCGCACACAGTTTTCCACTCCTATTCGTGTCTTTCGTGCTGACTCTGCTGGCGAGTACCTCTCTTGTTACTGCGACTTTCTTGCCTGAGGTGGCACCTCGCTTCGATTCTCTTGTCCTGGTGCTCATGCTCAGAATGGTGTCGCTGAGCGCAAGCATCGTCACCTCCTTGAGACGGCTCGTACCCTGACGATTGTCGCCTCTATTCCACCTCACTTTTGGGCCGAGGCCGTTTTCACTGCCACCTATCTCGTTAACATTCAACCATCTTCTGCTCTTTAGGGTGAGATCCCGGTTGAGCGTCTCTGTGATCTTTCTCCAGACTACTCCGCCTTCGTCTGTTTGGCTGCGTTTGCTAAGTTCTCCTTGCATCTCGAGAACGCACCAAACTGACTGGTCAGTCTGTTGAGTGTGTTTTTCTGGGATACAGTGCCGAGCACAAGGGCTATTAGTGCTGGGACCCTGTTGGTTGACGGATGCGGATTTCTCGGGATGTGACTTTTGACGAGTCTCGTCCCTTCTACCCACGTCCTGCCTCTCCTTCGGTTTCCTCTGTGGAGTCCCTGTCTTTTTTTACTTTTCCAGATACACACATCTCTGTCTTGCCCTCGTCCACCCGTTCCACTGAGTCTCCACATATACCTCCTGAGGCCTCTCCACCATTGCCGCCGCCTGCTTCGTCCCCTACGGCTCCTCAGGCTCCTCCCACTCTCTTTTACACTCGTCGACCTCGTACTGTGGCTCTTCAAGATGAGTCATCTTTCTCTGATGTTTCATCTTCTCCTGATGCTCCATCTTCCCCTGATAGGTCATCATCTCCTCGCTACGGTCTCCGCGATCGTCAGTCGATTCGGCCTCCTGCCCGTTTTGGTTTTGTTGGTACAGCTACCCATGAGCATGTCTCCTACCGGGATGCTGTTACTCACCCTGAGTGTCAGCATGCCATGGCCGAGGAGATTGCTACTCTCGAGCGTACTGGTACTTAGGATCTTGTTCCTTTTCCATCTCACTCTTGTCCCATCACGTGTAAGTGGGTCTATAAGATTAAGACTCGCTTTGATGGCTCTCTTGAGCGCTATAAGATGTGTCTTGTTGCTCGTGGCTTCCAGCAGGAGCATGGTCGTGACTACGACGAGACTTTTGCTCCTGTGGCCCACATGACCACTGTCCGCACTCTTCTTTCAGTGGCGTCTGTTCGCCATTGGTCCGTTTCTCAGCTTGATGTTAAGAATGCATTTCTTAATGGTGAGTTGCGTGAGGAGGTCTACATGCATCCGTCACCTGGGTATTCTGTTCCTGAGGGCATGGTCTGTCGTCCTCGTCGCTCTCTATATGGCCTTAAACAAGCCCCTCGTACTTGGTTTGAGTGCTTCTCTTTGTGGTCACTGCTGCTGGCTTCTCAGCTAGTGATCATGATCCTGCTCTGTTTGTCCACACTTCGTCTCGTGGTCGGACTCTTCTACTTCTATATGTTGATGATATGATCATCACCGGAGATGATTCTGAGTACATTGCCTTTGTCAAGGCTAGTCTGAGTGAGCATTTCCTTATGTCGGATCTTGGTCCTCTTCGTTACTTCCTTGGGATTGAGGTTACTTCCACTCCAGATGGTTTCTTTATGTCCCAAGAGAAGTATATTCAAGATCTTCTTGATCGCTTCTCACTGATCAGCGTACTGTTGAGACTCCCATGGAGCTCAACGTTCATCTCCGGCCCTCTGATGGCGAGCCTCTTTCTGATCCGACTCGCTATCGTCATCTTGTTGGGAGTCTTGTCTACCTTGTTGTTACTCGTCCGGATATCACTTATCCAGTCCACATTCTGAATCAGTTCGTCTCTGCTCCCACTCAGGTCCACTACAGCCACCTTCTTCGAGTTCTGCGATACCTTCGTGTGACTATCTCTCGTCGTCTCTTCTTTCCAAACTCCAGCTCGTTACAGCTTCAGGATTATTCGGATGCTACTTGGGCCAGCGATCCATCTGATCGCCGGTCTATCTCTGCTTACTATATTTTTCTTGGTGGTTCTCTTATTGCCTGGAAGACAAAGAAACAGATCGCAGTATCCGCTCGAGTCGCAGAGGTCGAGTTACTGAACTATGGCTCTCTTGACTGCAGAGATTACCTGGCTACGGTGGTTACTTGAGGATTTTGGTGTTTCTGTCACTACACCAACTCCTCTCTTGTCAGACAGTACAGGTGCTATCAGTATTGCTCGTGACCCTGTGAAGCATGAGCTCACCAAGCATATTGGTGTTGATGCTTCCTTCATGAGGTCTTGTGTGCATGATCAGATGATTGCTCTTCAGTATGTGCCTTCCGACCTTCAGATTGCGGATTTCTTCACGAAGATCCAGACTCGAGCACAACACGGCTTCTACCTCTCCAAACTCAGTGTTGTTGATCCACCATGAGTTTGAAAGGGGGTGTTAGAGATATATGTATAGTTGTGTTATTCTCCATTGTTATGAGGGGTTATTTGCATATTTACCTCCTGTATTTGTCTATATATACTGGCCCATTGACCCTCGAGAATATAAGTTGCTATTTCTAACAGTAATCATGCAATTTAGGGAGGAGATTTTGAAGATGTATCCACTGCTGGCTCGACTTTATCAGTTGAAGTAGAGTATGGATGAGCATAAAAGATTCTTGAGTAAATTTGGGCCCATTTAGGGTTTGTCTGGATAGTTACACTACACATTAGGCCCGTCCGTACCCAAATGAACCCTTTACGTAGCATAGGTCACTGTTGGTGATAAGTACAAACGGACGAGTTGCTCATGAACAGTAGTACATATGCTTACTGACAGTCTCTGACAACCTTGGTGAAACTATTCCTGAACATTTTAGCATAGTCCAGTTACTATTTCTGAAGCAGTGAACCTAATTGAGAACTTCATACGACCAAAAATTAAATGGCGTCAATGAATCATCGTTTAGTGCAGGCTATGCATGAGAAGAACTTCATACGACCAGATCAGTTGGAGTATTTAACTTCAGTTCAATGGAGACTCCAATGCCCAACCCATCTTTTTATTCTCTAGAGTCTGGATCATTGGGCCTAAGCCTATCCAGTGTCTTAACTCAATCTTGAAAATTGATGATGTGATGGTGTTTGCAGTTTGTAGAAATCTGAATCTATACCTACAAGCGTATTGTCGTGAATATAAACAGTCACTGAGAGGTGGATCTAAAACCTAGGGTAAATTTAAAGAAGGAAATATATAATTCATCAACATCCAAACATCTCACAAAAAATAAAAGAGTTACTCTCTCCGTTATTTTTTATTTGACGTTTTTGATTTTTTACAGTCTCCAAGATGCGACTTTAACTAATATTTTTCATAACTTTATATTAATATATACTAAAAAATTATAATATTATGAAAGTGTTTTTAACGACAAATCTAGTGATATAGTTTTCTTGTAGCCAATCTAGATAGTTTGAAATATATTGATGGTCAAACTTTACAAAATTTAACAGTACAGATTCTAGGACATCAACTAAAAAGAACAGGGGAAGTATCAGCCTTCACTTCATCATTCCACTAAAGAACTAGATGGAGGGAGAATATTCCCAAGAACAATTCCTGACGAGGAAAACTTCCCACAAACCCAAAACAGGGCATAATTTTTACTATAGTTTGCATAATGACCAAACCAGTTAAAACGATTGGTGTCATCATGCTAGCTATTTGTTCATAAAAAAATAACATAGATTTTATTATCTTAGCCCAGGAAATTTAACCACGAAAGCTACATGTGAGCAACTAAACAAGCTAACTTACAATACATTACATTAATATCCCCTAACCCGCTGATGCAAATGAAATCATACCCATCAAAAACCCGTATCAACAGTTCAAAAAACAGAGTGGATTTTCACCACCAATATTGACAAAACATGAACACCATTCTGGTACTATTCATAAGAAATCACATGGAATTTATTTATCTTAGCACGGGAAATTAACAACAAAACTACAGGTGAAGAGCTACACAAGCTATCTTACAATACATTAATCCGCTAGTCCCATGATGGAAATGAAATTATACCCATCGAAAATCCGCATCGTCAGTTAAAAATAGCGATGGCGGATTTTCACCACGAAGATCGACAGGAACACGATGGTGCCACTAGCATGGCGATATGGCATGTGTCCTTTTCTTAATTTGTTTCAAGCTGGGCAGACGCCATTGCCACGAGCACCTTAGCCACCAAGGTCTCCACGGCTTTCTTTGAGAGGTTTCTGGAACTTTCTAGAAGCTTGGCACGACCCCGTAGGCAGCAGCGTCCACGTAGAAGCCGACGCTGTCGTCACGGCTGTCGTCGGAGAAGGAGAGCCAGAATTTGACCGCCTCGGCGGCGTCCGTGGCGCCGGCCGTGCTGTCGTCTTCTGGGGCGGCGGCGGCGGTGGCGCGCTTGACGAAGCGGCCCTTGATCCTCGGCCGCGCCTCGGCGTAGGCCTTGCGGGACGCGTAGCGGATGGTCTTCTGGAACTTGCGGTTCTTGCGCTTCTCGCGGTACCTCCTCACCCTCGCCTCCCTCTCCGCCGCCGCACCGACCACGGCGGACGGGACGACGACGGCCTCCGGCGGGGACCACGAGCTCCACGCAGCGGCGCCCGCGGCAAGGCCGGGCTGCAGCCACAACGGTGCAGCGCCGTTGGGGGCCACGCCGTCCGACAGGTTGGCACCGGCGCCGACGCCGCCGCAGGCCATGAGGTCGACGCCGGAGAGCAGGTCAAAAAGGCTCCGCTCGGCGCCGCTGTCGTTCGTGAAGCTGGATGAGCTGTTGTTGGGGCTGCCCTGCCCCTGCGCCGGCGTCGGCCAGGACGACGCCGCGGAGCCGCCGTCGTCGTCGGCCGCGAATAGGTCGTACACGCCGGAGTTTGCCGCCGCGGCAGCCACGGCGGCCGCCAGTGGCACGCGCTCGTGGCGGCAGGCCAGGGGGTTCGCCGCGTGGACTGCCGCGTCGCAGGGGACGCAGAGCGCCGCCGCGTCCGCCACGCAGTACACCGCCGCCGCGCCGCCGCAGACCGCGCAGCCGTTGGGGCTCGTGCTGCCTTCGCTTCCCATTTGATTTGCCTCCTGTACTCTCTGCTGAGATTTTTGCTTTGTTGGGTTAATGGAATTGAGTGGAGTTAAGCTGTGGAGTTAATCTTTGTATTTGTGTGTTGAGTGGGAAATGGAAGTGAGCTGCCGAGCTGTATAAATAGGGAGGTGAAGGGGAAGGGAGCTCAGAGAAGGTGGAGTTGGTGAAGGGCCCAAGAGGACACGTGGATCTCTCATGGCCGGCAAAACTTTGAGCTGAGGAGAAGATGGTGAAGTTTATAGGAGGAATTGGTAGGTGTACTACGGTAGGCAACCTTGTTTTTTCGCCTAACTAAATTTGCATTTGTCCCGTGGCTGTTATCAAAGGTAAATAGGTTACATATACTTTAGAAGATATTAGGAGATTATTGAAGCTATATTTTTCCTAATTAAAACTGATTTTTTTTGTAAATAGCCTATAACATTGAAAATATATTTTTATATAAATATGAAATAATATTAGAGAATTAGTGTTAATAAAATACAAACAAAAAAGTGTTTGGTCTAGTGAATTTAGTATATATTTTAACTTACATTAAGAAAACAAGTTGCAGTACAGGAACTCATGCTTGTGCTAGTGTATGCTCCTTGCTATGGAGGGGGTTAGAATTGCTCTAATTACACTTGTTAGTTATTAAAATATCGAAATAAGTCAATTTCGAATGAAATTGAATTTCACTCTGACTTGGCTTGGCTTGACTCATTAGCTTAGTTCAAAAAATACTTTCAAACTATTGATAAAATCATATTAAATCAAATTGTATCAATTTTGAAAAAAGCTCTATAAGACGAGCATCTACTCGATATCCACCCCTACTCATTGCGAGGGTTCGTTCTTTACTGGATACGTGTTCTATTTAGAAAAAAAAAAGTAGGATTGAAGGTCACAATTTACAACATAGATGGATTAAATCATTAGACATAGATGTATATAGATAAATTATATATATAGTGAGCTTTTGCCATCTGTGCTGTATCAAATTATAATTAGTAAGAACTTTTTTGGAAGATCAAACATATGTTTTAGTTAAAAGAACAGTTCTGCAATGTGAATCTATGTAAAAAAATGCTTCAAAACAAATTATCTCCATCATTGTAAAATCAAATTACTATCCATCTCACCACTTTATACAATCCATTTCTCATTTTGTGAAGAATATTTTGTAATATGAAAATATATATAACTCCCAATGCCTTTGAAATTTACAAATTTATAAGAATGAAATTTGTTAATTATCTTCTTTTAGAGAGATAATAATCGATTAATAATCTTTGAATAGTTGAATCAATTAATGTAATTAATTAAATATTGGTTTTATATATTCAGCAACCAAAGCAAGACGGTGATATACATTTTCTACTATCTTGTTAATATAATCTGTCAATAGTAATGGATACTTGATTCTAGATACATTGGTTAATGGTCGCATATAGCAAATAAAAATTAAGTCGAGGACCTTTGGATGTGTCAGAACCTATGCATACTAAGAGCGAATCACACATATTTTGGCCGTTGGATCTTCTTCATTCGATGTAGATTAATGGTTGATATGAATCTTTGGGAAGCAGTGGGCATGATTATAACATGATTGGCGGAAATAGTGTATTATTACAAAATTTGATACTATTGCATTGTATAGTAGTATAGATAAGATTAAAAAAAATTGATGCTCTTACATAAAATAGTATATTTATTATATTATAATTATTGTGACTATAAAAAATATAAATTATACTTTTCTACATTATGTATATAGTTCCTCTGTTTCGTTTTATAAGTACTATATAAGTAAATCAAATTTAATGCAGAATAAAAGGAATTAATATCATTTTAATGTTTTTTTATGTGCCCATATTTATCGCATCCTTCTTGCTTTTTTTTTTGTAAGCACTACCAACATGATCTATCATTTTTTTAGTAGCTATTGGAGATGTTATAGTTATTTTTTTTTCAATCTTAGAACTCTGTTAGTCTTAGTGTGTGTGTTGAAAATATATCTTGCAAAAATGAAATAAAAGATCATTTCATTGTTTTGTCAATATTTAGTGTATACTACAATGCAATAAGAAACCAATTAAGTGATTTGGTACTCGAGGCTTACTAAAATAATTGTGTACATCTATATATTTATGAACAAAAATGGGTACTAACTTACTAACAGATATTAAATGTCCTTCTAAAAATATGATCAAATATCATAGTTTTAAGATATTTCAAGTACAAAGTACAAAATTATTGTCTAGAAAAGAAATAGTAACATGAAGTCTTCCTACGTGGAATTGCTGGTGGCCGTAGCGGCTTCCTTTAGTTTAGACCCGGTGATTAGCTTAGTCAGACGGGCGGGGTAGCTGTCCATCCACTTGGTCTGTGCCGACGTGGGACCCGCCCGGCCTATACAAAACGCAGAAAATGATCTCGATGATGATGTGTCACGTGTGCAATCGTCCGGGATGTTATTGTGGTGGGGCCGGTAAGAAACTCTCGGTTAAGTGATGAGTTTGGTAATATCGAAACTGTCACAGAAAAAGGTTGTTTAATGAATAAAGGGATTCTTTATATTTTGTTTTTATCTGTTGTTTTCTCGTTGATGGTCTATTGTTTGGTGATTGGTTTATTGTTTTCCTGCCACGACTACATTATTCAACAAGCTCTACCGACTTTTCGAATCCATTAATTCAACACACATATAAAATATTGAGCTCCTACCGGTGACCAGTTGAGTAGGAAATGGATCATCTGCATTGAAGGTTTCAATATAAAATATCTACTAACTGGTATTAGAAAACGATCTCTATACCGTGATGGCGTCAAAAATCAATCTCTATAGTGAGAATCTACTGCATGGCATTAAAAAAATTAAAGGTTCGTATCAATAGTTATAGTATTTTTTGGTACGATAAAATTACTGTAATGCATAGTTCATTTGCTACAGTATAATACTATTTATACAGTGATACTCTACGTTATAGCCGAGAACGCAACGGGCTGGGGCTGGGGCTGGGGGGGACTCGGCTTTGGCTTTCTCATTCGACTGTTTGATCCTGCCGTTCAAGCTAGAAAAACTAGTGTGGTAGTAACTCCTTTCTTTCTAAGAAAACTAGTTTTATGGACAAGGGAAAATAGATTTTCTTTGCAGATATACTATTCGTGAAATGTTAGAAATGCCATGTTCATAATGTACGTACGCGGGTAGCCATTTCATGGATAACGGTTTGGTTTGTTAAGGCAAAAAAATATGAACCCAGGTTGTGTAACTTGAATACTGAGATGTTGACAGGCTCCAATAGAGGTCTACAACTGTTCATCGCTAATAGGGGATCAGAAGTGCAAATCGATTCCATGTTATGGCAATGTACTATATCACCTGCTATCCGATATCCGCTGCATCTAAATTAATTCGATACAATTCCGTTGTTCGCAATTTAGAATCATGGGTAATAGGTATAATTGTTATATCCCTATACCCCATTTTAAACATAGCAGCCTCGACGAGATATTTAATTAAGATGTTGTATCAGATGCACAATACCAAGAACAAAATAAATGCATAATCCTGTAGAGAGAACCAAAATAACGAAGCGACGAAATAAAGATTTGGTGATACACACCATGAATTCTTTAAACATGATCTCAAAAGAGTAAAACAATTTTTTTTTATCATCACCCTCGTACAACTTTTGAAACCATATAGATACTCCAACCGATATCTTATATAAGAATTTAGTGCTAAAATTAACCCACCTGGGTACTCTCTCTATCCGAGTGTTAGCCTTCTATTCTGGTGTACTTCTGTACTACAAGATAGCACATCTCATGCCATTGGAACTAGTATAGAGATAAACATCGTCAATAACGCCGTAAGAGAACAACACGTTAATCTGAGACGAACTAGCTTATACGAAGACAGAGAAGGATCATTAGCAAACACTATACCTCCTGATCTGGATAGTGGATTTTGGTTAGTGGATGATTGCAAGGTGAGAGAGAGAGAGAGAGAGAGAAAAAAAAAAAGGCGCAGCGCACTCCATCCGTTATTGCAGCAATCCCTATCCAAACCCGTCGATGGTGCACTTAGCCCGAGTCAACGGGGGTCGCCCGCGTTGACATTTTCGTCACGACGAAGCTTGCACGCCTCGTCGTGCTTCCGTCCCGCGCGCGCGAGCCACGTGTCCCTCTGGAGAGTTCTTCAGGAAACTTCCGAGCGGAAAGGCAGCTAGCTGCGGGCGTCGCGGATGGCAGCGCCGGCCTAGTGCTACTACTGTGTGCCAGGTCAGACTGCTCACGAGATAGACTGCCGACGCTGACGTGGGCGACGCGCACTAGAAGATTTTTTTTCTTCATTTTCACTGCACCTGGTCAGATTGCCTTGTTTGTTTTTCGAACGGAACAAACCGTCCACGACTGGATATTGTTTCTCCTTTTTTTTTTTTTCCTTTTTTTTGGACCGTAAACCAGTGTCTCGGCTTTATACCGTCGGGCCGCTATAAAGCCGTTAAACCCGTAAGTCAAACCACAGAGCAACATTTAAGGGGTCTTGGGGGCAATTTTCCCCAAAAGACTAGCCTGATAGTAGGCCTAACTATCGAGCCGACCTGGTTTGGCACGTGCAAGCTCACTAACAAAGTAGCTCAGTTTGGTAAGCTAATGAGCTGAAAACTTAGCTCAGCTTGACTAGATAAAAGCTCGAGCTGAGTGAAGCATCAACAGGATGACACCATTGATACACATACAAGCAACAGGAGTGTGATATAAATAAAAATGCAGCTAATTATATAGCATACAAGTAAAACATAGACAATTAGCCAGAAGCCGATTAACAATTCTAACAATTTCTAGTCAAAGCATATGCTAACATGGTTACATGGACATACAATAATTTAAATATCCAGCTAATTAAAGTCTTCCACGTCAAAAGCCATCACCCGCACACCTAAGTTTATTAGTCCAACTACAACCATCAAAATAGTTAACAATACGAGCTCATAACGAGTTGACGAGCTAGCTCGGTTCGTCTCGTTAAGAGACTGAGTTGTGAAGGAGGCTTGGCTCAGCTCGACCTATAATTTTACGAGCTGAGCTCAAGAATCTCGCGAGCTTCGAGCTTTTCTATCAGCCCTACCTGATAGATGGGTACACCCTCACCCTTATAAATTATGCTCTACCTCCTCCCGCAACGAATGTGGGACTATCCCAACAAATCTTCCCCTCGCACATCGAGTGTGCTCCCCGGTAACCGTGATGCCTGAGATGTATCCGATATACCTGGGCTCTTAAACTAATTGTTGTGCAGTGTCATTGGACCGCTAAACCAGCATCCGATAACAGGCCCGCTAAACCAGCTTCTCGGCCTCAAATCGTTGGGCCGCTATACCCGCAAGCCCAACCATAGAGCAACAACCAAGGGGTCTTGGGTCACCTCTTTCCAAAAGACTAACCTGGTAGTTGGATACACCCTCACCCTTATAAATTGTGTTGTCTCCTCCCACTACCCCAACAAATCTCCCCCTCACACATCAGGTGTACTCTCCAGCAACCATGAGTTATGAGATGTATCCAGGATACCTGGGCTCTGATACCAATTGTTGCATAGTGTTGTCGAACCGCTAAACCAGTGTCCGATCTCAGGCCCGCTAAACCAGTGTCCCGGCCCCCAGGTCGTTGGGTTGCTTATACTGGTAAACCCAACCACAGAGCGACAACCAAGGTTTCTTGGGTGATGCCCCCAAAAGACTAGCCTAATAGATGGGTCCACTCTCACCCTTATAAATCGTGCTTTGCCTCCTCCTACAACCGATGTGAGACTAGCCCAACAGGCCTACATGGTGCCCACTGCCCACTACGTCGTTGGCTTACCGCTTCTTTTTAGATGCCGGTGAGCACTCCACCCTCCGGCCTCCTTCGATTCCCACCAGCTAGGGTGCCCGGTATGCACGAGCACCTTTTTAAAAATTTATGTATATGCCCTTGCAAGCTATATGTTCCGATTGAGTTTGGACTTTGTTGCAATTTGATAAATACTAGAAGGAATTATATACATGATCTCAACCGGGGGAAGGGTGGATCATACACATTTCATCAAACGATTGATGGAGCCCACTGTAAAGATTGGACGACGGGAGGGGGCGGGGGCACCCACTGCTAACATTTCCGACAGACCCCCGTAGAGTAGTGGTTTTTATACATAATAAATTTCAGAAAAAAATGGGATGGGGGAGGGCCTCATGTGAGGCCCCTCCCCCATGAGGCCCTCCCCCCATCTCCATCCACCCCCCCCCCCTCCCCCGCATCCAACGGCCCGGGGCCCCTCATTCGGAAAATTTCCTTCCATAAATTTCACAGAACTACAAATATATTGGTGTAACTATCGAGGAACTAGGTATCTAAGAACCCATTTCAATAGTCTATACATATAGAGCTCTTTTGTTTCATTGAGCTATAGAATAACGGAAATAAATGCGATAGGGGGAGGGCTCCATCAGCTGTTGGATCGGCTTTGTCCTCCCCCAACCAGTTCCCTTCCTAGAATAATTTAAGAACTCAACGTATACCTAGCAGCTTTGCATAGCATAGCTGGATTTATAGCCTTTAAAACATCCTACCTTGATTGCAAATACTCGGGTTTTGCATTTCCTAATTGTCGAGTACTTGATTTCTTTTGAAGAAAAGGCACGCGTTTTTTGGTCACCTAATTTCCTCCAAGAAACGTGTGCCTTGACCCTGCGCAATCCTAGATATTTCACCTTGCATTTAGTCACGTGGCAACAGCAATGTCATAGTGTTTGGTTGCAGGAGGCGGTGGTGGGCGGTGGTGGGCTACACGAGTGATGATCAACATGGGAGGGAGCGATGATTCAGATCAAGGGAGAGGCCGCCGAGTAACTACAAGCCACAAGGTGATACTTCTACACCGTGTTGAAACTTGAGACTTGAGAGCCAATTAGGGCTCTAGAAGCCTAAGTCTTCCAGACTCTAGCTAGGTGCAGGCTCGAGCTCAGTTCCAAACTCGGATCCTAAGCTAGGTAGCAATAAAAAATATACATCAATTTTTAACAATTAGAAAAGCTCGAGGAAGCCTAGTCTCCCAGACTCCAGCTAGGTACAGGCTCGAGCTCAGTTCCAAACTCGGACCCTAAGCTCGGTAGCAATAAAAAATATACATCAATTTTCAACAATTAGAAAAGCTCGAGTAGCCTTGAGCTCGATCTCGAGGGATGCTCGATAACAGTTAACATGCAACAATTTTAACAAGATATGAGGGTTATTTGAGCAATTTTTAATAAGATAGGAGGGTTATTCGAGAGAAACTCGGTAACAGTGTCTCGTTAAGATTCGCGAGTTATTCGAGCTCGGTTCGTTAAGGCTCGCGAGCTTGAAATCAGGCTCAAGCTCTGTTCATTTGGAGCTAGAGCCGAGCTCGAATCGGGCCTAGATCGAGCCGAGCTCGAACAGTTTGCAAACCTCGAGCTTTTTTTACACCCCTAGAGCCAATAGCTAATTTTGAGAGTGGCAAGGTGGACAAGATAGCACAAAGGGCGGACCTAGCTAAGTTAAACACCCATTTTTTCATCTCCAAACCCTGAATTATATATATATATATAGGATTAATACTTTCTACTCCCGGGTGTAGTTACTCCCACTTTGATATACCACCTAAAAGAACTTGACATACTCCTTTATCACTTTGGGTATACTCATATACTAATTATAAGATAATCCAATGTGAACCACACGAAAAAATTGTAAGAGAGTCCATAGTTTTTAGCATATTTTGTAAATACATTCATATTACTAAAAGGAGTATGTCTAAAAATTATACATACCACCCTAAAAGGTGTAAATACCACCTAGGTGGTCTTATATATATATACACATACATACTATACAAGCAAAATACTCCCTACGTTGTGAGATACGAAATAGGGAGTAACTACTCCCGGGAGTAGGAAAAAGGCTTCCTATATAGGATTAATATATATATATATATATTAGACGTACACACTGATAATTTGGTTGAATACTTCATATATATAACTATAATAGATTTTAGCGCACTCCCACACCTCCACCTCCCTAATTTGTATCAAGTACAGTGCGTCCCAGCTGACCAGCCCAATAGCTTTAAATCCATTCGGAGGCCTCACTCTCGCCGTTAGGCGATGATGCCGCACGATTCCACGTGGTAACTTGGTGTTAGGTGAGGCAACTTGGTAGTGAAGAGAGTAGGTGTGGACAACTCCTGAGCTCTGGCTTGGCCTCGGCAACACGTCGGCTAGGAGGTAGAAGCAAGGTAGCATGGGCAAAATAAGCGGGTGACGAAGAGTGCTGCATGGGGCCTAGCCGGGCCTCCTAGGAGCCAGAGTCCCAAGGAGGGAGTGTGCGGTGATGGTCAGGCCGATGAAGCAGACCGCACACATCAACAGCAATACAAGCACATCCCCATTCCCCTATTCCTAAGTCCCAAATCTCAAATTTCCCAATTCAAAATTTTTCCTTCATTATTTTGCAATTTCTCAAAGTTAGATGAGATGTTGTCTATAATATGAACAATTTATACTTTATTTTTTTTTCTATCATGGACTTTTACTTTTTCTATTGAATAATATTTTATTAACTCCGAACACTCATCTCGAAATTTCCAAGTCCACTGAGATATCATGAACAAGAGAGGAAAATAAAAATAAATAATACCTAAACAATAACTATATACTTCATATGTTCAAATTGCTGACATATATCTAGACAATTTATTTATATTTCACGTCTTCAAATTTTACATCACTTGGTTCCATTCTTAATGGGGAAAGGATGGCAACTAGTAGCAGTTTGGGAGGCATTTGTCAAACCTAGTACATTTTAGGTGTCTAATTGCATATCGCTTTACGAGCATAATAGATTATTTGGCGGTAAAAGAAAACAACGAATGGAGAAGTTTACGAGCCTGTTTGGAATACGAGAATTCCACCTGATGATTATATAGAGTTCATATTGCTTCTTAAATTCCTGTGACATTATTATGAAAGTGTGGTGTTTCAAACTGGAGTTGCCTGTGCATCATTTTTCACGGGATAATTTTCAGGCGTGCGTGCGTGCGAATCAAGAGCTCAGGAACCAAAAGTTGGCTGGATCTTTTTGGATTAATTCCTTATTTTCCACTAAAAGTTGACTGTATTCCTAAAATATTATCGTGAAATTGATCTTCCCTTTATTGCCATCGAATATCAACTTTTTTTTTTGCCATTCCCGTTAACGTCGTTACATCCGACCACCGTTAACCACTAAAAAAATATCAAAATATCCCTATTACCCTTGTGCTTCCTTCCCTTTTCCCTTCTTACTCTTCCTTTTCCTCTTTCTTCATGCCCTCACCTCCCCCTGCTCCCGCTGCGCCGCCTGGCCTCCCTGCCCCTCCGCTCCCTCTCCCCTCCGTGCGCTGCCTGGCCTCCCCTCCGCGCACCGTGCCACCTCCCACACCCCACGCGCCACCCATGCCGCCTTCGGCCTCTCCGCCCACACCGCCCCTCTGTCGCCTCTACCTGGGCACCTGGACATTCCCGGACACCGTTGTTAGTTATTCTCGTTGCTTTTTAAATAATTCACTCATTCGTATGTTCACGTACGAGAGTGACGCATGTATTTGGGTGCTAGTTAAGTGATCTATTGATTAGCTAGTACGTGTGTGTTGCATTAGGCTGTTAGCCAAAGTGTAGCAGTTAACTAGTTGTGTTAGTGGAGCTAGTCTCCTGGAGAGTGGAGGTCATGGGCCCGCAGGAACTGGTCAGGCAGTGCGTGAGGTGTTATGGTGAACTGCATGTAGATGCATGCAATAGTAGCCGGTTGCATGTGGTTGTTAGTTTGTTTGTTGAGTCAGTAGCGCAGGAAGAGGTCAGGCCGGTATGGCCGTAGCTTATAAAAGGTTCGGTTGTACTTCGTGCATATTGATTGAACGCAATCCAGAAATCCTTCTCTCGGTCGTCTTCCTCCTTGTATTTCTTTTGTGTGTATGCGTGTGACATATTGTGATAGTGTGTGTGTGTCCAGACAACACAAGAGAAGAAGGCATGAGTGTGCGCATATGAGCTGGGCCAACAATTGGTATCAGAGCTTGTGTTCGTGTACACCTTAATCCATGTCGCGTCCGAGCTCGCCGAGAAGTGTCACCGGCAATGGGGGCGCTCTGAAGATCGGCGATGGGAGCGTCTTGTCAAGGCGTCGCCATGTGAGCGAGATCTCCTCCGTATCCCATGCTCACGAGGAGCAACTACACGACTTGGGCTGTGAAGATGAAGGTGTTCATGCGCGCTCAGGGCGTGTGGAACGCAATCGTGGACGAGGAGGTGAACGAGAGGCAAGATCAAATGGCGCTCGTGGCAATCTTCCTCGCGGTGCCGGAAGACATGCTACTGCTCCTAGCGGAGAAGGAGACTGCAAAGGAGGCCTGGAACACCCTGAAGACGATGCATCTCGGTGCCGATCGCGTCAAGGAGGCGCGTGTACAAAACCTCAAAAGCGAGTTTGATAACTTGCGCATGAGGGACACCGAACAGATCGATGACTTCGCGATGAGGTTGACGACAATCGTCAGCAAGATACGAGGTCTAGGCGACAAGATGGAAGAGGCCTACATCGTGCGGAAGTTTCTTCGTGCTGTGCCTAAGAAATTCTCCCCCGTCGTCACCACGATTGAGCAATTCGGTGACATAAAGAATATGTCGATCGAAGAGCTAATCGGGCGCTTGAAGACGCAGGAAGAGGGAGACCGTCGCTACAGCAACGGCAATGGAGACGAGGAGCATTTGCTCCTGACGCGCGCAGAGTGGGAGGCCCGATCGTCGAAGCATGAAGGTGAAGGCTCCTCAGGTGGTTCTAGTGGCGGTGGTGGCCGTCGTTACCGAAGAGTTGACAAGGCAAAAGTAAGGTGTTTTAATTGTAATGATTATGGACACTTTGCTTCAGAATATCGTAAGCCCAACAAGAAGGAGAAAGCGGAGGCACATCTCATTGAGGCAGATGCCGACGACGAACCAACGCTGCTCTAAGCAACAAGATTAAGTGGTTGATTGTTAGTTATTCTCGTTGCTTTTTAAATAATTCACTCATTCGTATGTTCACGTACGAGAGTGACGCATGTATTTGGGTGCTAGTTAAGTGATCTATTGATTAGCTAGTACGTGTGTGTTGCATTAGGCTGTTAGCCAAAGTGTAGCAGTTAACTAGTTGTGTTAGTGGAGCTAGTCTCCTGGAGAGTGGAGGTCATGGGCCCACAGGAACTGGTCAGGCAGTGCGTGAGGTGTTATGGTGAACTGCATGTAGATGCATGCAATAGTAGCCGGTTGCATGTGGTTGTTAGTTTGTTTGTTGAGTCAAGAGCGCAGAAGAGGTCAGTAGGTATGGCCGTAGCTTATAAAAGGTCCGGTTGTACTGTGCATATTGATTGAACGCAATCCAGAAATCCTTCTCTCGGTCGTCTTCCTCCTTGTATTTCTTTTGTGTGTATGCGTGTGACATATTGTGATAGTGTGTGTGTGTCCAGACAACACAAGAGAAGAAGGCATGAGTGTGCGCATATAAGCTGGGCCAACAACCGTCGGCCTGCCTCGTGCCGCCTCCTTCCCCACCTCTCGGGAGCAAGTCGTCTGCCACGCCAAGATGGGGGACTGGGACCTCGACCACATGCTTGTCTACAGCCCTGTGCTAGAGATCCTCGGGTTAATCGTCACCTAAGGCATTCCCGAGCGCGTCCGTCTCATCAGCCAAAGCCTCAGGTGCATGTTCCTTTGGTTCTCTGTGGCCGATGAGCTCACTGTGGTGGATGCTCTACGCCTGGAGCAGCCCATCATGTGGCACAAGTCTTCTGGTAACGATGATAATGAGTCTGACGGCAAGTTACCTATGAGGATCAAGATTGCTTGTGCCTCAGAGTTCTGGGTGCTCGGGTACTTGGAGCCAAAAGTACATGAGCTGCATATAGGCAATTCCCTCATCAAGGTGTCATTATGCCTTTACATGTCTACGCCAGAGATCTAGATGTGTCAATGATCGTTATGTGATCTTAATTCTCTAGATTGCTCTTCATTCGGTTGTGCGATCTAGGTGACTATCATTTGGTATTTGCATCATCACTAGCACGCATCTGGTTGCTCTGCTACATGACCCATCCGTAATTTAACTTTGCACACATTGATTTTGTAGTCTGCTAAAGCTTATGAACCGACTAACAAGCTCCATTTCAAGTTTTGGTGGTTTGTCGACCCTGTCGAATGCATGCAGCTACGCACTAGGAAAGTAGTTTTCCACGAGTTTTGAGGGGAGCGAAGTGAGTTTGCATTCCTTGTGTTCATCATGTAGAGAGCATAGGCGCTGCGAAAGATGGAGATTGTGGTGGCCGATAAGAATCATGTTGTGATGGTGAAGGGCCAGCTGAATGCTCTAGCTCACGCAAACGTGGCCAGTGAAGACTGCACAGTGACAATCGTGGTTGGTGCTTCCACACAACATCTAATCTTTCTGTTAATGACCATTTTTACAGTTGAACTTGAAAGTGAGCTTATGTTTCATGATCCAAGTTTTCTGAGCAAATGTTTACTCTTCTGTTGCAGTATCTACATGCAAGGCACTTTTTTAGTTTGTTAGCATGCATTTCAGGATGAAAGTCAAGGTTTCAACTTTGGACTAACACCAGTAGCCGTAGATGTTGAAGTTATTAGTGTTAGAGATATGATTTGATTTGGTTTCCTTATCTGTAACATGTATTGTGTATATATACTGGCCAATTGGCCCCTAATAATACAAGTTGCAATTCCAACATGGTAGCAGAGCCAAGAGGTCTTGAGTTCAAGACCCGGTTGGTGCAATTAAAAATAATAATTGCAACCCACTTCTATTCCACGTCTTAGGTCTGAAGGAGCCTACACGTGAGGGGGAGTGTTGAAGTATAAGTGAATTGTACCTCTTTCCCCAACAGCTTAAGCTTTTGGATGAACTGGTTGGTGCATGCAACTTAACATGGGCCCACTTCTCCTGATGTTTCATCTTCTTCTGATGCTTCATCTTCCCTTGATGGGCCGTCTTCTCCTCGCTACGCCTCCGCGATCGCCAATCGATTCGCCCCCGCCTGCTTTTGCCTTTTCGGTGTGCTACTTGTGAGCCTACCTCCACCGGGATGTTATTCATCCCGAGTGGCGCATGCCATGGCCGAGGAGATTGCTGCCTCGAGCGCATTGGTACTTGGGATCTTGTTCCTTTTCCATCACACTCGCCCCATCACATGTAAGTGGGTCTATAAGATTAAGACTCGCTCGATGGCTCTCTTGAGCGCTATAAGGCGCGCCTTGTTGCTCGTGGCTTCCAAAGCAGAGCATGGTCGTGACTACGACGAGACTTTTGCTCGTGGCCCACATGACCACCGTCGCGCTCTTCTTTCGGTGGCGTCTGTCGCCATCGGTCTGCTTCTCGCCTTGATGTCAAGAATGCCTTTCTTAATGGCGAAGTTGCGTGAGGAGGTCTACATGCATCCGCCACCGGGTATTCTGTTCTCGAGGGCATGGTCTGTCGCCTTCGCCGCTCTCTCTATGGCCTTAAGCAAGCCCCTCGCTCGGTTTGAGCGCTTCTCCTCTGTGGTCACGCCGCCGGCTTTTCAAAGAAGTGATCATGATCCTGCGCTCTTTGTCCACACTTCGCCTCGTGGTCGGACTCTTCTTCTTCAGACGTTGATGATATGATCATTCACGGAGATGACTCGAGTACATTGCCTTTGTCAAGGCTCGCCTTAGCGAGCGATTCCTTATGTCGGATCTTGGTCCTCTTCGTTACTTCCTTGGGATTGAGGTTACTTCCACTCGGATGGTTTCTTTATGTCTCAAGAGAAGTATATCCAGATCTTCTTGATCGCGCCTCCTCATCGATCAACGCCCCGTTGAGACTCCTATGGAGCTCAATGTTCACCTCCGACCCTCGACGGCGAGCCTCTTTTCGATCCGACTCGCTATCGCCATCTTGTTGGGAGTCTTGTCTACCTTGTCATTACTCGTCCGGATATCACTTATCCATTCACATTCGAGTCGCTTTATTTCTACTCCCACCCAGTCCACTACTGACCACCTTCTTCGAAGTTCTGCGATACCTTCGTGGGACTATCTCTCGCCGTCTCTTCTTTCCACGCTCCACTGTTATGACTTCAGCTTATTCGGATGCTACTTGGGGCCGATCCTCCGATCACGGTCTATCTCGCATCGTGTTTTTCTTGGTGGTTCGCTTATTGCCCGGAAGACGAAGAAACAGATCGCAGTGTCCTGCTCGAGCGCAGAGGTCGAGTTGCGAGCTATGGCTCTCTTGATGCAGAGATTACTTGGCTACGGTGGTTACTTGAGGATTTTGGTGTTTCACATTACACCAACTCCTCTCTTGTCGACAAGACAGTGCTATCAAGATGTTCGTGACCTCGTGAAGCATGAGCTCACCAAGCATATTGGTGTTGATGCTTCCTTCATGAGGTCTTGTGTGCATGATCAGGTTATTGCTCTTCAGTATGTGCCTTCAGAGCTTCAGATAGCGGATTTCTTCACGAAGGCCCGACTGAGCACAAAGACGGCTTACCTCTCCAAACTCGGTGTTGTTGATCCACCATGAGTTTGAGGGGGGGTGTTAGAGATATAATTAGAGATATAGTTAGAGATATGATTTGATTTGGTTTCCTTATCTGTAACATGTATTGTGTATATATACTGGCCAATTGGCCCCTAATAATACAAGTTGCAATTCCAACAATTAGTACTTTAGTTCATGCAAAAGACTATTCTTAATTTAATTGTTATGTTCTCAGCTAGGCCTGACTAAATTATTTTACCACTACCGCCAAATACCCAGGTTGATGCTAGTAGAAGTAATTGAGAATTGGAGACATGAGGTGATATTTTCATTACTATCTTGTCAACTTCATTTGTAATGTTCCTTGAAGATATGTTATGTTTGGCCGCACATTCTATGCCCTGCAAATTGTGCATCCTGATTGATTATGCATACACCTCTGTTAAATCAATTATCCTCGATCTGACATTCTGATTTCCTCTACTAGTACTAGATATCCATTTTGTTGTGCATTGGGAGGGGGGTTGGGTGCGACTTGGGCTAGGTTGGGAGGGAGGATGGGCCAGCGCCGTGGTTGGCGGAGGAAGAGGAGAGAGATGGAGAGAAAGAGGAAGATGGAAGATAAGAAGAGTAAATATGTATTTTCTCACACAATTTGACAATTAACTCATAGTTGACCAATGGAAGTGGCGAAAAAGAGATGAAAATTGAGATCTGATGGTAATAAAAGGAAGAACAATTTCACTATGGTATTTTAGGGATGCAACCAACTTCTAGTGATAAATAAGGAATTAACCCTTCCTTTTTTAGGGGGTAATCTAGTAAGTTAGTTGGCCTCATCCTATCAAGGAATTTTTGGATCATTTAGTCTCCTTTTGAAGCGAAATAACAAAAGTAGTCCCTTAAAAGTGAAATTGCAAAAATGATACATCTGTCATTCGAAAACGCCAGAGCTTGCCACACAGTTAATCCACGATAAGTAATGTGTTGTACATCTAGATCAAAATAAATTACCTACCACTAACTCAGTCCACGAAAGGTCGTTTGCCCACGCTACCTACCACGAACCGTCACCTTTTCCGGCACGCCCGGCTTAATCATCCAAACACCACAGTTCCTTTCTTTTATGGAGCAATCCAGTAAGTTCGCTGGCCTTATCTTGTCCGGCTCATGGTTCCAGAACCTTCCGGCCTTGTTGTCCCTTCCGGCCTCCAAAGAAACAGGACTAGTCCAATTACTCCTGCCCCTTTCGGCATTCACATTTCAGAACCCAATTACCCAAAGACTCTGTCGCCTTCAGCTTTAATTTCACTCACGTGGGCCCATCACACCCATAGATATTTCGCACTAGTGACTCTTGTCAAGTGAGTATTTCATCCAGTTTAATCATAAGAATATCACTACTTCACGGTTGTAGTTAGGTATAATTACTTGAAGACTTCGGATATATTCGTATTCGGTGTGGTTTTTTCAAAAGAAAACAGTACAGATCTTAAAACAAGCACCACCGTCTTCTTCCGGTAGCTTTCGCTTGTACTTCATAGAACTGGGTTTTCTCGCAAAATACGATTAATTGTGGGGGCACACCACGTGTCCCTTATAGTGAAAACCCTGTAACATCATATGACATTTCAATGAAAGTCACATAAGTGGTAGTAAACAACTTAATCTAGGTCGAAGTAAGTATTTGATGTGAGACACAACGGCTGAACAGTCGTTGCAAGACTACAGACAGGTTTGCCGTTCAGCACAAGTACCTTTGTTATCAGATGACGTCCCTGATGACGTCAATTCACAGATGTATGTCATTGTTAGGCTGAGTGTGTTTGTGCTTGGTTAGGTCTATCTGGAATTTCTTTTCATACCATGGTATTATCAATCGTGGGCATGATATACATGTAGTGTAAATTTTTAAGAACAAGATTGGATTTGGACGGGGGATTGATAACTTTTCTTAATGAATTCTAATACAAAGTTTTTAGAAATTGAGTAACTTTCCGATTGGGTTCCCAATCATTTCTTAATATTGCTTATTTCATTCATAGAATACAAATGGTAAGAAAAGACGCTTAACACAAGGGGGAAATTAGGTGCGTTTAATCACTGGAAAAAATGCCACAATCGACAAGATTTAGGGGTAAAGCCACAGCTTTCGAGTCCTCACAGTTTGCTCACCATTTTCTACAAAACCTATTCTTGATCTCAATATGAGGGTACATCTAATGTTGTATCCCAAAACTTTAACAAGCACTTTACAGATAATTGATGGTGTAAAACTTCTGGAGTTAAAACAAAGAGAATGGGATTTTCGCGCAGACTTGTGAGGAAAACGGTAGCACCGTCTCTATTTTTTACCATCAAGCAATGATTCATGGAATTGAGGCTCCTAAATTAGCTGCTTCCGGATTTCAATGCATTACTCAGCCTGCAGCAATAACCAACCAGTATCAATTTTAGATTGCTCTAACATTCCTGAAGTTCGCATTATTTAGGGAATGCATAGGCATGTTGCCTAACTAAATTACATAGAGATTACGTCTGATCATATGACACTATAGGTATAGATAGTCACTTAAAAAAGATCCTCTTTTATGTGAACTGAGAATTAATGATTTACCAAAGACATCTCACCACTATTGGTATCTAACCAGATTGTTGGACATAGGCATCTTTCTAGAGTCACTTAACACAGAACTTACCAGTCCAAACCTTCAAAAAGCCCCTCCCCTTTTATGGCAGATGTTTTAAAAATTGCCCATTGGCGGCTCTTAATCTTGTGAAGTTCTAATGATTCCGTTATGGCAGCATCATCAAGTGCACCTGGAAGATCCTGAATAAGAACAGACATGACAATGTATGAATTAGGCAAGATACAACAGCCCATAATAGGATATGCAGCAACCAACATCCACAGGGAATCCAGAAATATAAATTCATCTGAAGCAAACATTCCCTTTAAAAAGAGCATGCAAGGGTGTCACGGGTCGCCCAATGACTAATTAAAGACGATAATATTCAGTTAAGGTATAGAGTTCATGTAAACTCGTAATGAGGCAGGCAGCACATTAGTAGCAAAAAAGGGCCAAAAACATGTATTGCAAAAACAAGAAGACACTTCAAAAATGAAACAGGTATGGTGCAAATCATAAATTATTTGTTGAATTTTGTACGCAATGATCTGGGAACAGTGTCAACGTCCAAGTGATCACAAGTTCACAACATTTTTTATTAAGCATAAAAATGTACCAATTTCAGAACAGTATATGAAATCTAAAATGCTTTGCTTTTTCACCTGTTTATTTGCGTATACAAGGACAATCGCACCTTTTAGCTCATCCTCCTGCCAGGTAAAGTGCAAACAGTCAGGAAACATACTCAATTGATGAGCAATCAGGTAAACTGTCTTGAAAAATCATCTACAACCTGGTTGTTCATTTATTAGTACATCTGGCTCAAAAGTCATGCTAATGAAACACTAGCTAGTGTTTCTATCCAAAAATATCAAAAATCAAAATAGATAGGGGCCCGAGTGCATAAACTACTAGATGCAACAAACAGTAGAATACTCCAAACATGATAAATGTTCAGTATTACATCAGGAAGCATACCCAAAGCCACTATCATGAAATGAAAGAATGTGCCAGGTAAATTATTTGTGTGACATCATGCATGGACAAGCATTGGATCAGGAAGCATAAGATACTTGCTATTTACAATCGAGCAATTGATGCCAAAATCAGCCGGCCAATCAAAAGCAGGAGGAAATGTCAAAAAAACACAAGCTGTCCAAATAATATTCTAACCAGTCAGCAAAATTTTTCAACCCATTGAAATATATTACTAATCTACTCAATCATTTTAAAAATAATGAACAAGTCCCATGCTCACATACACCAATTAGCATTAATAATCATCATACTATTTTGTGATAAATGTCTGAATTCCTGTACTGCAGTTATGCATGCCAGGAAATGCATATCAGATTTCTCATATAAATCAGAGGCCTCATTCGCTGTGAAGCATACCTCAAGGATGGCATGAAATTCTTCTTTTGCAGTTACCAGCCTATCAGTATCACTTGAATCAACAACATATATGATAGCCTGGGTGTTTGGAAAGTAGCATCTCCAGTATGGCCTAAAAAACACTCACAAGAAAAATAAGATAATGGTAGAATTGGTAAGTGGATCGTGACAAACCTAGCCTAAGGCATTTCTCATTCTGCTAGTAAAGCGGGTGGCATCTGAATTCTTAGCTCAAATTGTAAACTATTCTCTCTTAGATTTACAGTTTGATAATTGATAGATTCCCCAAACAGAGAGCTAAATTAGGTTTTAACAGATTAGATGCCAAGTTTTTAATTTAATACTCGTCCGAACTCTGAAGAATTTAAAGGAGAAAATGAAACTATTACAAGACTAATACTCCTTATACAGAAATAGTAAGTCTATAAAACAACTAGCATCAAGATATGCATGCTGAAGTAGTAATGGATGCAATTACGAATCTTGCTGAGATTCAACCAGCAAATGAGGAAAAACAACCACCAAAGTTTTCAACTGGAACAAAACCCTTTCGAATATTGATCAGATCAACCTCATTAGGACTAAGCACCACAATGGAGATTTATATATTTTGCACCTTCCAACTATGTAATGCCCCAAGGCCCAAACCATATCAACTATTGGAATCATACTAAATATCCATGTTCACATGGATTTTCCCTAGGAGGGCTATATCCCAGAGAATAGTGAATACAATCTCTTCAGCTCATATAGCAGCAGAGTTCCAGGCTAGGGATGTCAGAAACTACAGTCAGGAAATGTATTTCCAGCTTAATCTATAAGATCTTCTAAGATTCAGGCCTTGAAATAGTAAATGTATCTATTCTTACAACATCAAGATTTGGCTTCTAGAAACTGAAGAGTGTAATAAGGCTATCTTACACGGCGATACTTAGATCAATGAAAAAAAGGTGGAATTACTGTAGGAAAGCATTTCTCCAAAATGGATATAAATTGAATAAAATAATTTCATGATATGCATGGCTTTTGAAGTTGACTAGTAATCATAAAGATAATGTACCTGATGCTTGTTTGACCACCTGTTGAGAATAGAGTTCATGTTAAAAATGAAAGGTGGGTATTCTAAAATACAAGGGCATAAGATAACATACTAGCAAAACAGAAGTGATAGCACTAGTTAAAAATGAAGCACGCCAACTTTCCTCCAAAAAGAATAATATTCATGCAAAACATGACAATTAGAAACAAATCTCACCACACCTTCAAATTTCAATTAAAATACATCACTAGCAAACACAATACAACAGCCTAATTCATGAAGGGTGGGTGAATGTTGTGCTTGATTTTTGGATAACCGCCCATATAAGCAAGAGTTTGCAAGCATAATATTTTGTACACCATCCTACTAGATTTGAGTGACCTAGAGAATACAATGCACAATGTAGATCTCAAGTTACAGTAGTAACAAGGAGGTAATAATTTCTGTTGCAAAAGTTGAAACCATGGTTTTAAGTGATTATCCGTGTGTTCCATGGTGATGGCACTAGAAAATTTTCACTACATTCACAATAGGGCAGTAGCTTCATAAGGATGGTGCTTTAAAACAACAAATGAATGACCTTGTATTGCCTAGAGTGAAATCACACTTTTTCAAACATCAAAGCGTCGGTCAAAGCTATTTAGGTTTTGTATTTTTTCCTTAGTCAAAGCTAGAGGCTGTGAGCTCTAACAATTGGATGAGTCAGGTGACTCAGCTCTGATGGTTCTTTCTTTCTCTAAAAAAAAGGTCTGATGGTTCTTTTGCCATTATTTCAAACAACTTAAATGCAGTGGCGATTCAAAAACCTAAAGGATGTATGGCCGCACACTTGTACTAGTATGTTTACACACAAAAAAATTATCACTTTATCCTTCACTAATTATCATTATTTCTTAGTGCGGTGTAGGACCGCGAGTGTCACAGCCGAGAACTGTGGTCATGGTATTTCAAGGGGGCTGAATTTCCAAATGACAACCAAATGCCAACAAACTAAACTAATCAAATCCAAATATCCCATATAAGCATTTGGCACTCAAACTCAAAGCCTGATCAGAAGGAAGTGTACTGACAATAAAGACACAGACCTTCTGACAAATTGCAACTACATGCTTTCTCAATTGAGCTAAACATGCACTACAGCAAGTCATTTTAAAGGCTCCCTCTCACCAGAAAACACATAGGACAAAGGAGATGTAAGACAATAAGTTATTATCTTGACTAACATATGCCGAAGGCAACAAAGTGACAATGACTCAATGAGGATTCCTCACTCGCTATGAAATACACCAATACGCAGAACAAGTTTTTATCAGTACGCCAAATCTCTTGAGCACAAAAATTGTTACTTTAACTTGCGCAGCATGTACGGAAGATTAAAAATTCAGTAAGGCTGGGTATTAATCTAAAGAAAGCAATGAGTGGGCATTACTCGAGCAAGTTAAGCTAGGCAAACGAGTCCTAGGTTTTGCTTTGAAGTCCATCTAGGCACTAGGTGGTAGCAAAACAGCCACATTACTCAACGGAACCATATATATACCACTTCTTTGAGCATTGCGTCTATCAAACTAAGCCCCGTTTTACTTGGATTAAACATAAGATACAGCCCTATGGTGATATTCAGAAGGTTAGACTTAAACCGTGTTGCCAACGAGACAACAGAACATGCCATTTTACTTCATTTTCCACATCCGTGAAGTCAACTAACATTGGCATGGCGAATCCTTCTCAACTTAGGCGGCTTGATCAATGTTAGTTCTGGACTTCTGGTTATGAATTATTCAAGGATTGGACTTTCGATGTTTAAAGCAATTCGTTTATTCAAACGCAAACATTTAAATGGAGAACGACGAGATCTGTGTCACTCACCGAGATCCCAGACTTGGAACTTGATGTTGTTGTACTGCACCGTCTCCACGTTGAACCCAATCGCTGCAGCAAAACACACAAACACAACATCGCATCACATCAAATCCACCATCCCATCTGCAGCCCAACCAAGGAAATGTACAAAGGAGCTGGGAATCAGAACCGAAACCCACTTGGGATCGTGGAGACGACCTCCCCCATCTGCAGCCGATCTGCGCACACCACACGGATCAGAATTCAGAACGGTGGACAAAAAAACGCAGATCCGAGGCGGAACCACGGAGATTCGTGGAGGAGGGGAGGAAGGGTCGGGGTCGCTTACAGAGGATGGTGGTCTTGCCGGCATTGTCGAGGCCGAGGACGAGGATGCGGGCCTCGCGATTGCCGAACACCGACGAGAAGAGCCGCGTGAAGACGATGCCCATGTCGGCCGGCCCGACCCGCGAGGCGGAAGGGCGCGAGCGAGGGTTTCGGCGGGGGGGGGGGGGCGGTGGGATCTGAGATGGGAAAGGATGGAGGGGAGAAGTGAGCTGGCGTGCGCGAGTACCGAAGACGACTACCGCCCGTTTCGAGGATTATCGAGGATTTGCAGGGGAAAGGGAAGAGGGTTAGTTTGGTTGTTTTGGTCAGCATCTCAAGTGTATAGAATCAGTATAGGTTTAATAGAATGCTATACAAGTAAATTTGAAAGTAAGTATATTTTACTCTAGTGTATTAAATCGAACACATCATCTAGATATGACCACTGTAAAATAAAATATAAAAAATTTACCAAAATACCACACATTTGGTCTATCTTGTGAAAAAATACCATTAAGTTCAGTGTAATAGATTATTTATCACATCTTATGTTGACTCTTTGTTAATTTATTATTTTCGAATATTAAATCCATATTTCTGGTTTAATGACCCTTGCCCACATGCGAAAGGATCATTTTGCCCCTCCTGGTCGGTTATGTTGTCCTAACCTGGCTGGGTCTAGCCATCCTGGACCAGCCATCCCAAATCATATCCCCATTTGCTCTGCTCCCTTCTTCGCTCGACCACCTATCTCTCTCGCTCGCAACCACCATCTACTGGGGAAATATCTCGGCGCGACTATCTCGGAGACCAGTTACATGGGAGAGATCAGGCGGCGGTGAAGGGCTCAGTATGTATACTCCCCTTCCAAAGTCTTTTCTCTTCGTCTTTCCTTGTTTCGTTGTTGATTCGGTTTGATAGATCCGATGAATGCGTGAACCCTAGGTTTAAGGATGGAGCCGGTTTGAGCTTGATGGAGGCTCCGGTTGGTGTAGGAGCACGCGCAGTGGATGACCTTGTCGTTTGGAGGAGCGCCTGCAATAGACCCAAAGGAGTAGGTCACTTCCCCTTCGGTTGTTTTCAATATACGGTTTTGTCCCCCCATCTTAGTATTGGAAATATGCCCTAGAGGTAATAATAGAGATGATTATATTTTGTTATGGTCATAACATTGGATAATATGTTATCTTGCTTCTGGAATAATATCGTTAATATTTATTATCAAGTATGTGATTTGATTGTGAAACTATGTATTTCTACGATGATTATTCTTAAACGTTCTCTAGCCGGAAACATATGAGGACACATGTGAATAGACTAGTATATGTATTGGTTGATGACTATGTTTCACATGTCACAGATACGGAGATATCAAACCAATAATATGGACACATGTTAGAAAACACAGTGTTGGATAAGACCCACCTTGAGACACTATTGAGATTGTTATGATTCTATGTGTCATTAGTTGGTCTCAAGCAATGGTGATGTATAATCCTTAAACCTGAGATCAGCATGATTTCCTATATGTGTAATAGTACTCTTAGAGGTTGTCAAACACTACTCGTAACTGGGTAGTTATAAAGGTAGCTTTCGGGTATGCTATGAAACATGCGGAAGAATGCGACTGGTCGGATATGAGATTTACCCCTCCTAACATAACAGGAGAGATGTCTCTGGGCCCCTTATTGTGGTCGAAAAAAGAAAGTGCATGGTCATGCCACTAGTGGTCGAAGTGTCGATCACATGAAGTTATTCGACACTTGATCGAGAAAGTATTGAACAGTCAATGGATGATAAATTATCTCACCTAGAGTTCAACTAGATATCTTGAGGCAAAGGGAGAATACGCAAGCAGGTCGTTCGGTTCGACCAGATATGAGCTGGTAGTATAGAGATATAGACTGGTCGAACATGGTTTCGCAACTGGTCGTATGGAGATACGAGCTGGTTGTAGATTGGTCGAAGCTGGTCGTAGACTGGTCAAGGCTGGTCGTAAACTGGTCGATGCTGGTCGTAGACTGGTCGAACGTAATCATCAACTGGTCGTAAGGAGTTACAAACTGGTCGTAACTAAGTATGGATTGGTCATGACTAAGTGTGAGTTGGTCGTAAGTGATAAGGACCTGGTCTTCGATCATATTGTATTAAAGTTCGTCTGATATATTCTATTTGTGTTCGGGAATCGTTATGTGCTGCTAGGTATCGCCGACGACTTGTGGTTGGACAAGTGTTTTTAAGTCACAACCAATTACACAGAACCTATAGGGTCACACATTTAAAGGGCATGGATTTTATTTGGATGGTGATCCAAATTCTTGTAGGCCATGAGTTCCTAATGGGTCTCAAGTTCGATACCCATTATGGATGCCTATAAATAGAGGGACGGTGGCAAGGGTTGCGGTAATCTTTTTGAAGAATTCCCGAAAACCTAATAGCCACGCCTTCCTCAACCACGCCACTGGCACTAGCACTTCAACGCGTGGTATCCCTGCCCCGTACGTGTAGATACTTTGGAGGTGTTATTACGAAGCATCAGCACTAGGACGATACGCAACTCGTGACGATCATCGGTGCAGGAGGACAAGACGTGCAGCAAGTACGACCACTACTGCATCAACTCGCTACATCGACTCTACTTCCGCTACGAGTCGGCGCGTCTAGTGGTAATCTCGTGATCTATTACTAGCGAAGGTTTCTTAGTTGTGCGGTAAATTTTTTTGTGTGCTATCGTAGCCTTCCCGCGATCCTACAATGATATCAGAGCCATCCCGACTAGTTTTAGATTCGGATTAGATGCATATTTTAATATGTGGAAGTCATAGATGTGATCTATTTCTGTTTTTGTTGGTCGTAGATTGTTTTTAGCGATGGTCGATATGATTGTCCATGCGCGGTGGTCACAAGATGGGTGCATGATCGTTATTCCGTGATCGTATGTTCATTGTCATATCACGACTTGTCTCTATCGATCAGTTTCCGCCATCGGGGCAGACAGTGATCGTAAATCTATAGAGCACGCGAAGATTAATCTGGTTGATAGAATCAGAGTTGTGATCGTAAATGGTTAATGTGATTAATCCAATGCGATTTACATGGATGAAATAGTATATTAGATCTACGTAGTCCGAAAAAATTTCGCATGATTGGATAGGGCTATCGCCCTTCTGGTGCGGGTTGCCACCCCTGTAGACTAGGATCTTAACTTGGTTTTTGGTATTGCTAGTTCACACCATCCATTATATAGAATGTGATTCTATGCCTAACTTGTTTTTGCATGATTTTGTGAATAATATGACCCATGATGTATGAGATGCATGTATGTGTGTAAGGTTTATGACCTGCATGTCATGCTTATTGCAGCCCAAGGCTGTCTATATTTGTATAGCGGCCTACGTGTCGACTTGTGATGCTTCTTCACTCCTTGTAATTTATTACTAGTGTTATTAGGAGTAATAGCTTAGTGGGAGTACTTGGAGGAATTGTCCACTTGGAGACATGGCGAACAGGAAGCACGACGATGGAGATCACCATGTGGAAGGGTCATACTATATCACAATACAATTTGATTGTCTGTGAATGCCTTTATATTCCTGTTCATTTATTTCTATGCATGTTATTTAATTGCTTTAAATGCTTTTAACATGGTAGAAGTAAAATTCTCTCACATAATATTAAGTTAAATTGATGCCCTCCCAATTAGCTGCACCATTCAAAGTCATGTATTTTAATGGTAGATCTGGCTAAAGCAGAGCGCCATTAATATTCCTTGACTAGATGGGCTTGTGTCGGACACTTACACGCATAGTATTGGTTTAACTTGACAAGGTCATCATAACGGTTATGGACCTTGGGGCATAGGATTGGGTGCTGGAGCATATAGATGTTGCCCAACAACAAGAGTCATATAGAGATATGATTAGCAAAGGGTTGCTTACCAAATTCACTAATCTTCTAGTAGTGATGCCAAAGCTCACTAGTAGATTAACCGATTGTGGGTCTTGAATCACTAAATATCATAAGAGAAACATGGTATTTAGTGGGAGTATCTTTATTAAACTGTTTAATAAAAGTTACTTTTCTTGAACATATGTATTAGTTTTGCATATTTTATGTTGTAGATCATGACACCAACTCCTGTACCTACCTCCAGTTTTGCTTTACGTTCAATACTTGATAAGGAAAAACTGAATGAAACAAATTTTACAGATTGGACTCACACCCTAAGAATTGTTCTTAAGCAAGATAAAAAGGAACATGTTCTAGAGGAATCAATTCCAGATGTGCATGCTGAAAATGCTACTGCTACTCTTAAAATCGCCTATAAAAAGGCATGTGATGAGTCTCTTGATGTTAGCTATCTCATACTTGCTGCCATGAACTCAGACCTTTAGAAGCAGTTTGAGAACATCGAGGTTTACGATATGATCGTGGCGCTCAAAGGCATGTTTGAGACACAAGCAAGAACTGAGAGATATGATATCTCGAAGAAATTGTTTGGGTGTAAGCTAGCTGAGGTTGTCCGGTGAGCCCACATGTGATCAAAATGGTTGGTTACACACAAAGCTTGAAAAACTTGGTTTTCCACTTAGTCAAGAGTTGGCTACAGATTTGATTCTTGCTTCGCTTCCTGCGAGCTATGGGCAGTTAATTCTGAACTTCCATATGAATGGCTTAGATAAGAATCTCACTGAGCTACATATGATGCTCAAGACTGCGGAGGATAGCATTAAGAAAAGTAACAATCATGCGATGATGGTGCAAAAGAGTACAAGTTTCAAGAAGAAGGCTAAGACTTGGGTCAAAGGTATAAGTAAGGCTAAAGTTTCAGATGAGATCCAAACTAATAAGCCTAAACTCAAGACTAAGTCCGGGCTGACTCAAGAGAATGAATGCTTTTACTGCAAGGAGCCAGGCCATTGGAAGAGGAACTGCAAAAAATACCTAGCCGATCTGAAAAAGAATGGTGGGACTAAACCTTCCACTTCATGTATTAATGTTATAGATGTTTTTCTTACCGACTCTTCTATTAACTCTTGGGTATTTGATACCGGATCGGTTGCTCGTATTTGCAATTCGATGTAGAGTCTAACAAGGAGTAGAAAAATTACAAGATGTGAGATGGATCTTCGCGTCGGGAATAAAGCAAGGGTTGCTACATTAGCCGTTGGGACTTTACCATTACTTTTGCCCTCATGATTTATTATGAAATTAAATAATTGTTATTACATTCCAACCATAAGTAGAAACACCATCTCTGCCTCATGTTTGATTGCAAAGGGTTATTAATTCATTATTGAGAACAAATTATTTTTCTATATTTTTGAATGAAATGTTTTATGACTATGATCTTGTTTTGAATGGGTTGTTTATTTTAAATCTTGATGATACACCCATCTATAGTATTAATGCAAAGAGGCTTCGGCCTAATGATATGAATTCCACTTTTATTTGGCATTGTCGTTTGGGTCACATAAGTGAGAAACATATGAAGAAACTCCATGATGATGAAATTCTAAACTCATTTGATTTGGAATCATTTGAAACATGCTAATCTTGCCTACTTGGAAAGATGAAACATACTTTTGAAGAGTTCCCAAAACCCTAATAGCCACGCCTTCCTCAACCACACCGCTGATGCTAGCACTCCAGCATGTGGTGTCCCTGCCCCGTACGTGTGGATCCTTGGAGGTGTTATTGCGAAACATCAGCACTAGGACGATCTGCAACTCGTGACGATCATCGGAGCAGGATGAGAAGATGCGCGACAAGTACGTCCACTACTGCATCAACTTGTTACATTGACTCTACTTCCGCTACGAGTCGACGCGTCTAGTAGTAATCTCGTGATCTATTAGTAGCGGAGGTTCCTTGATTGCGCGGTAGAAAATTTTTTTGTGGTATCATAGCCTTCCCGCGATCCTACACTTAGCTCAACCCAGCGAAGTATACAACGTAGTAGTCCCCCTGACCGTAACAATCTTTTGTGTGAATGTCGAGTAGGATTGAACTTGAAAGAGCATTTACAGGAGCTGTTAGAGTTCCACCGTACTTTGCTAGGCTTGTTGACGGTAGCCAATGCAAATACGGGCGACAAGATCTGGAATGGTTTGTTGATTTATGTGGGTTTACCTTTCATAAGTTGATGGATCAGTGGGGGAGAGGACAAGTTGGGGATCATCTCAGCAGGCCCATGTTTAATGCAATGATTTGGAGTGTGGTAGTGGAATGGGAATGGTTCAACACACCTTTGAATTGTTAGATGTATTTAACAACCGCAACATAATGAAATGGGCTTGCTTCTTAGTGGAAATAGTAGACCAAGGAAATGACTTATCCTCACCAGTTAGGGTGGACTGGTCTACTATCAATATTGATCAAGGACCTAATGAATTGGACAGAGATGGTTCTATGACTGATGATAACATGTTTGTTCTTTTGGGCTTGAGGGGTGAGTCTGACATAGCAAGGCATGAGGCTCACATAGGCAGGACATGGGCTGATTATGGTGTTGTACCTGTGGGTGGCACTGAAGGGCCAGCAATTCCTACGGATGGCACTAAAAGGGCAACTATTCCTATGGACGATGACATACTCAAGGAGCAGCATATCAAGTATGACAAGGATCATCCCAAGATGGAGATGAGCAACATGTTTCCATCCATGAAAGATTTTAGATTAGCCATTAGGCATTATGTACAAATGAGTAGTTTGATATCTTCACTGAGAAAACTGACCATACAAGGTTCATTGGAAAATGTAGGGCTGAAGGATGCCATTGGAGAATTGTATCTCACAGAACCGCATATAAGAAAGCTATAAGGGTACTAACTTTTTTTGCTAAATCTTAATGTTGCATATATGAACTATTGGCATTATTTGCTTGTACTTACTGATTTTATTGTTTGTGCAGGTGTCCAAGATAGTCAATGATCACCTATGTTATTCAAGTAGTAGGATCAAGACTAGTATGGCATCCCGGTCCTGGATGGCAGACATGGCATTAACTATACTGAGGAACCATCCCAATATGGGAGCCAAGGAGATGCAGGAAAAGTTGCAAGATTATTACAATGTGACCATAGGACATGACACAATATGGAAGGGAAGACAAAAGGCAATGGATGAATTGTATGGGTGCTGGGAACAGAGTTTTCAGTTTCTGTACAACTTTAAGGCTGAGATTGAGTTGAGGTCCCCAAGAAGCATTGTAGAGAGTGATAGTAAGAGAGTAAAAGGTAGTGTGTACTTTCACATATTTTTTTATTGCATTTAGGCCCTGCACTGAGGAATTTTTAAGAGGATGTAGACCATACATTATTATAGACTCAACTGCTCTTAATGGCAAGTGGAATGTGCATTTAGCATCCTGTACAGCCTTAGACGGTCATAACTAGATGTTCCCAGTAACATTGGGTTTCATTGATGGAGAAAGTGAGGATAACTGGTCGTGGTTCGTGAGATAGCTCCAGAGGGCAATAGGTGATCTTCCAAACCTAGTTGTGTGCACAGATGCTTCCAAGGGTCTGGAAAATGTAGTCAATGAGGTTTTTCCTCAAGCTGAGCAAAGAGAGTGTTTTAGGCACCTGATTCAAAATTTTGTGAAGAAATTCAATGGTGACTGCTTTGGACATATGTGGCCTGCAGCTAGGGCATATAAGAAAGATGTTTTTGAATACCACATGAACAAGGTTTTGACAGCATGCCCTCAGGTGGCTGACTATCTTGAAAGGTATCACAAATTAATGTAGATGAGATGTGCCTTCAACCCAAACATCAAGTGTGATTATATTAATAACAACCTTGTAGAGTCCTTCAATAGTTGGGTTGAGATATGTCAAGGACATGCCTCTGGATGAACTTGCAGACAAGTTAAGGGAGATGGTTATGGTGCTGTTTGAGAAGAGAAGGATTAGGGAAAGGCTGCAAGGGAGGATTCTACCAGCTCTCTTAGAACAATTGAGGATCAAGTCAAAGGGATTAGGCCACTTGAAGGCTCAAGCATTTGCCAATTGGAGTGCACAGGTGAGGACACTAACAACAGCAACCTTAGGCATGATGTGAAGACATCTACTCATGAGTGCACTTGCCTTGAGTGGCAACACACAGGTAAGACTTGTGAACATGCATTGGCATTCCTAACATCTATGGGGAATGTCAATATGGAGGATTATGTACATGAGTACTACTCACTAGGAAGGTTCAGAGCTGCTTATGAAAGGGAAATTGAATCACTGACACACAAGTCTCAATGACCAAAGGTGGACATTGGCTTTCAACTACTTCCTCCAGTAGCCAAAAGATCTGCTGGAAGGCCTAGGAAATTGAGGATTAAAAAGTTTCTTAGAAAAGGGGGGTAAGGGAAAGTAACCAGTTCGGTTGGGTAGCCTAAATAGGTGCAAGAGATGTGGGGAGTTGGGGCATAGGCAGGCAACATGTTCACTGAGTGGGATAAAGAAAAGGTACATGCATGCATATTAAATTCAATGTTTTTTGGTTTTTCAAACTAATACATGAACTATTGTAATTGTGGCATTCACACAGGAAGTCCAGAAAAGCAAGAAAGAGCGCAACAAGAACAGAAGGTGCAAGCACTTCAATAGTTGGAGGTCCTAACATATCACCTAGGAGGACAATCATCACCATGCCTGCTGTACTGAATGAAAGCCCTGGCCCTGTCACAAGAAGGTGAAATACCCTTGTTTGTTCCACTTTAATATCTATATGCATTTATGACTAAATCATCTTCTTTCAAGCAACTTGCACTGGCTTTGGGAGGTGAAGCGTCCCCAACAAGACCTATCAAGAAGATGACCCCAAAGAAGAAGAAACAGAACACCTAAGATTAGTTATGTATTAGGGTTGCATTTTGGATATTTTGGATAACTGGGGAAAGTTATGTGTTAAGGTTGCATTTAGGATATTTTGGCTAACTGGGAGAAGTTATGTATTTTGCATTTTGTCATGCTGAATGTATTCTGGATGTACTGAGTCTGTAATGCTGGATTCTATATGTTGGGAAGACATGCTATGTTAGAAGTGTTTCATTTGAACTCAAACCATTCTCGTGCTATCCGCTTTCTGTCAGTAGTCATGACCAATTGAAAAAGGAAAGCAATGCACTAAAAAAATGACAATACGAATTGAAAGCTTATAGAATGAATCACTTCACAACTTACAATACCAATTGAACTCAGTCCAGTCTGTGAATAGTCAGTACCAATTGACAATATCAATAGAAAAACTAAAGCACTGCACTAAAAAAATACAATACCAACTGAACCATTTCAGAACTGACAAGATGGAGCACTTTTTGTGACTCAGTCCATTCAGGGTACAACAACATAGTCTTTATGTCCATGGCATCCATTTAGCACCATAACAAGACAATAAGCAGACATAATCGATAATAGCATCCATTTACCACCATAAACATCCATAAGTCTGCATTGTATAAGCAACCATGACCATACATTACCATCCATAAGCATTCATTACAGCTAGACAAAAGCAACTACCCTAATACAACAGATACGACCATCCATTACACAGGGCTCTGGCTACTTTGCTAACACAACACACACTAACAGGCAAAGGAACACAACAATTACTGCATTCACAATCATCTACATCTCTGCTATCTTGTTTAGCTTCGCATCCCCATTGGAAGCAAAAGCCTTCAACACAGTCATATCTTGCTTCAACCAGGCAACGCTCGCCTTAAGACCATCCAACTCACCCTTCATAGAATCGTAGCATTCCTTGAGGTCAGATGTAACCTCAAGCAGATCTGGAATGGCATCCTCAAGGCATGTAGTGTCCTCATAAAAAAGCCCTATATCCACCAGGTACTGTTGGTACCTATCGATCCACAGGAAAAAATTACAACCATTCTAAACCTACCAAGCATAAAATGAATCCAATTTAGCCCTAATCAGTAGCAATTCCCTTCTCCAAATTCGCACAACCCAAAAACCCTAGCCACGTTGCAACCGTAAAACCCTAGCCACGATACATCCCTACTCCGTCAAAATTTCTCCCTAAAAATCGCCCTACCCGAAAACTGTCACCACGGTGCACCCCTGATCAGTACCAATTTCTCCAAAATTGCCCAACCATAAACCCTAGCCTTCTGCTATCCAACCCAAATCATTGCCAAATGCAACAAATAAAGAAAAGGAGAAAACAACTTACTCTGGATTGATTCCTTGGACACTTGAAGAAAATATTCCCTGGGTTGTTCGTCGTCTTCGAGGTGAGCTCTACCACCTTCTCTACTCTGCAAATAGGGTAGTCGATGAGGGGAAAACCGCTATTCTCGTGCCCCGGCAACGACACACGACTATGGGTACAGCGGGTGACATACAATCTCCCCTCAGACATTGCAGCTGGGCTCAGGAGAGCTCACCGCTGAGAGATTTTCCTGTCAGATGGTGGTCGCGAGCGAGAGAGACAGGTGGTCGAGCGAAGAAGGGATTCCTCAACTCAACCCCTTTGTTTATTCGTCTATGGCCGCACGCCCGCACCTCTCTATCCTCTATGCTGCCACTCCCACCATGGTTGATCTGGAGCACTGTGAGCGCAACCCAAGCCGTACCACTACAACTCCCACCATGGTCGACCCGGAGCATCTCGAGGAGGAGGCCACCATGGGCGAGGGTAAGGTAACTGGTTCCCAGGTCACCCGCATCATGAAGCTGGAGGAGATCTCTGTCACCTTCTATGAGGAGGATGAGGAAGACCTCGTCGACATCTAAGCCGCCGCCATCGCTTTTCCTTTCTTTCTTTCTTCTTTTTTGCTCGATCTGATCTGAGCTCCTTTGCTTTGATCTAACTCGTAGGGTATAGGGCTATGTGCAGGAACACTCAAGATCTGTAGTACCATCTAGATGGCTAGGCGCCTAGCAAGCGGACGTGCCGAGCGGTGCACCGGCGAGCTGTAGGGGCAGCGATAAGAGCCAATAAGCCACCACCACCAGCAAGAAAATTTGAGCAAGAAGAAACCCAAGAATGAAGCCAACAGATTGGATGAGGAAGACCTTGTCGACATGTAAGCCGCCGCCACCGCTTTTCTTTTCTTTCTTTCTTTCTTCTTTTTTGCTCGATCTGATCTAAACTCCTTGGCTTTTATCTAATTCATGGGGGTGTGGGGCTATATATGCAAGAACACTCAAGATCTGTAGCACCAGCCATATGGCTAGGTGCCTAGCAAGCGGACGTGCCGAGCAGTGCACCAACGAGCTGCAAGGGCAGCAACAAGAGCCAAGAAGCCATCACCAGCAGCAAGAAAATTCGAGAAAGAAGAAAACTAAGACTAAAACTAACAATTTGAACAATTTGGTTAGTCTTCCTAATCTACATGAACAATTCTTGACAATTTTGTTGATTGGGGTATGCATGTGTGTATTGTTCAAGTGTCATAATACCTTATTTTCAGTTTCAGGATTGTAAGGTGACAGAAGAGATTCATCATATTCAGTATGACAACGATATCGTTGCAAATTTGGGCTTCAGGACAGGGAATCAATATGTAAAATTTATCAAAATTCCACCAGGTATTTCTACTACTGTTAACACAAGCATACTGCTAGAGGATCTCGATGCTGCCAATTAGGAAATTGACTCTGCGTATATATATTAGTAGACTATGCATATACACTAATGAAACAAAAGCTACCAACACTTGGATTTGCTCTACTAGTTACCAACACTTGTGTTTGCTCTATCTAATTCCACAACTGTGGGGGTATCAACACTGATGAAACAAAAGCACGACATTGGAGCATGGTATAATCAGTACATAAATAAAATTGTGATATGTTTCCTTCAATTTAAATAACATTGCATATATAATCAGTGCATAAATAAAAACTAAGACATAGTAATCTCAATTAAAATAACACAAGCAAATCACTACCTACAAATAAATTCCAAGCTTGTCTACCATCGAATCTTTGCCATACATGCTCTGACAAGGCTGCCTTGAGACAACGATGTGTTGCTCGATCACGTATAGCACTGTTAATCTCTAAGACCCTTGAAAATTCATGAATTGGCCCGTGAATAAATTCTGTGATTGGTGTGGTAGTGATGCCCACCTCATCATATGTGTAAGCATAGTGTACCTCATAGGAGTTTCACTCATCCTTGACTATCATATTGTGCAATATAATGCACGCATACATGATATCAACAAGTGCTTCCCTTTCCCAAAGACGTGCTAGTGCACATAAAATGGCAAAACGAGCCTGTAAACTCCAAAAGCACGTTCAACATCTTTTCTTGCTCCTTCCTGGAATTGTGCAAAATTTAGCTTTGTCACTTTGAGGTAGGAGGATTGTTTTGACAAATGTTATCCACTCTGGATAAATGACATCAGCTAGATAGTACCCCATATTATACTTGTTGCCATTTACTATAAATTGAACTGCATGAGCTCTTCCTTGCAGTACATCCGTGAATAATGTTGATTGGCTCAACACATTAATATTTTTTTGAACCATGTTGGTGTTTTAGAACTGAACTTACGTAATGATTGTTTGATTCGGGGGGTCTCCAAGACTCAAATCATGCAGAGAGAATGACACAGGGATTTTTATACAGGTTCGGGCCTTCTCCGGAGAGAATAACAAACGTATTCCTGTGTGGCTATATTGAGTATGTTGGTTATAGATCAGGAGAAAGACTGAAATGCAATATTTTGTGCTCCTAATTGTGTCTTTCTTTCTCTCTCCCCGCCGTCTGGTGATTCCCCCTTTTATAGCGTGCTCGAAGTGGACGATAATTTCTCCAGCCCAAAGGACGTATCAATGCTTCAGATGATGGCGCAGTTACCAGAGATTACTGTTGGAGAAGTAACATTCCCACATTGCTAAGTAGTTATCATCACGACAGAGAGATTAATCGTGTATTTATCCCAGGGAATAATAGCGTATACTGACTGTTTAGATGCCCTAATCAATTGTGCCTACTTGTTTGTAAGCTCGATCGATTATAGGGTGGTCGTAACTGACCTGGTCGTAGAAAGACTTACGACCATGAGGTGATCCTAGAAGAACTTACGATCATGCGATAGTCGTAGAAGAACTTACGACTATGAGGTGGTTGTAGCTGACCTGGTCGTAGAAGGATTTACAACCATGAGGTGATCGTAGAAGAACTTACGATCATGAGGTAGTCGTAGAGGATCTTACGACTCCAGCTTCTCCCTTATGAACACTAAAGGGTATACTCAAGAACCATATAATAGCGTCATTATCCATAATAAGGATTACAGATAAATAAATAATTAAATAGGGATTTCTAGATCCTCAACAAACCAGCAAATCCAAAAAAAGCATGCCATATCGATAGGTCATGTGAGCTACAACTTCGAGCATAATGGTCAGTTTTCCTTGATCACAACGTATAAATTGCCCCTTCCATGCGACCGGGCAATTTTTCCACCTCCAGTGCATGCAATCAACACTTCACAACATCCCAGGGAAGCCACATGCCTCCCCTATATGAAGTAACCTTCAAATGTCTTCTTCATTTGGCCTTCTAACATGTTGTTCTCCAAAATTTCCCTCACACCTTTAATGAATTTGGTTAAGCACTTGATGGTTGTGCTTTCACCCATTCTCAAATTTTCATCAACAAGATCAGCAGGGGTACCATTGGCTAGCATTCGAATAGCAACTGTACATTTCCGCAGAGGAGAAAATTTGGTCTTACCGAAGGCATCGCTCCTTTGGTGAAAATGTGGAGACCAATAACTAAGGACTTTCATAATGCGCTCAAATAGGTGCCTTCTCATCCGATACCTTCGACGGAATTGATAATTAGTGTACATTGGATTGTCGGAGAAGTAGTTAGCATAGAACCGCTTGTGCGCAGCTTGACGACCTCGATCAATGTACATGCGAGACCTACTTTGGTGCTAAGTAGAGTTTCCAAATAGTTGTGCTTTAAGTTGAGCTTCTATCTTTGCTTCTAAAGGATCAATAAAGTCTAGAATGAACCCTCCAAAGTCTTTATCACTGTCCAAAAAATCAAAGTGAGAATCTATTTGTATAGGCATTTCAAGTGGTCTTGTATGCTAGGAAGAAAGGAGTTGTGTAGCATGTGATCTAAATGTTTGGTTTCAAGTGGTGATAGGAAATTCCATCATCATCATTTTATAGGTGCTAATCCATAACAGCTAGTTCACACTAAACAAGAATGTAACTAGTTTACAATGGCTAGTTCACAATTAATTGATGCTGATTATATTCAGTTATTTTTTTTCTCACTGTGCATGCATTTTACAGGATTAAGGCGATGGCATTGAATCAATAACGACTAAATTGTGTTATTATTGGTGATATTCTTCCTTATCCCAATGGTCTTCTATTATTTTACTATAAGAGCTTCTTGTACTGCATATTTAATTTGAGAGAATAAAAAAAACTTGAAATGGGTGCTCAATATTGATATATTACTTTGACAGATCATTACAAAATACTAAGAAAGCAACAATTGACAATACATTAGGTAGGAAAATACAATTGAAAGAACAATTGACAATGCATTAAGTAGGGTGATACAAATTATTTGTAAACATCAAGGCATGCATACTAATTATTTGCACCAAATAGATCCTTGCGTAAATAATCTATCACTTATTCATATTGCTTCCTTTTTGCATCACTCATTTATGAAATGTCAATCTTCATCAATTCAACATACTTATCATACGTCAATACCTTTGCCTTCTTCATGGTAGCTTCTGCCATTTTTTTTCCATTGCTGCAGATTTCTTCATATAAACTTCTGCTATTTTTTCATTTGTAACAAACTTATTTGCTTGAAGGTTATGGTAAAGTTTCATATTTTCATCTGAGCTGGAAGTAGACTGCGCCTTCCCTTTCCCTTTCCCTTTCCGATCACGCTTGGTCGCCTTCTGCCCTTGGGGTCGAGTAGGACCATTGCGATCAACACCTTCAGATTCAAAGTTGGAAGATGATGTGTAAGTTCCTATAGCAGAAACCTTAGCACCCTTGTTCATTTCTTGGTCATCAAATGCTCCTCCATTTCGGTTGGTCCTTTACTTTTCTCCCTCGGTACATCAAAGGGAAGTTCTTCCATTCGATATCACGCCAGTACTTCTCATAGGCTTTTTCCAAAAGCTGATCATCAGATTGGCCGCTAGTATATAGGTTTTTGTTAAACAACCAACAAGCATTGAACAGATTAACCTTGGTGTTAGTCCTGTTCCAATGGTTTTTTTTGCATTACACGGTTGGTCTTCTTCAATCTGCAGGACTGTTGTCGTTGTAATCATCAGTTACTTTGTTCCAATATTGGACATTCTTCTTTGAGTTGTCGTCAATAGGATCATTGGAATTGTTCAACCAAGAACTAATCAATCGTAGGTTATCTTGTTGTGCCCACTTTATGCGTGTACCTCTCTTTCCTTCATCTGGACTGCTATCACTTGATTCTTCCTTTTTCAATTGTTCTTCACTTTTTTTGTGCTGCTGACATCGGAGAGTCTAATTCTGAATCATGTGAAGTTGTGGCGACTACAACTCCAAACAAGCTGGTTGCTTGGACTGGGGACAATCACTGGCTGGCCGTAGCTCCTCTAAGCATTCCACATCTCACGTTTTTAACACCATGAAAAGTTATGGATGTATGTGGAACTTGTTGTTGGTAGTTTGTATGAACACCAAAAGGAAAGAAATTAGGGAGATATTGATGGTGAAATTGTTGGACATATTGGGATGATTGGAAGGGATATTGAGGTGGAAAATTTTGATTGTATGGGCTGCTATTTTGTCATTCTTAGCTTGAGAACTTTGAAGAGTTGAGCAATTTTGTAAAACTTGAAGCTGATGAGTTATCCATGCTTATTGGATGGAATGAAATACTTGTGTTGTGAACTAAAACTGCGTTCATATAGACGTGGGATGGCAACAGATGCTGGGATGGCAAAGGCAAAAAAAAAAAGAGTTACTGAAAAAAAACTAATTAACTTAATGTACCCATTAACTACCCATTAAAAACATTATTCTATTCAGTTGTATCTGGATGCAAAGTTTGCATCGACTCCCTACACTTTTGCTTTGAGTCGACAACTTGCAATGTATTGAATCGGTTCCCAACACTTAAATCAATTTATTGAACCAGCTAAGCTCACACACTGCAGATGGCCTAAGGGGGTTAGGGGAAATTCCAATTGAGATTACCGAGAACTCTTGAATATCAATGTGCTGGGGCATTTTCGATGCTTAATGCCTGCTAGGGCATTAAGGTCAGGTCCGCTAACCTTGTGGTTTTCTCTACGATGTTTAAAGCACGTGTTTGGCGTTAAGATGGGACCCAAATAAGGATAATAAAAGAAAAAATTCACAATATGCCACTGAATAACTACATGATTCATAATATATCACTTATTATGAGGCTGATATGTGAGTTCAGGACCCTTATGTTAGTGAGATACCAATAACATATTATGAAGATTCAAAATTATACAATGGCATATAGAATTACCCTGTAATAAACCAACTACCTTTTACTTTCCTTTACCGCTACTCGTCTCTCTCGTCCTGTGACCAAAATTATTCAATGGCATATAGAATTACCCTGTAATAAACCAACTACCTTTTACTTTCCTTTACCGCTAATGCCTCCCGATGGTGCCACCACTCTCCCTGCATTATCCATCGTCACCCTCCCTCTCCGCCACGTCGGATCTTCCTCTCGACCACAGCGCCTACTTCGTTGTCCCTCTTTAATGACATCCCGGTGGCCGGACCGAAGGCGCCACATCTTCACCGCGAGCGCTGCCCCTCTCTCGCCGCCGTCCCGATGGCTGATCCGGTGGAGGAAGCCGTCGAGGATGCCATCCCCATCCTTCTCACGGCCAGATCCGATGGCGGCTGTCGTCAACGACTTGTTCCCCAGCCTCCTCTTGGATAGATCCAGAGGTGAGAGCCTTTCCCTAGCATCTCGGCAATGACGCCTTCCTGACGAATCCAAGGCGAGAATAGCAACTAACTGATGAGACATGAGAGAGATGCAATTTTTTTTGCTTACGACCCGTCCATAAGCTTATGGCCGGCTTGAAGCTAAGGCCAACTTGCAATTTTTGCTGCAATGCTTAAGACCGACCTTAAGGTGGCCACGTAGGCCTTATGATGCTTTTTTGCAACATTGTGGATGCCCTAGCCAAACTTTTGACTTAACACTAGCTAAAAAAATAGTTAGATTGTGTGAGGATTTGTATCGTCGTCTTGAACAATGATCTCGTTTTGGTGCGTTTTTCTTCTCCAGGAAGTCAGAGAGCTTAGATGAGAGTTAAAGATAAATACAAATCTCATTGGCTAAATAAAATATGGGGAATGTGTCAAATTCACTACACATTGCTTTGAGCATATACCAAACTAGTCTATTCTTGGGCGACTTTGTTTTGCTCTCTCCTAATTTTGGCGCTCTCCACTCCTGGATGTTGAGAACCAATCTCGGCATCATAAATGATGACACAAAATTCAAGTCAGTCTGGAACCGCTGTGGTGGATTTGTGGCGACCCATTGCACAACCCGATTCAACAATGATTGACTAGTCAGTCCATCGGTTTGCCAGCCATAGGGCTTTGTGGCACGCCATGACCTCAGCCTCTTCCATGCTTTTTTGCATACAAAAATGATGTTGGAGTGGTTTATTACATACCCACCCTTAGGTGCAATCCGGTCGGTTGAGGCACCAATTTAATATTAAAAAACTTGAAGTACATCATCAATTTGTTTTAGATATACATCATCAATTTGTTTTAGATTTTTTTTTATGTTGATTTAGTGCCTCAATCGGGTTGCACCTGATATGTTGCCAAGAAGAACTATAGTCTTCTCATTTTGTTCTAAAGTGGTTATATTTATATACGTTGGAGTGTGAATATGTTAATTCAACACGACGTGTCATATATGAAACGAGAGAAGAGAGTGCATCAACAACGAATCCAAACTAGTGGAGTAATTGGAGATTTAAAATTTTAACATATTTGGTGTTCGCTCTCTTATATCTTGTACAACTTACAATGTCCTAATAAAAGAGACACTAAGAAGCAATACAATCTACAATATCCTAATAAAAGAAGGTACCCAGAACATTATTATTTTGCAACCACATATAGTACTTTCTTTGATGCAAATATCAACAATCATGCATGCGTATATAATCTAGTCAAATAAGCACATTGTAGTAGTGCCGTCCTTCGTTAGTATGACTAGCCATACTATGGTCATGACAAGGCCGACCTTCAGTATCGATGTAAACTTGGTTTATATTCAAACTATATCCTGACACTAATTAATTACCATAACGAATAAATCCCATGATCATATCCATGCAAGTTAGTAACATTCTATCCTTGCTTCCTCTGCTTTTTCTCACAACCCCTCTCATATTCTTTGTGTTGGACTTCTATTTATAATTCCATCTCTCTTGCTATCAATACCCCACTCGTCTCATCCACAATGGCTAGTATGTGTCGCCGATCCGACACATATCTCAAAATGTCAAGAAAAAATGGGACGTCCAGTTCTCAACATTTTGTTGTCATATGCTGACATGTGATATATTGTTGAAGATACTTAAGCATTCTAAGTTGTGTCTTTTAATCCTAATTTTTAAAACGAAATAGGAACTATAGGTATAGCTAAGGCATATCTATGACATGGTTACATTTAGGAGATTAAACGGGCTCCTCTATCACCCAAATCGAAGAAGACTATCATTATACCATAAATGGGCTCTTCTATCATTCATGGGTTTACCAATAGTGATTGCCATTAAACTAACAAGGTAAGACCGCTGTGATTTTGGGCCAAACCTCTTTTTAAACTACAAGTCAACGCTCAAACTATCTCAACGAGGGAGATAGAAACTCTAAGTTTATTTCATTCACACAATTTTGGTACAAGAGGACATACTTTCTTAGGTGTCTTACACTAATTCTATCTCTGGTGCTAAGCTGTCGTGTCACTCACCATTGCTTGCTTCAAACGAGGCATATCAACCCGTTTAAAGACTATGCTATACGTTGGATCTTTACCATTTTGCAACAGGCTAACTAACTAGCTGCTACAAGAAAATAACTTCTGACAATGTATGTAAAAAATTCCTGGCATGATAACCTAAATATCTAGCTTAGAACTCTCATGCTTTCAATCCATTAAGCCAATATAAAATGTTATTGTTGCTTCGGGTCTAAAGTAAATAAACTATCTTCACATTTATGCTTCACTGCAACAATTAATACACTAACTTTTTAAATTAAGGTAACACTAAGGGCTAAAAAGGTCAAAAGGTTGTGCATCTCTGTAATTGAGGAAGAAAGGGAGAAATTGTATTTGTTTTTTAAAAATAAAGAAATAAAAAGAAACCAAAAAACTTGTAATTGTTGCATGCAAAATAATTTTGTGATTTAGAAAACACGATTGGCTACTAGATGAGGAAGGATGCAACAACAAAAGTAGGGGTGGGTCGGCCTGACCCAATGGTTCATTGAACCGCCCCCTAAAAATCCAACAATATAGGCTAGAGATGTGGCCCAACAAAGAAACAATTTAAGTGGATCGTAACCTATTGGTTCCTAAGCACCGGGTGGGACGACCCTAACCCATAACCCCTTCGTCCCCTCTCCTCCCACTGGTGTCGGGTTGCGGCGCCAACGAGCGCGATGTCGAGCTCGGTGCTGAGACGATGTCTTCCGCGGCATGGCTCACTACACCGCCTCCTCCCCTTCGACCCACCATCCTCTGCCGCCGTTGCCTCCTCCTTCCGACGCTCCTTACTGTTCGGTGAGCAGCCCCTCCCCATCCTCTGATGCTCGCCTCTCCCCAACCCTTTCATGCAATGGTTCCTACACCCTTGTGACGGGAGTAATTATGGGATCATGGAGTTTTGATTCCTTGAACGATGGCATGGAGGGGAAGTTGGATAACACGGCTCACACCTTTCATGTGACGGAGGATGTAGATGACGATGACTATGATTTCAGGCCGGATGTGACTTACAGGCGAGGCTAAACTTATAATGTCCGGGTAAGTTTGGATTTATGTTCATCACTTCTTTGGTTAAAGTATTTGAGTGATCACAAATCTTTTGCGATCTTGATTTTATTCTGTTACTATATAAGTAATCAAGAATTTAGTGGAATGCACAAATTACTTTTTGATGTGTAGATGTTTGTCAAAACAGGGGAAAAAATGCTATTCTGATCCCTATTGCATAAACATTAAATGAAGGCAAACCTACGTTCTGAAAGGAAACCTTCTTCTGGAAAAGCATAAATTCTGCTACAACAATTGTTGGAGTTACAGCAATCTTAGCCATTTGATAGAAACCTACACTGAATAGCAAAAATATTGAGAACCTGTTCAAAACGATAGTTGTTCTATTTTGACATTTTTGTTGTTGCTGCAATGCGAAACGATAACTGTCTTGCTTATTTTTTACAAAAGAACTCTGACTTCAACATGCTTGAGATGGTTGCCCATGTTCTAGTTTCATTGTTCTTTACTGTAAGTGTGTTACATGTTGTATTAAACTATCCTTGTGCAAATCGATTACTATAATCTCTTATGTTTTAACTTCAGATGATTGCATTTGTGCCCAACATCCATTGTTTATGTGCCCATCATCCATTTCCATTCTATAAAAAACTGCTCAAAAAACTAACTGTAGTTTTTCTGTTGTTCATTCGCAGGAGGCAAGCTTGGTGTCATCGCAATCCCATTATTTTTAGTCGAGCATATCTTGATTGATTCCCTGTTGAAGACCTTTTGGTTATATGCAGATATCAGGACAAGAATATAACTAGTTAATTCATCTGTGCTACCTTTTGATGCAGTGCTAATGAGAATGGCCGAGTTACATGAATTGTTATATGGCTGTGGTTTGTTATATTGCCCATTTGCCAGATCAGATTGGTGAATGCTGCAAAAAGATAGCCAAGTTATGCTTTATCCTGATGTTTATAAGTTTGTCTTTTGATGCATTGCCCAAATACGTGCACTAGTTTGTTCACTACTAGTTCCAGTCAACGCATGTTTTGCTGTTGTTGTAAATTGTGTTCTATGCCTTTGAGAGGACATGGAAACGACTCGTGTGGTCCTGTAGTTGGTCAAGGTATAGACTACAGAGTCTTTCACGGCGGCCCAGGGAAAAAGTTAAACAAAGGAGTCTCCAAGACTAGCTGACCAGGCACTCGCTCGTTAGCACACGGCTAGGCATTGAGTGATGATGGGATTCAAGGTCAACCTTCAAAATCAACGGTGGTGTAGCTCGAGTAGGAGCTCTGGTGGCAGTGCGACAACAACAGTCTCTAGATTACGAGCCCGATTTTGTAGCCATTAATCGTGTTTGGGAGACTTAATCATGATTTGTTCCTCACGCAAGACATTTGATGATCGACGCGCGAGGAGGAATCATGAGTGGGGAGCGAGGATATGCAACACTGCAAGGACCTATATGTATTCTACTGGTATGAGACAAAGATCTTTTTTTTCTTCAAGTGTTAAGGACATGTTTAGAATGCATGCATTTTTACAGGAAGCAATTAAATTTCCAAATAGGGCCTAAACATGCAAATTACTAGCCATGGATCCACGGAGCACAGTAGCCGAACGGACCAAAGAACATAGTTATCTCCATGGATCACAAGAACAAAATAGTGAATATTCTTGTTATAGTTAGTTACAAATGACAATACACTTAGTCCGGAAATTACGAAGTTCCGCCCTAGGGAAATACTATATTCCCGCATTTGGTCGCAAATACACTCAGGAAATATTATATTGCCGAATTTGGTCGCAAATACACTCACAATCCTGCATTGCCTTCCGGTCACCGGAGGTCCACTCCAAGCTCCGACCTATCGAACACCCGACCGAAGAACACACAGAAGCCAAGACCTTCCCCCACCTCCTAAAACCCTAAACCCTAGCCCCCCCATGGCGGCCGCCCGCGCCACCGTCCCTCTCCCCCACCTCCCCCTCCCCTCCCCCTCCAAACCCCAGCTTCTCAAGCCCTTCCCCTCCCCCCGCCGCGGCGCAATCGCCGCCTCGGCCGCGCCGTCGCCGCCGCAGCTCACCGCGTCCCTGCGGCTGGGCGACGTGATCGAGGCGCAGCAGTTCGACCGGGAGGCGCTCAACGAGATCTTCGAGGTGGCGCGGGAGATGGAGGCCGTGGAGCGGGCCTCCCACGGGGCGCGGAGCCGCGTCCTGGAGGGGTACCTCATGGCCACGCTCTTCTACGAGCCCTCGACGCGCACGCGCCTCTCCTTCGAGGCCGCCATGCGCCGGCTCGGCGGCGAGGTGCTCACCACCGAGAACGCCCGCGAGTTCTCCTCTGCCGCCAAGGGGGAGACCCTCGAAGGTGAGCTGCCTGAAAGAATCCTGTGTCAGTGATTTAGTGACCTTCACTTGGAGCGGCAAAATGGGAGTCTTGGATAAATTTGGAGTGATTGAGGATTTGTGGTGGTTGAGCACATGCCAGTAGGTGAGGAAATGAGCATCTTGTGCCTTCTGGGAACATATTGGTTTTGCATTATGGAATTGTGAGATCTTAGATTGCGCAATAAATGTGAGTTGGAGTTGCAAATTCTGGGAGGATTGCAATGGTTTTCGAATCATTTTGATTGGCTACATCGGTTCTTATTATTTTGTTCAGCTGTTTTCAGAATAGGTTGTGAAATTGAGTGACCAAGTAAAAATCTTGTATCATTTGGAGTAGATTTGGTATCTTTACTTACATTTTGGGATGTTTTGGAAAGGTTGGTAGGAACAATTAAATTGCAAAAAGTTGAAATGTTTTGATAGTTTGGGGGTGGCTCAAGACTAATTCAGGTGGGTATTGCCACTTTATTGAATTTGTAAAGTAGAAATGTTGGGTAGTTCTTGACTCGCACGCCAACAAACATGAGTTCTCTACCATCTAGGGTAAGGCCATCCAAGAAAGGTGAGCTGTCCGGGACTAGTCGACTGTCATGACTCATGATTAATGTTTCATTCATTCTTTGACTTGTACACGTATTTTTGTTTTGTTTTGGAATAAGGGTGATGTGTTGTGTGTTTGTATTTGTGATGTGGAATGCGAAATAGCAATTATTGTGAACTGTACAGGTGGGATTAGTAATACTAATTCAAGCAGCAGGCCGCATGGAACATTGTCGGTTGGCTACTGTGTTCGTCTAGTTGCATCACTAGTTATCCCTTTGATTCCTGCGGTATAAAGATATGGCCACTCTAAGGACCTCGATTTGCATCAATCATTAAGAATCATGAATATGTTGTCTTGGATAATTTGAATGTGCATTGCCTGCTGGTTCACATGTTGGAACCACAGAATTGATTAATCAGAAAATCATGTGCTATTTTTATAGTGAAAAAACATTTCCCAGAATTTTCTCTTTTGATGTGGAGCTAACAATTCACTTGAAGAACTTTTACCAGCCTGATTCAAAATTATCCATGTTTCATTATCTTCTTGAGCAAATATTAGGTTACTAACCATGTGTATCCATGCTGCAGATACCATAAGGACCATTGAGGGTTATTGTGATATTATTGTTCTGAGGCATTTTGAAAGTGGAGCTGCAAGGAGAGCAGCTACTACTGCAGACATTCCAGTTATTAATGCAGGTGATGGGCCAGGGCAGCATCCAACGCAGGTAAATATTCTGTTGCTGACTCTTCTTTCCCCTCTTTTACTAGGAAAATAGTGTCATCATGTTTGAAATAGGATTATTCCTGAGACAAGGAATTGCCGGTTTTTACCTCAGGCTCAGGGTAGGAGCTAAAAATTGCATTTTAGTGAATGATGGATTGATGCTTGAATCAGCATCTGGAGTGCTGCAAAATTATTCATATGGAACAGTGAGCCGTTTGATGGCCATTTCAGTTTATTGCAGTATTATGGTGTTGATCAGATAAAATAGACTGTGGACTGATGTGGATCCAGATTTCCGTGTCATTAAACAATTTTTTTTGGAGCATGAGTTGTTGATGCATGATACTCCATGGCCCGTTATGATGATGTTTGTATATTGATACTGGGGATATTTATGCAGTATTTATTTTCATTGTTAGGATTTAGGAAACTGGCCAAAATGAATGGAGCAATATGCTTCTGTATCGGTGTTTCTAGCACTAGTCTGATGCTATCCTTAGTATTTATTGCATGACCATAGCATTGGAAGAATGAAACGGCCAAAAATTAAAATAAATCAGCCATGAATTAGCATCTCCTTGGAACAGATCATGTACTGGCCTATACTTTGGTCTTTGTGAGGTTTCTATATAAATTGACTCGAACTTCTTTCTGATATGGAATAACCTGTACTTGCAAAAATTCTTTCTATCACATAATCCCTCCATTTATTTTATTGTATGGCGTATTTTGATCGGACACAGTAATTAAGGTCATAAGACCAAGAGAATAGAAGAGGGAGATGACATTAATAAACCTTTATTAATGTCTCAGGAATAAGAGAGAGAATAGTTAGTGTGAATGTTTACTCATAGAGTGTTGGTGAGAGAGGGAAGATAAATGAGGGCAAAAGAGAAAATACTTTCATCAAATTCACTTCACCTGCACGCGTTGTATTGTGAACTAGATTGTGTAAGCTATATGCCTTATATTTTGAAATGGAGGGAGTACTATCCAACAGTGTTTAGCTCATTGTTTGTGGCCAGTTACTTATAAGTCCATCCACCATTCCTCTTTATCTGCTGCATCACCTTGATAAGTAAAGTCAGATTGTGCTCATTGGAGTGTGCTTTCTGTTGTACAACTTGCTGAAGAGCCACTTAGGTATTCTTTGTAATTGATATTTTCATTCTTTTGTTCAGGCTTTGTTGGATGTATATACAATAAAGAGAGAAATTGGTACACTAGATGGAATCAAAGTTGGTTTGGTTGGAGATCTTGCTAATGGGAGGACTGTTCGTTCTCTGGCGTATTTGATTGCTAAATACCATAACATTAAGATATACTTTGTATCTCCAGATGTTGTAAAAATGAAGGTGTGTTTCTTCCCTACAAATATCAACTGTGTTCTTTTCTTTTTGATTTCTATTATAGCCTAATGGAATAAATGGAATGGTGCTTGTTTTCCTTCTGTTCCAAAGGATGACATCAAGGACTACTTAACTTCGCAAGGTGTTGAATGGGAAGAAAGTTCAGATTTGTTGGAGGTAGCATCCAAGTGTGATGTTATTTATCAAACACGCATTCAAAAAGAAAGATTTGGTGAGAGGATCGATCTTTATGAAGCTGCTCGCGGTAAGTACATCGTGGACAAGAAGGTGTTAGATGTTCTGCCAAAGCACGCAGTCGTCATGCATCCCCTTCCAAGGCTTGATGAGGTTAACAATTGTCCTTCTAAATAAAACCATGTGGCAATATTCACTATTCAACATTATAATAGTACTGTGTACCAAATGAGGTACCGTTGGTTGTGGTTGACACTATGTTGCATCTGCATCTCGCAATGTCAATCTAGTATGAGTTTTCGAGCGTCAAAGACTTAATAGTTAACAGTGTTTTAAAATGTTAACCACCATTTTCCCTTGACTATGTGAGTATGCTTCGACCCTTAGTTATGTCAAAGCCATTGTGAACTCAGGAACTGCTTAGCAACAATGCTGGTTTGCTGATTCCAAGTGGTTCCTGAGTCTACTTGGCATGACTCCAGCTGGAAGTTAACCAAAAACTTTGGCAAAATCTTTGGAAGTTGGTGAGTCATGATTTTTCCTCTTTCTTAGGAGCGGTATTATGCAAATCTTTTTCATAAAAGAACAATGTGAAAGTCAGCTAAAATTGGTGAGAATTGTCTTTAACTCAGCATATCAAGTGAAATAATTGTGGTCATTTCCGTGAAATCTGGGAACTAGCTGGCAGTTGACATGTTCTTGCTTTGATGGTTTGTACTATTTCCCTTCGATAGTTAGTCTAATACCAATGAAGGTACGGTTCCTAGGTCTTGTGGCAGCCTGAAATCTAATGAGATTCAATGTTTTTTGTTTTGCAGATCACAGTTGATGTTGATAGTGATCCAAGAGCTGCATATTTTAGGCAGGCTAAGAATGGCCTTTACATAAGGATGGCATTGCTCAGACTTCTGCTTGTTGGTCATTGACAGTTTTCCTATTGCCTGAGCTGTGTGGCGTTGAGGGATCAAGGGATCAGAAAATGTACTCTTAATCGTTGTGCTCCAAATTTGAGTGCTTGGTGCAAGGTATTGAAGTTGGATTCTTACAATAATTTATCCATGGTTGCATGCATAATGTTGATGTAACAAAATGTTCCAAAGAAATATTTGCTGTTGTCATCTGATAATGTGGAACATCATTTGCCGAGGATTGTATGCAGTGTTTTTGGAAGGCCTTCGCGTCAGAAAAACTTTCTGCGCTTTTGCTATACAACATAAAAATCACTTGCTCAATTCAGGTGTGGTGTCACTTCCACTCAGTAGACCTTTCCGCCCCTTCATGTACTGGCACATTGCGTTTTGGGAAGTGTTGGCATAATCTGTCTGCCGAAAGTGCGATAAATTTTACCCTCAGGATGGCTTTGTGGTAAAACGATGCCATTGAGTTTTCTTCCCCTGCTCTCTTGAGGCTATCTCTACAAATTAATATTCCTATCGAATTACTTTTATGGAACTGGTCAATGGTTTATAGTATGGCTGTTTCAAAGGGGCTGGAAAAAATGGTGCCCGCTGCAGAATTTCGAACGAATAACACGGTTGTCAGTTGTCACAGTACCAGCTTCCTGACTGAACCAAAATCCAGGTTGTGCAATCCCAACTCTCCTACACCATGAATGAAACCGAAAATGACTCTTTCATGGCTGGCCCTGGCCAGAGAAGATTTCAGGTCAGCATGCTGACACAAGCACAACCGTCCAAGGGCCAGCACACACAATCCATGCCTTAGCCGAGTGCCCTTTCAGGCCTTGACTACTTCTTTTCCCCCCCTTTTCTTTTTTGCAATTTTCTGCGTACTTCACATTTCACATACATGTTTTTTCCTTTGGGAATAATCTTAGTCGCGTGCATTCAAGATGCTGACCCATTTGTGTGGCAGATTCTGCGTATGCTCATTCTTTAATATACTATCAAAAAAGTGGGTTAAAAATAAACACCAAGGTTTCTTTCACAAAACAAAAATTGCATCAACTTATCTCCAGATCGAATTATCACGTCTCTGGTGTGCTGCATCAGAATCATAAGTGACTGACTAACCGGTCGCAGTGCTACAGTGGGTAAACGGCTGGTTTTAGGAATATATTAATTTCGAATTTAAATGGCGGGGTTTGCCATCCCTGTCTCAAGCTCTAATTCAACAATCAACGTGTTTAGATAAAAGGAAGTGTCATTTTCAGTGATGAACCAATGTGATGTCAGAGTTCCATGATTCTAACACTAAAAATATTGTGTCCTAGAAGCCTCGAAAGTGACTCTTGTGACTTGTGAGTAATCTACATTACAATTTAGGCTGTCTCAATTTTCTTTGACAGTATATGGTGCCAAGTTTTACATCATTTCTTGGAACCTGGTATTTTTACATACCTTTATTTATCCCTTACAGCTTGAGCTTACTACAAATTTCTTACAAGAAGCTCCTGACAGTTTGGTGTAGATCGATGTCGCAGATGAAGAACCAGACTAGACAATCCCTGTTACCTCCCTAACTTACTTGTCAACCTCTTCACACATTCAGATGTCATAAACAGATGTGCAGTCCTGGAACACCGAGCTGGTTTCAGGGGTGAAGTCCCAGCAGTTCACAGGGGGCTTGCCCTGATCATAGCTCCACCAGTCCACATCCCCTTGCTGCGCCGCGCCGCCGTCCATGGCGGCGCCGGCCCTCCCCCGGTGCCCCTCACCGTAGAGCAGCTCCTGAAGCTCGGCCTCGATGGCGACGACGTTCGAGTTCTCCGCACTCGACGGCGAAGCCAGGCCGTCCAGCTGCCCGTCGAGGTGCCCATTCAGAGAGCCGGACTGTCCTTGTTCAGCCACTGTTACATTGAAGCCGCTGCCGCTGTTGCCGCTCTGAGTGGCCCTGTTTGGCCACTGCAAGGGGTTCTGGACGACGCTGAGGGGATTGTGCAGCTCCTGCAGCTGCATGCAGAGCTGGATCCTCTCCACCGCCGACGCGCTCAGCGCCTGCGCGCACCGCTCGCCGTCGTTCGCGCTGTCGACGGACGGCTCGTTCGCGGCGCTCTGGCGGTGGTGGTGCGCGTCGCGGTCCTTGCGCCGGCCGAGGAGCCTCTTCTTGAGCTTGGTGTTCCAGTAGTTCTTGACGTCGTTGTCAGTCCTTCCGGGCAGCTGCGCTGCTATGATTGACCACCTGGTTATGTTATGCACGCACATGGTTAGCGTCGAGTTTAGCATAATAATTGCGCTGGGTGTTAAGGACAGGGAGTGGTTAATTTTGCTCTCTGTGTGTCTACCTGCTCCCTATGCTAATGTAGAGGCTGCAGATGATGCTGTCCTCTTCTGGGGTGAAGTCCCCATGCTTTATGTTGGGCCTCAGGTAGTTGAGCCACCTCAGCCTGCAGCTCTTGCCACATCTCTTCAGCCCTGCACGCGATTGCCATGATCATTAGGACACATATAAACATATAATAAACTGAGCCAGACGCCCAGACAGAATGTTTGATGGTAAGATTGAGGCCCCGTCTGGAACGCAGGAATTCCACTGCAGGGGATTTTACAGGAACAATCTAATTCCCGCAGGAATCGGGATAGTATTTTGGCATGTCTGAAAATGTCAACATGTTTAGATCTAATGGAGAGGCTACATCATTGGTGATGAATGGAGGGGCAAGCTAGAATTACTTACCAATCTTGTGTGGCAGTGCAATCCAGTTCCCCACAGCGCCATGCTCCTCAATGTAGCTCTTGAGCACTGCATCCTCCTCCGGTGACCATGGCCCTCTCTTCACCGTTGCCTTGTCACAGCAGGGTGCCCTCCCATCTCTCTCTCTCTCTCTCTCTCTCTCAGTGTGTCAGCTTGTGTATGTGTGTGTGTTGGTTTGGTCATGGGAGGGTATGTGTGCACTGTATGTGCAGGATTTATAGGAGCAGATGGGAAGGCTCTAGCAAATACGGATATGGTTTGACTTGATGCTGATGCTGAGTTGCTGACATGGCACCGCCCGGCGCTTTAGTTCTTGTTTCCTTGGCCAGCTGTGCTGTGCATGCAGAATTAAAAGTGTATGGATTATGGAATGATGATATGTGTTGCTAATTAAGCTCGTGCCGTGTCACGTGTATGTCATCCCTTTTGGAACACGGATTGGTGTCTCGTAACTGTTCTCTGCTCTCTGCACGGCAACAACAGTCGACTATGTTGTTCTACATAGTCTAATTTGGATCAATTGTTGTGGAAATTATAATATGTGCGAAACACACTTCTAATTCTATCGAATTATCGAGGATTTACCATTATAAATAGGTGTATTTGAGGATTTATCCATCAACCCACATGTCAGTGTGACGTCGAGGAGTAAATCCTTAAATGTATTATCTTATAATGGTAAATCCCCGAATCCCTTTTTATAGCATATAAATGCAGCTGCATCAAGGTTTATGAGAGATTAGGAGTGCACGAATCAGGAAGAACAGTTAGTACTGCAGATAGCCATCGCATAATGATCAACTTACGCTAGAACTAGGTACGTAGTGAGTCATGTGGCAGACGAAGCTGTACGTTGAAACTGAAGACCAACTGCTGTGAACGTAGTTAAATTCACTTAGGATTTAGGGCCTAGCTTTAGCTAGAATGGCGCCTTTACTGAATAATAACAGGACGTGCCCAAGGATAAGCATGCGATGCGATGCGATCTCCTCTTCTCCTTCTTGTCTTCACCCGTCCATTAGAATCACGTAGTAATGACATATGCATGATTGGTGGTCGATGTGGATCGATCCGTGGACGCAGACCTCAGTAAAACAGACGCTGATCCTCTGCCGTAGCAACAAACTACAGCAGATGCGTCCCTTTTGGACCATCCAATCGCCGGAGAACGGTTTAGATCAACGAGTATTAAGTGTAAAATATGTTCTATTTTCTACAGTATTTTACTACAGTGTACCACAGAGGTGCTGTAGCAATAGACTCCTTTTACTTTTACTACCGTGCACCTCTATGACACTGTAGAAATCCCGCGTCCCTATAGAACGGCATGAGTCCACCATGACTTTTCTTAAGTTATTTTCAGATATTATTTTTATAAAATAACCATTTGAGATGTAGCTTGTGGCATTGCGGTGACTTTTTCAAAAGCAGTTGTGTTTTTTTTCTTTCTAATCTTGAAAATCAAAATTAGTTACTAGAACCTTTTTAGAGGCATAACAACAAAATTTGTCCCAAAAAACAATAATAAAATTTTAACTAGATTCCATGGCACAACACAACAATAGCAAGCTGACCCTTGACACCGACTAACTCCAGTTTTGGCCATCACAAGCATGCCAATGTTCGAAACATTACCATTCGCTAGGATTTCTGGTAATGAACGAACTCAGTGACCCCAAACAACTTGTATTATTTTCAAAGTACTTCTTGCTCTCACAGTACATGTCAAAGTCTTAACTAAAAGACTACTACAAAAGCTCCGTACGACAGAGGATGGCATCCAATTTCCTCTAAAAAAAAGGAGAGAGAGAGAGAGAGAGAGAGAGAGAGTAACGTGGCCAATAATGTAAGTACTAATACTTGGACAACAAGTGGAGAGAGAGAGACGTCGCCAATAATGTAAGTAGTAATACTTGGACAACAAGTGTACTCTACATGGCGCGTACAGAGCAAACAGGGTGACCAGTCCAAGTCCTCTCCATTCAGTTAATATTGTACACTAGCAGTACTCTCCTCTCAAGTCAAGAACTCTTAACTTAGGCCGGTCCATGATGGAAAGCAGACACCAAACCAAGCAGCTGTAAGTAACTCCGCTAGGGACCCCCTAGCTAGGCTGACCTGCCAAAAGTCCATGGGCAGTTACAACTGACAATGCAGCAGCATCCTGCATGGTGTCATCCATTTTGACCCTCAAGGCTTGTCCTGCTGCCGGTGTAGCTTCTTTACTCATGATACATGTTCCCCTTTTGTCATGTTAATTCTTAATTTCTTATGTGTGCAATCATGGATAGTATGGTATTGGGCTTACATTCTGTTCTTACATTCTGTTCTGTTGCTTCTTATGTGTGCTTCTCTTTGCATATGTATCTGATCATGGATGCCAGTGTTAAACAGCACTGGGCAATGACGACAAAGTAGGTTATGTATGGAGCATGCAGCTTTGTGTTTCATATTACTAGATCATTGACCTTTTCTGGTTTATGTTCTCCCTTTTTGTTAGGGAAAGAGGGTCATTGCATTTTGGGGTGGTTGGTTTTGGATTGGTTCTTATTGTATTGAAATCAACCACAATTTGGATAATAAAGTATAGTATCAATGAGGTCCATATAATGTAGTTTGATGATAATAGAAGGTGAACATTATGGCAAGAGAATAGTTTGATACCAGTTGGAGAGGAAGCACTAGAAACTAAACTGGAAAAATATCATCTGATTTGTTGATCATAGAACAAAGAGAGACACGAAAAATTACTAAATAAACATATTCATTTATCTGAGTTATGACCGAGGCAAGCCGATTTTATTCCAATTGTGTTTTGACAGTCTGATTTAGCTGAGTTTGGATCCTTGAATTGTGTACTGTAAATAAAACACCTGTTTTGAAGAATAGTTGCCTAAAAGAAGAATTTTCATAGAGAAAGCTAACCAAGTTCCGATGCGTAATTTTTTTTTATCCAACCATTTTATAAGTTTTCAGTGGCTGGCTAGAGATGAGCCACATGCTCTGTTCTCCTGATCAGCTGATCCTTCATTTTCCCCTTCCGTATTCTAAAGGATAGTACCATATGTGTACTGCTTGAACTACTAGCACTGGCTGCCTTGTTAATGGGAAGAATGTACACCTGTTCTCTGTATACCATCTTGTCTGATCCACCTTGGTCAGAGAGAAGCAGGTCAGGCATTACAACGGAAAGAGGTACACTTTTGATCCTCCTAAGTGTATGAAGTAGTTGCAGCTTCAATGTCCATGATGTATAGTATAGTAGTCTGTATCTTGCTAACACAACAAGGAGCAATGAAGAAAATTGAAGATCAAAATGCTATTAGATGTCTAATTCTATAGACTTAAGCAGATGTTAACTTTGATCGGGAATGCGTCCTACTATCTCAGTGGTATGAGCTGTTCTTGCAGAAGATATATCCAAGATGCGTGCTGTTCTAAAATAAGTAGCATCAGCAAGCAAAACAGGCCCTAAAAAAGGAGCAAATGCTAGATAGAACGGGGCAATTAATGATACGTCCAATTAACAATCCATGTTGGGGAAAAAAGATTGCATGGCCAACTTGCCATTTTGTCGAGCTTAAAAGAAACTTAAGTTAGTAGCAAAGCATGAAGCATCACAACTCTGGCAGTAGCCTCCAAGCAGAAGCAGGTTATTTCATCTGACACCATGGAGTAGACTCACCTAAACAACTTACAAAAATAAGGGCATTAGACCTTCACAAGTCTCTTGATTAATCTAATTAACTAATGCTATGATGCCTCTTGTTTAATCTTTCTTTTCGATAAGGTGGGTTGACCACATTATTCAAGGATCTCAGCAGGAGTAAGATAAGCTTGTAGTGGTGTTGTTGGCTGATCAAGTAAGTAAGCTTGAAGAGCTTTAGTATCTCAGTGCAATTAACTTCTCTTTTTTTTTTGTCCTAGGAAGAACATTATGTATGTATATTTTTTCTTGCCTTTTGACTAGTGTTTTCTTGTTCTTTCTTTGATTGTGGATGACAAAAGAAAAGAAAAGAAAGTTATTTGTCATGTACTTGCACCCGTGGATAGACCATGACATAATCCTGGATTTCTTCTGTCGGAGTTTCCTAACTAAATTAGGTGCTCTTGGGGGAAAAAGTAGTACCATTGCACATAGCTTTGCCAGCTGTTCAACACCTCTTGACAAGAATATAGAAGTTTCATGATAAAATTTGAGTGCTGCTTATATTAAATGTTTGGAACTTTGATTTGATCATTTAAATTTGGTGGTATGAACTTCAATCTTCCAAAAGAGGTGATTAAAGAGTGTGTAGGCATTTGTGCAACTTCTTGTGAGAGGATTGTCTATTTATGGAACACAAAGAACATGGATATCTACGCTCGTCAAATTGGGTAGAATGTTCTGCAGCAAAGAATGGGATCTCGCCTTCGGTTCACACGTCCTACACACCCTGTCAACACCACTCTCTGATCATCCATTGCCCCCTACTACTCTCAAATGATAGCGGCCCCATGCCCGAGATGCTTTAAGTTCGAAAAATTTTGGATCAAAAAAGGCTTGGGCCGAACCATGCACACACGCTGAGCTTTGCCATGTGCTTTCTGAAAAACTAAGCGCAACAGCAGCGCATCTTGTAGAATTTGGAGCAAAAAGCTTCTCTGATACGAAGTCATACTCAGCTTAGACATCGCCCAGGAAGACTACTGGAGGAACGGGAGCTGAGCGCCTTCTCCCCTCCCCCCCTGAGGCCTCCCGTGTCGCTCCTAGAACCCCAAACGCCTTCTCGCCACTCCTCGCTGTCACCGCCGTCGACGGAGGCTGCGGCTGCGGCTGCGGCGGCCCCCGCTCCATCCCCCTCTCCCGTGGCCTCCTCCTGGCAGCAAGTAGCAACACATTCATCCAGCAGCCCGCCGTCATCTTCCTTCGCCGGTCTTCCTCATCGTCTCCGGCCTCGATCCGGTGCGGATCTGCTCATCTTCATCGCCCGCGGCCCTCGATTTGTTGTCAAGCTCGACGCGCGCCGGATCCGGGCGCCCCGCCGATGGGAGCCGTCATCTCCGCCGGATCCAGGCTAGGCTTTCGTACTCCCAACGTCGTCTACTCGACTCTACCAGCTCGTCCTAGGCACCGTCTTCTCGTTGGCGTCGTCCCTCGGACGCCCCCACCGGATTTGGTCGGATCTGGCCAACCATATGAGTTCAGGAATCTACATAAATTTTATCACATTTTTTTGGTCATGTCATTCTGTTGTGTTACTGAACAGCGTACATATTAATTTGGTATCTATTTTTCTACAACATAAAAGTGGCAAACAATACCACTTTGAAAACTATGAAACATTATCTAAGTTTTTCCGACTATGATCATAGTTCAATTCAAGCATACACGGTATGTAATAAGACAAACAACACAGTTGCTACCAGTAATAAGACAAACAACACAGTTGCTACTAGCTAGTGATAAAATTCAATGCACAATCAAAATGAAATATTCAAACCACCTATCTCATTACTGACTTTGGTCATTAGGTCCGAAATCAGATCTTCTATTTCCTTCTTCTTATTTCTTCTTCTTCTTCCTTTCTTCCCTGTTAAGCCTCTCTGACAACCTCGATTGATTCTTACAGTTTGCAGAATAGGTAAGATTCGGTCTTCCTGTTAGCTGTTGGTCTAGCCAAATCAGACATCTGTAGTAAGTGCAGAATAGGACGAACAGTCTCTGAAACTTGCAAGAGAATGCATTAACCGTACAGCATTAAATCATATATTAAATCGTGGGTACAAGTGTTTTATGACCAACTAGAGAGCTTTTTTCAAAAGAAAATAGTATGCATATACATGTAAATAGGGGTAAATTTTGCAAAACTGTACCTTATTTTTCAAAATTGTCAAAAACCTACATATTTCACAAAACAACGTATATTTTAGTTGATGATAGTTGGGCTCCACATGTCAATTGCACTGACAGGTAGGTTCCACCTGTCAGATTCTGTCGCATTTAACGGGAACCAACATGCGTGCAGTTTATTGAGATGTTATGCTAAAGTATGTGTATTTACGTGAAATATAAATTGAAATGTGTACTTTTTTTAATATTATACTAAAATATGTGTAACTTTGTGAAATTTACTCTAGAATTCTCGACAGCAATCATTCCATTTATTATTTGAATAGGAATTTCTTGTCTGAATTAGTTCAATTCACAGGAGTAATAACAGCGTGCTTTCTACAGAAGCTGAGTGATAGTACATATATAAGCATATTACAAACCTGGGTTATATCTATCCCTCAGGATCTCAGATGGTACCTTGCAAAAAAGAGAGAAAGATCTCAGATGGTACACTGTCTAGTGAGGTGAAAAACAGGAGGAGAAATAAGAAGTCTAACCGAAAATCAATGAACCGCAAATCGGTGAGGACACCTTGCACCGCCCTAGAACGCCATACATTTAGGCAGCAACTGCTCCCTGGAGGCCGTTGTTACGGCGTAGCGCGTGGTCACCCTCCAAGAGCCTGACTATACCCAATTAGAAGGCCCGTTCACGAGTCTGAAAACGCATCGATCATCTGTTATTGATCCACAAATTCAGAGATGTTTGTTTCACTGCAATATCTCGTAAATATTGATGAATGCCGCTTACACTGATATATACATATCAGCAAACTCCATTTTCGCCCTCTAGTCATGCACTTCTGTCCTTTCTCCATGACGTTTTTCTTCTAACCCTGTTTCGCAAGAATGAGTCGCAACTTTCAAAATAGAAAAAACAGTGAAGCATAGCTTGCATGACTAAAAAAACAGTGGCTGTAGGCCTCTTAATGTACTTCTTGTTAGGTCTCCCGGCGTTGCGGGGATGTTTGAACAATTATGATGGCATGTCAAGCCCCTGTAACAACCTCGATGATACCTTACAGTTTGCAGAATAGATAAGATCATGTTTTCCTGTTGATAAAACTGTTGTTCCTGGCCAAATCTGACATGGGGAGTGAGTGCAGAATAGGACGGACAGTCTCTGATAGTGGTGAATAAGAGTATCGATCTTTTTCACCACATGCGCTATTCAAGATCTTTTTTCATTTCAATAGTTATGAAAACTATGAGGATCGAATACACAAGATTACAATTGAAGTTTTGCGTTGAAACCAAAAAATCCCGAGCGAAAAGCCTCTCGGCCGGTTTGACCGCCGAGCTGGCCGGTCTGACCGCTAATGAAGGGTGGTCTGACTGACGGCTGTTGATCAGTAGGCCGAAAGATCCACAAAATGATCTAAATTTTGATCACGTGATCCAAAACCCCTGAGATTTCAAACATAGCCCATCAAGAAGGTCAGGAACCTATTCCATCGACGACCGAGATAATCGAAGCCAAGGTTCTATGAATTTCTTGATTGAGGTTAAGAGGGCTAAAAAAACCCAGGAAAAATAAAAATTTGAGTCAAAAGCTTGCTCGTGGATGGGAGATGGTCAAGATGATCTTAGATCATATCTCACAAGTCCTAGCAAGCTAGATCACAACAAAAACCCAACCAAAGTCTTTGGAACACAAAAACTCCAAAATCATCAAGGAGGGAACAAGAATAAGATAAGACTCATCTTAGGGTAATCTTGATTGGATTGATTAGAGGGATTGAATGTTTACAGCCACCCCGCCATAGAGGTACAAAATCTCACACTTGATCACCTAATTTCTCAATCCATCTATCTCAAACCCTAGTCTCTGCGGGACCGACGGTCTCATGCAACAATGACTAGCGGACAAGGATGTAATAGGTCAACTTCATCACGCAGAGCGCTCGGGCCCATCAACATCTTTGGCTTTTGTAGTGGTGCGACAAAGTGACCTAGCGGGAGAGCTCACGAGTGTTGCCACGACATGAGCACAGGAGGAGGCGAGGTGGAAGAAGGGCTGTGATGCATGGGTCCCAGGCCCACCGGTCAGTGGCAGTGGAGAGACTACGAGAGAGAAGGCGTAATCCAAAGAAATACGCGAACAGACGGAGAATGCGGAAAATGAGAGAGGAGAAAGCAATTTTCGACGGGGATGGCTTGCGGGCTAGAGTTGGGCTGAAACAATAGCAGACTGGGCTGAGATGGATGGATTCGGCCCCAGAAGGATTTTTGGATTTTTAAATCGTTCCGGTTTGATTAATTCCAGAAATTGAGTTTCAATTTTGAAAATTAGCAGACCAACTCTGAAAAATATGATTTGGGGGGGGGGTGCTTAGATTATTATGAACTCAGGCAAATTATTTGCAGGTTTTGACCAAGCTTTTATTATTTTCTAAAATTCAAAAAACAACTCGAGGAAATTTGAAAACCCTTTTAAATAAATGCAATTTTAAAAAAAATCCTCAAAAATGCATAAATGATGATTTTTTTAAAAAAATAATAACTCTGGTTTTGAAATTTTGGGACGTTACACTAGGCGTTGTGATTCACAGTGCCTCTGGGAGTTCAACTGACCACACCTTCCTTCCGCTGCCTCCACCTACCAGTCGAGCATTTACACCGCCTCCGCTTCATATGCTTCTTCCATTGCTACCTTCGTCCAATAGCATTACTGCTTGGGTCACATCAGTGGTCCGTGTCTTTCTTTGCTAGATGAGAGTGGTGTCCTTGGGTATGTTTCTGGTGAGGGATCTGATGCCGGGTATCATACTCTTGAGTCATTTATTTCGGTTATGCTTCATTGATGGTATTTTAGACCTCCTTTTATAAAAAATTTTCTTCAAAGGAATATAAAACTTTCTTTTTAAAAGCATGCAATAAAGACGATTTTAATTTGCTATGGAATCTAGTTTTCTCTAGAGAATATTTGGATTGCTCTTTGCTGTAGAGAATCTTTGCTGATTCTAATAAGGTACTATATGCCTCTAGAAATGTGGCTACAATTTTATAGCTACAATAACTAGTAAAATAAGAATGATTTTACAAGCCACCGCAATGCCAAACACACACTAAGTACGCATAGTTGATGTACTTATTTTCCGTAGATATTTGAGGGAACATATCTAGTGCAAACAGACTATTTAGTGCTAACATGCTAACGTTGTCGTGGGCCATTGGATCTCACGTGGACGGCCTGGATGCAGGCAAGCGAATGCCCCTCATCACTTATGCCAGTTTTCGAAAAAAAAACCCTGATGGTCACATCTGTTTTGCAAAAAAACCTCGCACCTCCTTCTCCCTCCCGTACCCCTTCGTCTTCGATCGCACGTATGCGCCTCCGCGCCTCCTAGCTGCCCACCGGCCGCCCCCTCCAATCTGCCTCCGCCCCTCGCGCCGCCGTCTCCTCCTCCTTCCCCTCGTCACCACCTCCTCCTCCCCTCCTCTGCGTGGCTACACACAGTCATTTCATTCCCCATCCGAGAGCTAGGGCTAGGGCAGCTCGCCGCCCTCCAATCCACCCACTGGTCACCATCTCCTCCTCCCCTCCTCTGTGCTGCAGTGCTGCCTCCTCTGCCCACTGGCCGCCCCCTCCAATCTGCCTCCGTCTCCCACGCCGCTACCTCCTCCTCAGCCAGCCAACTCCCCTCCCCCCGTCACCACCTACTCCTCCCCTCCTCTGCATGCTGCAGTGCCGCCTCCTCATCGAGGCCCGAGACCTCGACCTGAGTCACAGCTGCCAACAGATCCTATGCGGACCGCCGCTTATAGCAGTAGCACGCAGCTGTAGATGCCGATGGAGAAAAAAGGATCTTTGTGGGTGATTCAGGCCGACGAAGGGTGAGTGAGTGAAACCTTGCTCCTAATTCCCTTTTCAATTTGTTAAATTTTAGCAGGTGATTGGGCAATTTGGGAGAGATAGTTAGTGATTTGTACAATTGGGAGTGGAGATGTCCTATATTCTACAAATTTGGTTGTTGGTAATATTTGATAGGTTGGTAGTTCAAGAAAATTTTGATTTTGTCCTAGTTTTTGGGTGCTGAGAGCATAACTACTTTACATGTACATATGCCTTGCTGTAGGGTAATAGAATATCATCTTTCTATAGGACAAAGAGCTAGCTTGTGCTGCAGGGAAGCCGGTAGACACATTGCATCTACAGCTGAGGCAAACTTGAGAAATTCTTCTCTGTAACTTGAGAAATTTTGTTGTAACTTGACAGATTCTGTAACTTGAGAGCATAGAGTATATTGTCAGGTTTTCAGCTACCAGTATCAGCATGTATTTCCTATTATGTACCCTAAGTGTGAACTGAATGCTATTGTCATTGAGAGGATGTGCTGCCAAAAATTTATTATGTATTGTTGCAAGTTGTTTTGGCACTTCATTTCTCTTCTGTGAATGCCCATTTGAGTGCTATAGACGCCCTTCTCCCAGTGCGAATGCCATACCACTGGGTCCAAAGTCTACAAAGCATTGTTACATTGAACAAATGAATAACCACACCATTTCATTTAGTTACAGACACAAATTGATAGAAAGCGTGAATGTTTGTAAATAAAGATTGCGTAGTGTGAATGCCATCCTTTGTGGAGTGTACAGAACATAGACAATAATTTTCATTTGGAACAACATTAATTTTGGCAGTCAGCCACAAAATTATTTTCGCAAGTCAACAAAAATTTTCATCTGGAACAAACCATTTTCATCACTGAACATAACATGAATCATAGAACATCACTGCCAAGTCAACAAAAATTTTCAACTAGAACACCAAGAATAATTTTGGCAGTCAACCAGATAGCAGAACATCACCGAACATGAAACACCAAAAAAATCTTGGAAGCATTGTCACAAGTTACCAAGAACATCAAACATCACAAAACAGTAATAGGAACAGTACACTCCACAATGCCATTACACAAAACATAGAAAATGGTATAGCCTCCTTGCTGGAATGTTAGCCTCCTTGGAACAGTACATCAGGATCCATTCGCTAACTTGTCTTTAGATGTTTTTATTGCACTCCTTGGTTTTTCTTGCAACAAATAGCCCTCTCCATCGAAGACGACATCCTTAGTTACTATTTTGTCCACCTCTTTAACACAAATTGGCTTGGTAGCTCCTTAATTGATGGACTCTGCAACACACGGATGATATGGCAGCAAGGAATTCCAAATGACTCAAAGAACATGTAGGAGCATTTGGCATCTTTTGTTGTAAGGTTCCAGCGTACCTCTCTTACCTTATTTGAGTTATCGCTAACTATTGAGATTTTGTACTCTTCTGCGCTTTCCATGTTCTCCACATTGCAATGCTCCCGATCAGTCAACACTTCTTTCTAAAACTCAATGAAGACAGCGAACGTGAAGACCTCACTTCCATGCTTCGCCCAGGTAGTCTGCAACACATGCATTGTGTGTAACGTGGCATTATCAGCTTCCAACTCATTCTTACGTTGTTCTTCCACTGCATTAACAAATCTGATCCAAAACTCCACCAAAGTATTTTTGAATCCAATAAACCGATTGAATAATGAGTTCGAACTCTCTAACCTAGAAGCGGTTCTAAGGATTCCCGCCAAGAATAAATCTTTGAATTAATCGGGTACCCATAATGCACGGATTCGATACCGAGTAGCCAACCACTCGTTGGATTCCAAACCAAAATAAAAAATAATAGAAGAAAGTTGTTCCTCAAATTCCTCCAGAATTTCTGAGGCCCATACACATGAGTTAACACGCTGGTACAGTAAAGGGTTTATCCTTAAATGTGGCGGTACCTTCACTGGAAGCTTTTGCAAAATGTGTCATATGCATAACCTATGCGTGCTAGTAGGGAAAAACATTGGAAATTGCAGTCTTCATGCCGATATCTTCATCGGTTATGATAAGCCTAGGTGCAACTCCTCCAATTGCTTTCAAGAATGTACGAAACAACCATATGAACGTTTCAGACTTCTCATTGCTTAATAATGCAGCCTCAAGCAAGACACATGCCTTATGGTGATTAACTCCAATGAATGGTGTGAAGATGATGTTATAATGGTTGGTGTTATATGTAGAATCAAATAAGACAAGATCTCCAAAATGGACATAATTCTTCCGACGTGTACTACCACCCAAAATGCATGTACCAACCTACCCTTGTCATCAACAACATAATCAAAGTAAAATGAAGGATTTATGTCATTCTTCCTACAAAGGTTGTCAACAAACATCTGAGCATCTGATGACTTAATACAACTTCTCATCTCTTTATGATAATTCTGCAAGTCGCTCCTCGTGAATCCTACATTTTCAAATCCACCCTCACAAATACGGAGATATTTATATGCCCCGCTTGTGCCAATACCTCCTTTATGACATATGATTAATGCATGCTTGGCCTTCTCATTTACTTTCCTATTAGACCTAATCAATTGTTGTTTGCTAGGTGATACCAATTCATGTGTATGTGACTCAACAAATGTCTACACCCTAAACTTATTGTCACAAGTGCGTTTTACAAATAAAATTATCTCGCAACCACACCTAGTTAACTTCCTGATATATTTCCTTTTCTTTGACTCCACGTTGTCCTTATCTTTCTCAGACCGGAAGCCTTCTCTTTAGCACATCCATCGCTTCCATCTCATAACACCATTGACAACCGTATGCGGACCAACACAGACTCCAAATCCGGCTGAATGTGCATACATCTTGTACAATTCCTCAGCAGTGTCCAAGTCATCAAAAACCATCCCTTCAAATGAGTTGATAGCTGGGTCAACACAAGGTGTATAAGAACCCTGCAATGCAAATGATTAAGTGTCAAGCATGCCCGAATGACCGATGGAATCAAACACATGCACACAATATGATACTTACTACGAATGGGGTGCTTTCGCTCTTTTCTGGGGTACCAAAATGAATTAATTGTTGGGGGAGGTGAACTAATTTGAGCGATGGAGTGCGCATCAAGGCTTCCTTGTCTTGGCAAAGCCAAGGCCATGCTCTCATTGGCCACAGATTCCATGCCTACTACAGAAATGTACTTATCCATGAAGAATGAGCACGACAAAAATATTGTAGGAGGGGGTAACAACCCTTCACAAACATTGTTTTGTCAAGAAAATGTGTATAAGAATGCTTGCAAGATAAGGACAATGTACTTCACATCACACAATCAATGTGTAATATCCCGTTTAAACTTTGGAGAATTAAATTAATCAGAAAGGAAATATATAGAATTAAAAGAGAAATTTAGAATTTAGAAGGGGGAAACCAGAAAAAAAAAATAGGACAACCTGTGCCATGGGTTCTTAGCCCATGACATTTGGTCCAAGGAGGGGAAGCAGAACTATGAGGGGAGGGGGTAGCTAAACCCTAGCACCGCCACACTGTAGCATATAGTACCGTAGCACCCATTCCCTGCTGCCCCTTTGCTACTGGCCAAGAAGAAGAAGTGTGGGGAAAGCCTCCTTTGGATGCTGCTGGCCAAGGAAAAAAGGGAGAAGAAGTGGGAGAATGAAGAAGGGGCGAGGATCTCGTGGTTGTTCTTTCATCCATCAGCGTGTTCTTCAAGGGTAACTTTTAGATTCCGTTTGCTTAGTCTTTTAGTTCTGTGTTTTGGCGATATCGGGTAATAGATCGGGTATTGGCAGTCTGTACTGCGCTGTAGTTTTAGGGTTGTTAATGATGAAATTTGATATGTCCATCTCCTAGAGATTTGTGGGTAATGTGTTTATCTTTCCGTATAATCCTGGATCAATTCATTTGGATGAACGGATCAATAGTTATAGATTTTACAACGCTGCTGTCTGGATTCTGGCAGGTTGTATTAACTGGATAATATAAATTAGTTAACAAAATAATTGGAGGATATCACCAACATTAAAATTGTACGTGGTTTAACAAGGTTTCCATAGAGCTAAAGAACACAATTTTTTATGAACGTACTGAAAGTTATGAATGTTTTAGTTCTGCTGTCCAGAACATCTGTCAGGATCTAGCAGTTTTAATAATCTGTTTAGTAGAGATAGTGAATGACAAAATGAGGGAATCTAACCAACTAGATTAATGTGGATAATTCAGTAAGATTTCCATAAAATCAAATAATACCATTTTTGAGTAAACATAAGAAAAGATACGATTTTTAGAAGAGGACTACCCTGTTTTGGGATAGAACGCTGCTCTTGGGAAACAAAGTTTTGGGTTGCGCTAAGGAGCGTAGATAATTATATAAATTTTTATATAATGTTGTATGCTCTAAAATGTGCCCTTAGAATGTTTATTGAATGTTCAGGTTGTGGTGTGAATCCAAGGGCATCACCCTCTTTGCATCGTCAAGCTTCACACGATTGAGGCAAGTGCAATTTGTGGGTAGAACCAAAAGAGGATACATATGAATGTTTTGAATTATGATTATGATCTTTACTCATAGTTTTGGCTGCTAGTCGTTATGTTCCCACGATGAATGTATATATAGGTTCATTTGCATCATGTCATTATCCTTGAGTCTTGGTTCTGTGTGGCCAAGTATTGATACTTGAGATCCCTGTCATGCATTAGACGGGCATAAGGTCCCCACACTCGTGGAGTGTGGGCTTAAGGTCTCTTTGCTAGAAGGCACATGCATGGGTATGCAACGACGGATGTATACTCCGCATTACCGGTAAATGCAAATAGTAAAGAAAAGGTGTATTTGTGGTATTTGCATTGCATGATCAAAAGAGCTGATTTGATATGAGATATTGTGAATGGTAGTTTGTATTGGAGATGAATTTTGGATTACTATCTTATTTGTACTTTGCTGAGTCGTGGACTCACGCTTGTTGTTTCGTTTATCTTTTAGGTACCTTTTACACGGACGTCATGCATGGAAAAGGCTAGTAATAAGGAATGATGCACCCTACCACGAACAACTCCATGAATGCTAATTTTTGAAATATGATTTAAAAATTGAGCAAACTGCTATAAGATGATATTTATGGTTATGACTTTATGCAACTGTTACTTTGTAATAGAGTCGACTGGTGTTTCATGGAAGTTTCTATGGTTATGATTTAGATTGGATACATGATATAATTGTTTATGTTATTGTTAGATGTTAGAATCCTTTGTATGGTTAATTATTCAAATGAGACTTTGCCGAAATTTAGGATAATGTCTTAGACTCTCATTTTGCTATCATGTTGATTAGTAACATTCCAGTCTCACATTGGGCTGGGGTGTTTCACAATGTCTGAAAGTGATTTGATTTTCTGCAGGTTCATTAAGGGTATTGGAGAAAACCCAACCCCATACTTCACAGTACACAATCAATGTTTGAAATCCACCACTGACCCATGGGAGATGGTTGCGAGGAAAAAAGAAATGATAGACTAAACTAACATGTTTGGTTGACAATCTGCTCAATGTAAATTACAACGGGGGAAGTAAGATATAGCTTCTACGCTCTCAACATGATGAGTTGATGACCATAGATGCAAATCTAGACACCTCATGCCATACTGGTACCCAACACAATGATGTGAAATTACAGCCATATCACAGGATTAGGGACGTGAATATCACAACCATACTAATTGAAACATATGGGGACAAAAGGATAAGAAGCAGAACTGTTTAGCAAGGTTGCAAGCACGGTCAGGGGAGTTCAATATCTCATAGTAGAACACGGAGAAGGGGAGTTCAATATCTCAGAGGATTGGCGATGTATAAGCAAGACAGAGAGGGTGGTCATAGTCCTTGCCGTGGTTGCCATGGTTGACGAGGGCCACCCGCCCGATTTCCACGAAGGCGATGGGTTGCGCCAGTGGCCAGGGAGGGCTACCGGGTGAGAGGAATGTGAGGGGTCAGAGGATTGGGGACTTGAAATGAAGGGGCATGCAGGGTGTTCAGTGAAAAAAAGATTAAGTGGATTGGAGATCAGATTAGCACTCAAATCTTGACTGTTCAATCCAGATCTAACGCTCCTAGTTGGTATTAGCACCTTAGCACCCAAATACCCATTAGCACTAGATATGTTCCCGATATTTGAATGATGTGCCCATTGCTATCTACTGGATCTTCCTCAATGAACCTTATGTTGAATAATGGCCACTGTTGTAAAGGTTGGTGAATTGAGGCAATTTATTTTGCATAGTTGTAGCAAGCTAGAACAATTGTGATCAATCTGTTCCCAGGTCTGCAAATACTTGATATCTTTATTAACTTACCTTTATGTAGCAATTCATAATTACGGTTGAGCCAGGATCTAAGGCAACAATCATGCCAACATATTATCATCATCCCTTAGTTAACACAGTAATGTGTACTCTTATCATCTTCTGATCTACTCACTGGATGGACTCGATTCTTGTTGTTTGCTTTGCCCATGGTGTATACCCTGTCGTTTATTCTGGCGCAAGCTATGCCTAGGGTTCTCACAGATTCGGTTAGGAATATCTTCCATGCTTAATTCATTATTTTTCATTTAAATATGAAGTTTTCCACATTGAGATTTTTCTTTTCAAGATTATCATTGGATAACTATACCAGTGGTCTGTTACTAGTAGGATTTTATCCCTGGTAGCAGAGTGCTATCTTTACGGCTTACCATGAAAGACTGGGTTTGTGGGATCAAATTGTACGACTGTGTTGAGATATGCGATCCGAATTCCTAATTTGGTTGTATTCAAACATATCATATTAGCAGATAAGTTCTCTTACTTGGACTCCAAGTCATGTTACCCCTTTATATATCTCTTGTATGTCGTACAGGGAGAGTTGACACCACATTATAATCACCCGCGATTTGTAAACACTCCCCATATAATAATCATTGCCGGTTGGCGCCTGTGGTTTTTTCCCGCAAGAGCTTTCCATGTAAAAAATTGTGTCTCCTTTTGTTCCTATTTTTGTATTAGAGCCAGAATTTTAGGGTTTGAGAGACACGAGAAAAAAATAACAGATCCAATTTCCGCCGCCGCCGCCACAACATGACGTTTCCTAGATCGGCGCTCCCGCTGCGCGACGGGAGACGACGCACGTTTTCGCTCGTCCGTCATCTGGCGACAGCCGTCCGCTCGCCTCGGTCCGTGAGTCTCCATGCGTGGCCACGAGTTTTATCGCCTTGGCCCGTGCGCGTGGAAGCGAGCAGCAGCCTGCGAAAGCAACGTGCATGACAGCGAGTAGACTCAAACCAAAAAGGAGTCAACTGCACCAGCATAGATCACACGAAGGACAACAAACAATCCTATCTCCCTGGTGAATCACGTGGTCCCCAGAAGTTTTTTGTGAGCAATCAAATCAGGTTTCTCCAAGAAAAAGATTCCTTTAAAAAAAAATTAATCATCGAGCACCAGAAGCATCTATCACCAAAGCTTTCCTATTGATTTCATGTGAAGGCTCCTACTTGGTAGTTTTTTGGAGATATTTGCTACGTGCACTCAAGATTTGTACCTGGAGTTTAGAAGTTCTTTGATTCGCTTACACAGAAGGTGTACCAAAGAGGTTGTGATTTTTACTAGGTTTACAAAAATCAGTACCAGCAAATTTTATATTTTATTCCTCATGACGACTTTGAAGTATGATCTTACACTCCTGGGTCGAGACACAAGATTTTCGCTGTGGCAAGTGAAGATGAAGGTTGTGTTGGCATAGATGAATTTGGATGATGCATTGGAAAGTTTTGAGAAACAGCCTACCGCATGGACCGCAGATGAGAAGCGTAAAGACCGTAAGACTTTATCTCAGATTCACATTTATTTATCAAATGATATTTTGTAAGAGGTTTTGAAGCAGAAGACATGTGTCGCATTATGGCTGAAGTTGGAATAAATTTACATGACAAAGGATCTCACCAGTAAGATGCAACTCAAGAGAAGTTGTACTCTCATAAATTGTGAGAAGGAGGATCTGTGCTTGATCATCTTTCGGTGTTTAAGGAGATCGTTGCCGACCTAGAGTCGATGGAGATAAAATATGATGATGAGGATTTGGATCTTATTCTTTTGTGTTTATTACCTAGCTCTTTTTCAAATTTCAGAGATGTCATATTATATAGTATAGACACTCTCACTCTTCATAAAGTTTATGAAGCTTTGCATGCTAAGGAGAAGATAAAACAGATGATACCTTCTGAAAATTCAAGCTCGCAAGAAGAAGACTTGTTTGTCCATGGCAAGCAAAAGGAGAAGAGTTCAAACAATGAATCTCGAGGTAAAAGTTCGAACGGCTACAAGAACCGGTTTGAAATCAAGAGGAAAGTACAAGTCATGCAGATATTGCAATAAAAGTGGGCACGACATCTCTAAATACTGGAAGCTGTAGTATAAAGAAAAGAGAACTGGCAATTATAATCCAAAAGGTAAACCAGATGGTGAAGGTAAAGTTTCCCTTGTTGCTGATGGTAGTACGTATGGAGAAATTCTTGTTGCCTTTGTTGGATGTGCTAAGACCAATGATGAACGAATTCTTGATTCCGCGTGTACCTTTCATATGTATCCTAAAAGGAATTGGTTTTTCACCTATGAACCTGTTGAAGGTGGTACTGTGTTGATGGGTGATAACTCATCTTGTAAGCTTGCAGGAATTGGTTCAGTTCAGATCAAGATGTTTGATGGCATTGTCTGAACTTTAACAGATGTGTGGCACATTATAGATTTGAAAAGAATCCTCATCTCTTTGAGTACTCTTGATACTAAAAGGTACAAGTATTATGATGAAGGTGGAGTTTTGAAGGTATCAAAAGGCTCTCTTGTTGTGATGAAAGCTAATATTAAATCTGTCAATCTGTACCATCTGTGAGGTACTACAATATCAAGTAATGTTGCTGTAATTTCAAGTTCGTTATCTGATTCTGATGCTATGCGTCTTCAGCATATGAGTGAAATTGGTTTGACAAAACTGAGCAAGAGATGACTTCTTGATGGACATAGTATCGGCAAGCTAAAATTTTGTCAGCATTGTGTGTTTGACAAACACAAGAGGGCGAGATTCAATACTTCAGTTCATACTACAAAAGGTATTTTGGATTATACGCATTCTGATTTATGGGGGACATCTCGCAAGGCATCGTTGGGAGGTGCTAGCCATATATTAAAAATTATTGATAATTACTCTAGAAGAGTGTGGACTTATTTCTTGAAGCATAAATCAGAAGAATTTTCAGCATTTAAAGAGTGGAAGACTATGGTTGAAAGACAAACTGAAAAGAAGGTAAAGAAACTTCACACTGATAATGTGATGGAATTCTGTTCTAATGAATTTGAATCATATTGCAAGACTGATGGCATTGTTAGGCACTACACCGTTCCCCATACTCCTCAACAAAATGGTGTAGCTGAGTGTATGAACAAGACCATCATTTTCAAGGCCCGTTGCATGTTGTCTAATGCTAGTTTGCATAGGTGTTTTTGGGCTGAAGCCGCTTCCACTGCTTGTTATCTTATTAATCGGCCACTCTCTATTTCAATTGAAAAAAAGACACTCATTGAGGTATGGTCTTGTTCCCCAGTAAATTATTTAGAATTGAATTTTTTGGTTATACTACTTATGCTCGTGTTGATAATAAAAAAATTAGTGTCTAGAGCTGTTAAGTGCATATTTCTTAGTTATAAATCTGGTGTCAAAGGATATAAGTTATGGAATCCTGAAACACATAAGGTTGTGATTAGCAGAAATATTGTCTTTAATGAATCTGCTGTGCTTCATGATATACTGCATACTAATGTTCATGTTGAGAGTAAGCAGAATTCAAGTGTTCAGGTGGACCATTTTATTGGTTAAGATAACAATCAGATAAGGAAAATATTGTTGTTCATGATGCACCTATTGTTGAGAATCCTCCTATTTTTGAGCAGCCACCACAACGGTCCATTGTAGTTGACAGATCTAGGAGGGAGATTAATCCACACAAGAGGTTGATTGAAGAAGCTAATATTGTTGCTTATACTTTGAGTGTAGTAGAAGAAATCGAAGGTAATGCAGAACCTTCATCATAATCTGATGCTATTGACTCCACTGATTTGTAATAAGTGGATAACTGCTATGCATGATGAGATGAAGTCATTTGAAGAAAAAAAATGGCCTTGGGAATTAATGAAATTACCAAAAGAGAGGAAGCCTGTTCATTGCAAGTAAATTTTCGAGAGAAAGGAATGTATTTCTCCTACTAAACCAGCAAGGTATAAAGCAAGGTTGGTTGCTAAAGGTTATAGTCAGATTCCAGGTATTGATTTTAATGAAGTCTTTTCCCCAGTTGTGAAGCATAGTTATATTCGCACTTTACTCAATATTGTTGCTATGCATGATTATGAACTTGAGCAATTAGATATTAAAACTGCACTCTTACATGGGGAGTTGGAAGAAGATATTTATATGGACCAACATGAGGGTTTTGTTATTCCTGGAAAAGAACACCTTGTTTGTAGATTAAAGAAATTTCTTTATGGTTTGAAGAAATCTCCTAGGCAATGGTACAAGAGATTTGACTCTTTTATGCTCTCTCATGATTTTAAGCGGTCTGATTATGCTAGCTGTGTTTATTTAAAGACTGCTAATGGTTCAACTATTTATTTGCTTATCTATGTTGATGATATGTTAATTGCTGCAAAAGATATGTCAGAAATAGAAAAACTAAAAGCATAATTAAGTAATGAATTTAAGATGAAAGACCTAGGTTCGGCAAGGAAAATTATTGGCATGGATATTGTTAGAGAGAGAAAATCTGGCAATTTATACCTTAGTCAACAAGGTTATATTGAGAAGTTCATTCGTCGTTTTAATACGCATGATGCAAAACCAATGAGTACTCCATTAGCTTTGCATTTCAGATTATCTTCAGCTTTATGTCCTGAGTCAGACTATGATACTGAGTACATGTCTAGAGTTCTATATGTCAGTGCAGTTGATTCTCTTATGTATGCTATGGTTTGTTCTCATCCTGATTTATCTCATACACTGAGTGTTATTAGTAGATACATGGCTAATCCTGAAAAAGAGCATTGGCAAGCAGTTCAATAGATTTTTAGATATTTGTGTGGCACTTATAATGCTCGTTTGCAGTTTGAGAATTCTAGGGATGAACTTGTTGGTGATGTTGACTCTGATTATACTGGTGATTTGGACAAGAGGATGTCTCTCACAGGTTATGTTTTCACCATTGGTGGTTGTACTGTTTGTTGGAAGGCAAGTTAGCACGCTATTGTAGCCTTATCTACCACTGAAGTAAAATATATGACTATTTCTAAAACTTGTAAAGAAGTTATTTGGTTGTGAGGTTTGTACACTGAGCTTTGTGGAGATAATTCTTGCACTATAATATTTTGTGATAGTCGGAGTGTTATATGTCTTACAAAGGATCAGATGTTCCATGAGAGAACAAAGTACATTGATGTGAGATATTAATTTATTCGAGGTGTTATTGCTCAAGGTGATGTCAAGGTGTGCAAGATAAGTACTCATGATAATCCAGCTGATATGATGATAAAGTCAGTTCCTGTTACTAAGTTTGAGCTTTGCTCAAGCTTAGTTGGCAGTTTAGTCCTAGAGACTAGTTGACGCATGTTGATTTTTTATCTTATTGTGGAGTTATTTGGTGATTGATGATTCTTTATTTTTGCTACAAGAGGAAATTCGTCTCAAGGTGGAGATTGTTGAGATACGTGATTCGAATTCCTAATGTGGTTGTATTCAAACATGCTATATTAACAGATAAGTTCTCATACTTGGACTCCAAGTCATGTTACCCCTTTATATATCTCTTGTATGCCGCACGAGAGAGTTGACGCCTCATTGTGATCCCCTACGATTTGTAAACACTCCTCATATAGTGATCATCACCGGTTGACATCCGTGGTTTTTTCCTATAAGAGTTTTTCACGTAAAAATTTGTGTCTTCTTTTGTCCCTATTTTTCTAACAGACAACACCAATCATTATGTTTTTTAAAACCTAACTTACATCTTAAATAGATCGAATTGAACTGGTCTCATAGGACTACAATATCTTAAGATCCTACAATTCGGATTTATGCCTCGGAGATCTTCCACCTTTCTATTAAAAAAACAGAACAGTCCATGCGGCGGTCCAAGACAACTAGGGGCGGAGGGAGAGGGGGGCTGGTAGGACCAGGCCCCCTCATGCTTTGACAATTTTGCACTATAACCCTGTATATTTTGAGAAATATTATTGTCGTTAGTGCTGTTTGGCTCCCGCATAAAATGAAATTACACTGTATAGTTTATTTAGCCCCCCTCATCACTAAATCCTGGCTCCACCCCTGATGATAACCGCTAAATACATGACATCAACATTAAAGGTGGGCGGAATTTCAGTTGGGCTAGTCCACCAATTCCTAGGCCTTTGGGAAAGAGTCAACCAAATAACTTGGGACACATCCGCAAACCTCCCGAGGGGAATATACAGTGAAATCGGTTTACGATTTGCAATTCCTTGGATCAACAACAATTGAATAAAAAAAACCACATCTGGAAAACCTCGGCACCCCCTAAATACAAGCATTTCGCATGGCTAGCCATTCAAAATTGTTGGACCGAAAAGGCGACTCGAAGGGGGTGAATAGGAGCACGCTCATTTTTTCACAAATAATTGATTCAATAATATCTCACTCCAGTAGTTATGGAAGCTATGAAGATCAGTATATCAGTACAGCGGAAGACTAATATTGAATCCAATTCAAACCCCTAAGCAATACGACAAAAAACAACAAAGATTGAAACAATTCAATGCCTTTGGCGGTCGACCTCGGCCTTGGGCTCGACCGACCTTCGACCTCGGCCTTTGGCGGTCGACCGATTCCCTGGCGGTCTAACCTTTGGCCTTGGGCGGTCTGACCGATTCCCTCCAGAACAGATCAAAACAACCCGATGACGAAGTTGCAAATAGATGAAACTTTTGATCTACAACTCCAAACTTGATGAAACTTGGAACACACCTTCTCTATGATGTTAGGAAGCTATCCCAACCGAAGATTGTGATAATTCTTGGAAGAATAGCGATCCTTTTCGATTTGATTGAAGAAGGGTTCAAAACCGGGTCAAAATAAAAACTTGATCCAAGATTTTGCTCGTGGATGATTGATGATCAAGATGATCCTATATAGGTTTCTACACATCACAACAAGCTATATCACATGAAGAAACCAAACAAAAACTCACGGATCAAAGAAAGACCTAAAATCATCAAATAGAGAGAAAGAACGCAATGAGACAAAACATTGATCAAACTTTCCTTTGATTGATTGATTGATATGATATGGGCTTACAACCTCTCCATCAATGGAGGAAAATGCTCAATCCAAGAGCACAAAAATCACATCAAACATCAAGAACCCTAGCCTCCACAAAAACTCTCCCTAAGAAAATTAGGGATTACACAAATTGCAAAAGAGACGAAGAGGTGGTGCAGCCACTACCCTCTCCTATTTATAGCAGAGGCTTAGATCTTCTAGAAGTTTGACTCTATTGGGCTCCCGTTAAGGCCCAAAACAAAGGGGACACTTACGCACGTATTTTAATGCGCCGTCTTTAACATCCCTTGACCTAACTAGCTACACCTTGCGCCATCTTGCGCCTCGGATTAGCTAATAGGTCACCCTTGTCCATCTTGCACCACGCTTGAGTACATTGACCTCACCCGGCATCGTCGATCGTTCTGGACCTCAGCTCTCCAAGCCTAGTCCCGATCATCCTCGCCGTTGACCGTCGTTGACCACCAAGCAACCTGCACAACAATAGACAAGTAAACCGAATTTGGGAACAAGTTCTTCACAACTTGACCCATGTTAGTCAAAACATGCATCATGCAACATATATGCCCTGAAACTCATGACTTTGACCTAACAACCGAATATCGTCGCCTCGAAGACTGACGATCAAAGTAAAAACCGATCAGACCACCCCTAGGGCCGGTCTGACCGCCCACGCTGTCCGGTCTGACCACCACCTATGGGCCGGTCAGACCGCCAGCTGGGACTTAGTCATTTTTCCTCTCTGAAAAACCGAAACATACTGGAATTTTCAAACCAATAGAACTTTTGACTGGAGACTCCAAAAATTATGAGACCAAGTGCAATAGAATCCCCTCTCTTGCCTGCTACCTCTATTTTTGGTCCAGCTCAAACCCTCACTTACTGATATTGCCGGTCCGACCGCCGCTAGGGCCAGTCAAATCGATCTTGGACCGGTCTGACCGCCGCCCTGGACGGTCAGACCAGTTCTGGCCTGACAGCACTAAACCTGTGCCGAAAACCCGTGAAACGACTAACCGTAAACGCCATTGCCAATTGTCACATCATCCTAAGATCTGGAGCATATCCTCATGATATCCACAAAAACAAACTGTGGACTTCTGACATACTACAAGCATGGGGTTGGCCGAACCAGGGCAATTGCCCACTTTGCAGATAAGCTCCATAATCAGGTTTGCATTTCTTTTCGGAGTGCGGGTACTCTCGACGAGTCTAGAACTCCACGGCAGACTGGTTGGGCTGTTCGCCACTCAAGCCATCCTTTTGGCCTGCTAGTCACAACATCGAGGACTGGTGGACAAGAATTTGTTATTCGGCCCATCCGCCAAGGAGGGCGACGACCACGGTGGTCATTTTAACTGCCTGGGAGATCTGGACAGAACGCAATGCCAGAACTTTCAACCGAAGGTTCTTCTCATCTCTGGAGTTGGTTGCTAAGAAGGAAGAAGGAAGAGACTGGACCCTCGTAGGGGAAATGTTTGGAACAATTAATCCCCATGTAATTAACCTGTAGCTCAGTTTTAGGTTCTCGGGCCTTTTGTTCTTTGTTTCTGACTTCACTTTATCAATATAATAGACAATCCTCCTGTCTGTTTCTTGAAAAAAAATACAATTCGGATTTATATCTTGCGATGAAATCTCAAGAGCATAGTTCGATCATAGTTCCAATCTGACAGCAAAAAAGAAGGGTTCTGATGGTGTTTCCCCAAAAATAAAACCAGTGCAAAACGGATTTGTGGGGGGGGGTTGGGGTTGGGGCGGTCACGAAAAATGGGACTAGAACCCACAATCGCCTGATTAGAAGACGCTTTATCCATTAGGCCATGGGCACTTCTACCCAAAAGGTACGATAAGACAAACATTTTCTTTGAAAATAACAGTTTCACGTCTCAGTTTGTAATAACTAGCCGAATATCATGTGTAATTGTGCGGGTAGATACTACAATACATATGCTTGTATCTCTAATGTTATAGAACTCTAGTGTTGAATATAATTGTACCTTTATGCAATTGTAACGGCTCTCATATCTATTATAACTCTTTAACTTGTACCGTTATAACTTGGATCTACCCAATCGACGGTGTAAATCCTTCTATTTTTTTCTCCGATTAATATGATAATTTTTAGCCCTTAAGGGCCAAAGAGATGGTTTTTTTCTACTGTTTTAATAATAAAATATAATAAATAGAAGATAGAATGATAGATGAACATTACACAAAAATCAGCAAGAACAATAAACAGGACATTAAAAATCAAAGTATGGCAGCCCCAGTATAATACCCCTTGTGCAAATGAGCAAACCGAATCTCATGAACACAACCAAGATCTCCAATTAATCAAGCGTCCCTCTCTCACTAGCTAGAGATATTCCATAACAACAATTAAACCCTTCGCGACTTAATTTATTTCCCACATATTAACATCTGAATAACATAAATTGTCCATGTCTTTGAGTGAAATTGGCAAACTAGGCTTGTTCTTGCTGCTGCTGTTGTAGCTGCTTCCTCAGCTCCTTTCGCAGGATCTTGCCTGACGGCGCCTTGGGGATCTTGTCGACGAAGAACACCTTGTGGATCCTCTTATAGTAGATCACCTGGAATCAATGAAAACAAAACAATACAAACGGTTACAGCTTGAAAAAAGAATCTATTACTATTTCAGTACATTTTTTTTTACTGAATGTTGGAGAGTCCATATTAGAATTAAAAGACATGTTGTATTAGAGTTGGACTCTCCTATTGTATTAGACACGGACTCTACTTTGAGACTATAAATAAAGGGTATGTGATCCTACGGGAGACACACAACAATAATTCCCCAAATTCAACATGGTATCAGAGCCGTTCCCCACCACCCAACCCTAACCCTAACCCTAGTCTCACCTCAGATCCAAGCCGCCGCTGTTCGTAGTTGTTCTGCGAAGCCGCCGCCGCGTCGCCCCGTCACCATCAAGCATCCAGATCCGCCACCGTCGCCCACCGCTCAGATGCGCGCGCGCTATGGGCAAAGGCAGGCGGCAGGTGCCTGCGGATGAGCGCGTAGGACCGCCGCCGAGCCACCAGGGCTACTGCCGCTCGGGGCGACCAGGGAGGAGGAGGCGCTGGTAGAGCTGGGAGTAGGAGCGACCGGGGAGGAGCCGAGGCAGTGAGGGCTCGGGAGAGAAGAAGGCGAGCTCGGGAGAGAAGAAGCCAGTGCGCGCTCGGAAGGAAAATCGGGAAGAAGCCGAGTCTCCTGCGGAGGGGAAGAAACGCCACAGGCGACGCGTGAAGAAAAGCCGAGCGGTGAAGAAAAGCCGAGCGGTCGCGTGAAGGAAGCCGAGCGGCGTCGGGCATCGGGAAGGAAAGCATCGGGAAGGAAAAAAAAAAGGAAGCCGAACGGCGTCGGGCATCGGGAAGAAAAAAAAAGGGGAAAATCCAAGGCGGTTTCTATTATTACAGATCATAATGTGTTTGGTAACCGTGCAGGCTGTCATCAAGGATCGGCAAAATATTGATGCGTGAAGGGTTGCCGTGATCGTGAGAGATACGCGCGGCATATCTTGATATTGATTGGCATTGCTCTGGTTGTTTGAGAAGATGACCCCTGAGGAAATTGAGGCTGCGAGGAAGGCAGTTATTGAGACTACTTCCCCGCTAGTAACTCAAAGTGATATAAGAAGCATGTTGCAGGATCTCTTCGCGACAGGTATGATAGGTCCAAGGGCTGGTGCAGGGTCATCCGACTTAAAGCTGGAGCTGATGCCAAATGATGTAAAATTAGAAGGAAATAAGAATTACCTGAGTTGGTCTAGAAGGGCTCAGCAAATTTTGAGGACGAAGGGGGTGGAACATTATCTGCAAGAGACTTGTGTTGAGCCTGCAGACAAGATGAGCGTTGATTGGAGGATGTGGAACACCACCAATTCTGTGGTGGTAGCTTGGTTGCTAACTTCGATGTCTCCATCCATAGCTCGGATGGTGGAGATGATGCAAAGTGCACCAGCAATGTGGAAGACACTAAGCAACATGTACTCCGGGGTAGGAAATGTGATGATGATGGTGGAAGTCCAAGGCAAGGTGGAGGCCCTGAAACAGGAGGAGAAGACCGTCCAGGAATATGCTAGTGAATTGCAGCAACTCTGGGCAGATTTAGACCACTATGATCCACTACAGTTGACATGTGCTGGTGATATTGAGGTCGGTAGGGTGTGGTCGCAACGCAGAGACAGTTACACACTTTCTAAAGGGTCTAAATCCAAAGTTTGAGAGTAGAAGGGCTGCCATGTTTCACTTGGTAAAATTGCCTACAATGGAGGAAGCTATTTCAGCTATGGTACAGGAGGAAGTTCGACTACGAGTAATGGGGGACAACAACCCGGTCAGGTCTGCATATGCCATACCTGATGATAGAGAGTGCTACAACTGTGGGATGAGAGGACATCTGATCTGTGCTTGTCCCTCTCCACAGTATGGAGGTCGAGGTGGAGGTCGTGGAGGCCGAGGTGGAGATCGTGGTGGTCGTGGAGGCCGAGGAAGAGGCCGAGTTGGCCCTGAGCTAACATGGCCTGACAGAGGAGAACACGTCTCACACTCGACAGCGAACAAGCTATGCAGATGGGAGAAGTGGCGACAAGGAAAGGCATTAGAGACTTCTCATGATTCCACCTCCTTTGGCAACTTTGCAAACTACGCCACGTGGCGAAGGTACTGAGACACATGCACTTGCATCCACATATAAGCACTCTCATATTGATTGGATCATAGATTCAGGGGCATCCAAACATGTCACAGGATCACGTAGTGCTTTCACATCTTACGCCCCATATACTCATTCTGAAACCGTCCAAACAGCAGATGGAACCGCTTGACTTATTGTGGTGTTGGATCGTAGAATGTACACCATCCATTGCCACATCCACCGTTTTGCATGTTCCTCCTTTCCAGTCAACCTTACATCGATCGGTTCTATCATTGACCAATTCAAATGCTTTGTCACATTTGATGGGGATTCGTGCTTTTACGAGGAGAAGAGAAGCGGGAAGAGGATTGGGACCGAATAAGGCGTAATGGGCTGTGGTACATTGATCAGGTTGATGCGGCATTGGCTGTGGCTATAGGAGGAATCGAAGAAGAAGTCTTATTACATCATCGTCGCTTGGGACATCTATCGTTTGAGAATTTAAGTCGGTTATACCCTGATTTATTCAAAAGGGTAGACAAGAGTAAACTTGTGTGTGATGCTTGCGAGTTTGGAAAGCATACACGGTCTACATATAGTAGTATTGGTCTTCGGAGTTATGAACCTTTTATATTAATACACTCGGATGTTTGGGGTCCGTGCTCACATTACTACGTGAGTGGTTTTAAGTGGTTTGTCACATTCATTGATTGCTATACTCGTATGACTTGGATTTATATGATGAAACACAAGAGCGAGGTCCTTCGATGTTTTCAGGACTTCAATAGGATGACCGCTACTCAGTTTGATGCAAAAGTTCGGATTCTTCGCTCAGATAATGGAACTGAGTATGTTAATAATGAGTTTGCAACATATCTCTCAGAAGAGGGGATACTTCATCAGACTACTTGTCCAGGAACTCCATCTCAGAATGGAGTGGCTGAAAGGAAGAACCGACATTTATTGGAGGTAGCACGTTCACTCATGTTTCAGATGAATGTGCCAAAGGGATTATAGAGCGAGGCAGTAATGACGGCAGTATATCTCATCAATCGCATGCCATCTCGAATACTTGGGATGAAGTCTCCAGCAGAACTCCTTTTGGGTCAGCGGGAGTTCAAGGTGCCTCCCAAGGTGTTTGGTTGTGTGTGCTTTATGCGAGATCACCGACCAACAGTTGGCAAGATGGATCCACAGGCATTGAAATGTATCTTCATAGGCTATTCATCAAGTCAGAAGGGCTATAGATGCTGGAACCCAGTTGAACGGAAAGTATTTGTGAGTATGGATGTGACATTCCGGGAATTAGAGCCTTACTACACGAGTGGAGATAATCTTGACCAGTTTTTGGAGTTCTCTCCTATCATTGAGGATGAAAATCGAGAGGGGGAGAACAAGGAGAGTGATGGTCAACGAGAAGAAGTCATTGTGGGGACAATTCCGTGCCCAAATCTAACGAGAGATGTAATAGCCCAAAAGGACTTGAAGGTTTATCAAGACGCTTGATGGCAGGGGAGAAACAATCAAGACTGAACCAACAACGGATGAGCTTTACGAGCAGTGACATTGCCACAAATGAGCAAACCTTCCGAGCGACCAACCTTGCCGATTGATCCAGTCCCAAATCTCTCCTCAGGATTCTCTCCATCAAGTTCCTTGCCTCCCCTTGGAGTGAGTGGTAATGTTGATTCTAATCACTTCCATCTAGAGTTACCACTTGCACAACGTAGGGAAACTAGAGCTAATGCAGGAAAGCCTCCAGTCCGGTATGGCTTTGAGCATGATATTGCAAATTTCATCTCATATTCTCATATTTCACCTGCATACAAAGCATTCATTGCATCTCTTCAGACTGTGCATGTTCCGAAGGATTGGCGAACTGCTAAACAAGATCCTAAGTGGAAGGTTGCTATGAAAGAGGAACTTAATGCACTTCAGAAGAACAAGACATGGGATCTTGTTCCACTTCCAGCAGGAAAAAGGGCAGTAGGATGCAAATGGGTGTTTACAATTAAGCAAACTCCTGAAGGCAAGATAGAGAGATACAAGGCACGGTTGGTTGCAAAAGGTTATAGTCAAACATACGGGATAGACTATGATGAGACCTTTGCACCAGTGGCAAAAATGAGTACGGTAAGAACATTGATCTCCTGTGCAACCAACTTCGGATGGCCTCTACATCAGTTGGATGTGAAGAATGCTTTTCTACATGGTGATTTACAAGAGGAGGTATATATAGAGATTCCTCCAGGGTTTGAAAACAGGCAGACTGAGAGGAAGGTATGCAAACTCAAGAAGTCTTTATATGGTCTGAAGCAGTCTCCAAGGGCGTGGTTTGATAGATTCAGGCATGCAGTCTGTAGTATGGGCTATTCTCAGTGCAATGGGGATCACACTGTGTTTTATAGGCATAGAGGGTCGCATATCACTATATTGGCTGTCTATGTTGATGATATTGTGATTACTGGAGATGATACCGATGAAATCAAGTCCTTAAAGAAAAAATTGGGAGAAGCATTTGAGGTGAAAGATCTTAGACCTTTTCGATACTTTCTTGGGATTGAGATTGCTCGTTCTTCGAATGGTATAGTTCTTTCCCAGAGAAAGTATGTTCTTGATCTGCTGGCAGAAACAGGTATGCTTGGGTGTTGCCCTACTACCTCACCTATTGATAGGAATCACAAGCTATGTGCTGAGGAGGTCCAGTTGACAAGGAAGTTTATCAGAGACTTGTAGGGCGTCTCATCTATTTGTGTCATACAAGACCTGATATTTCATATGCAGTGAGTGTGGTTAGTCGATATATGATAATCCCAGAACAGGACATATGGATGTTGTCTATCGAATCCTGCGATATTTGAAGAGTAGCCCTGGAAAAGGCCTTTGGTTCAGAAAGAATCAACATCTGAATGTAGAAGGCTATTGCGATGCTGATTGGGCGAGCAGTGTAGATGACAGAAGGTCTACCTCTGGATATTGCATCTTTGTGGGAGGTAACCTTGTGTCATGGAGAAGCAAAAAGCAGGAGGTTGTGGCTCGATCTACTGCAGAGGCAGAGTACAGAGCAATGGCGTTGAGTGTGAGCGAAATGATATGAATGAAGGGTTTATTGTCCGAACTTCGAATATGGAGGAATAATCCTTTGGTACTGCATTGCGACAATAAGTCTGCAATCAATATTGCTAACAATCCAGTTCAGCATGATCGTACCAAGCACATTGAGATTGATAGGTTTTTTATCAAGGAAAAGCTCGATGACAGAATATTGGAGTTGAAATATGTCAAGTCTGGTGAACAATTGGCTGACGGTTTTACTAAAGGGTTAGGTCCTAGTGATGGTGCTACAATATGTAACAAGATGGGTATGATCGATATCTTCGGCCCATCTTGAGGGGGAGTGTTGGAGAGTCCATATTATAATTAAAAGACATGTTGTATTAGAGTTGGACTCTCCTATTGTATTAGACACGGACTCTACTTTGAGACTATAAATAAAGGGTGTGTGATCCTACGGGAGACACACAACAATAATTCCCCAAATTCAACACTACCAATTACATGCACATATATCCTATTTCTAGTCCATCATGTGAATAAGGGATTCCGGTTCGTTACTGTTCTTTGTGCTTGTTAAATACAGAAGATTTTATAAATTTCATCTGTATAAATCAGTTGAGATAGCCAGGTCGAAGGCTCAGTTTTATTTTCTATGTGAATCACTATATACGCAATCGACAGTTGTTTCTTTTGCCCTTCATGTATTTAGTGGTTTTGAGTAGAAGTACCTCTTTTGATACGAATTGCTTGATGTCATCTTCGCTGAGATCGCTCCCTTCAGTTTTCACCACGAAGGCGACTGGAATTTCTCCAATTTCAGGTTCAATTTGTTTCCTGCAGAGATCATGCACATTTCAAATTAATACCATTTCAAGAACTACGACTAGAACCATAGTACAAACCAAGGTTGTTCGTTCTTTATCGAGTTAAACCTTTTGCAGTGACACTATACGTTCTTCGGAACAGGAACTTACCCGACAACGGCAGCATCAGAGATGCTTGGGTGCGTGATGAGCAGGGCTTCGAGCTCAGCGGGGGGCACCTGGAAGCCCTTGTACTTGATGATCTCCTTGAGCCGGTCGACGATGAAGATCTCATCGTCATCGTCAACGTACCCGACATCGCCGGTGTGTAGCCACCCGTCGGCGTCGATGGTGTTCTTGGTGGCCTCCGGGTCATTCAGGTACCCTGAACACAAGCAAAAGTGTCATTCTTTTCATGGTGCGAATTTACTTGGCAGTTGGGTACAAGCGATTGCTGTTTTCAAATGACTGAATTTTTTTTGCCATTCTGGTATGATTTGAAATCTCAGAATTTATATGTTGAATTTGTAAAACTCAAAATACTATGACTTAATTTTAGGATATTTTCAAATTTTGAATTTATGATATCATTTTCCAAAGTTTTGAAACTTTAACATTTGAAATATCAGAAATTAACTTCTGATATTTCAAATTATATACATTTTCCTTTTGAATTTTTATAATTCACATTGAAAATTCAGATTTGAAATTTCCATATTTTAATATTATCAACGCTTTATTTCAAAACTTTGAATTTGATATTTTTAATACCTACAGTCTTAGAACAAATTGACAGTTAAATTTTGTAAATGTACCATGGGCAACGATACTTTGGTTTTTCAACAAAAATATCGGTTGAAAGTTGTAGATACTGTAATGCTAAAAAAGTTAAATGATGTATACAAAACAGGCAAAAAAAAAAGCTAGATCCAAAAATGCATAATATAGCACATAAAAAATCCTTTAATTTAGCATGCATCGCACATGCTACATTACAAAAATATACTTTCAATTGCCTTTGATATTTCTAATATATGTAGTTCTGAAGCACAATAAAAATTAACCACGTCAGGCATTATACGAAAATGTAAAAGGAAGATGAAAGATAAACCCTAATAATTGTAACTCATGCGTTATTATCACATCAGTAATATTCTTCCACTTACCACCAGAAGAATGCAAATATATAGCAGCAGAATTAAAACTGGTCAAATTCAGTTACAGAGGAGAACAGTTCAACTGGTGAGTGATGAACTGATGATAGAAACCATGCATGGCAGCATACATTTCACCACATAACGTAGCATATCTCTGTCATCCTAAATTTCGAGCTAGACATCAGAATCAGATACACATGTCGAGACCATTGGCTAATTAAATTAACCCTTGCTTTCCTCGAGAAGCTCGAGAGCTTAGCTCTCTATTAAAAGAATATTGACCTAATAAATAGTGTCAACTGCTAAGCAACAATATGATTCCCAACCCACATAAACACTCTCACTACTTAGGACATCACCACACCAGTCTATGTAGAGCTACATTATTTCTATTTCCCTTTTTTTTCTGACCAAAAAGACCCATTTCTAGCTACTATGTAGTATTATAGAAGCCACATAAGGATTTTTCCGCTAAAGGATTGTTTGGGAAGCTAATTCTCGGTTAGGATCCGGTGGATATGACTAAAATTCCGATAAATCCATATAGATGAGCAGAGATTTTGACCCAACCAAACAAGACCTAACGGTTCTTAAACTTGGACGAATTCATCTCATGTCCGTGTCTCGAATACATACTCATCAAAAAATATATAAAAAACTACAGTGGCCAAACTGAAAGTGACAACATTTGACGCCACGTTTTCTGGTTGCCATCGCGATTGATGCTGCAAATAGCTGCATGCCAGAAAACAAAAATCGCTTCAGACCCCACGGCCATTAACGCACAACACAACACTTCATTCATGATTATGGCCTCACGCGCACGCAGCTCACATAATTCCATTCCCATAGACTGAAGACGACATTTCAGTTGGGATGATTTATTTCGGTTGCCTAACTCGTGCTTGTTCCACTGCAGCTTAATCGATGGATGATATATATATATATATATATATATATATATATATATGATTTGTCTTCTGCAGTCGGTTAGCAATGAGGTCCTGTTTTGCACGGGGAATTCCAAAGGATTTTCGGAGAAAATTGTATTGGTTCTTGCAAAATTCCTATTAAATTCTTCTGTTCCAAACCAGCCCCGAGTGTTATGCAGGTTGTCGGATCGAATAAACTATTCCGATCAAACATATCGAAGAACTATGGGACAATTTTTAAAAAATTTCAAAATGTGGCTTGGTCTGAACTCTTAATTGCGCATTTTGTTATCTTTTGCCTTTGATAGGTGTCTCGATTTTAACCGTTAATCCCACGACTGGACGGCTCCAAACTTTTGTGATAACCCTGCAGAGATGCCGACGATCCATCCGCATGCATTGAATATACCAACGCAAACTTATCCCGGAATGGACATAAGATATATGAGAATGGAATGGCTCACATCAACTTTGCAGAGGGTGACATAAGAAAAGAACCATTAAACTATAAACTATCGGAATAAATGAATGTTAGCTCTCTTACTCCTTAATTCTTAAATACAAAGATTACCAAAGACCTACCTACCTACCATAGACTTGTGGGCAGAATGGACCAATGAACACGCAAGCGCGTCTTTCTACACTTTCTTATCTTCCAAAAGAGCCACTAGTATACTCTCTGTTGACCAGGATTTATTGCACATTATCTTGAGAACATAGTTTATTATGGCATCATAATAGTATATTTATTGTCGTCTCTTAACTATATCATATCAACAAAATTTTACATGGAGGAGAGAGAGCACATGCTGTCTATTCCCGAAGAGACTGTTATGCACGCGAAACAAGACATGATAACACGAAAACAAGAAACGATATATTAATCTACTTTAGTTGACTTGTGAGCCCATTTCAAAGAAAAATTATAAAATATAAATGTTGGAGAGTGTGCTAAAGACTATATATTAAAGATATTATCTTTAAAGATAATGTAATATATGTTAGAGACAATATCATCTCTAACTATTGGAGATGCCCTCAGGGTTGAGGGACCGAGAACTAATGCCATGTAAATCAGTGTAAGCCATATGTTTCCAACTCAGATTTGATCTAGGGATCCATGCCAGTGAAGTCAACCGTGTGACATGTCAAGGGTTCAGAGATGCTCTGTACCTTTCATGATCTGTTGCCCCCTTATGCAGATCTCGCCGGGCAGGTTTCGACCGAGCGACTTCCCGGTGTCAGGGTCGACGATCTTCAGCTCTGCGTTGCGCACCACTGTCCCACACGCTCCGGACTTCACCTTGAAGGGCTCCTTGGCGAACGCCAGGCACATCGACAGCACCGGCCCAGCTTCGGTCATGCCATAGCCCTACACGCCACATGGCGGACCACAGGGATTATTGCCAAAGCTTGCATAGTATAACATATAATTTCTTTTTAAAAAAATAAAAAGGAAAAAATGATCATAAGAACTAGTGGTGTTTAGTCCAATTCTCCGATGACTCACTTGTGCATCGGAAGAATAGGAAAATGGTGCCTACTTGCTTGTCTCGGAGAATATGAATAGTTATCATTCCTTTTGAGCAAACTCTTATTAAAAGAACCTGCCATTTATCTGGAAAGAGTCCAGGTGATGAGAATATATGGGCTAAGATGCTCACTCTCTCTTGGCTGATGAATAAGCATCTAGGGCGGATCTGACGGGGTGCGTCCCCAAAATAAAAATTTGGCAACAAATTATGTATATGATAGGTATATTATGTATATAATTTTTTTTGTTAATAAACGTTTTCAAGAACACGTTATATGCTATCTTTGAGTCCCATGTATCAAGCAAACCATCCAAAACTATTTTAAAAAAACGGACAACTTACTTGTACTTTAAGGAACTCTCGACATTGCGCACCCAAATGACACAGCGAATTTCGCACATTTAAAAGATTCCAAAAAACCAACAAAGGAATGCAAAAAAGGAAGCTCCTTGGACATCACCACCCAACCACCGTAGCAAGTCAAAAGTCAAAACGTTAAGCCCCACAAAAAGTCAAAACGTTGCAACAACTTAACTCCTCTCTCTCTCTCAACAATTTCTCACAATCGATCTACATGGTTAAGCCCCACAAAAAGTCAAAACGTTGCAACAACTTAACTCCTCTCTCTCTCTCTCTCTCTCTCTCTCTCAACACGGCTTACATGCCCAACTTGGCATACTTTCCCAGGCTTGCTAGCATGAGAATGCCTCCATAGCAGTTGGATCTACCGTCCAAATGGACGGCGTAGATTAGGCGATTTAGCCTGGATAGACATAAGAGAGACATTTAATCTAAGTCACCCATTGAACGATCCAACGGTGGCGGAAACCTTGTAAGGATTGTCCAATGCCGTCGCCGCCGCCGCCTTCGTCGCACTAGTAGGTAGGCGCACCTAGCTATCACGTCAACATCTATCCGTCGGTGGCCAATCAGACGGCTGACAAACTCCACAGCTCCAAGCGCTCCCCCAAGACAAAATGGCCACTCAACGAGAACCAATAGAAACAGAAGAAAACTTCCAAAAAAAAACACACACATTTTTTTTGGGTCTTCCACAAGAAGGAGAAGAAAAATGGCTAGTGGCATTGGGTGCGGGCCCACGCAGGTACGTACCTGTCCGAGCACGCTGCCGGGGAGCTTGGCCATGAACGCATCCTCGATGTCCTTCCCCATGGGCGCGGCGCCGGAGAGCACCATCCGCACCGACGATAGGTCGTGCGCGGCCGTGGCCGCGTCGCCGCTCTTCGCCACGGCCACCACGATCGGCGGCACGAGCGGCGCGATCGTGATCCTGTACTTCTCCACGAGCTCCATCATCTTGGTGAGGTCGAACCGGCGCATGACGACGATGGCCGCGCCGACGCGCAGGCCGCACATCATGATGGTGTTGAGCGAGTAGATGTGGAACATGGGCAGCGCGCACAGGATGACGTCGTCTGCGGTGAAGCCGATGTTGGGGTTGTCGCCGTCGACCTGCTGCGCCACGCTGGTGCTCAGGCTCCGGTGCGTCAGCATCACGCCCTTGGGGAGCCCCGTCGTGCCAGACGAGTACGGCAGCAGCACCACGTCGTCGGAGTCGAACTGTCGGTCGGCGTCTTCGGTGAGCGCTTCGTCGTTGTCGTCGGTGACGCCGGCCATGAGGTCGTCCCAGAAGTGGAGACAGCCGTCGCGGCGCTCGTCAATGAGGACGACCGTGAGGCTGCCGTCGTGGGCGGGCAGTTTGTCAGCCGCGAGGGACTCGGTGAAGACGACGGTAGCGCCGGCGGCGGCGAGCTGGTTGGCTATCTCGTGCGGGGTGGACATCGGGTTGGCGGTGGTGACCGCGGCGCCGACGCGGGACGCAGCGAAGAACGACAACACGAACTCGGCCGAGTTCCGGAGCAGGTTCATCACGACGGCGCCGCGGCCGAGGCCCAGCGGGGCGCGGCGTAGCGCGGAGGCGAGGCGGCGGGAAAGGCGATCGACTTCGGCGTAGGTGAGGACGGCGCCGGTGGCGCCGTCGATGAGGCAGGGACGGGCGGCCACCTCCGGGAGCCGCTCGAAGCAGTAGCGGTGCAGCGGGAGGGTGTTGGTGATGGCGATGTCCGGGAGCTTCGACCGGAAGATGGTCTCGGTCTCCGGCGACGCCGGATCCGCGGCGGCGGCGATGGGCTGCGGCTGCGGCTTCTGCTCCTTGGACTCCATCGGTCAGTGTTACGGAGGGGCGGGCTTGCGGCGTTTGTAGGATTGCGAGCGTGGCGTGCTTTATCGACGAGTACCTATTGTCGTTACGAGGAAACGATGATGAGACAGGCGAGGAAAATGGGATGGGAGGAGCAGGGGGTCGTTTGTAAAATGTGATTTTTTTTGGAGGGGGTTGAATAGAAGAATATGAATGGGAAATGGTTATGCGGGTGTACCGTGTACTCTCGGGTGATGGGAGGTTATGGTATAAATAACTGTCTATTAGGTATAGTCCTAAAATATGATTTAGAGCAACTTTTTATTTATGGGAAATGATATTATACAGTCGTCCGTATTTACAATAAAAAATCGGACGCACCTCATCCACCAATCCACTCTATCTCTTCAACTCCCATCCACCTCTAATCACTCACCACCGACTCATCTCCCACTCATTTATCCCCCAATGCTTTCCTCTATCGTTTCCTTTCTCCCCACTGCTCCCAATGCTTTCTTCTCCTGTTCCCTTTCTCCCCAATACTTTCCTCTCCTGTTCCCCTTCTCCCAATTGCACGCCATAGTGGCTCCCCATGGCGTTGGTCCCTGGCTTGGCCCTCGATGCGCCCGGCCGTCGGCGCCGCTGCCCCCTGGCTCGCACCCGCCCCACATTCCTGGTCCGCACTGGCCTGCTCCTCCGCCCTACCCCTCGGCTCACCTCTGACCACGCCCGACATCTCGGCCGCGCCGCCTCGGCCACCTCGCATCCTCGCTACTCGGCTGCGCCGCGGCCTGGGCCGCTACCGCCTTTGGCTCGAGGCTTGGCCTCTCGCAGTCACGGTGCCCCTTGCGTCCAGAGGAAGCTGACGTTCTTCATTTTTGATGTTCATCTTGTTTTGTCTTCTGATTCTAATGTTGATGTTGCGGCCCATTGAGAATAATGTTGCATCCCGTTGAGAATAATGTTGCATATTGTTCTTTGAGATGTTGCATATGTAGAGAAAAAATATTGCATCTATAGAAAAATTGTGTTGTATCTGTAGAAAAAAAAAGTGTTGTATACTATTCACAGGGATGTTGTAATTTTTAAATGTTTTTTTTCAAATGTTTTGTTTTTTATTCTGATGTTCTCTGAGACGATATTTCACGATGATGTTTGGCTTCCCGCGCCCCTGCACCTCTGGGCTCGCCTCCCGCGCCCATCGACCGCCTTGCTACTGCGCTCGGGCCGTACGGCGTTAACGCTCGGACCGTACGTGGACGTACGCTAGTCACGCCCTTTATTTATTTATGAAAATTAGGATTAGGAAGAAATGAAATCGGGGTTATACGGACGTATGTAACTTCCTCATCTAATGGATGCTGCTCAGAGCTGTAGGATTAAGCTTGTGAGAGGCTCAAATTGTCGGATGAGCGTCCGCGCCGGGATCAAGTCCGCATATCGTTTTTGGGAATTTTTATTCCACACGCTCCGATGTATATCATTTTAGTTGGCAGACCAGCAGATCTAGAGGTGCAAACAGAAACGGAGTGAATGATTTCATCAACCGAGCGAAGCCTCATGAAGCAAATACATGATAGAGAATTGGGTATTCAACACTATCCCACTCCGACTCCAACTAATTTATTTCCCCATTACTTTCCCCATTTGTCATTCCCTTCCAGGGATCTCGCGAACAGCGAGGTGCCTGCCGCTAAAGCCCGTTCGACCGCTCTCCGGCCACCACCGCACATGCATCCACGTCCAGTCGCCAACCGACGATACGCCCAAACCTCCTTCGCCAAAAGATGTTGCCATGCATAGTAGAGTCCCGAAACCAACTCCACCAAGGCGCCGGGCCAAGTTGGCTCCTAGAGCCACCACCGCCTCATGTTGCGTTAGTGCGCCAGTCGAAAGGGGAGAAGATCATTAGTTGAAAGTTAGATTTTTCCCCCTCCATCTTTTTTTTTTTTACTTTTCATAGTTGAAAGCCCAATTGCTCGTGTTGAAAGTCTTTTTGATAGTTTGCAGTTCAATGTTTGCAAATCGATCGGAAGCTCTCTTCATATTTGAATATACAGTTTTGTGATCTGATTCGATAGTTTCTTCAACTCTTAATTGAAAGTTTGCAATCCGATCTGAAAAGTTTCTTGAAATTCAAATTAAAAGTTCAAACCCCAAATTGGAAATTTAAAAGATGAACCTAAAGCCTCAAAATTCAAATTGAAAGTACTCAGAAACTCTAGTTGGAAGTCTTTTTCAAATTTGAGTTTAACGGGAAGATTAAAAAAATATATGAGCTCAGAGGAAAGGGGGGAGAGGGAGAGGCTTCCGATGTCAAGCCAAGCAGTGGATACCCGCATGATAGTTGTTCCAAGGAAGAAAAATATACATCTACAATGTAAAAAGATTTGACGAAATGATATGGACTTGGGTAAAGCTAAAATTTAGTAAAATAAATGTTGTTTAGATTGCGACAAATTTTGGCGCTATCAAAACATATAATTTTGTTAAATTTTATGGGAGGAGACGTTCAGGTTCTCCTGCATATACATTGACTTCATGATAATGTAGTCAGAATTTTATACGGCAGACAGGCAGAAAAACATCTTAGCATCATGTCTAGGTGAAATATATATAAATTTTTAGAAGGAAATTAAACTGGCTAGAGCATTATTTTATTTTTATATTTAGAAACAACTGGCTCTGGTGCGTCATGCATGGATATGCCTAAAGATTATGGGAATGCAAAGTGCGAACTTAAGCAGATAATCCACTTATCCACTATTAGTACGCGAATCCTGGTGATTACGTTACTCCTTCACAAGAGACGAATCCGTTTATGATGGAAGCTTCCGTTTTGATCTTTTGGTGCTCAAATTCTGGCTTTGAGGGACACGTTGCATGCAGCTAGACCCGTTCAAAACGCCGGGACGGGACGGGACGGGTTCAGGCCGGGCCCGAAAAGCCCGGTCTCGAACTACCCGGTCCGAAAAATGTATTTTTCATTTTAAAATATTTATTTTTTTTAATAAAAATTAATATTTAATTTATTTTGAGAATTAAAAATAGTTTATTATTTTATTTGCATTTTATCGGTCCTTCGGGCTGGAATTTAAGTCCCGAACCTATCTTAGACTAGGTTGGGCCGTCTGTAAACAGGATTACGTGCGGCATATCAAAATAGAGATTCGCTAGCTTTTTTATTGTGTAGCTGTTTTTTTTTTCATATCTGCACCTAAAGTGCAAGTTAAGGATTCGATCCTCTGTAGTACTGTAGATGTCCACTATATGAACAATGTTTCTTGAGAGAGTGAACAGTACTCCGTCGTAGCACCGTGGTAACAGCGGGAAACTAATGTAGCGGAACATTGTAGCAAAAATATGGCATCGCTTGATCTCGACCTTTGATTTTGATCGGATGGTAGAGATTGCTCATAATGTTCATGCATTATAGCCTTCAATGCAGAGAATCTCAATCCGTAAGTTACTAATGTGAACCAGACCAAGTTTTGGTAACACCAATGAAAATTAGCTATCGTTAATTTTGCTACCAATATTTGGTAATGCCAATAAAAATTTGGTAACATCAAAGAAATCCAATGTTACACATGGGCAATCCGAGGGTAAGGAAATCACTCGCTAAAATTTTAGCAACACCAAAATTTGGTTTGGTTGTAGTCCAAACAATGTTCATAAAAAATTTGATAACGCCAAAATTTGGCTTAGCCGCAATCCAAACTATGTTTATTTTGCTAAATTTTAGCTTTACTCAAGTTTTAACTATACAAAAAATTTAGCTTGGTTTATTTGGGACACCAACCCAACAACCCCTAGTTTAAAATCAACCTATGCATGTGCATCAATATTAATTTGTGCAATAATTCACAGTGACGTGCGATGCATAGAAACACCTCTCGGTTAAGAATTATTCGCACATTAGTCGTTGCTCAAACTATAAAAATTGTTATTCTCAGGGGTTAAATACACGGTCGCACTAATTTTTTTTTTAACGAAACCCTTGTTTCTGTTAGGAAACTATGGGCCCGACCCATAAGCTGGCCCATATATGGCCATCCCACCAGAAACCCTAGCAGGGTCAAGAGACTATATATAGGGGGGACCCCAACCATTATAAGACAATGATTGAAGAGCAATAAAGCGAAGCCTGAAGTCCCCTCATATCTCTATGTTCAATCTACTGTTGTGTTCTTACTTTGTTCTTACGATTTTGAGTATTGTTTACGAGGTAATCGCTCGGACTGGACTTGTCAGCGATGGTTCCTCAACACGTTATCAGCACAACCGACTCTCCTCGCATCGAAAGGTAACCGTCGAAGAACAACACTCGTAAATTAAATCATATTTTCTAGATCACTTTCAATTCTGCAAATTTGCTTTCTAGATTGGTTTTCTACGGTGTCAATCTGTTCTAATCTACTACGAGCCGAATTGAAGTCGATCAGTAGATTGCATGAAAGATTGGATGTCGATAGTACCATAGATTGAATTTGCAAAACCGTTCTAACCTACCGCGAGCCAACTTGAAGTCGTCGGCAAAGCTGATCGGTAATTGCATGAACGATAATTGCATGAACGCTAATTGCATCACATGAACAATACACACATTGTATGATCAGTGCACACAAAGAGAGAGAAAATCGGCCAACGCACGTTCCCTACCTGGCGACGCATAGCCACCCCCATCGCCGGCCTGCAGCCGTGACAGCCTCCTCGCACCGCTCTCAGCTCCGCACGGCACCATCCAAAACAAAGAAAAACAAGAGAGGGTGGAAAGCGTCGCTGGCCTGGAGGCGCGAAGACTCTTGAATTGGTTCGATCCAAACCATCCTTCGTACTGAGATGTTCAGGGTTAGCTTGCTTTGGTGTCCCTCTTAGAGTAGATAGTTAAGCGGCAGATCACTCTACGGTCTTGGCCGTTCACTACCCAGTTGCTGCCACGGTACATCGGACAGTCGAATCCTCCAAGCACTTGCAACAGATTACAGAGCTCAATGGCAAGTCCTCCCTTGCGCTCACCATAGTTTTGAAGACGAGGCATCTAACAAGACAGACAAGAGGGTAAGAACAACTTAAAACAGCGGGGAGAGGAAGAAATTCAGCAATAGTGGAGTCAAAAAAGATATGAGAGAAGTTAAGCGGTTCAATTAATCTTGCAAGTTAATTTTGCTTTAGAAAAAAGTTTAGACAATCTAAGATGGCCGATCTAACTAAGGTCAAGACCTACAGTCAGTATGGCTCTGATACCACCTCTATTGGGACTCAAAAATGCATTTCTGGACCTTCCGTGTATTCTACACTAGTTCAGGATCACGCTAGTACACACAGTATCAACATAGATAAATATCAATCCACACAAACAAAATAATAGCACAAACGAGTAATTTGAATAGCAAATAATTGTTGTGACCTTAAGGTCGAGTTTACATTTATTAAGCCTCACAGGGCTGGCAATAGAGTAATAAGCAGCGAAACAAATAAACTCCAGCGGAATCCCATCAATTCACCATAAGCAACCGACTGGGATCAAGACCCTAATGATCAGCACTTTCGTAGAAGTCCTCAAATGCGGGCGAAGACTCCTCCAATTCTCTTGAATATTTGCAGTAAGCATGAGTACATAACCGTACTGCAAGTCATACCACAAAATACAATTTATAGATGATGGCTTATTCCAAAGGAATGACTTCTGTGGTTATTTTGTATAAGTAATATTTGCAATTGAATACAAATAATAGATTGAAAACTTAATTTAAAAACAAATAAACAACAATAGTTTAACACCTGTTTTCACAAAGAACATAAAGCATAAACAAATTCTTTCACACAACCATATGAATCAATTCACACAGCTGTCCTTTCCCAAATGTTTTATGAAAATCTAACCCTCGTGTGAAATCCCCGAGCATGTCCATAACCGCGGACGTGGCTATTCGAATAGATTGATTAACACTCTACGGTGGTTGTACACTTTACCCACACAATATAATCAGTGTAGCTAGCACTAATCATAACAAAACCTTTTAGAAACTTCATCTCAAGCATTGACACTCCCGATGTGCTTTACCGCTGTCCAATTTATGCACACAGCTCTTGGTACGACACACACCGTTGGAGAGGGAAGCGGTGAACCGTCCCGCGATGTGAGTCATCACTGAAATAAAAACACACCTCTACCCTAGCACACAGCCTAACCTATCAGCCTGAGTAATCAATGTCAAAATTTTATAACCTACTAAGTTAGGCTCGTCCCATCAGGCATGTGGTTTTACGGAAGGCCCAGTTCAATGGAGCACAAAATTAAGTCCTTAATTGACCATGGCAAGTCTTCCAATTTCTAACTATATCACAGAGACCAATATTCCTATGCACACAACTTCCACCATATCACATAATATTCACCACTTGCCTCAGTCTAAATCCTTTTCCACCCGATTGGTTAAGTGCAACACATGCCATCAACAAGTAATAGCACACAACGCACATAGTTTTACACAAAATTCCATAATCACTTAGTCACATTTATATTTGCAACTCACATAAAATGATGACTCGTAGCATGACTAAGCAATCTACTTGTATATAATCAATCTATGTTGGTGCTATGATAATACCAACTAGTAATGAGCCAACCTAAGGTGACAAAAGATCATGACATAGCAACAGACAAGGTGAATGTAACAAATTGGATTAATAACTAAACCCAAAAGTATTTAAATAAATACTTAAAGTAAAATACAATAATTTGAATCAAAGTATTTTGAAAACTAGGTGCAATATGATCAAATGTATAACTAGACTTGGAATATGTCTAGGTATTGGTCTTAATCTTGGTGCACTCCTTCTTCTTCAAAAGACCCCGATGTATCAACGTTTATTCGCAAACGAAATAAATAAACAAAACAAATAATTAATAGAGATAAAAAAGCTCCAAAAATTAAACAAAAATCTTAGATAAGTAGAGCTTGAATTTAGATGAATTTAGAAATTTGAATGAGCTTAAATGGAGTTTGGATGAAGAAGATATGACCTTTGGAAGATCAAAACTAAAGAAAATAACCTAATTTGGAATTTCTAGAATTATCCGAATTATTTTCTACTAAAAAATCCGGATATGACGTTAGCTGACGTTAGCACTCAGAATTTCCGAATTAAAATAAATCTAGAGAAAATAGCTGAGAGACTAACAATGGGATCCACGGTCCATGGACCGAGTCCACAAAGATGGGCTCTGGTCTACGGGTTCACGGGTCTATGGAACAGTGGTCTGGCTGGAGGACCCCACATGGCATAGGCTTGGTGCACTGTGGAACAGATCAGTCCAGGATGCATCTAGGGTTTGGGCTCTGACACGCGAGTGTTGATGTGTCCGCCATGTGGGCGACACGGTGGCGCGAGGGCTGACATAGTTCTAAGGTGGCGACACGGTGGCATGCCACGGCGGCGAAACGCCGGCGAGGCTCTGGCAAACTCTGATCTGGCGAACGGCGGCTCTCTGGCGGCGGCGGAAGTGCGCATTTGGACGAGCGCGACTCGGGGAGTCTTGTGACACGCTCAGATCTCACCGGCGATGACCACAGCGATGGCGGCGACACGATGAGCGGCGGAGTGGTGCGGCTTGAGGAGGCGATGGTGAACTAGGGTTCCTTCGCGGAGAAGAGTGCGTGCATCAGGTAGCCCGTGACGCGGCGAACTTGAGGTGTAGTCGACGACGGCTGGAGCTCACCGACGGCGGAGGAATCCGGTGAAGAAGCTCTCGGCGGCGCTAGGGCAAAAGCTCCGATTCGGCAAAGAGGCGCGCTCTAGGGTTTTTGGCTTTGGGGAAAGGCGGCGGAGGCTGAGGTGATCCTCGTGACGTGGGTGCGGGCTTTAAATAGGGTCAGAGAGGTGGAGTCCAAATCGAGGACGGCGGCGAAACGACGCGACAAAATCGGAATTGAGTCAGCGTTGAAGACGATGAACAATAGATTTGGTGGGCCCGCTTGTCAACGATAGAGGCTCGGTGTGAAGTGCGTGGTAAAAGGTGACGTGCAGGCTGATGAGTGGGACCGGGCGCGGGCGCGCGTGGAAAGGGAAGGGAGAGATTGACATGCGGGGCCCGCATGTTAGTCGGAGGCGGGGCGCGACGCGGACGACCGAGCCGCATAGTGATGGGTCGACAGGAATAGGGTTGGGTTTAGGCCCAAGCACTGTTCTGATATTTTAATAGATTTTTTTATAGAAAATATCAGAAAAATCAAATAGCAATTAAAAAATAACAAATGAACTTGAAATTTTTTAGAAAAATCTAGAAAATATATCCAAGCACATAGAATCTAAATAAAATAGTTTTGACAAACAAAAGACAAGACAACAAAACTAGAGATAGCACCATGGAGTATAGTATATACCAAGTCATGAAAATTTAATTATTGATTTTTAATTTTTAAGATAATTAAGTAGGGATAGTGGAATACTCTTTGTAAGAATGGCAATTTCGCTCATTGCCTGTTTACACCTAATTAAACTTGGAATTGGTGTATATGCACAAATGTGCACATAATTAGGGTAGGCAGGGAAAGGGCCAGAATTAAACATCATGTTTTGTTTACACACGGGGTCGCTGCCCCTAGCGGCTAATCAGAGATGGGCTACCCGTTATAGGCGAGCTGGTGTGGCACTTCGGCTGTTTCCCTCGTGACGGGAGTTTCATTCCCACCAACTACGAGTTATGTGAGTTTTTTTTCTGGCAATTACAAGATAGACACACGCACGCACTTCATCACACATGCACACCACATACGTGTGCGCAAGTGAGTCCCCAAGCAGAAGGAACTGGAAGAAAATTTTACAGATGAGTTCATATGAGGCCATCTCATCAACCGTTGGATTAACTCTATCAAAAATAATCTAACGACCGTTAGGGAGGGTCTCACCCTCACGGTGAGACCCTCCCCCACTGCATTTTTTAAATTTTTTTTTTGCACCCGTCTGGGTCCAGAGGAGGCTAAGAGTTATCTTTGATCTATATCACGAGCTAATCCGCGTCCTTGCGCTGCCGTTGAAAAATACGGGCATTGCGCTCCTTCCATTACTCCCATATGGTTGCTAGAATGATGGTGTGCAAGCTCTTCCTCCCGGTTCCCGTGCTAGCTTGGCTGGAATCCACCATTGTAGTATGGTTGTGCTGGTTGAATTTGACGATAAAGTTGGCTCGTTAAACCCATTGCGCTGGAGCGGCCCAGACCCGGCAGGAATAGGCGCATTGGCGAAGAACCTGCATTGTGCACCTCCTTGGCACTGCAGCATGTAAGCTGACCTTGTTGAGTAGGTTCCATTGGCCGCGAAACGCCAAGTGACTTGATCCCGAGTGCCCGCCACCAGCTGCACCGACGAGTCTAGTGTCCAAATTAAGCTGGGATGTATTCGTGGAGCATGGGCGGAATGATGACATGTCGTATGTCGCTGACCCGCTTTGTTTTTGTTCAAAGCATCCGCCACGGTCCTATTTTTTGCAGCACGAGATTCTTGGTGGGTGAACTAGTCGTACACCCGTAACTCTGCTACTTCACCTAGGCATGGTTTGTTAGTTATTTATTTATACTTTTCACTATAAATTTTTAACCCATATCATGTAGTAAATAGAGATGGTAATAAGAAGGCATTCTTAAGACTAAGAATTTACTTGACGGTGTAACCAACCCAATGGTATTTAACATTCACGAAACTGCAAATAAAACACGTCCCAAGAGGCCTTGGGCAGTACTATCCCTGAAACTGCAAATAAAACTGCGAGTATCACAAATACCGCTGCACCTTGGTTCAGTTAACCCCGAAATGTGTAGAAGGCACAAGTCATGGTGTGCAATCCGACAACACCAAACTTTCAGAATACAAATAGAAAAATAACCACCACATAGCTAGTCATTGTATTGGATCTCAGTCTAAGCCAATGAAACTCTTGCTGCTTTATCAATCAGTTTACTGGCCTGTCAGGTTATGATAATATTAAACTTTCGTGGAGCTAATGATCTCTGGGTGGTTGGGTGACACCAGTTGACAAACTAATTAAAAACAATCTTAATGACAACTGGCAAGCACGAATAACCGAAACTCATTTCGTCTTTAGATATATGTAGATCGACTCTGAATGTTCTCAGCGAGCCAAAGTCATGGGATGGGCTTTTGTTCTTTTAAAGCGGAAATGCAGGCGTCAGAAGCAATTCTACTACACATATCACTGAGAAAAAGAAAGAATACATTGGAGAAACTAGGTATCCTTTCCATTAAGAAGAAATGTATCCAAATCTGAGCCGAAGATGACTCCAAACCTGAGTACTAGTGATGTACGATGTACACCTACAGCTCGCACCAACTGGCTCAGTTACATATCAGCAAGCAATTAGCCAAAGGGGCAGACAGACCATTCAGGCGAGCTCAGGCAGCTGACAGAAGTAAGCTCCCGAACCCCAAGACCCACCCCTGCTGCGCATCCAACCGGCGCCAGAGAAAGCAAGTGGTGGCCGCCAGCAGCAAACATGTTCAAACTTGTATGTTCAAAAATTTGATGGCAAATCGTTGTATATGCTAAGTTATGCAGGCCCATCTCTATATGTCCAACCTTCGTCTTCGTATGTTCACATGTTGATTTTGTTAGATAGATACGGTGTCATTAAGTTTCGTGAAATTTTGTAAGGATATAGATCATACACCTATAGCTAACAATATTTTAAGATTTTTTGAAAAATAGTATGATACACGTACTCATACACCCGTACATGTACGTAGTATATATATTTCTGAATTGTATGAGGGTAGATGCAGTGATTCTCAAGGTGCTGATCATTGATTTAGGTTCAAATTAGCACTAAAAAATCTGTAAATTTCCGCTGATTGTTGTGTGTTCGGCCAATTATTGTTGTGATTCGATTGATTTTTCTTTGTATGATTCGTGTCGTTGTTTGTCAGATCCCAACTTTTGATTGTACCGGACTTGTTGGAATATTGTAATGGAACTAATAACTATAATTCGTATAATGTAATGCAACCTCATAACTAGGCATATACGTGTCAGAGCTCTATTTTGGATTCAAACCTTTTCTTTCTAGGACAGCAATTATGATATGATATATTTGAATTAGTCATATATAGATGCCAAAATACTATTTAAAGTACAATGGTCAGATCTAAAAGGTATTTTAGACATTTCACCTTTTAGCCACATCTCAGGAAGCCAACCAACAAAAAAATAAATCATGACTGCCAAACAATTTGGTTTGGCTTAAAACTAAGCTGCTTATTTGGTAATCCAATCTTTTTTAGAATGATCCTAGGATTTATATTAATAACTGATAGATAAAGTACACACGTACTCAACTTTTACATTGAATGTTATAGATGAATAATATGTCACTGTCAAGTTATTGAGTCAATAAATGTGCTAGACTTCTTTATCTTCCTCACCGAAGAATCCGGATCTTGCAACGACATCATGACTGCCGATGTTCACTGCAACGGGAAGTAGTAGATTATCAATGATCTCTATTGATGTGTAGGACCTAGCCCTGGCAACAGTGTTGTTCGTCGAAAGAAAATCAAAGGAGATTTGTTTATACCCAACTCGGCCAGGTGTCAATCTCTGGCGTAGGGGTTACTATCGTCGTCCAGATGAGTCAGTCCGATAAAACCATCGTAGGTAAAGATTTTTGGCTAAGAACTCGCAAAAGAAGAACAAACTAACAACTTGGTCTAGGGGGAAAGAAGAAACTAAAGAAAAATACCACTTTGGAAATCAACATGTCCCAACCACTCAACACCGACGAGAGCGCTAGAGAAGAGTGAAGAGGGGCTACCGGCGGATCGACGGCCATTCTCTCCCTGGTGGCTAGGGTCCCTGTTTATATAGAAGGCTGTGGGCACAGCACGACAGCTGTAACGTCCCATTTTCGGATGACAAATAGTAACTACTATTCGGTTTCCAAATTAGCTTAATTTAAAAACCTTTTAGCTTCTATCCAAGCTCGGGTTTGTGTTTCAAACCTCGTCGCAAATCTCGAATTCAAATTTCAAGTTCGAATTCGTGTTTTCGGGTTTTGGAACTTTTCCTCATTTTTTTTTCTTTTGGGCCGGCCCATCTCCCCCTCCTTCTTTCTTCTTCCCGGCCTGCTCCCCCGGCACATCCCCCGACCCGCCTTTTTCCTTGGCCACTTTCGCCCGATCGCACCTCTTCCCCCCCTCTTCCCTTCTCTCCCCCAGTAGTTCCACCCGAAGTGCCGCTCGCCAGGTCACTTCTTCTTCCGCCCGGTCCCCCCTCCCCTCTCTCTCCGCTCCCGACGCTCGCTCGCTCGTGTCCCCAGCCGATAGCGCCTGCGCCTGCCGCCTGCTTCACGCCGCCTGGTTCCCCTCCCCGTCTCCTTGCGGCCGCCGCTCCCGCCGGCATTCCTCTCCCCTCCCCGGCTATAAGAGCCCCCCTCTGCCTTCCTCCTCCTCGCCCTCCTCTCTCCCCTTCTCTCGTGTCGTCGAGAGCCAAAGCTCCCGGTGCTTCTTCCTCCCTCGGTACTACCACCCGTTCTTCCCTGGTATTATCGCCCGTTTCCTCCCCGGTACTACCGTCTGTTTCCCCCCGGGTACTACCGCCCACACCTCCCCTGGTACTACCGCCTTTCCTCCCCCGGTACTACTGCTCGCCCCCCTGGGACCCGTGCGCATAGACCCGGTCCATGCACTGTGCTTAGGGCCACGTGTCAGCACAAGGCTTTTTGCCAGTTTTCTGATTTTCTTTTCAATTAAAAATCCAATAGAAAAGCTTCAAAAGTTCATATCTCTTTCGTTATAACTCCAAAAATTATGAAACTTGTTCCTAAAATTTTCTAAATTCAAGATCTTACTAATGGCACTAGTTTTGTTTAATTTGGATTTATTTGTTATAGATTTTGTATTTATTTACTCTCTTTGTTGTTGTGTCTTTTTCCGGTACATTCATCCGATAAGGGTTCAAAGACGCGGGAGACCTCCACTTCGATCAAGCTCAAGAATACCAAGACCCTACTACCTTTAACTAAGGCGAGTCAATACTTTGATCATTTTGAGCCTACATTTTATGCAAATTATATTTATTTAAAATATCAAAATTATGTGCTTTAATTCTGTAATCAAATATATGTTAAAGCTTAAGGTAGTTAAGCACCCATTTGAAGATTAATTAATTATTATCCACCATTTGATAATTGAATCCATTATTCCATGTCACCCTAGTAGATATGTGGTAAATACTAGCATATGTTGTACTTAAGCGACATGCTAGTCTTGTTTAAGTACTGAGATAATAAATGTCCTAATCATCATTTTTAATCATGAAAGTCGTTTTGGGTAGTCATTGTGGGTAAATGATTGGTGTGATGTGATATTTGGTTTTTCTCCCCCAAAACCCTAAACAACTTGCTAGTACCATATATGGGCGAATGAAAAGAGTGGTGGGTGCCGTCGTGCACGAGAGTGGTTGGTAGGTGGTATGAACCGTCCAGATGGATTAAGGATTTAATCTTGTCATGACCTCCCATGTAAAACAAGTACAACCGCAAGTCTGCAAAGTGCAACTTGGCTTAGTAAAATTATTAAACCCTGAATGTCATCCCACTGGTCGGTGAGCGGGAACGTGCAAGCGACGGATGCGTTCCGGCTTGAAAGGGACACCGTGGTAAGGTGAAGTTGCCAGCTACGCTAGTTGTTGTGGCTGGGGCCAGCTGCGCTAGTCGTTGTGGTGAACATCCCGCACAACTTATGGGCGTAGCCCATATGGGTGAGATGACGGAAGGGGCGAGGTTGTTTGAAAGGTCACTGTGACAATCGCTCAACTACATGACTACGGAATCATGTGGGGTAACGAGTATGATTATCTCTTGTGGGTACAGTGTACAACCTCTGCAGAGTCTAAACTGTTTAAACAGACGTGCCTACGGTCAAAGGCGGATATGGAAACCTAACTTGAATTAGTTCTATTTCAAAAACCTTTGTGGGTGGTATGAAAACTAGGTCGGCTTATCTAGCCTAAGGTTATATTTTTCCTGAGCCGTCGAGCTCAGTGGTGTGGAGGAGCGGAGGTAGCTCCAACCAAATAATGCATGTGTAGAGTTCCGATGGAGGGAACCTCTATTGTTATTTAATATTGCACTTACTCTCTTTAATAAAATGCAATTTGTTTAAAATGCTAAGTCATAGGAATTTATAATTATGATGATTGAAAAAGGTTGCTTTAGCTAATAAAAGAACCCTAGCCACCTTTGTTAAGCCATGCATGTATGTTATTGCATCTTGTGTGTTGGCTTACGAGCATGGAAGTTGTGCTCATTCTCGCTCCCCCCAAACCCTCCAGATGATGTGGATCAAGGGGACTACGCATATTATGAAGACCCAAGAGTCGACGGATAAGGAAACGATGAAGAGTAGTCTAGATCTCGCCTCAGTTTAAGTGGACTCGTTCGGTACTTGCGTAAAACGGATATTGTCCAACCCTTGGGTAATATCCGCCGTACACAGGTTATCCTAGTCGCTTGCTTGTGGAGAGATAAACTCTACCCCCTTTTGCTTCTGCTGTAGTTACGTTGCTTTCTATGTAATGTAATCAATTTGGCTTGTCCGACCCTTTGTAAAACTTGTCATGACGTGGTCTATGTTACTCAGAAGATTGTAATGCATTGAATGGTTTAGTTTACGCCTTGTATGAAATGATTCAGCAATGTGCCTATGAGTACTATCTACTGATACAGAGAATAACATAGTGATTTCACAGAGGATTCGAGATAAGAAAATTCGGATCCGACAACAGTATCCGTTGACAACATATCCAGTGCAGACCATCCAGATGCCCCACTATTCGCTTGGATAAATGGATTTGCGTTAATATTTAGTTCAGTATTTACGAGCAGGACCAAAAAGTTGATTTTTTTCCCTTTGGTCGGAGCTGCGTTAATATTGTGCTTGAGGAAGAAGGGAAGTGTCAGTGAAAAAAAAAGATAGGAAACTTTCTGGGGAATTGGTAACTGTAAGCTTGTAGCACACTGATACAGTTGATTGTATAAAACCCTTATGGCAGCAGTAGGTAAATGCTGGATTTATTTAGCTAAAACGGTTCAATATATTTTGTTGATGGCATACTTGATATAGCGCAGATCTTTACTATCGTAACGTAATCTATTTAAACAGATGCAAGAAATGCCATAATTTTGATGTACTTTGTCGTTGCTAACAGCACACAAGGCATATTTGTGCAAATATCACATTCCTTGTCCAATCAGGGGTTGAGATAGGATATAGGGTTTATTTTGTCATTGCTAACAGCACACAAGGCATATTTGTGCCTGAATAGTTGATAAATTCGGGTTTAACTGGTTTATTAAAGAGGCGTTTCTTCTAAAAAGTTAGAAAAAGGTTGGTCCTTTCCGCATAAAAGTATTTTCTTCTCTTTAGTAGTGTTGTACCTGGTCAAGTTGGATAAGTACATGAGTAAGTGGCGAGGAACAAAAGCAGATGTTATCAATTTGTATGTGGTGGAAATGCTGAAATGTTGACGTATGCTGTATGGTTCTTTGATGTCTATCAGGTTCGTGGTGAAAGACTAGTCGCTAGTGTAATTGTAGTTTCTGAGTGACATCTTGCTGTGATGTTGGAATGATAAATACTTTTAGCTTCGTAAGTTTCTCATGTGGATATCTTCTATCTTGTAATGAGGCTCTAAAATTTCTTGTCAGAGGTCAGAGTGGTATGAACCATATCTGTTTATTTTCTTGATAGACAAATCATTCAAGTCTCATTTGTGTTGGAAATTTCTACAGATATCTTCAAAATTTTCAGTAAGTTCATTTCTTCAATAAATGCAGAGAATGTTGGACAGTAGGAATCTACCCTTGGTATTTCAAGTTCCAGTCTCAAGCTCTGCTGCTGATGCCATCAAATTTCTGGATCGGATGATCCAAACTCCTAGGGTAATCCATCTGGATGAGGTATTCCATATTGTGTTTCTCATTAGTGATTTGCTGAGATTACATAAAGACTCTGGAGCTTATTCATTTACCAACTTAACAAATTAGTTGTGCTAATTTACTGCAGCTAGAGCTTTATTTTGCTGGAGGTGATGATTTCGGTCCATTCTCTTCAAGGAATGAACTTGAATATCTAAATCAGCTGTTCAAAATCATGAAAACATTGCTTCTAACTGCTAACTGCAAATGATGGTGCCAAGGGAGTATTGCAAATACTACAGGATGAGATGGTTGTTAGGCTCAGCTCAGATTGTGGGATTGACAGACAATGATCAAATGGTAGTTCAAACACACAGCCATGACGCTGAAGATTCTCTTCTGAATTTTTTTTTTTGGGTGGGGGGGGGTAAGTCTCCATACAAAATGCTGACAGTGTGTGGCACTCCATTCTTTACTAGTATGGATCATGAGTGCTCTGTACTGCGTTCTACCAATTGAAAACCGGGAAGATTTATATTTTCTTTGTTAGAAAATAGAATTAAGAATTTATGACAACAAGTCTGGATGATATAATCTTTCTGTGTTTACTAATGTTTTATCTTTCCATTCGTAATTGTGTTTGCATAATCAACTATTTCTGATAGGTTTATAAAAGGTTCATCTTATTTAGCAAAAACCGATGATAATGTTTATTTTAATGTGAAACATACTACAGCACTATAGGTTGCATTCACAAACAATCAAGTAATTGAGTTAGCGGAATTAGTGGTAGATGTCACAGAAATGCTAGAGAGTTTGTTCGCCGTATACTAGGATTCTCAGTTATTGTACCTTATTTGTTTGTTCATCATAACTGTTATGTATAAGTGTATATCACCCATATGTATTTATGGGCCATGAGGCCCATCAGCCCTTGTTAGGGTTTGTAATGTAGTATATATATACTACAGTATTGATCTAATAGATTGAGAAGTTGTATTATAACATGGTATCAGAGCAATCTTCTCCGCCGCCGGTCTCACCTCGTGCGTAGCGACTACCTCATCTTCACCGATTAGGTGCTTGGGTGCTGGAGCTCCTTGCTGTTGCGCCAGATCCCTTTGTTCCTCGTCGCCGGTCTCGACTCCACCGTCCCGAGGTCGACGCCGCTCCGAGCTTCGTGCGAAGATCTGCCGCCGCCACTTCCACCGCCCCTTCTCCGCTCGGATCTGCTCTCCCCTGCTCCGCCCGGCCGCCACCTCGTGCTCGCGGTCGCTCCGAATCCGCCGCCGACCTCCCGAGTCGCCTCGCCACCCGTTTCCGCACCGGTCTTCACCGAGGCGAGGCCGGTCGCGGTCGCTCCGAATCCGCCGCCGACCTTCCCGAGTCGCCTCTGCCACCTGTTTCCGCGCTGGTCTTCACCGAGGCGAGGCCGCCGTTCTTCACCGAGGCGAGGCCGGTCTTCACCGACCAGGTTCGCTCAGGTGTGTACTCGGCTCGGGTGTGTGCTCGGGTGTGAGAAGGAAACGGCTTTATACCGCTCGGGTGGTCGGGTGGTCGCTCGGTTGTGTTTGCTCGGGTGCGGTCTGATGAGGACATGACCCATATGGATACAACCATATTTGCTATGCTTGTTGTTCCAAGTACAAGAGCTCGTACGCTTCACTTAAATTATCAGGTGAGCTTGTTTTTAGGAGTGTCTTTATATTATATGAACTATATGATGCTACCTAATGATGAAATATATATATGTGCAACACCATATCACTTTTGGTCTAAGACAAGCAAGCAGTTCGAGCTGGACCCGTTCTGGAATCCAGTTCGGCCTCCTGAATCAGCCTGATAGTACCAACTTAAAACAGACATAACTTTTGCAAACAGAATCCGATTCGGGTGTTCTTGAGCTTTTTGGAAAGCTAACGACTAGATCTTTCCAACGGATCTAGCCTCACCTCCAAATTCCTTCTGCACACTTCAAAATAGTCAAAATAAGGTGCTATGTCGCCAATTTGGGCCGATTTAGGCCTTGTAATCGTACCGGAATTGGCCCATATGCCGTCGGCCCACCTGGGGGTGTGATTACTGTTCACATGAACAGTACTCATTCCTTTAGTCTCACCCCTCTATTTCTTTTATATTTTTGGCTCCTCATCCCCTGTTTAAGGAGGACGCACCCCCTTTAGTTTCCTTGGATTTTGTTTAGTTAAAAGTTAGCTTTGTTGTAACTTCGTGTATTGGCTTGTGTGGACTAGACCAACTATAATACCGCTTTCGAAATCCCAATTTCAATATTTCAATCTTTATTTACAATTTTAGAATTCTTTCTCTTGTTCTTGCGTGCTTCTTCGGTGTATGCAGGAATCGACCTTCGTGGTCAGGTCAACCGTGTATTCGTGCACGGTTGATAACGACTTGTAGATCAGTTCAGTGATTGCGTGGTTTCGAGCCTTGCATGTTCGTAGCCGAGATCGTCAGAGTTGAGCGACGCCTACCGGACTTATCGTTCTCATCGAAAGATCAGACCAACAAATCAAACCTTAGGGTTCATCACGGTCTTGACCGACCAATCAGCAGAGGAAACTCCTTTACATGGTGGTCGCTCGGGTGTGCTCTTGCTGACCAGTCATTGCCGACCAGTTATCGGAGGAGCATTTGGTCTTATTGAGATGGTTGGCCTCCAGTTGAGTAGGTAACATTGGTAAAAATGACTTTTGGTATTTCTACTTCTCTCGGTATGGGAGGTGCTCTTCTAGCTTCGGATATCAAGTTAGATGGTCAAAATTATCGTGAGTGGTCATCATCGGTCGGCATGCTTCTTCGGTCCATTGGTCTTCTCGCGTATATTACGGCGGAGCCTCCGACCGAGAAGACTGATGAGAAGGAAGCTACTATATGGCGAAGTGCTGATGATCGTGTTATGGGTATCTTATGTCACAGTGCTGAAATTTCAATCAGGATGGATTTCATTGATCTTCCAAGTTCTCGCAAGATGTGGGAGTATTTTCAGCATCGTTATGAGCAGACCAGTGCGGCACGTCGTTTTTCTCTTTTACAAACTCTTCATGATTTGCGTCAGCAGGAGATGTCTATTGAGGAGTACTATAGTTCTTTCACTCGTATTTCATGGCAGTTGACCTCCATGGTTCCTTTTTCTTGTACTGGATGTACTGGCTATGCAGGCAAGGTGGGTCATGATGCGCAGAATCTAATGTTCACTTTTGTTATGCGCCTTCGCCTAGAATTTGAGTCTATTCGCGCTCAACTACTGGGACGTGATGTTCTTCCAACCATGGAGGAGGCCCTTGCTGCGTTGATTGCTGAGGAGACTCGACTTCACTCTCTGTTATTCGGATTGACACCATCTCAGTCTATTCTTACGGCACCTCGTTAGGAGGTTTATCAGTCTATTCCACTTCCTGATGCTGCATCCAACCAGGTTATATGCTCTCACTGCAAGAAGCTTGGTCATCCTATTCAGATATGCTATCGTCTTCATCCAGAGCTTCGACCTACATCTCATCGTCGTCGTCGTGGTGTGGTTTCTGCCACCACTCTTACACCTGTTGGGGATTCAACTTTTGCCACTCAGTTGAGTCAGCTTCAGCTTCAGTTCCAGCTTCAGGCTCTTCAGACTCAAGCTCAGCAGCGGCCTTCATCTGATGTTCCTCCTAGTGGGTCTGCCGGTATTGTTATAGCCTCTTTTTCTGTATCAGGTACTAGTCTTCCATGGGTTTTGGATTCTGGATCTTCTTTTCATATGACATCGAATAAGTCTCATTTTGCATCATGTCGACCTGTTATAGATGGTTCCTGTGTACAGACAGCTGATGGCACCTCATGTTCAGTCACTCATCAGGGCACTCTCTCTACTTCTCATTTTACTGTTCCAGAAGTGTCATTTGTACCTCAGCTTTCTATGAAATCTTATGTCTGTTGGTCCGCTTACTGATATGCACTACTTTGTTGGGTTTGATGACTCTACTTGCTATGTGCGGGATCGTCGGACAGGAGTTCTTGTTGGTACTGGCCATCGCCTTAGAGATTCTCAGCGTCTCTACTTCCTTGATCGTCTGAGTCTTCCATCTTTTTTCGTTCATGCATCTTCATTTATTGCATCAGCTTCTGTTAGTTTTCCTCAGTGGCATCATCGACTTGGTCATTTGTGTGGATCTCGTCTTTCTACATTAGCTCGTCAGGGTGTCCTAGGTCGTGTCATTGTGGACACTAGTTATGATTGTAAGGGTTGCAAGCTTGGTAAACAGTTACAACTCCTATATCCTACTAGTACATCTCAGTCTAGTCATCCTTTTGAGTTGGTTCACTCTGACGTTTGGGGTCCTGCTCCTTTTGCTTCCAAAGGTGGTCATATCTATTTTGTCCGTTCCGTGACCGCGCCACCGCCTGCCTCGCTGGTGTCACCACCATGCCCGAGCCGCTCCCGTGCTCCTTTGTTTCCTGCTGAGTTGTACTCCTCTGTTAGTTGAAGTGAGTCAATGACAATTTGGGTCCACAAGTCATTGACTACATTCTTGTCCATCTTTCTCTCTGTTGATTCACTAGTAAGTGAACCCTTGAAGATAAACCCTCAATGGTTTTGCTCTGTCCTACTTTGTTAAACAACCGAAACAGTATGATTCTAAATTTCAGAATTTTCATCATTTTATGTGATAATTAACCTTCTGTATGTTCATTCTCCTTCATACGAACTCTGAATCTGTCGATTCTTATTCCTAATTTTCTATAAATTCGATATCTTCCTTCCAGTATTTATTTTATAATTTTTAGATTTTATTTATTTTCTATTATTTATTTTGGATCGATTCGCGCGTGTAGAATCCAACATCGCCAACCCCAGTTTGGATCAACCGGAAGCGTTAACCTCCAACATCAACGAAGGCGAGTCTCCTTTGAACTTTTTGTACCCATGATTTTTAAATATTGTTTTCAGTTTTAAAGTATTATCATTGCTAAGAAGGACATCTTTGTGGATTATATATAGATTATTGAGAACGAATATAAAGTTAACTTGGTGGGACCAATTATACCATGAATGGATTATTAGTAATCTATCATTGTTGGAATATATCATTATCGGATTAAATCTTTGTTGAATCATAGGTTTGCATCATGATTGGATTATAATATATCATTGTTAGATTATGCAATATATCATTGTTGGATTATTAGAATACATCATTATCGGATTACATCATTGTTGAGTAATAGGAATATATCATTGTTAGATTATAGGATTATATCATTGTTAGATTATAGGAATATATATTTCTTGGGTTATGGGATTATATCATTGTTAGATTATAGGAATATATCTTTCCTGGATTATAGGATTATATAATTGTTAGATTATATGAATATATCTTTCTTGGATTATAGGATTATATTATTGTCGGATTACATGAATATATTATTACAGGATTATGAAGATAATTTATTGTTGGATTATAACAAATACATTATTGATGGATTAGTATAAAACGGTAGACTTAGACAAGCTTGATCGGTTATGTTTATCCTATGGGTGGGAATTATTAATACCATTTATGCAAATCAGTTTGAGAAATATATGGCAATAAGATTGCCGTTGGTTTTCAAAATAAAATAAAATAGTGAAAATCTGTTTAGACTTGGGCGGGTGGTAAGTTCAGATGATGCAGCTGGAGCACAAGAACTTGTATTATGTAAAGTTCCACCCGAGTCATATTAAGGACCGACACTTGTGACTATCTAAATTGAGCACTACCGTATAACCACATGTCATAAATAGGAAGGGCTTGGCTGAATAATTTACTATGTTATAGCATTACGCCCGCAGACTGTAGATGGTAGGAGTTACCTAGGTAGTGCAGAGGATGGTAATTGACATCCATGTCTGTCGAGGCTTGTGTCGAGCAATAGTAATTGACGTCCATATCCAGGCAGGTTATCCCCCACAACGGTGAGTTCCGGGTCGATGGTAAATGATGTCCATGACTTGGGGTTAAGCTCATCGGTGGGCTAATGTTAGGATAAAGTATTGTAAAAATCCTGTGATAATCACTTAGTCGCACACCTTCGGAAGTGTGTTAGGCAGATATTATAAGTTGATTATCTCGTGTGGGTCAAGCTGTACAACCTCTGCAAAGTGTAAAACTATTAAAATAGTTGTGCACATAGTTAAGGGTGAGCAAGGTGCGTTTTCACATTGTAGATTTTGGTTTTATTCTCAGTCGAATCAGCTTCAGCTCCATGCTTACTCTGACTCAACTTGGGCGAGTGATCCTGTTGATCGACAGTCTGTTTCTGGCTATTGCATATTTCTTGGGTCTTCGCTTATTGCCTGGAAGTCCAAGAAACATACTACAGTTTCATAGTCTAGTGCTGAGGTTAAGCTTCGAGCGTTGGCCACTACCACTTCAGAGATTGTCTGGCTTCGTTGGCTCTTAGCTGGTCTTGGTGTGTCATGTTGTACTCCTGCATCTCTTCTGTGTGAGAACACCAGTGCTATATATATTGCTACTGATCCAGTGAAGCATGAGCTTACTAGGCACATTGGTGTGGATGCATCTTTCACACGTTCTCACTGTCAACAGAAGTCTATTGTTCTTCAGTATGTGCCTTCTGAAATTCAAGTCACTGATTTCTTCACCAAGGCTCAAACTCGAGAGCAACATCAATTCTATCTCTCCAAACTCAATATTTCAGATTCTCCTGTCCCATATTGAGTTTGAAGATGGGTGTTATGTATATGTATATATAGCCCATATGTATATATAGGCTATAAGGCCCATTAACTCTAGGGTTTTGTTGTTCTACTATATATATACCTTGTGTATCCATCGAATACGACGAGATGTTGTTTTGTATCACTTATACATCTACTGACGAAGAGGATGGTACAGCCCAGTCTGTGAGTACAAGTCAAACCACTCATATGGTTCGTGGGGCATGGTTGTCCAGATCTGGAGGACCTCCCTCGTATGGCCTGCCTCAGCGCTTGCTGTCTCATCTCCATGCTGTTCTAAATTGTGATAATAAGGAATCCACTCCAGAGGCTGATGTAAGAATGCTGTTGTTTTGCTTTCATGAACGATGTGTGAAGCATGTCATATGCTTTGACAAGTAGCTAAAAATGAGATCCGCAGCTAACCCCTACCTTTTCCCTGTATTCAGATCCAGGAAAATGACAGGATGGTGCTGGAAACACTCCTGTCCATAATTAATCCCATGCTTGAAGGATTAGGCGAGCCAGATGACTTAAACCGGTGCAACTTCATTACTTAAATAACCATTTTGTGTCACGCCTTTTGTGCCGCCAGTACAGTGTATTTGATTTCTTGCAGGGAGAACGCCAGTTGGGACGTGAAGCTAGCACTGGATTAAAAGATCTGCAGAGAAGGATAATTTCGTCCATTGTTATCTCCTGTACCTCAGGCTTGGCCATGCTTGATTCCCAGTTGGAAGTGCTTCGTTAATCGACTGTGCAAGAGCAAGACCACACTGGGAGTATGTTGGGAATGCCTTAGCTGACATGTGGATGCTGAAGCTGTTGCAGATGGGTTAGCTGAAGCTGACTGCAATTTGTTCTCTCCTGGATAGGGATCCAAGGACTGGCATGACGCTTGAACCCCTCCTAACTGAAGATGCTCCAACATCAGATGTTTTATCCGACGATTACGCGAAATTCGATCTTCTGTTTGTGCCCCTGTGGCTTGAGATTTAAGTAAGTTGCTCCTGATTGTTAATGCAAACTTGCTTTTGGTGGAAGAAAGCTACTTTTGAACTAATTTTTTGGGGATGGAGTGATGTCGCCGACCGACAAGGCCGACTTTTCAACTTGTTTATCAGATGGGCATATTACTGACCATGGACCTGGATATGGGTTTCTGCTAAATTAATTTCTCCGATGTGGTCCATATGCTGAAATCACTGAAGAGTGCCTATAAGGATACTCTTGACGCTGCATATTGGATTTGCTGCTCTTGAAAAAGGGGGGAGGGGGGAGCAAGTTGCATATTCGACTTGCTGTTCTTGAAAAAAGAAAAACACAAGTTGCATGTTCGACTTGCTGTTCTTCAGGGAAAAAAAATTGGGATCAAGCACTTATGCCAAACACTTGTCGTGATCCAAAGTTATTGTCCTTGGTTAGGATATTTAATGGCAGTATTACTTCGTTTTTGCCATTCTACAATCCATTGGGACATGATTCGGATGGGCACTTTCGGTGATCCAGGTTTTGTGTACACTATAATAAATTGCATATCATGTCCTTTTTGGAAGTGATAAATCTTTGGATGAACAAAGCATATTATTGCCTTGTGGTCACAATTTCTAGTTGGTGGTATGATAGGTGTCCTCTCAAGTATGGTTGTTGCTGTCTTTGTCATTCACCACCAAGAAAGTATCCACATTTTTACATGCCAAAATTACGAGAAAAGAACTCATTCCAAACAAGGTAAGTGCGTCTTGGACATCAAAAATCAATCCAGATTTCTAACTGAACAGCAATGAATAGTTCGAGATCAGATGAACTGGCGCATCAGCAGGACAGGTCACCAGTGTGTAATTGGGATGTAAACAAAGGCAGACAGACTGTAATTTGGCTGGTGCCTCCAAAACACAAACTGACCATACGATTATTTCTGATCATGGCTCAGGAATATCTCTTGGTTATATCTAATGATCAAATCGTGCCAGATTGCCAGCCTTACAATGACATGATTATGCAGATTAAAAACACATCTTTTTTGACGGATGTAGTAGTTTATACATAGCCTAGATGGCTAGATATGAAATCAAGCCGAGTTTTTGGCTAATATAGCACCGCTGACGTATTTAATAGCAAATTTAGCCATCTTTGTGAATCAAAGCCAAAAATAGCACCGCGGAGTCGCCAACGGGTGACACGTCATCTCATCGCGCGCAGGGGTACGGCACAGCTGAGTCCATGCGCCCTTGGTCCAGACTCGCCACGTCTGTGAACGAGGGGCACCATCCCCCAACCCCTCCATTGCGTGCCCGTCATTTCATGTGCAATTGCCCCGGCTTCCCTCTGCGTCGAACGGCCGTGGGAGGGAATCGATTCCCTCCAGCCCCGTCGTCGGTCACATCGACCCTTCCTGATTCTCGCTGTCCCCCGCATGTGCAAAAAAAACCCCGGTGTATCATCCATCGGAGGGAATCCGATTCCCTCCCGTCACTTCGCAGTCGGCCGAACTCGTTCCTTCGTGCGGCTATAAAACCCGATGCGTTGCTCTCATTATCCACCCCAAAAACCGAGCGCTCGTCGTAGAGAGACATAGAGGATGGAGCAAGCGAGACGTATTGCGATCAGCCGAAATTAGTTCTGATTTCGCTGTCGATTTGAGAGTGTTTAGAGAAGTTTTTAGTGGTCGTATTAGTAGAGAAAGCTCAACATCAAGCGAAGATCTTCTAAATGTGGTATTTTTTTCTCGTATGCATTATGTTTTATTACCGATGTAATTAGTGCTAAATTAATTAATCCTAATTAATTAGTCATAGTTAGTTAGCCATAATTAAAATAGTCCTAATTAACTAGTTGTAATTAATTAGTACTAATTAGTTAGCTGTAATTATTTAGTCATAAATAATTTAGTTCTAATTAATTAGTTGTAAATAATATAGTCATGATTATCTAGTCCTAATTAATTAGTTGTAATTAATTTAGCCATAATTACTTAGTCCAAATTAATTAGTTATAATTACCCAGAAGTCGTTATGTTGGTTAGGTAGGGAAGTGTACTTATTTTGGGAAGGTAGGGAAATGTAGGCTAAATAGTGTGACATGTTTATTTGATTGTGTACATTAAAGAGCAGTGAATTGCTCGTAACATATGCATTGGATTATTGTGGCTTTAGGTAATGTCCAACATGCAAGACTTTCTTGTGTTTTATGGCAACGGTCTCGTATGGGGCAGATCGGGTGGGTTGGACCTGTCGAGATGCCAGTACAGTTGTACGACACCGACGGTGCGAGGTACGACATTATAACAACCAACATGTCCAAGGTTTACAACAGCGTGCTGAAAGGTGTGCGGTGCCTCTCTATCATCGTGATCGTTAAGGAGACCTGGATTCGTACGGTCGGTTACTTCGTAAATAGAGTTATTGCAGCAAGGCGGTAGCTGGAAGAAGAGAAGCAGTGGTCCAAAAATACGTATAGGTATATGGACCAGAAGATGTAGAAAGCTCATATGCACGACATTCGGATGATTGATGACCTAAGGAGAAAGTACGAAACCAGGCTGAGGCAGAAATATGTCAATAGTCATGCCGGGGAAAGGAAGCATGCTTGCACCCTCGGTGATGTGGCTACATGCACCTGGAATTAGTCGAAGCTCCTACACAAGCCATGCTCGTATGTGTACAAGGCGTGCGCGCAAGTCAGGCAGATATCTACATCGTACACCTCCGAGTACTACAACATGCACCATCTTTTCGGGACATAGAGTGCCGAGTTCCACTTGTATGACGTGGACATGAACTATATGGATCTTTGGCTGGAGATGGTGAAATGAGGCCAAACAAAGCCTTGAAGGCAACTGGGAAGGGACGACGATAGACGCGGCGCTTCGAAACAACATGTATGACAGCCAGTGTGGGGGCCAGAGACGCGCAAGGGAGTGCTGGATGTGCAAGACCCTTGACCATTCTATTAAGGATTGCCCTAACAAATCGAGCTCGTCTTGGTGTCATTCTGTGTCGTTTTAGTTCCACTGTTTGTATGTTGTAATGCCGTCATGAAAAATGTATTATCACATGCATGAAATCACACACTTTTCTTGTATACCTGACTTTCTATGTATTATCACATGTACAAAAATGCAATATCACTTCTACCAAAAAAAAATGTATGGTCACATGAAAATCATACGCTTTATTATGACATGAAATAATTAAAATGTTTTTTCACATGAAATCATATAATTTCATTCTAAAAATTAATTTTCACATGAAATGACGGGCATGTAGTGGGGGGTGGAGGGGTGCCCCTTGCGTATGGATGCGGCAAGCCTGGGATAGGGGCGCACGGACTCAGCTACACCGTGCCCTTGACACGTGGACGAGGCGGCATGTCGCCCATCGGCGGCTCCGCGATGCTATTTTTTTTGTTTTGATCCACATCAAGAGTGCTATATTAACCAAAAAAAACTTGGTCAAGTGTATGTATGTATTGAGCAAAGAAATTAAAAAAATACATTAAGTAGTAGTAGTAATGTATACATAAATTTGCCAATGTACTCGTACAAAATACACCTCATCTGCATTTTGGTTCTAGCAGTCGTACAAATGTAAAAATACAATGCAATAAATAAAAGGAAAAGAACATTCTTCTTCAGACAAGAATACTAATGGCAGAAGATACAAGAAAGGACAAGCTCAGAGAATAGCAGGGCCCGCGTTTCAGTGTATCGAAGGTGGCTGGCGCATCAGCGTCCAACGATCCAAGCATCCCCATTGAATGGTCCCACGAGTCAGGGTCCCCATAGTCACCATCAAAACCAGCCTCTTTTCTGTTGCATCCCCGTTTTGCCCTTGAGGCGTTGGCGCCGCACCCGCCACCAACAGCCGACATTTTATTTACTTGCTTAACTATTGTTATTATTACTTTATTTGTTGTATATTGTTTGTTCTTTTATTTATTTATCTTTGCATCTTAGGTTCTAGAGTTTCATGAATTCACATATGACTCCATGAATCTCACTACTTACACCTATTTGATTTTACCGCTATGTAAAACATAAGTTAAAGAAATACTAGTAACCTTGCATTTTTCAGACAATTAAATAAGTTTTATTACTTTTCTGCTCCAAAGCCCGTCACTTCTCTATAGACTTGTTTATGGGCAGCCCCGCTCTGACCTGATTTTTTTAGACTTGGCCCTAATTTCCTGTCTACAAGCCCAATCGAAGCTCGAAAAAGGCCAATTATATTAAATAAATGATTAAAAATTATGTTTATTCAAAAACAATAATTTTTGAATTTTTTTTAATAAAAAACACATAGGAAAATCTGTCTTTTCCGGGCTTTGGGCCAGGACTCAGGCTTGAACTATGCCGGGCCTGGCCATGTTGAACAGGTCCAGGTCTCTATATGGTAAAAAGATAGAATTGGTAAAAACATTTATTATATATATCTAGACTGGCCAATGGAAAAAATATAAAAGTATATTTGTCATAAAAAAATGTTGATATAATAGTTGATGGTGAATCTTGGAGACTACTCTCAAAAAATTAAAATTAACAAGCTATTTTAGTAGATGCCCAGATGGTGTTCAATTGTTTTATATTCACCTCTATCTTTCCTTTGAGAAATTATCAAAACAGAGGAAAACATTCACGTTGGTCCTAGATAAAAAACATAAGAACTCTTGTCCGACATTGACAACGATCATGACGAGATTCCATCAAAATATAATAGCATAAATAAACACATACAAAAAAATTAAGGAAAAACTTTTGCTAGAAAGAAGGTAGAGGCTGGCAGGGCAAAAAACGAAGCAGGGACCCGAAGGCACCAGAAGGAAGAAGCCAAGAAAAACAACGCCAAGAAGGAGAGGGGCGAGGTGGTTGGGAGGTAGTTCACTTCCCTCTCCGCCTCATCCTCCCTTTCCTACTCCTCTCTTTGCCACTCTCACGTCTCCCTCCGCCTCCCGCTTCCTCTCCGTGAAGCAACGGGGAGGCCGGGAAGCGAGACCCCCAAGGCTTTGCGCAGTTTCTTGGTCGGTCTTTGAGATCTCGCTTGCTGGCGTGCGAGATAGGTGCAGCTGGAGTTGCGGAGCTGGGAGAAACGTGGCTGTTCGTGGCGTTTGGAGGCGTCTGTTTGTTGATTTGATCTAAGGTGGTGGTGGTGGTGGCCGCCATGGCGGCGCCGGGAGGGTTCGAGCAGTGGCAGAAGGATGGGTTCTTCCAGGCCGCCGAGGAGGTGCAGGAGTCGGCAGATTTGTGAGTGCCTTCTTGGCCCTTTCTTTGGTTCTCTTCGAAGCATTGGGGTTTTTTAAAATCGATTTTGATGCGTATTTATCAGAGTAATTTGTGTGTTGCCATTAATTTGGCCTCTTAGGATTGTTTTTGAGATGTGGTTTGGGTGAAATATTGGATTTCTTATGCGTGTTGTTCTACTTTGCGAAGATGTGATTTTGGCGCATGTTTTAGTAATAATCTGAGTAAAGGTTGGGTTCTGTGTGACTCGATTTTGATTAATTACTATGTGTTACTTGGGATTGGGGGTTGTCAGATGGATTTAAGATAAGATTTTGATGTTTGTCGGATGTGATGCTCAGCTTGGATATTATGTGTGTTTTGATTTGTGAGCTGCTGTTAACATTGTATAGTAGTACTTTTTTTTGTCTGTGTTTTTAGTGGGGGGAAATCATTATTTACCTTCCTCTTAGACCCGTTTGCACTGAGCTGAAAAGAACAGCAGCATTTCGTCAGGGGGACAGAGCATGAATGCTTTCTGCAAATCATGCGGCCTTTCAGCTAGGGATTAGATTCAGAAACCAGATTAATGTATAGTAGTAAACGGTGGACTTAACACTTGGGATTACCAACGCAAGATGACCACATCGTTGACAGATTCAATCTTCATATGTTCGGATCCAATCTTTGAGACAGTACAAAAAAATTGCATAAACATCCGATTCACACAAATTCTCCACATTACGGATCCAATCTATGTTCTCAAGTTCATAAGAAAACTCCTCATTGCAGAAACACAAAAAACATCGGGAATTTGTTCAAATATTGCAGACTGGGACATAAATGCTTTCCACAAATTCCAATATGAACATATGAGAGAAGTATCATGATGAATCATCTCAATATAAAATCGGCCAAGAACCATGCAATAACCCAAAATCTTTCTCCAAGAAGCGGCAGAGAGCTGACCTTTCCTGCAAAAAGAATCAAGAAACACGCTAATGGCAAGAACTAGAGCACCCACCATGCTGTGACGCCATGAAGTGGAGGAGAGGGTGGAGGCGGAGGTGGTGGTCGAGGCGGATATGGCATCGTCACGCATGGCCTGCGAGAGACGCTCGAACACGAGGTGGCTGCAGTACACCGACCCGGGAGGCAGCGTCTGCACGGGTGCGCGCCCATGCCGCCGGAGCGTGGCCAAGCCACCCCCACCGAGCACTAACATGAGCAGCCCCGAGCGCCGTGTGGCCTTGAAGTCGCCCCTGCCCCCGCCGCGCATTGACAGCGCGATGGACATGAGCAGCCTCGAGTGCTCGCGGTGGTCTTCTCCATCTCGACTGGGAACCATGGCGATGAGCCCGCCAGATCCGGGTACGATGAAGGACAAGGGCACGTTGGGCTTGCCGGATCCAACCGACGGGGGCGAGGGATAGATCCGGTCGTCCCAGGCCAGATCCAGCTGCCCGACTCTGGCCGCCATGAAGCCTCCACCCGTCACTGTCGCTGTCCATCCATCACCGTCAACCGCCTGTCGCGGAAGGAGAGGGAGAGCAGGGGAGGAGGCGGCGGCGGAAGGAGAGGGAGAGCAGGAGGAGGAGGAGGCGGCAGCGGCAATGGAAGGAGAGGGAGAGAAGGGAGAGTAGTAGGAGGAGGCGACGGTGGAAGGAGGGGAGGGGAGAGGAGTGAGAGCAGGAGGAGGAAGTGACGCCGGAAGGAGAGGGAGAGCGCACAGGAGGTTGGAGATAGCGCACGGTAAGGGGCAACAGACTGAGGGGCAAAAATATCTTTTCGCGTGCATATAACGGGGAAAACCGCCGGATATGAATAAAATAATGAAAATAGGGTATTTAATCAACCAACAGATAAAGATGAGGGTACAATCCCAAAAAACATCTAAGAGGAGGGTAAATAATGAATTCTCCCTTTTTAGTTTAGTTCACATAGTGATAATTGGTGATCTTTTGGGGTAAAAAACACTGGGCCTTTGGTGGCTTCTCATGTGGTGTTCTGAACAGATTTAAGTTCTTGGTTGGTGACATTTTGTCTGTACTTATTTAATCAACCACCAGACTAAGAGGAGGGTAACATACCAATTACATCGGGAAGGAGGGTGAAATCCTAAAACACGTCCAAGAGGAGGGTTAATAATGAATTCTCCCTTTTTAGTTTAGTTCACATAGTGATAATTGGTGATCTTTTGAGGTAAAAAAAAAAACTGGGTCTTTGGCAGCATCTCATGTGGTTTTCTATGTTCAATATGAACAGATTTAAGTTCTTGGATGGTGACATTTTGTCTGTACTTAGGATGCTATAAATCTTTGTTGGTTTACCATATTGGGTTGATTTATGTGGCTTTTTTGTATTATATGTTTGGTGGTAGGTCTGCCCCTTTCCAGTGAAGTTGTTAATTTGTTTGGGTTGATAATTTGTGTTCATCAATTTGGCCATCAAGCTTTAATTGAATTTCCACAGGAATTATCAAATATGAGCTATTATTGATATAGACATTTTTCCTATTTTGTAATGTCAAGTTCTTGATTTTGTTGAATTGTTCTTTCAGGATGGAATCTGTTTATAGAACTTGGATGCATGAGCGCAGTAGCGGAGCTAGTTCTGAGGAGGTAAACGATTTGCAAAGGGAGCTTCAGACAGCTTTAGGGACTGCAAAATGGCAGGTGTGGTTTCCCCTAAAATTTAGTTGTTAACTTTTTCGTACATTCATTCATGTGGTAGAATAGTTTTTGTATTGTCTTGTTAATGATTGCCAGTGGCTGTGACGCAGTTGGAACAGTTTGAGAGAGCTGTAAGTTTGAGCAATGATAAATATTCATTGGAAGAGGGTACAGTGGCGAGGCGCCGGCAGTTTGTTGTGGCAATAGAGGACCAGATTTCTCGAGTAGAGAAAGCAATAAATGATTCTTCAATTGACAATGGTAGGCGAGGACTCAACTGGGTCAAGTTAGATGACGAGGAGCGAGATGATCTCGTTGCTTTCCTTTCAGCACCTGCACAGTTATCTCCAGAAACGAAGAAAAGAGACAGTAGTTACAAAAGTCTGTCCAGACAAAAGAATGTGCTAATTGGCACAAACGATCACAGGGACGTGGCTGTTGTCAGTAAAGACCGACATAAATTTGAAGTATCACCCAGGGAAATTTCTAATGTCGAGAGTGAAGCCTGTGGTCTAACTGAGCAGCTAAATGGCCACAGAATAAATTTGAGGTCTAGTGATGATCATTGGAAGATCGATATTGATGAGAAGGATGGTGATAAAAAATTGTTCCCAAACAGGGTTGAGGCATCAAGTCAAACAACTACTTTATCTGGTATCCTGAAAAGCACAGAATCTTTAACAAGAGTGAGATGGTTCAGGAATAGCCTGTGGAAATCCAAGAGTGATGAGCATCCTCCGTTAAGATATGGCATGCCAAATAACCTCGACTTCAGGGGTATAACCTTATTAGCACAGGTATAACTACTAACACTGCTGCATTACACATTTACACTAATGTATACAAAAGAAATATAAAAGATTCTAATGACGTCTGATTTGAATTATCAGATACATTGATTAAACTAATGGATTCAAATATAGTAATTGTGACCCTGTCCTTTGCTATTTACATGTTATACCTAATTGATTTTAACAATCTTAACTTGTTCGAGAAACTGTTGTGTTGTTTTCGCTAATTTCGAACAACTCTTTATGCTTTTACAGCGATTTAATGGGCTAACTGAAAGAAGCAGGAGTTGTTTCAGCAGTTGGAAGGAAAATTCTAGAATTTCTGGTAGGATGGGTGGGCCTCATATACAAGGCCAGCAACACAACACTCAGTTTGGTCGTTCCATTCAGATCACCTTCTTACTGGTGTTGAGTATCTTTCTGATCGGTTAGTGTCAAACTTGTCTACTTTTCTACTCTTGAGAACGTATCCACATACAGGATAGGAAAGAGGAACATATATCTGTTATGCCGTACAGGATAGGAAAGAGGATCATAGATCTGTTATTCTTTGATAATATTCTTCTATCCTATCCTGTATAGATGCCTCCATGGTGTGCAGATTTTACATGTTTGTCATGGCTTTTTTTATTACCATAAATGCTTATAGCATATACTGCTTCTACATTCATATATTAGGATGGTGCTGTTTTTTTTTAATTATTATTTCCTTGTTTGGTACTCCAGTCACACAAGTGATGTTTTGGATATTGACGTCTCCAAAACCCAAATTTGACTACTATGTTTTATTGTAATATATTTATAAAACCTAATAAAATTACAATATTTTGAAAATATTTTTCGAGACAAATATGCATATACCATTTTCATATGTCCAATCTAAATATTGATAGCAATATTGATAGCAAAAGTTTACAAAGTTTGACTACACAGATCCCAAATTCTCTCTCTTTTGTGACTAGATGGAATAACATGTAGCATGCACATCAAGTGCTCATGTCATGTGGTTGCATATCTTGACATAGGAAGATATCAAATTGTCATGTACTAATACCCCTGGCAGGGCCATTGATATTCAAGTCAATGGACTATGTAAACAAAGTATAAAAGCTTGCTTAGATACTTTTGGTTCCAATGAATGGACTAGGTAGCTTTTATAACACATCATATTGACATGTATTTAAATTGTACAATTGGGAAACCTTGGCAGGTGCAACAGACATGAATGTGAATCACTGTTCAGGTATCTCCATTGTAATAATCTAATTATTTGTTTTGCAGTACCATTTCTCGTCTACTCTGCATGACAATGCTCAGATTGGTGTTTGCTGGTGAAGCAGCATTGGGACATTCAAACATGATTATGCGGTTCAGGAAAGCATTCATTATTGTACTACAAATCACGATTGGTGTTATTCACATGCTCAGGCGAACTGAGCAGGTAAATTATACACAGGGCTGCACATGGGAGGAGAAAAGGAAGCACAATTGCAAGTATGTTATCTGTGCGATACAAAATTTCAATATCAGAAACATGATAACACCAAATCATCCTGAGATGAATCAAAGTTATGGTTAGTTTGGACTCTGGTGTGATGGATGGTCTTCTCCTTTCTCCTCACCACTATGCCCCACGAAGGCAATTGTAAAAAGATGTAGAGCTGTTGGGAAAAAAGAACAAAAAAAAGTTCTGAATGGTTTCTATGATTTGTGTAACTACGAGTTTCCGTGAATTAAACCGTTTGAAGGATCTGAAGGTTATTCATACCACTGCATTTGTCGCACTTTTGAAGCATGTATGATTCTTTGTTCGCAGGTGCTTGTGCAAGTGCGAGAAAGTGTGGGTTACCTGCTTTCCTAATTAAGTTCCAGCCCTAGTTCTCTCTTTTTTTTCCTCATATTTTTTCCACGCTTGAGCTTGTTTATATCAGTATATCACCCCTGCTTGGAGTGGACTACCAATATAGTCCATCATCAATCTAAAAAAAACAAGGTGCATTATTGTGTATGTAAGTGTATAACTGTACAAGAACATGAAGAAAAGAACGGGTAGAAATAGACAAACCCTTTTCTGCAGTGACCAAAGTCTCACCAGGAAAGCACGCACAAGGGAGCACTTGACCAGGTAAGATTGTCCAGTGTACAGCGGGACATGACTGTCAGTGGCTTGGCTTCCACATAAACACACAATAAAACTCTCAACCTTTCCACATAATAAAACTCAACCACAACCTTTCCTACAGATCCCATTTGGAACATAAGAACCGAATTAATCTGTACTATTTCCTTTCTTCCTTCTCCATGTATAAGTGCATATAGGGGTGGATTTTGTTAGATATATATATTGTGTAGGGTGTTATTTGCATTTGTTCCATCCTTGTACATGTTATATATTGGCCTTTGGCCCATTGGAATACATATGTTGCTATATTCAAACATGGTATCAGAGCTAGGGTTTTAAAACCCTACCTTAGCCACCACCGCCTTGCATCTTAGCCATGTGCCGCCGCCATGCTCCCATGTGAAGCGGGCCGCCGCTATCCATTCCCCACTGCCTCGCGCCACATCTCGGTCGAAGCGCCCGGCACGCGGAAACTCGAGAGAACCACAACCTTTCGGCTACAGATCCCATTTGGAACGGAGGATCTCAGGAGGGGAACCCTAAGACGGCCAAGAAAAAAAAAAGAAGAGAAAAAATGTAAGAGAAAAAAATTAGGATCGCCATCCCGTACGTTTTGATGGGACGAATTTCCTTCTCAAGATTCACCTTCTCGGGTCATGTATAAGTGCTATATAGGGGTGGTCAACAATTTTGGAATACCGATCGAGGTAATGAGGCTCGTGCTACCGCCATCCTAGTGGGTAGCATGCGTGACCATCTCTATGGAGGTAGCGACACATTGGGGCGAGGCTCACTACGATGCATCGGCTGATGACTTCTACGAAGTTGTCGACTGCCGGACTGTCCCTGCTTGTGTGCGGCCGCTCACGGGAGACTCACTTAAGTTTAGCTTGGTGAGCCCTCAAGTACTTCGTCACATCTTGGATCGACCGTGCCCCTTCTAGCTCCTCCATAATGTGTTGTCATGGATTGTTGTGTATAAGATCTCCCTCGAGGATCGGGGGGTGTCACATGACCTGGCCACTGCACTTGATCCGCCTCTGAGTGCACACCATTCTACCCACCATGCGGAATTTTTCTTCCTCACACACGTTATTCACACAGACTATGCGACTTATGTCGGTGGTCGAGATCAGCGATCCTGGCCTTCGTGTTGTTCTTGAGTCGACTCTTGTTGTGTTCGGGACCGCGCCACGGGGACTCTGCTTAATGCGGCCCTCGGCGCCGTGATTCGCGGCGTCTTTGGGAGCTCGGTGGCTTCATCTTCCTTGGCGACTCCACGGCCGGTCGGCCACTACCACTACCTCTGCGCTTCTTTGCGTCCTCCACTACATCTTTTGCTCGGTGGCACCATCGTCTCGGTCATGGCTCCGTCTATCGTCTTTAGTTTGACGCATTGCAATCACAAAATGCAAAACTACTTACAGGGTTTTATCGGAATACCATATGGGTTCCCATATGTTCAAATTAAATGTCATCCCCTTTAATTTCTTTCTACTCCTTTCAAGCCATTTAGAAAATGTTCACTCGATGTTTGGGTCCACGACTCCGGCCGGCCACTTCGTTTGAAAGGGGTCATCGCTATCTATGTGATCTTTATTGATGATTATTCGTTATACTTGGATCTACTTCATGTCAAGCAAATGCAGCGCATCCCACTAGTGTTCTTTCTATTTATCGGATGTTGGGGCCACCATGGTTCGCTATTATGTGTTTGATTGATTCATTACGTGTTTTCGTCCTTGCACCAGTTCTCTATTGGTGAGTATCTCTCTCGCTGATTGCATTCGTCGTTTTCTGTTGGCGAGGCACTCTTCCTCGATACTCTTGTCACGGTGCTCACGCTCGAATGGTGTCTCTGGCGTAAACATCGTCACTTGCTTGAGACCGCCTCGCTCTCATGCTTGCCTCCTCATTCCCCTCACTTCGGCCGAAATTTGTTCTCTCTTTGCTTTTTCGATCAACCTCTGACCTTCTCTTCGCTCTTGAGGTTCTACTCTGTTGAGCGTCTCTTTGGTCGAGCTCCAGATGCAGTCATCTTCGCAGATTTTGGGCGTGGTTCTGCTTCGTTCTCCTTCCACCTCGTGAGCGCGCAAAGTCGATCGCTCGGTCGATTGAGTGTGTTTTTCTTGGCTACTGATCTTGAGCATAAGGGTTATCGTTGTTATGACCTCATTGCTCGTAGGATGAGGATTTCTCGGGATGTCACTTTTGACGAGTCCCGTCCTTACTACCCTCATTCCCCCACTGTCGGCCGGATTCTCTTCTTGAGTCGATCTCCTTTCGATTTTCCGACTCTCGACTTTCCACCACTGTTTCACCTTATCCTCCATCTACTCCCCTCCGGCTCCATCTATTCCGCCTCCACCGGATCTTCCTTCTCGCTCCTTTGTTGAGGCTCCATCTTTACCCTTGCACTACTCTCGCCGTCCTCGGCCTCCTCCTCTTAAGTTTATGAAGTAACATCTTGTATACATAATGTGTTGTCATGGATTGTGTATAAGATTATCGGGGTCACATGACCTGGCCACTGCACTTGGATCCGCCTCTGAGTGCACACCACTCCGAATTTTTCCTCACACACGTTATTCACACAGACTATTGACGCATTGCAATCACAAAAATGCAAAACTACTTACAGGGTTTTATTGGAATACCATATCACTCCCATATGTTCAAATTAAATGTCACCCTTTAATTTCTTTCTACTCCTTTCAAGCCATTTAGAAAATACCTACCTTGATTTTATCCTCTAATATGGCGTCCTAAACAATAAAGGAGACAAATTACTAATCTACAGGCGCCCATGCAAGGCCTGATCCACTGTCAATTCTTAGCTCCAAGGGACCTCCGCTGATGCTACACACGTGTGGGCCTGATGCCGGCATGCCACACACGTGTGGGGTGAGGACGATGGCACTCGCGTCGTATATGATGCATTCACACAAAGCGTCCTCGCGCTTTTCGTGCTCTAAAGCTCCCTTATTCCCCTTCTTCCCTCCAAACTCTAGGCGCCAACTGCCTCGGCCATACGCATGGTCACCTTGCTTCCTCGTCGACAAGCCCCTTCAATGGTGCGCCACCGTAGCCAACCCGCCATGCTTGGAGTGGGCTTGAATGTTTGTGAAATTTGCAAGGTGATAGTCCAATCTTTTTCAATTTAAAGTTTTAAATTCGCGTTGAAAGTTTGGAATTTTGAGATGAAAGTTAAAATTTTAAGTTGGAAGCTAAATATAATAAGTTGAAAGGTGATTTTTAGAGTTCAATGTTTGGACTTTTCCCAATTGAAAGTTTGGGTTCTTGAATCAGAGGTCTCGTGCGGCGTCGGTGAGGGGGAGTAAGCGGCGGCTAGGGTTTAGGTGATGGAGTTTTTGTGCTTTTTGAGGCTTTGTTTACACGAAGATAGGTGGTAGTAAATTAGAATCCCCGTAAAGGAGATACCACTTTTAGATATTCGACTCTACCTTCATAACTAGGTTTCTACACCAAAACTATAGATAAAAAAATATTCCTCCATTCTTTTTTATTTGACATCCTAAAATTCATGTCGTTCTAAAGTTTGTCTCCTAATATATTTAAAACTATCTAGATTAGCTATATGAAAATTATATAATTAGGTTTGTCATTAAAAAAATGTCATAATTTTATAATTTTATTAGTAAATATTTATGTAAAATTATAGAAATTAACAGTCAACAAAGTTGGATCTCAGAGGTCGTGAAAAGTCAAAACTCGATTAAAAAATTATGAAGGGGATATATACAAGATTCTTGTGAAAAACATAAACATTACAATATTCCAAAGCTACTAAGCACTTCAGGTCGGGGGCAATTGGAGTAGATACGATACAATATAATGATCAATCAACCATGTCACATGTCCAAAATAAAAATATGTTAGCATTTCAACAAGCAAATTTGACCCTCTGCCGGTCTGCCCAACATAGGGACTGCAGGATCACAGGAGTTGACGAGTAGGCTGAGTAGCACATAGACATAGCAATATAAAATACATCCAAAATACAACAACATCACATGCCAGTATTTACCTTAGCATTCATTAGTTATACTTCTTAAATTCAAATATTTCTTTTTAGAGAAAAAAATCAAAATTTTCTATGATGCATTTCTTTTGCCTATCTGACTTGAACTTCAGCCTACACTCTATCTGGGTTGTACTCATCGACCACAACCCATCTAATCGGCCGCTCGGCTAGCCCATTCTAGTACTAATACTATACTCTATTTCAATGGGATCTAGATCCTCTACATTACAGCAGAGGATCACTATGTGAATATTGATTTGTGTGTATGTGAATAGTACAGCAGTGGCAATGTAGCAAGTACTGTACCAACAGCGGAATATTCATTGCTGTGACTTTACTGTAGCAAAGAACACTGTAACTATTGATCTGGACCGTTGTTTTTTGATCGGACGGTGGAAATCACCTTATAATGCACAGTACTATAGATCCTCTACATTGACACCTTCAATGCAGAGGATCCATTTTCACTTCAATGACTTACTAGAGACAAGCACTAGTACTACTTGTCTAGTACTTTCTCTGCGTGTTCCCTGTTCCTATGGTCCTCTCTCTTCGCTCATGAGCACATCTACCGCTAACTAGTACTCCTACTTCTTCCTCCTTGCTTCCTTCCACAACTACAACCCGTGCCCATCGCCGTCGTCCAAATCCACCACCAAGGACAACAGATCTCATCATCGACCACTGCAAATCAGTTTCCCGTGCTACCCGATGCTCTCGTGTGGGTCTCCCTTAACCTCTACTTGGGCTCATGGTGCGGTGGTGGTGCTGCCCTAGTGCCATGTGGTCTTGCCATCCGCTTCCTGCTACTCGGTGTGGCAAGGGAGGTGAGCGGTGGCTGTCGGGGATCAGTGAGGCGCCAAGGGAGGTTGGCGACAGCGGCGTCCCCTCCCCTAAGTGGAGTCGATTTGGGGGTTAGGGCAGCAAGGGCGAACAGGGGGCTGACTGCCGAGGGCTGAGAGGTTAAGTGGTGGTCAGGGGATATTGGGTCATGTGCCTAACGCTCACGCACGTGGTCACCGGGCAACTGGGCCTGGGTCAGTGAATCCTAGATATCCGATGAGAGTAGCTCGACTCCGACAGATACCTTTCTCCCGAATCATATCCCATATCTGAGACAAACTATCCGGCTCCGAGTTTGAATTCTAACAAAATTCTCAGATATCCATTTCTTTATTCCAAATTAGCTCCGAAAGTCTCTGATTGGATGGTAGATTGAGAACTATCTGCTTCATTTGCACCCCACCCTACGTGAGGGGAGTGTAGGAGCCAACTATCTAGCAAGCTAGCCCATCAGAATGCTTGGAGGTAATCGAGAGCCTGAGACCGCTTCATCAAATAATGGTAAGGTAGCCAACACATGTGTGCCCAAAAGATAACAACCCGACTCGAGAGCTGAGCAAATCCCATGTTGGAGCTGAGAAAATGGTTGTAGACATGTTTTTTGTGAGCCCTAATATGTGATCTGTCTTGCCCCTCCCCTAACCACTCTTCTCCTCCCACAGAACTCCCCTACTTCTCACTCTCGTGCTCTCTCATTCTAAGTCTCCAACCAGTGGATTGCATCAATGCCATCTAGCCCTGGAGATCTCTCCTCCCTTCTTCTTCCTCTTCCCATTCCCCAGTGAAAGCACTCTTTCCTCCTCTCAATTTCAATCCCAATGGATTATCGCCCACCAGACAAAGAGTGCATACTATGACAGAGTACCTTCATCAATTCAACTACTTAGCACAATATGCCCCCAAATTATGTTGATTCTGAAGAGAAGAGGATGGAAATTTTTAAAAAGATTACAAAAGTCACTGAAATTTCATATTTCTACCATTGATTTCAAAGACCTTTCAATTATGGTGAATAAACTATTAATGTTAGAAGAAGCTAGAATAGAATTATAAGATATCGGAAAAAGAAGAGCAATGCAGATGACACCTTCATCAAGTGCACCTAGGGGTAGAATGATAGCAGCACCGCCATTACGATTTCAGCAGAGACCACCTACCAATCCCAATACAATATGAGTCGACTGATCACAGTTCAATGTCACTCTTGTGGAGAAAATCACTACATAGGGAGTATTCGCAAAAATCTTCAAACTGCTACCACTGTGGGCAACCAAACCATTTCAAAACTCAATGCCCAATGAGGAATATGTTACCAGAAGCAGCCAAAGCTCAAGCGAAAAGTCAACCGCCGATCAACAAGATGACACCAATAATACAAGCTAATAAAGGAAGTATGCTACAACCTAGAGAATAGCTAAGAAGTCCAGGACAAATCCCAGGAGAAGGAAGACCAACATCAGGATCAGTATTGGGGAAAATCAATCATGTCACAACCAAGGAAGCAACAGAGGTCACGAATGTCATTATCGGTATGTTTTTGCTTCATGCAAGATCAACATTAGTTTTATTTGATTCATGAACTACCCATTCAATTCTCTCTTTAAAAGGATCTTGTGACATAAGAAGCAACATGGAAAAATGAATAAAAATGCAGCGTGTTTTCCCAACCTATCCCTGGATTCGAGTGAATTTCGAGGTCGAGATTCTTTTTAAGGGGGTAGATTGAAATAACCCGAATTTCTAAAAAAAATTGAAGTTTTCGAGTTGTTTTGATTTGAGGTTGAATTCTTCCCCAATTCAGAAAATCTTAAGCCATTCTCACTTTCTTTTTTCGTCTTTGCATTTTCCTCGATCCAAAGGCGTCTTTTCCCATAGCGTTTTCTCCTCCGCTCCTTCATCCCGCGCGTCACACCACCGTTCGTCGCCCACGCACCACCTCACTTCACCGTCACTTGCGCTCATGCCGAATCGCCACAGCACCCACCACCTCCCTTGCCACCTCACAATACCACCTCTCCGCTAACTTCCCTTTCCCCGGCGCAAATTGCGCATAGCCGCCATGCCGCCATCCACGCACCAAGCCCACTGCCACCACCTCTCCGCGCGCATAAAGTCGGAGCTAGCCGCACCTCCATCTTCCTCCTTTCACACCATGCTACACTGAGGCCATCTTCTTCTTCTTCTTCTTCTCCAGCCACATCGCCCTAATCACCGCCGCCCTTTTCTTTCCCCTTTGATGAGTCTTCGCCCAATTCCCCACCTTCTTCCTCCTTCTTCTCAATTGAGCCCACCCCTAGCACCCCTTCACCACCCCGAACCCATCCCCGAGCTCCAAGCTCCATACTGCCGCTCTCAGCTCGTCGCCACCATGTGCCATGGCTTCGCCGCCCACGGATCACGTCGCCTCGGACCACCCCAAGACCCGCCACTGCCACCGTCAGACTCCCCTAGCTCCACTGATGCTCAAGCCCCAACCAATTTAGTCGAAGCACCGTCGGAGCGCTGCCGCCCCTGTTGCCCTATTTCGGCCGTGCGCCACCGCTGCCGCTTGCCCTTCGTCGGACCTCCTCCACCGGTGAAAAGCCCCAAAATAGGGTTGCCTACACCTCGGGGTGCTTGCCACACCACCCGCTGCTGCTAGCCACCACTACCGGCGAAAATCCCTGCCGCAACCATTTTTTCTACTCGGTTGCCATAGAGAGCGAGCTTCAGCTCGCTTAAAAATGAGCTAGGCTGCATGCCCTTATTGGGCCACCAAAACAGGCCACCAAAGCTGTCCCAAATAGCATTCGCGCCTGGCAAGTCAAGTGGGCCACCCAACACTGTTTTCCCATTATACATCCCACCACTATTCATCGATGCCTGATACTATGCAACCCAATAGCAACCAGCCCAAACCCATTACTATTCATCAAACCCAACCTATCATGAATAGTATTGACCTAATACTATTCACTAGACCCATTACTATTCAACCCTCACCTGGTAATAAATAGTAATAAACTCAGTACTATTCACCTAAACCAGACACTGTTCATCCCGGACCTAATAAGACATTATATACCCATTTTGAATGTTTCGAGCATGTGAATCCCAATTTCAATTCCGTTTAGCCAAATCAAGCACCCAATAAATTCTAATCGTCCACACCACCCTTCTTTATATTATTTCCAAATTTCTTTATTTTCGAGGACTTTGAGCATGGAGGTAAGTTGTATTCATTTGATCATTTTGAGCTTATATTTTATGTACTTTTATTATTTTTATTATCATATTTATGCCAATTAATTTAATATTGAAATAATACTTTTGAATGTCATGATGAGTAGATAAATTCCATCATCCCACATACACACCACCTATTCCTTTGTAGACAATATTCACCTTGACAAGTTTATGTTACATGAAATAATAACTATTGTTCGGTATTGTAACACATTGTGTTATTAAATACTGAAAATCAGTATTGGCTAGCCACTAATGATTTGATGGAGAGTCGAGGGTTGAGACCAAGAGGTTGGATAACCTAGTAGACTTGATAGGTGGGGCTAAGAAGGTGGGTAGGCACTAGTTGGTTGTTAGTTCACCTTCCCACTGGAAACGAGTAAGGATTAAAGCCTTGTGCCAAATAGTAGACACATAAATCGCTCAACCATGGGTTTGGTATATCCAACTTAGCTTAGTACACTGCTCTTTAAATTGAATATCTACAGGATAACACCTGCTCTTGTGTACAGAGCAACCGCGGTTTGGGAGTGAGACAAGAGTGGAAACGGAGAAACACTCGTTGGTCTACGCAACGGTAGATACAATCAGCATTGGACCACACATTCCAATGTTGGCCGGTGGTTTCCCGATTGCTGTATGGTCTAAGAACCTATCGGATAGAGGCTAGAAAGGTTGAGCAGTGAAAAGGCTTTGTTATTTCAGCTCAGACGCACGCTAACGTGTTGTGTGTTAATGGCCTAACATTGCGAGTTTGAGGTATCTTGTGGGTAAAATTGGACAACTCTGTAGAGTGTAATTAATGATATTTGGATACGCTGTGCTTTCGGTTAATGAAGCTGTGTTCGTGGGTGATTCTAGTACACGAGGCATAAGTAGAGATTTTGATATGCTAAGATGGTAATCACAATTATTGAGTAAACCCATGATGTTATATTAATATAATTTTATTGTTTTAAAGATAAGCAGTTTTAACTCAAATGATGCATCCACATATACCTGATATGGTGAACCCTAAATAATCCATTGAACTCCTAACATATAGTTCATTAGCTTTTCCATGTGGCTTGCTGAGTATAGTTGTGTACTCATATACTTGCTAAATCAGCTAGAGAGGAAACCTGGGAGAACTATGAGGACCCAAATGAAGAAGGTTTTGGTGGACCTCTGGATGATAATAATTACTGATTTGAGGTCTCGATCGCTCGAGCGTGCTTATGGTTTGAAAGTACTTTTATCTTATAATATATTAACTTTGGGTTTAGATTTCTATATCTGTGTTAAAACCAGCATGCGCAAACCATGTCCGCGCCACGCTTTTTCTAAATAATTGCAGACACCATGGCTAAAAAAGATGACGATGAAATGACAGTGGTTCAACTCTCTCTTGGCCGATAAACTTAAATCTGAAGTACTCACACCTCAAAGTGAAAGACAAATAAGGCGTCCATATTGCTAGAGGAGTCTAAATTGCTATTGAAGTACATGCAATTTGATGATGGCCCAAACACTACGGATTGGTGTGACGCTACGGGGGTTGAGTATTTGAGGGTAGTGATGCATTTGGGAGAAAAGATATTTGGCTATTTGCTAGACATGCCAGGTTAGGTTGCCATGTGGACAAATCTGACTAGAACATGTATGGCTCTCAGATTCAATTTCCCGTCAAGGCAAATTAGTTAGTAATGCTACAAATATAATGCAAGCTTGAAAAATAACATCGGCATGTTACTGACCTTGGCCCTGTCAGCATCACATGTATTGATTGTTATTTATAATTTGTAATGGCTCTCAGATTCAATTTCCCGTCAAGGCAAATTAGTTAGTAATGCTACAAATATAATGCAAGCTTGAAAAATAACATCGGCATGTTACTGACCTTGGCCCTGTCAGCATCACATGTATTGATTGTTATTTATAATTTGTTTGTAGTCTTACCGAGCTAATTTTCTCTATTCTTAATTTGTGCATTTGTTTTCTCCTCCTTGATTTGATTGAAATGTTAACAAAATAAGATAAGTAGCTCACCAGTCAACATACTCAAATTGAGGCATATTTGTGGTGCTGGTTATTTCTTTTGTAAAAAAGGGAATGTCTGAATTTTGGGTAATAGTTCAGTTGAGAATAGTTAGTTTATTATATAATACACCAAATTCCTAAAGTGCGCTAACTAATCTCAATGGAACTAAGTGCCCAATAACCAGCCATTGCCTTTTTTAGGAAAGAAAAGAAATCGGTAGGCCAAATGTAACTTGATTGGGGTATGCAGATTATCAAGCTACCCATCATCCTAAATCAACATTTCAAACAAATCTATCACGTCGGCAGATTATCAAGATGCTGATGTTGAAAAGGAATTAAATCATAGAACCATAATTGTCCCAGTCAAATCTGCCCACATGTAAACCTTGGCTGGCAAAACACATCGCTGCCCTGGAATACTCGGCCTTCCTAGTGTCACACCACCACGTGGTGTTGGTCATCAACTCATCATCAATTCCGTGTACTTTCCGAGCGATTCAGTCTCGTTCTTGAGTAATTTGGGCTCGTTGTTTGCCTTCGCTGCCTAGTGCATTACTTTGTAGATTCAAGTTTCCTGTGTCCCGGCTCACTCGACCCGGAGGCGACGCTCCCAACGCCCCTCGCTCCCAGGCGCCCCACCGGCTGCCGTGGTGGTTCTGACACCGGCGGCGCCCCTCTCCCCCCTCCCGAGCATCCCCTCCTACTCCTGATCTAGCTGTGGGAGCGCGACTGGTGGCGGTGGTCGGTCGGAGCTCACGTCCCGTCGGCGCCTCCCCTTGGAGGCCAGATGTGGTCGCCGGCCGGCCGTGGGCTCGAGAGCGCCGACGTCGAGGAGTTCGTCGCGCGTGGAGCCGCCATATCTTGGCACACGCCAGGAGGTTCTCTGTGGTCCCCAATTCTCTACGCCGGGAGGTCCATCACCCGTTGATGCTGCCGCTGGCCGGCCGACCGGCGTGGCTGTAGCTGCCGTGGGTTTAGGGGTGCCGGCGTGGCCGTAGCGGCCGTGGGATCGAGGGCGCCGGCGTCAAGGAGACCGTCGCACATGGAGCCGTCGATCCGTCTTGGCGTGTGTTAGGTGGATCCCCGTGCCTCTATCGAGCGGCGACCACGTCTACGTCGTGTTGTCATGTGCTCGCCACCGCCCTGTTGCAAGGGCATGCCCGTGCAAGTTCTTAGCACCTCCGTCGGCAAGTTCTTTCAGAGATTGATGCGTGGGCGGAGGGGAAGTGGAGTCAGAGTTGTCATCCTTCTGTTCCGCACCGTCCACTGTTGTCGCTGAGAGGAGGAACCGATTGCTCACCTAATTCACATAAAGCTCCTCGCTGGTGGCCCTGTCAACGTATGGATCCACCTTGCCGTTGCTTCTATTCTTCACTCTCAAGCTTGTGCCAGGGCGATACTCTTCACTATCCGGTTTAAACCGGTTCAAAGTTCCAATGAGTTGGTTAGGAGGTGTTACTCCTCCTAGCTATGATGTGTGTTTTCGATAGAGTTGTTAGGATGTGATTTAGATTTACTGGTTAATCTTATCTTCTCCTGCTTTATCAACACCAACACAGAGGGCAGCTTCCGCCTCTTCGCTTTTTCTAAAAAAAAGTTTCTTGCCCGAGAGAGTTTTACACCTTTACTATCGTCTCTTGCAATTGTTCTTAGCCATGGCCTAGGGGACTAGTACGTGGTTCCTCGGCTCAAACGCAGCATTTACTCGGCTCGAAAGCCGGCTTGTTAGAACTAGCCTTCCTATGAACGCTTGATGAAGTGATCTCGTCTTCAACCAAGCGCCCAGATGGGCGAAAGCTGGGTATCGCAGCGCTCGCGGCTTACCCACCTCAGCTGCACCCAAAGCTCTCCAGTCCAGTCCCTACACCCAGTTCACCGCTCGTCGCGTGGACCGTATCCTTCCTACTTCCCACTCCCCCACCATACTCCCAGATCTCACAAAACCAGCTCACCTCTCTCTCAGATCCGACCCCTAACCCTAGCCCCAGATCCGCCTCGCCGGGGACCTCGCCGCCGCCTGCTGCGATGGCTTGCCTCGCGATCTCCCTGCAGCCGGTGAACGGCCCCGACATCCTCCTCCAGACGCGCTCCTGGTTCCCCGTCTCTCGCGCCCTCGCCGCCGTCTCCGCCTTCCGCCTCGCGCGCCTCCACCACGCCCGCGGGAAGCAGAAGCCGGCCGCCGCCGCCTCCTCCTCCTCCTCCTTGCCCACTTCGCTCGACGCCATCGGCGACGACCCCCTCGCGACCGGATCGGGGCAGCTCGTGGTGGGGGTGGAGTCGCAGTACCGCGTTGTCTACCGCCTCGTGAACTCCATCTACGTGCTCGGCGTCACCACCTCCTCCGACCACGCCTCCCCCGCCGTCCACGCCTTCGCCATCGCCGACGCCGTCAACCAGGCCGTCTCCGTCGTCGTCGCGGCCTGCCGCGGCATCGACGTCACCCCTGAGAAGGTGCACCGCAAGTACCCCGAGGTCTACCTCGCCCTCGATCTCGTCCTACACGGCGTGGGCTCCGTCCGCCTCTCCCAGATCCTTGCAACCATCCATGGCGACAACCTCGCTCGCATGGTCAACTCCTCCCCTGACGCTGAAGCCCGCGCTCGTGGTGCTGATCCCTGGCCCGCCGTCGAGCACCTCGCCCACGACCGCCATGCCGCGCGTGATGCCTTCGCGGGTGCCTCATTCGAGCTCCCCCAGGAGACCCTGGCTGCTGGTGACGAGTTCTCCGCATCTAACATCGCACCCACAGCTGCTGCGACCACTGGGGACGAGGCACCACCTGAGGAGGCTGCTCCCACGGAGAAGGACCCCTTTGCAGCCAGCGAACTGATTAACAAGTCAGAGGAGGCATTGGTGGGTGCGTTCAAGAAGAACAAAGAGACTGCCCTTGTGGTTGCTGATCCTGCGGCTGCACTTGCTGGGTTGGAGGTCACGACTTTGCCACCAGCTGAGGCGACTAAGCCGACGTTTATTGGGGTTGAAGGGTTTGAGGGTGACTATGGTGGAATTGAGTTCAGCAATGAGGAGGCTTCACTGGCTGAGGCGTTTGAAGGGTTCAATGCACCATTTGGGGGTGGGCTGGATGCTTCGGAGTTTGTGACCACAACGAAGAAGGATCATAAGGATAAGAGCATCACTGGTCTTGAGCTGCTAGCCACGAGTGGCAGGCAGGCACCAAATGCTGGTACACCGTTGGAGAACTTGTTGGTCATCAAGAGCACAGAGATGACCGCCCCTGAGTTGTCAATTGTGGAGGAGATCAATGCGGTGTTCAAGGAGTCTATTCTTGTGCGGGTTGGTTTGAAGGGTACAATCTTTTTGCGGACATTGCCACCAAAGAAGGCGGCGGGGAAGGAGACAGAGTTCTCATTCCGGCTTGAGGGCACATCTGGAATGAAGAGGGCCGCTCTGCAGAGTACTGTGTTGAGTAACCTTGAGAATGGGCTGTTCCATGTCAGAACACCATCAAAGGAGGAGCCCACCCCCATCATGAAGTACAGCTTCCTGCCCAAGCACTCACCTCTCCCTTTAAGGATGCGCCTTGTGAAACGCCATAGTGGGACATTGCTCTCGGTGATGATACAGTATGCGTCGAACCCAATGTTGCCGCAGCCGCTGAGTAATGTTACATTCATTGTTAAGCTTCCTGTGGATCCAACTCTGCTTAATGTTTCACCCAAGGCTGTGCTGAACCGGGCAGAGAGGGAGCTTAGGTGGCATATCCCAGACATTCCCCTGAAAGGTCCTGCTGGACAGATGAGGGCGCGCATGCCTGTAGATCAGGACTCCAAGGATGGTGAGCTAGAGGTTGTTGGGATGGTGAAGTTTGCTTACCAAGGGCCATTCACATTGTCTGGTATCAAACTCTGCCCAGCCACTGACGGCATTGCCCAATTTAATGAGGTTGGCCACACCTTTTCCAGTGGGAGTTACCTGTGCATCTGATTGGTACCTTCTTTGTATTGTAGCTGTTACTTTACCCATTTTTTTGGGTCCGTTTGCTTCTACAGCAGGGTGTGAAATTCCTATTGTATGTAGTGACACTTGTTTGTTTTTGTGAGGCTGGAATTTATATCATGTTTTTGAGTTGTCTCTTATTTTCTGGATATGGTGTCTGTGATTATTCATCAACGTTACTCAACTCTTTGAAAATTTCACTATGTATACAAAGGAACAATATACTTTTGCTGCTCACTTTCGGTCACGCACTATTGAAAGATATCATTGCTTCTATTTGAAAAAACATGCCACTGGATTTAGCTCTTGCAACTAGTTTCTTTGTATTGTTGTTCAAAAAATGTTGCAGTGGCTTGTATTATCTGTTTTTAATGTATGCAATCCCTTGCTAAAGTTGTTGACACCATAGTTATAAGTTAAAACACTTGTTTAGCAAAATACAACTCCAGTTTACCTTCAGTCACAAGTTCACTGGTGGATACTTTCTCCAGAAAGGAAAGATCTGCTGGTGCTGTTAGTTAACAAACTAAAGATAGATCAGCGTAACTATATGTTTGATCCTCTTGACAAAAACTTCGTTGTATTATGTCACTTCTGTACATATCCATCAAAAGATTGCTATCTGGGAATTGGTCCCTGTTGTGTATTATGTACTATTAATTCTATGTCTACTCAATGACAAAGATAAACTAGATACTTGTTTGCAACCTTCTGATTCATTAATATGCAAAGTTTAACTGAGATCTAGTTCTACTGCTAATAGTCATTATCATAATTTCAATGTTGCGTGCAGTCATGTTTTTGGACACACTAGTTTTATTAATGTAAATTGTGGATAAGATGTAAGTTGAAATATATTGTTTAACATTTATTAAATTGTAATACATTACTAAAGTTATTGACTTGTTATTTGTTTGGACTTAAAATGCACAATTTTTTAGGCGCCTAATTTATAGTTTACCTAATTACCTTCCAGTCATAGTAGACGGATGCCTCCGTGGTTCAAAGCCATGGTTGAGTCTTGAGAGATGGAGAGAGAGATGGGCTATAGAAACGGTCAGCTTATATGTTGCTAGTGTTTCAAACATTAATTTGAATATTTATAGAATGTCTGTAGATGCCATGGTTTTATCTCATTACTTATTGTTGGACACTAGACACTGTTACTGCTGGCACGCTAGAATACTAGATGAATATTGGTCTCATGGACAGATTTTTACACTACATCTGCATTGCAGAAAAAATAAACTACCCCAAGCTGTTCATGGACAATTCAAATCCAGTTAGTAGTTGTTTATTGCATTTATTTCATAAGTAGTTCGGCTCAATGCATCTTTCAGTTCAAAGTTATTAGTTTGATGGTCATTTAGTGCAGTTGATGTGTCATGGTGGTCGTCAGGTAGCATTGTCTTTGGCAAAACTGTACCGTACATAAGATTCTGAATAACAATGGGTTACTTTACATCTTTTAAAAATTGATTTGATTTCAAAATTTCAATCAACCAGAAAGCAAATAATATGTTTACCCCTTCCTTTTTAGACCACTGTGTTTTACATAATATTTTAGATGATGTCAATGTGTTTTCCTATCTGATTCTACTTGATTGTTTCTTCTCTGGTGTACCTATAACTTATTGGAATGTTAATCCACTTCACTACCCTAAAAACTGAATTTATTCACACTTATTAACTATCATCTTTCTCTTCATCTCAATACTAGTTCCAATATTCACAGCCCATGGAATCATGGTTTTATCATATGTTTCAGACATGCTTATTAAGTCGTTGACTAGTCAACGACTCGACAAGTTGGTGGAGTAGAGCCGACTGGAGCTGGCGACTCGGCTTGCGCTGGCAAGTCGGGCGACCGGTCAATTAGTCGACCAGGCGGCGGCAAGCTGGGCGATTTGGGGGCCGGAAAGTGGGGACCGGTTGTCAGAGGTAGTGGACAGAGAGATAGTGGGGGTGAGTGAGGGAGCTGTCCAGTGAGGGGGAGTGAGGGAGGGAGGGCACCGAAGGGACTTCGGGAGCTCACGCGCAAGGCAGCTCCCACCGCGCTGCCTGCCTTCGTCGCCCTCGTCGTCGTAGGCTCGTAGGAGCAGTTCCCTTCACCCTTTGTCGCATCTCCCTTCGTCCTCGCCCTTCGTCGTCGTCGTCGTCGCCTCACCCTTCGTCTTAACTCCCTTGCCCTTCGTCGGCTCGTCGCAACTCCCTTCGCCCGTGTGAGGAGGTCCAGGCCGCAGCTCCCGCCGCTCCCAGGTACGTCCTTCTCTATTTCTCCTGTTGCCCCAGCTCTCTGTTTTTTTCTCTGTGATTCTGCGAAGGAGAAGATGGATCTACGATTTGGAGTTGGAGGGGAGGGGAGGGGAGGGGAGGAGAGGAGAGGAGGTTGGGGTTGGGTTGTGCTCTGCGATTCTGCGAAGGAGAGGAGGGATCTGCAAAGGAGATATTCGAAGAGAGTGTGATTGAGAGTGTTGACGGGGTAAGGGAGATATGCAGAGAAGTAGATATTTGCGAAGGAGATATGCATATGTTCTGTGCATAATTGCATATGTTATGAACTAAAGATAACTCTCTATTCTTTGCATATATAGGCATTATGGCAGAGCAATCTTCATCTCCAACTCCAACTTAGACTCTAAATCCGGTAGCAGGCACCAAAGGGTATGATCCAACTAATGATCCTAAGCAGAAGGCTAAGTCTAATAATCCGGGATGGAAGCATGGCTTTTGGCCAGTTATTGGCAATGAGATCTGGTCCAATGTTCGCTTTGTGACCTGAAGGTATCAGGAGGAATAAAAAGGTTTAAGGAGCATCTTGCGGGTGGGTTTGGAGATGTTCAAAAATATGCCGAGACTGCAACAACAACCATGAAAGAGATGCGAGAGGCTTTGTGGAAGTACAAGAAGGACATACCACTCTTCCCAGATTATGATGATGAAGGAGGAGAAGATGAAGATGTGAGTGTGACAACAACCGACAAGGAGTCCCAAGCCTGTTGTGTTAAGCTATGCTGATGGATTGTAATGATTATGCTTTACTTATGCTATTTGAGACTTGGGAACTTGTTGTCGTGTTACGTAAGTATCGTGTAGAATGCTATTGCCGTTGAGAACTTGATGTTTTAGATGTTTAATTTTCTAATTGCTCATTTATTTGTTGTTATGCACTTATGTTGTATGATTTGTATTGCCCTCTTTAATTCATGGCGCTATATTGCTCTCCATAAAAGGTATTGTATGAGTTCATCTAGTTAATCGTCATCAATCATTGTGTGCTCATTCTTGTTTTTTAATTTTGCAGCATGAAGGTCTCAAATCATGCTCCAAAGATGGATTCAACAAGTGAAATGATGGGAGTTTGGACTCAAAACATGTAAGTCATCGATTCTCTCTTTAATTCAACCTATAGATGTACTTTTCAATCACTGCAATACAAGGTATATAATATATACATATGTATATACATATCACTGCCATATGAACAGTATCTTTCGACTAGTCGGCAAGTCGACCACTAGGAGGGTAGTGTCGACTTGCTGACTTAATAACTATGGTTTCAGAAGACTTATGCTCCCTTCTGCACACACTACTTGATTTTGGCTTTTCAGCCCATATTTGTATTATGGTTACATGGTGCTCTCTGACAAGTGTTGCTTTTGTTTCCTCCACTACCTTATTTGACAATCTTCCCTCATCTGCAATGATATGACACCCCGATGGCACATATTTCATCTCCTTTCGTGTCATCTACTGCAGGTTCTCTCTGCTCTCTTTTCCTTCTCTGAATTGCCTTTATATTAACTTCAAAAACCTTAACTTTTTTTCCTGAGATTTGTATAAGAAAAAACAATCCTTGATTCTGCAATGTTTTATCTCTTTATTCTGTTTACTGTTTTGGATTGCTTTTACCTTGCTGATTTCTTGGTTTTGTCCTTAGATTTTGGAAGACAAATTTCTGAAGCAAGGAGGCAAACGATTCTGCTTTTTGATTCAGGACATTTTTGTCTCTCAATGTTATCTATTTCTTTCTTTGTTTTTAACAAGTAGCTAGCAATTTTCATTGTTTGCTCTTGTTAAACTATAACTAATTTATTTTAAAATTACAAGCAAAATATCCTTTAATATTTCCTGTGAAGATTATTTAGTGTTGTCTTGTGCGATTTTGGCTTAGCATAGTAAGTATATTTCAGTATTTCACATTAATGATGCAAATTATTACCACAACAGGCAACTTTCTTACTCTTGCCAATAGAATATGCACCTATTTGACACCCAAACAATTAGAGTACCAATGTCATGATAGCAGAATGTGAAAAATTAATAAATGTAGAAAGACATTTGAATTCCAGCCCACTGATTTAAAATGCACACGTCCATCAATCATAGTGCATAGTTTCAGCTTCTGAGAGTAACTTAAATTAGAAAATTTGTGTCATAGGAGATTAAAGATGTTCAGTAATAATCAAACTATCCCCGTAAATGTACAGCCATAGGCTTTTCAAAAGTTCATACTATACTCTATTTTTTTACTAGAAAATTAAAACAAGCAGAAAGAACAGTAATGGTCATGAAGTAGAATTTTGCATTAGATAGGGCCTTTTTAAGCATAAGTACAGTAATAGTTAGTAATGAAGTAGAACATGTTGATCTTACAAGTACATTGAATGTGCAAGTAATTATTGTATTTTGGAGTGGACAGAAGTCACAAAACAGGCGGTCTAGACAAAGACAAGTTCAGTCGATAATCTTTACTAAATTACTAGGTTTTTGACAAATTTTAGTTGTTTTGGCCTTTTTCCAGCTAGTTTGTAGTTTCAGCCTCTGTTACTTGATGGGAAAAAAAAGTAAAAAAGTATCTGTACACTTTGCGAAATGCTAAATAAGATAGCATCACATCTAAGTTAATTAGTTATATTGTTTTCTCGATTTTTTACTTTTAGGTAAAATCAATGATTCAATCAGGATAGAAAATTAGAAAGAGGCTAACTAGGAAGGCTTCTTGAGGTAATCTTGTTTTGGTGTAACTTGATGGTAGCTTCCTTGTACTTTTTGTTGCGGGAAATTGGATTGATAGCCGTATCCCTGTGTTACTGCAAGCTGAACTTGCAGGAAGCTGCAGCATGAGTTTAGGAAGCTTTTGTTTAGTCGAAATGGCAGTAATTAGGTGTGAGCAATGAGGTTCCGTGGTAATGTACTTGGATTGTTGTCTACTATGGAAACCAAAGTTTTGAGTAAGATTGTAGAATTTTTGTCGGATCCAAATTTGTAATTTGGAATCTACTGTGTCATATTGTGCTACTATTCACTGGATCAGTAGATAGCATACACAGATACATTTTGGATCACTCACATACATCGCATACACAACCAAAGTATATTACATAACCATTTGTGCGGCTCACTGTTTTACAAAAGGGCACAAAGGCCATCGAACCACAAAATCAGAGTACAGAATAGGGATAAGTGCGGAAGTAAAAGAAGTAGTAGTGGATCAATTTACTCGCCCACAGGCAAGCGACTGGGGGTCCCGACCTAAGTTTCATCATCCTCGCCACCGACGGGTCCAACTGTCACGTAGTAGTCGTAGGGGTCTTGGTCGAGTGGCTTTGAAAAATTATATTGGACGAGCTTGAGTACACAACCATACTCGCGAGCCAACACACAATGCAGTTTATTATAGATGCAAGGCTAGTTAAGGGAAGGTTCAGAGTTCTTTTATTTGCATAAAGCCACGGTTGAAATAGATCAAGTAGTAGAATATCATAAGATTTAGCTTTTTTAACAACAGATTTTATAAACTGGGTTTTATTTGTAAGGTACTAGTGGAGATCCTATCTCCTGTACCATTGAGTGGCTCTATCCACCCAATGCTCGGGCTAACTCGTATTTACCACTAGTCCCGGACCAAGCTTTCTCAAATCCCTGGGGTCCCACCCTAGCTTTTCATTCCACACCCCCGCACACAAATGGTTTTGTAAAAATGAAAGCTAGTTCAAGCGAGTTCCTGGCACCGCTCTTGACCGTGAGTGCGGTTATTTAGATAGTTTTCTTACACTGCAGAGTTCGTACACTTTACCCACAAGAGATATTCAACTTATAATGTCTCCTACACACTTCCGATTGTGTGCGACTAAGTTAATTATCACAAGGCTTTTACAATGCCCTCCCCAATGCAACCCCACACCGCTAGGCATCCACCGTTGGGCTATGCCCCCGGGGGGTCTCCATTTGTGCCGTGTGGTTTTCCTATGCTTCCTACCCATATGCATACCACATATCCACCAATGGCGAGGTTGCAAGGGGGTGAACAAATTAGTTAGCCAGGTCGTACCAATTATAGACTTTTGGTCATACTGTTTTTACACGATAGGTCATCACAAGAACTCGATTCTTTATTAACTTGGACGGCGCATCTACATACCCCCACCGACGTGCATCACCAGCACCAGCATCTCTTTCCATTCGCCCAAGTCGAAATCGGAGTGTAGAAGTCATTGATGTATTGTCGTTGTTGTCATTGTATGACAATGGCCTAGGGTCTACTAACCATTGGATCGTGCATGTATGTATATGCCTACTAGTGAGTGTAGAGTCATTGATGTATTGCCGTTGTTGTCATTGTATGACAATGGCCTAGGGTCTACTGACCATTGGATCGTGCATGTATGTATATGCCTAAACATGACTATATTATTGTTCAGTTTTAACTAGCCTTGTTATAAATGGTCAACCTAATAATCACATTTGTGTGGGATATACCTTTCTTATTATCATTTATGAAAAGTCTGAAAATAATTGCTAATGGTTTAGGACCCTCTCGTTAACTAGGCATTTTTAAACATAAGGTTATATTTATTATAAACCCTAACTGACATGGTCTATGGATCATTAACCAACGTGTATTATTTATTATTATTGTTATTATTATTATTACTACTATTATTGCGACCATAGCCTAGGGCCCTCATGCCAGTGGGAGAACTGTACATTTTATGATATATCATTAAATCTTGTTCTTTTGAATTTAGCTGCTAATGGCCAACTATTATTACTTGAACTAATCACCTTAAGAAAAATATCATTTCTAAATTCATTACCTACAAACTGCTTATCAACTCCTAATTACCCTTCTAACAAATTTTACTAACAATTAAGAGGTGGAGCCCATTGTCATACGTTCATTCCCTAAGAGCAACACAGAGAGCTTACAGAGGGGACCCACTGTCAGTTACCTACGCACGGGGAGGGAGAGTGAGCACAGAGAGCAAGAGAGATGGGAGAGCAAAGGCAGAAACAATGGAGGGCATGGCGACGCTTGGGCAGCTTCCAACGCTGGTGAAGGGGCTACAACGGTTGTAGGTGAGGGGCAAAATGGAACTGGCCGGGGAGGACGGTCCCAACGAGGTGGTGTTGCCGGTCAGGAGGCACCGAGGCAGCCGAGTGGCGACATGCGACGGCCGGCCATGGGAGAGGAGATGAGGCGGTGGCGCCAGGGTGGGAGAGGGGTCAACTATGGGCAAACACAAGCACCAAGAGGGTGGAGGGGACTCACCGAAGTGGACGGGGGAGGTTGAGATGGCCGGAAGGGAGCAGCCGACGGGAGCCGTAGGCGGCGCAGCGGGCACGGCGTGGCGGCGTCGGTCTGGGGGAAGAGGGTCCAAGTGGGCAATGTAGAGAGGTTGGGGGAGGTGAGGGGACACTCCCGGAGAGATGAATCGGATCGAGATGACCCATGTGGAAAATGGCGTTGGTGGCGATGGCTTTCGGCCGGAATGGGGGGGGGGAGCTGGCGGCGCAAGCTTCTGTGGGTAAAACCCAAAATTGGGTGGGGAAAAGTAGGGGAGGTCCTGGAACATGTTTCGACGCAAAAGGATTTGCATAGCACTCACTAGTTCGGTCGGGACGGCACGGTGGATGTGGCGGCCAGCGTAGGCAGAGCGGCGGTGGCGTAGCCGTTCCGAGAAACTCCAAGCAAGGGAGGGGAGAAGAAGATGGGTGCGGGGATGCGATTGCCGAGGCGATGGCTATGCACATGGGGAAGGAGGGAAGGTGGGGGGAGGCCGGGGCACCTGCTAAGTAGAGGGAGGTGTAAGATCGAGGAGACCGACTAGAGGGGAGTGAAAAACGGTTTTTAAAATTTTTCTACTAATAATAATTTTATCTTTTGGCTAAGATCTATTTCTAATGAAGAAGATAACAACAATTCGGTTTTGCACAAATAAAACCTAAATCAACTAGTCTTTACTAAGAACACCAACAATTCTAAGACTATTGACAATGATAGCAAACATACAAAGACATACAAATATTTTACGGTGGTGTTCGGAGACTTGCCGGTCTTCTCTAATCCACATTGAGATAAACCTAACTAAATTGGACCGGCTCCACGAATTAAGCTAAACACCACCGAGGTAAATCCAACCACTTGGACCGGGTCCAACAGGAACCAACACCTCGATCCACTAGGGATTGTTCTTCCTCCACTCCGGAGATGGCGAGCACCAAATCACTCACAACCGCTCGGGTCTTCTCACAACCTTCTTCGAGAAGCTCACTGGCGCAACACCTCCAAACCGTCTAAGTGTCGGCAAACACCAAAAGTAATAAACCAAAGACTCTCACTTGAACGAATCAAATGTCTAAACTCAAGTGGATACACAATTCACTACCTAATGCAACACATGCACATAGGGTTTGCTCTCTAAGCTCACTAAGTGCAACACATGCACAAAAGAGTGTAGAGGACTTGCTCTTTGCTCAAGGGAATGAATATGACACCAGCAACTCACAACTGACCACAAGGGGGTATTTGTATCCACACAAAGAAAATTAGCCGTTAGAGGAGAATCTTCAGACAACCAGGGAAAACCGATCAGACCGCCTAGCTCCAACAGCTATTAAACTAGCTGTTGGACATACTGCCGGGTCGACCACCGTCACAGGTGTTGGTCAAACCGGACCCAACCGGTCAGGCCACCAGAGGAGCGGTCAGACCGCTCGACAGAGAAAGGTCCAAAACCAGAAAAATGACTCTTCTGGAAAAAAACAAAACACCAACTAAAAATCGGTACCACCGGTGTGAGGTAGTACCGCAGAACAAATACGATCATACCATTTTTTGGATCAAGATAAACTCCAAAAAAACACCTTCTGTATAAAAAAAGCATACCACACAAACAAGCGGTCATACCACTGACCAGGGGTTGGTCAGACCAGCCAACACATGGCGGTCAGACCGATACTCCACCGGTCAGACCGACTGACATGGGCGGTCAGACCGCCCACTGTCAACAAGGCTGAAAACAGATCGCACACCTTGTTTCAACTCAATTTGCAAAACACATTTGCTAATTGACGCAAAATGCACACATAGGATGAATGCAAGATTCTCAACAAGTTGCAAAACACATTTGCTAACTTTTAGAATCAGCACCACAAGAAATAAGGTATATGGACCACAAGAAATAAGGTACATGGACTTAAACCTTTTGCAAAACACATTTGCAAACTAAAGTCACATGCTACAAGGATTATACATGAGTCTCAACTATTTGCAAAACACATTTACAAATATTGGCAACATGCTAACGGGAGCTAGAGCAAGCAAGAAATCATGAGAGGGAAATTCAAGTTGCAAAATTTGAAATTTTTATTTGAGTTTTGAATTGAATTGAGATTGACGATGGAAATTGATTTGAAGATGAATTGATATTCAGATTTGAATTGATTGAGATTTGAATTTCGGATCTAGATTTGATTTGAGAATCGGAATTTGGATTGATTTAGCATTTAATTAATTGCAAAAACTCCAAAAAAAGGAAACACTTTGAATTACTTCAATTAAATTTTTTTTTTACAGAAAGTTAAAATTGTGATGTTACATGATACTATCTACTGCAACTCTGTTATCCCCTCAAAAACAAGAGAGAAAAAGAAAACAGAGGGACAAGAGAATATAGATAAGAAAAAATTGTATCTACACTTCTTTTTGAGAGGGTAGGAACAATTGCCTAGTGCGATCATTGTAAGGCTTACAATCCAATGGTCACATGATCAAATCCCGGGAAATACTATTGGTCATTAGCAAGAGAAACGAATGGCACACCGCTAGACTATGCTACAATCGGCAAACTATATCTACACTCAAAGATAGTTGCATCCACTTATAGTTCAGACATTTCAAACTACACATCGTATACATGTTTATCTCATCTTTGGATTTTGTATAGATAATTTGAAGAATTTCATGATTCACAACCTTAAGACTGTTGTTCTGTGAAATGAAACTAGAGAATTGGTTTCATAAAATGCCCACTGCGAAGAGGTAAATAATCAAGGTATATCACTTCTAATCCATTCATTTTTGGGTTTTTACCCCACATGAAAATACCAAGATGCCCTTGGCACCTCAGTTTGTTGACTTTATCAGAATGTGGTAAAGTATAAAATTATTCTCATTTACTTGTTATGCCCAAGGTTTAGGTAATCGGAACCGGGGCAAGTTTTGGAACCTGCCCACTTCCGGAAACCATGATGCTTTATGTACTATATATTTTCTTCTTAATTTTTCAAATTTAAAATGATTGGAACATGTTTAGATCCTGTTTGGAACACGAGATTTTTGCTCAATTCCTGTAGAATGGAATTGAGCTGTTTTATATAAAATTCCTGTATTCCAGAGAGTCTCTTGGGGGCTGAACCGAGCCTTGGTTTGGGGAACTAGAACAATGCCGGTAATCAACGGTTTTCCAACACGTGGTTGTGCCTTGTCCATCCTTTTGGATTCTTTCCATGTTTCAGGATTCTATTCCCTTTTTGTAAAGTTTGTACAATGTTGGTTTCTCGTGTGTTTGCTCGAGTATGGAGAGCCTGAAGTGTCATCATTAAAAAGGGTTGTTAGTGCGAAGTGGTGTGCCATCAATGAATAGTTTAATATCAAATATTTAATGAAAGTTGCATATATACCACTTAAAAGTTAGTTGTTTGCAAAACAAAAATGTCATTGCAAACTAGAGGAGAGCAAATGCCACACTTTAAACTCATGTTGGCAAGTTCAAAAAATGCCACCACTATTTTAAAATTGAAAAGTAGGATTAAGCCAAAATACACTATATATCCAAATGCATAAATATACACTTGCTCTTCAGATTTGATTTGACCTTTGTGTTGGGCATGCTTAGCTCTGTGGTATGGTTGTAGCATGCATTGGATGTTTCACAAGGAAGTAAAACACATTGTGACCTATACACTGTCAGCTTTGGTGGGGAGAGGTGTAGAAGATCACTGCTTACCAGTGCCAAAAGAGGAATTGGTCTTGAAAAATTGCCCTGGTAAAAAAGGAAAACTTACGGCAAGATGACATCTAGCTAGAGAAACAATTGTGCACTCAGAAAATGATGAAATATGCTGACCCTAACCCAACCCCTAACGTCATTTTTGTAGTCTTAGGCCATTCATGTTCACCTAAGACCATCCTCTAAAGGAAAACTGAGCCATTGAACCCGGATCAGCCCAGCCCATTATCAAGCCTAATTTCCTTTCCATGTATAATAGGTTAGTTCCAGCAACCGTAATCGTTGATTTTGTCTTTAGTGGCTGGGATATATGTAGGGTTCATATGTAGACCACTATAAAAGGGAACTTGAAGTAGTTTCCCTAGACCACACAACCTCGTCCCAAGAGTACACCGCCGCCTCTCCTTCAACTCTCGTGTTCCTCTTGGGCGTGCTCCTCTTTGTCGATCCACCTATATCGAGTTGATTTCCTAATTTAAAAAAAGCTTATGGAAATCGTTGCTTGTTGATCAAGAAAAGGGCGTAAGTTTCCAAAATCTCACTGCATTTATCAGATCTGACCTTTAAGGTTCTTAGATCTAAAGTTTCTCAGGCTTTTCTGTCATCATAGAGCTATTGTTCACGCATTCACGGCGAGGGGGGGATTCAACTCCATACGGGTAGGGTAGGGTGAAGAGCAAAATGGTGGCAACATGTCTTCCTCTTCAAACAATGATGTTTTCATTCTTGGTCTAAGGTAACTTTTTCTGTACGTCTAGGAGTTTGTAGTCCTTGTTAGCCTTTTGCATGGGCTTTTACTGTACTTCCTAGATTAGATCTGGTTGTACTTTCTAGGCCAGGTCTGAGTGTTGGTGTTCAAACCGGGGTAGGGCTGAGTTTCGGGTTGGGTCTACTTTAGGCCCCACTTCAAAGAGCCTGGTTCGTACCAATTGCTTTGGGCCCAAGCACATGTCAAGGCCCAAAAAGCCCAACTTTTAACGCATGTTGTTGGGTATGTGCCTGATCGGGCTTAGGCTTGTGGGCTTTAAAATCAAGGCCCGAGCCCAACCAATCTAGATTTGACCGTGTGGGTCTTGCTTTTCAAAGCACCATATTTTTTCCCCTTTTTTTAGAGGAAGCACCATGTTTTACCCTTTTTCCGTGTTGTCATTTGCTTGTACAAGATATCATATATATGGTTGTAGCCGATTAGTGACTAACAAATAGCGTTAAAATCCCTTAACCTTTTGTTTTGCAATTTTGTCAATAATTTGTAATCCTCTTTGAATTTTCTATATTGCTATTATTTCTTTTTTGTTGACTACTAATTTTTGTAGACCTTTTTGCACCTATAGTTGTCTGCTCTGTGCCATATCTAGTAGGTAAGGTCCAACCACTCATTGGAAATCTTACTCTGCATTTCAAAAATTCTCCATTTTAGATTATAAATCATTCTACTTTCTAGAAGTATGGTGTAAAAAAAACCTTTTTCATAAACTTATATTCCAACATTCATATGTAATATTACACTCAAATGCTCGTTCTATGGTTAGTCTATGTATCATCGTTATACAGTCGGTGGCAAGTAAGCCATCAACACCACCAACCAGCCATCAACAGTTTAGCAAGAAGACCACGCCCGGAGGGGGCCAACGTGGCACGATAGGTCGGAGGCAACGGCGGTGGCGAGGAAGGTGATTTGAGGATTTGTTATAGTAAAAAATGTGTTTTTTATGATTTAATATTCTATATCTCACTGACATGTGGTTATAAGACTCACGTGTCAGTAAAACATGAAGTGGTGAATTATTAAATACACATATTTATAGTGGGAATCGACGAAGTACAGATGGTCAAGTGCTAAAGTCAACACAGCTGACCCCACTGGCGCCACGTCAGCCATGCACGCACCGTTCCCCCTCCCAAAACCGCTTTCCAGTCTCCCTTCCCAAAACCACAACGCCTTGCGTCGCCGCTGTCCGCTGCAATGGCCGCCGCCGCCGCCACCGGTGACCCGCCGGATCCATCACATGGTGAGCGCTCCCCGCCGCCTCATCGTTCCCCTCACCGTCGCTCTGATCATGTGGTAGCTTCAGCTCCTCCCGTGCGATGATTGCCCGGGATACGGTTTTATCTTTCATTTGTGTGTGGTGGAAATGCGGGATCGATCATTAGGGGGTAACGGTGCTGCATTTGGGTTGTTGAGTGAGGGGTTGGTTGTGACTCATGGGGGGTTTGGGATCTAGGGCTTTGTTGGGCTTGATCGCGGGTGGAATTCCTTCCAATTTAGTCCTACCTTATGTGTGTGTAGGTGTTGAAGCAAGGTTGCTCTTTTGTGCATTCACACAAGTTGTTCGATGAAAATCTTGTGAGAATATAGCTTGCTCATTTGAAGTGTCTCTGCCGCCCCTTGCACTCACATTATGCCTTTTTTGCCTTTTAGATCATCTTTTGCCGGGTAGTCTGTGCATGATTGAAAGGAAAGAACAGTCTTTGAGCTTGATCTGGGATATTATTGTAGGTCATACTGCTATTGTATGGCTACTAACTTTGTACAAAACAAGCTTCCTTGTTTAGTGTTGAATTTGGTGTAACAAGCGAAAATGTCAGGTCTCCACAGTTCACACCAAAATAAGGAAACAGAAAATTCTAACCTATGAGTGATGAATATTGAATAATATTACCTGTTTGTTCGTCGATTACTCTGCTTGTTAAATAAGTAGTTGCTACTTTTTTTCACTGCATTTAGGCTGGAGTATTATACTATTATTAGATTTATAGTTCCTCTTCTCTACATGAAACCGTTTGCACTTCTACTTAAAATTACCTTGTACACGTCCTAACATTTTTCTCATTCATCTTCACTGCGAAGTAAGAATTATGTTAACAACTAGAAAAGTGGACTTTCTTCTAATTAACTTGTGCTATTAGATACTTTTATACAGCTAGAACTTTTTGAAAAGGAAGATCGCATTGTATGTTTAATTTATTATAATGCTTGTGTTTTTCATGGAGATATAGAAGGTAAGCAGAATTGCTACTTGATGCAGATTTGCCTGGTCTCTCCTGTGATATGTAATCAATCTTCTCTCTGTGTAGGCACATATTGCCGCAGGCAAGAGAAGGCTTCTGAGCCCAGCAGCAGTGTACTTACACCTGGAGTTGCAACTTGGTCTCTCCTGTGATATGTAATCAATCTTCTCTCTGTGTAGGCACATATTACCGCAGGCAAGAGAAGGCTTCTGAGCCCAGCAGCAGTGTACTTACACCTGGAGTTGCAACTTGTTCCCGCTGCCTTGCACTTCCTGTTGCACTTAGGATTTGTGGTTGCGGATGGCGGTGCTATCAAGGACTGGGAAACTTTTCGTTTCTGCCAGGTCCAATTGATCCTTTTCGACTCTGTGTCATCCCACTGGAAGTTCTGTGATAAGTGGTAAAATGGCAGATCCTAACATGACCAATCGTTCTATGAAGCAAACATCAAAAAAGGAGAGAACATTTATAATAATTCTTGATTCAGATGATGAGGATGGAAACACTGCAGGAAGTAAACAGTTGGCAACTGTGAAAAACGAACAACTGACAACATCTGAATTGGCTGGAGACAAAAACACTCAAACTGTTCCTTATGGTCAAAGTGTGGATTCAACGAATCAGCTTCCTTTGCAAACCAGCTTGCAACCGTCTATTAAGTTTGAGAGAATTATGTTGCAGAAAAGACCTGTTGAGGAGCGTATTCAAGATCTGGTGGTATGTAACTTTCACTTGCAGTTCTTGAACTGAATATTCACTTTTATATATTTGTACTCTTGTTCCTTGTTCAACATACCTGACTGACAAACCAGTAAATACTATCAAATCTTGTGGTTGTACTTTTGGTCTATCTGAAGACCATTGTGATCCTTTTTTCAGTGTCATTAATTTTGTGTGTTCCTCCATCTAGATGTTATCAAATCTTGTGGTTGTACTTTTGGTCTCTGATGTTTGTTGAATCTATTCCGATTGCAAGCAGAAAGACTTCATATTCCAACTGTAACTCTTGTTGCTCACTGTAGGCCGAGAGGAAACGACGGAAATCAGACCACAGCTCCCAGGTGAATGGAGACGCTGCAACCGCCCCAAGACAAAGAAAAAGAAAAGGCGAGCAGAATCCAGCAGCAGTTGATTTCCCCTTCGGTTTACAACAAACTGATAGCCCCTCAGAAACCTACAAGCCTATGGAGAAAGAGGAGAAACCAGGAAAAACAAGTGATCGTCTTGAGGATCTTTGGAATGGTTTTACACTGGCTATGGAAAGCTCAAAGGTACAAGCTAAAACCGCAGAATTTTGACTTTTGTTGCTGCAACATTCTAAAATATTTGGTTCTTTTGCCTGTTGACTGCTAGTTGTGCTTTTAAATACATGCTGTGTCGTTCATTATTTCATTTGAATACTGAACACTGCTTTGCACAAAGCAATTATCATGGCTAGTGTATTTTGTATGCTTGCTTTGTCGAGGAAATATATGGGATTATATAAAAAGCTAGAATGTTAGAAATGCATCCATTTGTCATTTTAAAGTTGCACATCTATCATGACAAATTTGCATACTTGTTTTTTAGTTTGATTGTTATCCAATTTGTGTTGTTGTCCCTTAATGATTTAGTTATATTTGTTGGCCAGCTTGACACATCTGAAGAGGTAGCCAATGATAAACAAGTGGACAATGTAAAAGAGGTGGACAATGACTGCAATCATGACATTCGTGTTCACGAAGACCTGGGCTATGTATGTCGTGTCTGTGGTATGATTGTGAGAAGTGCTGATTCAATAATTGATTATCAGTGGAAAAAGGTTCGTATTTTGTCTTTAAGATATGTGATGCTTTTGCAACTCCTGGTTCATTTAGTAACAAAAATGTTCTGTAATGTTGCTTTAATTTGTGGAAATTATGAGCACACACCCCAAGTTAGGGAGTTTTTTTTATATAAAAAAGCCCTGCAAGTTAATTTTGACTTGGATCTCCCTACATGTCCCTCATAGCTTCAACTTTGAAACACCCCTACTGTTAGCTTATCTGCTTATTCCCGCTCGCTACACGCCAATTCTATCCTCTTTGCCTCGTCCACGTCATCATCGGGTCATCCTCACCTCCTATGTGCACGCAACAAGTTGCGAGGCACTCCATGCCTGCAAGGTCATTACAGTGGAAGAGGGATAGCAGTCAAGAAGAGTTTGTGAAACATATCGTGATGACAATGCCGACTAACATTAAACAATAAAAACTAGATCTTTTTGTGGACCTATAGGAGACTTATCTTATTTTTCTTAAAAATTTCCTAACTTGTGTGTGTGTAGGTGGGGGTATATTTGCCATTATCTCTTTTGTTATTACTGTAGAGGATTTAGTTAATAGTCTCTTTAGCAACGATATGACTTTATTGAGAAGCTGATACACCAGTTAAGTTGGGACTTGGGACACACTATGCAACATGGGTTCAGTAACAAATATGGAACATCTGCATAAACAATTTTCAATGTTTTACATGGTAATCATGAAGTTTATATTTGCATAGAAGATAATAGAATTTGGATAAATAAGTGACCTTAATGTTTACGTCATATCAGGCTTCATGGAGAAGACCAAATTTCTATGAAGCACGTTCAAAGGATGTTGATCAGATAGACTGTGGCGCAGTTAGTGTTTCTGAAGATTTCATAGTTTCAGATGTTGCCATTCATCCCAGGCATGCTAAGGAAATAAGACCGCATCAGTTGGAGGGATTCAACTTCCTGGTTAAGAATTTGGTCACTGACAAACCTGGAGGTTGCATTCTCGCTCATGCCCCAGGCTCAGGGAAAACATTTATGCTTATAAGTTTCATTCAGGGCTTCCTGACGAGGCATCCCTCTGCAAGGCCCCTTGTTGTGCTTCCTAAAGGGATATTAGGTACATGGAAGAGGGAATTTCAACGGTGGCAAGTGGAGGACATACCACTGTATGATTTCTACTCTGTTAAGGCTGACAAAAGAGTAGACCAATTGGAAGTCCTCAAATCTTGGGAAGCCAAGATGAGTATATTGTTTCTTGGATACACGCAGTTCTCCCGAATCGTCAGCGATGATGGGGGTGGCAACGTTGCAGCTGCATGCCGGGACATGCTGCTTATGGTCCCCAACCTACTGATAATGGACGAGGGTCATACACCTAGAAATCGGGAAACTGATGTACTAGAATCACTGAAGAGAGTGCAAACATCACGCAAAGTGGTCCTGTCAGGCACACTTTTCCAGAATCACGTCAAGGAAGTGTTTAACATCTTGAATCTTGTACGCCCAAAGTTTCTCAAGATGGAGTCATCCCGTCCTATAGTTAGACGTATAAATCAGGCAGCAATATCGAGTAGCAGGAGTTCAAAAGGGGTTGATAATAGCACATTCACTGAGTTAGTAGAAAATACCTTGCTGAATGATGATGACTTCACGAGAAAAGCTCATGTTATTAGAAGTCTTAGAGAACTAACAAAAGATGTGCTTCACTACTATAAGGGTGATATATTAGATGAACTGCCTGGCTTAGTAGACTTCAGTGTGTTCTTGGAGCTCACTCCGAAGCAGAAAGACATTCTTCACAAGATTGAAGCCTATGAGAAGTTCAAAAGAAGAGCAGTAGGAACTGCACTGTACATTCATCCTTGTCTAACAGAAATTTTAGAAGCCAATTCTGTGGATAGGGCTAACAACTTGAGGGATGCCACTGTTGATAGTTCAATCGAGTCTATCAACATGAGAGATGGGGTGAAGGCCAGATTTTTCATTAATATTATGTCGCTTGCTGATTCTGCAGGAGAGAAATTACTTGCTTTTAGTCAATATATACTTCCCATGAAATTTTTGGAAAGGCTGTTGGTTAAGATGAGGGGCTGGCATGTAGGAAAGGAGATCTTTGTGATATCTGGTAATACTAGCCCAGAAGACAGAGAATTGGCAATGGAAAAGTTTAACAGCTCTGCCGATGCAAAAGTTCTGTTTGGTTCCATCAAGGCATGTGGGGAGGGCATCTCCCTTGTGGGCGCATCGAGAATTGTCATTCTAGATGTTCACTTGAACCCGTCTGTTACCCGTCAGGCAATTGGGCGCGCATTCAGGCCCGGACAGAAGAAGAAAGTGTTTGTGTACAGGCTTGTGGCTGCTGATTCTCCAGAGGAGAACAACCATGAAACTGCATTCAAGAAAGAAGTCATACCAAAGCTGTGGTTTGAATGGAGCGAGCACTGCACTTCTGAAGACTTCAAACTGAATCAATTTGATATTGATGACTCTGGGGATGAATTGTTGGAGAGCAATGCCATGCGCCAGGATATCAAGGCTTTATATAGAAGGTGAACTCTCTCTCTCTCCATGCTATTTGGCAAGTTAGTGTTGTGGTCTAATCCAGAATTCTGTTTGTAGGTAACAAGTTGACTGGCTGCTGTACACCATGTACATATTGCAATGCTGATCTTCTCACATGATATTGCTCTCAAGTATTTGTGGTGCCAGGCCTGAGTTCGCTGCAAGCTAGGATTTTCCATTATTCAAAGTCTTCTTCCACCCCATGTTTACCGAATGACTTCCTTTGTAATATATGGTGATTTGGGACAGCGATTAGAGAGCTAATACTCACGTCTCATTCCTTTGGTTATTAGTTCTAGACAGGTTGGTTATTTGGTTACTTGTGCCGTGGATATTGAGCCATTGTTCTGCTGCCCTTTAGCAGTTGGAATTGATACATGTTCCGCCTCTTGGGTGTTGGTGTTTGTATTATTGGAGTTCATATTTAGTTTTTTATGGTTTCTTACTGAAAATGTAACAAAGCATAGATCCCAGATATGCCATCCCTTGTATCGGTGATGTGCATTCGGGTCTCACATGTCAGTGATATAAGGGATGGTATATCTGGGATTTATACAATTTGCAGTTGCATGCAAAAATAAAGAGATATTAGGAGGGAAATAAGAAAACTGTCTCACCGACATGGGGTCCAGATCTCACTTGTCAATGACACAAGGGGTGACACAAGGGATGACGTGTCCGAGATTTGTGCAGTTTGTGGTGGCATGCAAAAAAAAATCCCTAGAAAGAGATATCGGGAGGGAAATAAGAAAAATGCAAAACCAAACGTACATGTAGTTACCAATACTATCTTAACTCTGCAAAGTGCCTCAAGATCTGTGCAAAGATGTTACAATGATCGAAAGATGGGATGATGCTTTGAATACGTATATATCTCTGGACAAACCATATTTGGGAAATAAGAATGGATCCCTAGTCCAAAATGAAATGTTATTTGATGGCCTTAGTTCCTAACGCCAAAACGAACATGACATTTGAGGGGTCACTCGAGTTTAAGGGTGCCACATATTTCCTTGTATAAATGTCCACAATTTTAGTTGTGCATGTTAGAAATAGGTGTCTTTTTTATTTTCCTATTTGTATATGGTATACCTTTATATACTCCCTATATATGCTGTATATTGGACCTTTTCAATATACATACAATATTCATAATATGGTATTATAGCTAGAGCACTAACCTAACTATTTCGTTGCCATCCCGTCGCAGCGCCCGAAGCTGCTGCTCCCGAAGCCGCCTCATGCATAGGACGCGTCACCGCGAGGACATTGTTGCCTCGCCGCCGTGAGGATGCCACCGCTCGGCCGGTCGCCGTCATCCGCCCGATCACTGCCTCCGACCGGCTCGCGCGCCATCGGAAGCCGACGACGGCCGCCGCCACGCCGACGACATCGCTCGTCCGGTCGCCGCCGCTTCATTCTTTGCTGTCGCCACGCACAGGACGTGTCGCCGAGAGGACCCCACTGCCCCTACCGCTGTGAGGACGCCGCCTGCCGCCGCTGTTGCTATCCCCGGCCGCTGCCTACCACCGCTACCCTCGCGATTGGGACCTCCGCCCATGCTTCCCGGATCCGCCGCTGGCCTCGGCCACTTCTCACGATTGGATCGTCCCTGGCCATTCCTCGCGTTTTTTATAAGGAAACAATCGGTTTAAAACAGCCGGTTTCAAAAAGAGAGAGAAAAGTTGATCTAACCGCCGCACCATCCAACGCTGTCTGTTAGCCCTCGTTGCCTTGGTTGCCGCACCGTCCAGCGCTGCCTACCGATGGTTTTCATTCCATCACTGCGATCTCATTATCGAGAACAAAGCTCCATGAGACGAACTACAAGTTGTGGTCTTCACTCGTGGAGATTACGCTCAATGGTCTCCACCTCTAGGGACATGTCATTGGTGCTCGACCTTGTCCGTCGTCGTCGATTCAGTCTCCTCCCAGAAAACCTACTTTTTCACATCCTGCAGATGATGAGGCCGCCAAGAAGGAGGCAGAGGCCACTGCAGCTGCTGATGAAGCATTTCAGTATGCCATAGAAGCTTTTGAGCATTGGCGTGCTGATAAGGCCCATGTTCGAGCCATCTTGGTGGTCAGCGTCGACGACTCCATCCAAACAGATATTGTTGGTCTATGTTCCACTCGTTAGATTTGGGAGTACTTGCGCGAAGCAGCAATGCTCAGTTCTTTTCGCTTTAGTGTGAGTTTGAGACGCTTCGCCAAGAGGACTCCTCAGTCGACGATTTCTTTTGAGCCCTGACAAATCTCTAGCGCTAGCTGGATGCGTTGGCTTCTCTGCTCTGCCAGCAGTGTCATATGGTATAGAAGGCGGATCATGACCCCATTCGCCTTTATAACTTCATTTGCCATCTTTGCCTAGAGTTTGAGCCTGTCAGGGCTCAACTGTTGAGTCGCTCCCCACTACCGGCAGCCACCGAGGCCCTTTCGACACTTCGTGTTTATGAGCTTTGACGCGGGTTAGCAGCATAGTTTATTCTAGACTGTGCTTGCTACCCCTTTTTCTTCGACTACAGTCCCTCCTCAGGTGTCTATTTTCGCTCCTATTTTTACATCAACTAGGATTCATGCAGATTTTTATAAGAATTTTGGGCACGACTACCAAAGTTGTGCGGTGCGCAAAAAATGAAACAAGGTGAGTGGGAGTGAATGATCCAAGGGGGGTAGGAAGGCTCTTCCTCGACAGGAGGACAAATCAGCACATCAAGACCTTCTCAGTGAGGTGACTCTGTTCAGTAGTTCTACTAGGTTCTACTTCAACAGCTCTCTCATAGCTCAGCAAGTTCTGCTAGTCTAGCTCAGACATCTCCTCCAGATACTTCTTGGGCTTTGGATTCTAGTGCATCTTTCCACATGACACCGAACTCCACATCTCTCACTTCAGTAGGAACTCCTATTTTCCTATCTCTGTTCAAACAGCTAGTGGTACTTTTTTGTCTGTCAACTTTTAGGTCACTCTTTTGTCTACTTATTTTTATGTTCTAGCTGTTTCCTATGTTTCCCAACTTACCATGCAACTTCTCTCGGTGGGTCAGCTCACCGATCTTGGCTGTAGAGTTGGTTTTGACTTTCATACCTGTTTCATCCAAGATCGACAGACAAGGATGGTACTTAGGACTGGCTAGCGTCGTAGGGATCGTCAGGGTCTCTACATTCTTGATCGCCTACACCTTCTGTCCACTTCAGTTGCTCTTATCACATCTACGTCTACCTCCACCGCAATTGCTGTCACCACCTCTGCAGTTTTTGTGCATCACTGTTTAGGTCACTTGTGTGGGTCCTGTCTTTCTTTATTAGTTTGTCAGGGTGTTTTTTGGACGTGTTATTATTTTGACATGACCATGTTTTGTCAGGGTTGTAATCTAGGCAAACAACTACAACTTACTTATCATTCTAGTAAGTCCTTGTCTTTTCATCCTTTTGACTTAGTTCATTCAAATATATGGGGACCTACGCCTATTATCTCTAAAGGCGAGCATAAGTTTTATACGATCTTCATTAATGATTATTTCCATTTTACATGGATTTTCTATATGTCTAATCATGGTCAGTTTCTTGCGACATATCATAGCTTTGCAATGATGGTTCGTACTCAATTTGATTATTTCATCCGTACTTTTCGCTTTGATTCTGCTGGTGAGTACTGTTCTGGCGCTTTTAGATAATTTCTTTAAGCAAGGCACTCTTTACCAGAATGGGGTTGCTGGGCGCAAATACCATCATCTGATTGAGACCGCCTGCACTATTCTCCTTGCTTCTCACATTCCACCACAGTTTTGGGCTGAGCCTATTTTTACGGATATATCATCAATATGCAGCCTTCCACTAGTCTTAAGGGTGTTATTCCTATAGAGTGTCTCTACTTTCGAGCCCCCTAGTACACTAACCTTCGTGTTTGTTGTTGTACTTATTTTGTTCTGCTACATCCTCGTGAGCACACTAAACTATCGGCCCAGTCAATTAAGTGTGTGTTTCTTGATTATAATTATGAGTATAAGGGTTATCACTGCTATGATTCTTCTACTCGACGGATCAAGATTTCACGAGACGTTATCTTTGACGAATCTCGACATTTCTTCTATGGAAATTTGGCTCCTTCTTCTGTTTCCACCATTGAGTCGATTTTAGTTGTCTCTTTCTGACTTTTCACCCATTTCTACTATCGCGTCTTCCCCGTCTGTCTCCGTGAGTTCTTTGTACCTCGCCTCCGATGTCGCCTCCCGCAAAGACCGCCTCTTATTCCTGCAACACCACCGTCTCATTTCTCTAGTATTCACTACTCCAGGCATCCTCGTCCTTCACTAGTCCACTCTCCTGGTATCTTGCCGACACCCACATCGGATCCTCCTGATGATGCTTCTCGTTACATCCTTCGTGATCGGACATCTCTTCGACCTCCTGATCGCCTTGGATTTGCTCCGATAGGTCATGCTCTCTCTGTCACTGAACCTAATTATTATCGTGAGGTTGCTCCTTATTCTGAGTGGTAGGTCGCTATGGTAGAGGAGCTTGGTGCTCTTCGACATACGGAGACTTGGGATATTGTACCAACACATGTGCATGCTCGTATGATCACGTGCAAGTGGGTGTACAAGATTAAGAACTTGATCTGATGGTACTATCGAGCGCTACAAGGCTCGCCTTGTGGCTCGCGGCTTTCAGCAGGAGTACGGTTGTGACTATGATGAGACTTTTGCCCCTATTTCCCATATTACCACTGTTCGCATTCTTGTTACGGTTGCTTCTATTCGCTAATGGTATATCTCTCAGCTGGATGTTAAGAATGTCTTTCTTAATGGTGTTTTGCATGAGGAGATCTACATGTAGCCACCACTTGGGTATTCTGTTTCCGATTGGCACATTTGTCGTTTTTGTCGTGCTCTTTATGGCCTCGAACAGGCTTTTTGTGCCTAGTTTGCACGTGTTACCTCAATGATTACGTATGTCGGTTTCACTATCAGTTCGCACGATCTTGCTCTTTTTATTTATGTCTCATCTCGGGGTAGGACACTGCTTCTTTCGTATATTGATGATATGCTCATCAATGGTGATGATTCATCATTCATCACGTATATGAAGAAGCATCTCAATTAGCAGTTTTTGATGACTGATCTTGGTTCTCTTACGCGCTTCCTTGGGATTGGGGTCTTTTCCATGTCTAAGGGCTACTACCTCTCCCAGCAGAAGCAACATAAGTATGTCCAGGATCCTCTTGATCGATCTAGTCTGACTGACACTCGCACCGCTAAGACTCCCATAGAGCTATCCCTATAGCTTCGTGCCACTGATGGTGACCTTCTCGAGGATCCTACTCGATATTATCATCTTGTTGGGAGTTTGGTGTACCTTGTGAGCACTCGCCCTGATATTGCTTATGATGTTCATATCTTGAGTCAATTTATGACTCATTCTACCTATCTTCACTACAGTCATCTTCTTCATGTTCTTTGCTACTTACGTGGGACTATCTCTCGTCATTTGTTTTTTCCTAGCTCCACCTCACTACAGCTGGCCGGTCGGACCGGCCATGGGCGGCGGTTGGACCGGCCAGTATGTTTGGTTGAGTTTGGAGCTAGGCTAAAAATAGAGGGTGTAGGCAAGAGAGGGATTATCCTACACTTGGTCTCATAAGTTTTGGAGCTTTCAGTCAAAAGATCTATTCGTTTGAAATTTCCAGAGAGGTCTCGGATTTCCAACGTGAAAAATTGGCTAAGTCCTTCTTTGGGTGGTCTGACCGGCCAAGGGGCAGTCAGACCGGCCAGAGGGCGGTTAGACTAGCCCTTAAGTGGCGGTCTAACCGGTTTTCACTTGATCGTCGTCATCTTGTCGGCGATGTTTGTTGGTTAGGTCAAGTTCATAGTTTTCAGTGCATATGTGTTGCATGATGCATGTTTTAACTGACGTGGGTCAAGTTACGAAGAACTTGTTTCCGAAATCGATTTCTTGGTCTATTGTTGTGCCGGTGGCTTGGAGGTCAACAACAGTCAACGACAAGAATGATCGGGACTAAGTTTGAAGAGCTGAGGTTCAGAACGATCGAGGATGCTGTGTGAAGTCGATGGGTTCAAGCATGGCGGAAAATGGACAAGGATGACCGAATGAGAAGTTCTATGCAACGGGTTGCATCAAGTGGCGCGGAGTCGGTGCAAGTGCCATGGTGATTTCGGTGAAAGCCAGATGGGAGAGACTTGCCAACATGATGAGAGCCGTTGATCAACCTGCATGTGGCGAAGCATGGGATTGCTTCATGAAGATTGGACTCGGTCTTTGGAGAAGGATCGAGAATGAGTATTTTGGTAATATCACCAAGATATCGCCTTGATTGCTTTTGGATAAATCGTGGCGCAAGACGGCGTGAGGATAAGTGGTTTAGGTCAAGAGAAGATGAAGACGGCGCTTTAAAATACGTGCATGAGTTAAACTCGTTTGTGTATGGGCTTAACGGATGCCCAATAGGAAAATCTTCTAGAAGGTTAGCCTCCACTATAAATAGGGGATGGTGCTAGTTGTACACCCACCACTAGGGCTGGAAAAAAGCTCGAGGCTCGCGAGCCTGCTCGAGCTCGTTGCGAGCTGAGCCGGCTCGGCTCGAGTTCGTGAATTTTTTAGCCGAGCCGAGCCGAGCCGAGCCGGACTTTCAGCTCGGTGAAGATTCAAGCCGAGCTCGAGCCGGCTCGAGAGCCAAACGAGCAAGGCGCAACCCCATATAATCATATTATGTCTTTGTTTCTGGGTTTGGGAGTCCCTATAAATCTATGATGAATGCTTGTATGGATTTTGAATTATTATATTTGTCAATTTTTTTATGATGATTGGATTTTGAATTGATGATAAATGGCTCATATAATTATATTATTCAGTCCTTGTTTTTGGGTTTGGCGAGCCCTGGCTTGAACGAGCTTTTCGAGCCGGCTCGCTTTTTTTTGAGCCGAGCAGGCTTTCGAGCTCGTTTTCCAAACGAGCCGAGCCAAGCTCAGACCAAGCCTGGGCGAGCTTGGCTCGAGCTGGCTCGGCTCGGCTCGTTTCCAGCCCTACCCACCACCTCTTGTGCTTTTATTTGAAAACCCTAGTTTTTGTGTTTAGATAGAATAGTGGAGATGCTAGGTTTCTAGAGAAGGGATTGATTGTGTACTCATGTATTGAGTTTTATCATCCTTGATGGAGTGGCTGTAAACCAGCAACAATCACGAATCAATCCATGCAAATTTTCTTGAGATTAGTCTCTTTTCGTTTTTGCTCTCTATTTTGTGATTTTGGGGCTTTCTTTAATTCTCAGGTTTTCTTTTGGTTTCTACCCCTCATCTTGTTTGCTGTGATATATGGGAACACGTCTAGGATCATCTTGATCATTTATAACCCACGAGCAAGTTTTTGGATCTAGTTTTCGTTTTGACTCGGTTTTGAACCATACTTCACTCAAACGGAAAAAGTCAGAATTTTGGCAAGGATCTTCATGATATTTTATTAGAATAGGTTCCTGACATCCTAGAGAAGGTGTGTTCCAAGTTTCATCAAGTTTGAAGTTGTAGATCAAAAGTTAGACCTATTTGTGATTTCATTTTTTGGACTGATTTTACTGTTCGTCGTGCTGGAGGTCAGACCGCCTCCTGTGAGAGGTCAGACCGCCCATGTACAGAGTTCAGACCGCCATTGATAAAGAGGTCAGACCGCCCAACTCTTGGAAATTGAGTTTTTGATGATTTTAGTTGTTTTGCTTCGGGGTTTAGAATGGATACAACACAACTCTTCCGCTATGCTTGTGTATTGATCTTTATAGCTCGCATAGCTATCGGAGTGAAAATCATGTTGAATCCGATCTTGGTGAAAAAGAGATCGTGCTCTATTCATGGTCCAACACTAGTGAAAATCATGGGAATAGATTGTTGATGCCATCGTTGAGGTGGTCCTCATTTTCTCTGTAGTTGGACCTACGACTTTAAAAGGAAACCATGAACATGAGACTAAGCACATTAGTGTGGATGCTTTATACACTCGCTCACAAGTGCATGAGGGAGTACTTGCTTTACAATTTATGCTCTCAGAGTTACAGATTGCTGACTTTTTCACGAAGCCACATACTAAGGTACAACATTTGTATTTTTTTCTCTCCAAACTCAGTTTTGTGTAATCCACCATAAGTTTGAGGGGGTGTTAGAATAGAAGTCCTTTTGTATTCCTTGTCTGTATATGATATCCTTAATTACCTGTATATAACATACCCCTTTATACTCCTTATATATATTGCCTATTATACCTTCATAACAGTGCACACATCAACCCTGCTAATGGATCTACAAAGAAACTGAGTACACAACTCAACTCGGAAGGTAGCTAGGGCCTCCTACGAGCGTCACACAGTTTGCCAAATTTAAGATACAAGACAAAATCAAGCGTAATATCACGACAAATTGAATTGTTCCGATTGTGGAATTAAACTTGTTCTGATGGTTAAATTGAATCATTTGGAGCGTGGAATCGAATTGTTCCGATTGTTAAATTGAATCGTACCGAGCGTGGAATCGAATTGTTCCGAGGGTTATATTGAACTGTTCCGAACATGGAGTCGAATTATTCCGATTGTTAAATTGATTTGTTCGAAGTATGAAATCGAACCGTTCCTATGTTTAAATTGAGTTAATCCGAGCGTTGTATTGATTTGTTCTGAGATTTAGATTGAATTGTTCCAAGAGAAATTGCTCCCAACTGAAATCGGAATATATGTAATATGGGTCTGTTTTTTTTGTTCATCTCCTCCATTTGCATTGGCTCTCCAAATACATGTATGTGAGCAACAACCACCTGGTTGAACATATATCTAATTGCTTAGGGCAGCCGGGCTGGACTCCTACCGACGATCGACTTATGGTGTACTATTATAATATTTTTAGAACAATCGTGTCTAGACAGATATATCGCTGACCGATAATTTGGCATTTGGAAAGCTATAAGCACGTGAGTAAGTCTTATTCTAAACTTTGATCCTCACGTAGCATGTTCACTGGTTCTTATACAAACAGCTAGCACAAATTGCGAAAATAATCTCATAGCACAAAACTGCAAATATAGACCCAACGCAAGCAATACAAATTACATGTCGACATGCACATTTCTCACAAATTTTATCTTGCTGTATTCTGTACAAAAAAAGGGGGGATACGTACGTTGCTTCCTTTGCTTGCGAGCGAGGACAGCATCAAGTAGAGCAAGTAGCTTGCAAAGGAGGGAGACGCATCCATCCATGGCTGCAGCCTGCAACGGTGGCGGTGGCGGTGGCGGTAAGCTAAGCACCGTTGGTTTCACTTCACCGCACGCTGCTTTTGGCTAGCTTTTCACAGGGCCAAGGGTGGCACAGTGAATTTTCTTTTCTTGTTTTACCCTCTGAATCTCGCTTTCTTTGTTGTTCTTTTTTCTTACCGCTTTCCCTTTTCCTCTGACAAAGCAACGCTTGAAGCCGACTGGATGCTAGAACGATCAGCTCGAATCTTCTCTCGACTCGATAACAGGAGGAAAACTATAGCGGTAGGGAAATTTTTATCGATCCAATCGGTACAACCGGTACGCGGCTAGATATTCAGTAAAATTCTGGATGAAAATTTTGGATTAAAATTTTGAATTTTTAGATGTAAAGATAAAATTTATCCAATTTTTAATCAAAAATTGAATTTAGATAAATATTAGATAAATCTGATTTTTTTGTCTATTACGAAATTTTATCGGACCTTACCAATAACACCGATAACCAACAAAATTTAATCGACAGGGTTTTCCCACGCAAGATGATCGCTTGCTCGATTGGACTTGAGCGGTGCCGCCATGGACCCGTGCATCGTTTGCTATCCGTGTATGTGGTGAGCTATGTAGCATTGCCGAGTCGTGTAGTGGTGTGGCAGAGGACTGATGGTGGGAGTGAGGACGGTCGCATTGTCACCCACCTAGGTTTGATCCGTAGAATCGACGTGGTGCGCCTTAATAAACATAGTTCATACATGTATTTTTTTCAGCAAGTTTGATTAGATGAGTAGAAAGTTGGATGGTTTGTTCAGTTAGCAGAGCTAGAAGCTGGGGCTCACTCAGGCGATCGAGGCTTGATTATACAGCCTAGTTAACCCTAGGCTTTATTATCTTTTCCTCGAGACGCACGGACGCGGCACGCATGCACAGATGCAAATCCATAAGTCGATCTTAACAATCCTAATTGTCCATTAATTTTGTTTCTGAAGTATATTATTCGTAATCTTGGATACGGAAGGAAAGAAGGCACTGAAAATACTGAAGAAACCATAAGCTTCATTACATCCCAACTACTTGTCATCTACACGAGAGACCATACATTTTCATGATGAACTCCAAGATCCTATTTCTTATTAGATTACTCCTAGCATAATACAGACACACATATATATAAATCATCCAACAACTATAATATACCAACTATTCCTAAGATTAAACCCAAACCGAAATCCAAAAAAAAAAAACTAAATACATTTATGACCACCGCTTCCCTCTCGTGCCTTCCAGCTGCCACCAACCTGCGCGCCACCCCCGTGACGCCTTCCATGCACAGCACAGCAACCTCATCGGCAGGCGCGCGCCGCCCTCCGTGCGTGCGTACCTACACGAGCCTCACCGGCGCCGCTGCGGCCGCCACGGCTACCGCCTCGACGCCCTTGCAGCTCAGCGACCGTATCAGCCTCCACGGCGCCCACCCCGCGGCGGCCGCCGCCGGCTCGTCCCCCCGCCGCGCCTGCAGCCTCTTCCTGATCTCGCGCATGTCCATGGCCGCCGGAACGCGCACCGACCCGAACGCCATCTCGTGCCACCGCACCCTCCGCGACCCGGCGCCGCCGCCGCCTTGACTGCCGCGGCGCTCGGCGCTCGGCGCGCTCGCTGGGGCGGCGGCTGGGTGAGCACCACGTGGGCGGTGCCACCAGTGCGCGCGCCGCGCCGGCAGCGGGGGAGGAGGGGCGTGAACTCGAAGTCGCCGCCGTCGCCGTCTGAGGAGCACGGGTATCGATGCTCGTGGGCGGTGGTGGAGAGGTCGCCGACGGACGACGGGGAGCGAGAGGCTGGCCGGCGCGGCGAGGTGGTCCCCATTTCTTCCCTTCCTTCTTTTCTTCTCGATCGATCGATCGATCGAGAGAGAGAGAGAGAGAGGGCGGCGTGTGTATGCTTGCTTTTGCTTGTGTATATAGTAGCAGTGTGCCCATTTGAGTCGTGTGAAGGGTGTTTTGGAGAGAGAAACTTGAGAGAGAGAGAGAGAGTACAAGGTGTCGTGATGTCTGGCTTTTTCCCGGGCTTGTTGTTCATAAATCATCATGGGGTGCTTTAGTTCTACGTAGGCAAAGTACCCTGTTCTTGTGGTGCTACGGAAGCATCGATCGGCACACACGGAGATTTTTTTTTTAATTAAGTGCAAAATGCCCAGTGAAATCAATGGGAAACTTTTTGTACTAGTATGAAGGAGCTAATTGTCGGATAGGGTAATAAACAATAAGGTGCTGATTAGATTTTTTTTATTAATTAACCCTTTTATTAATTTTATTTTAAAGTTAACCCCGCAAATTTTATTTCCAATTCAGACCATTTTGGTAATACCGCCACCCGTGGCGTGACAAAACAATACTGTCACACCAGCTCGTATCTGGACAAATTCTTGTCACGCTACCACCCGTAACGTGACAGTATTGTTTGGTCACGCCACTGGTATCACGCCACCACCAGTGGCGTGACAAAAATATTATTTTAACGGACTTATCATATATCGTGATAATGTTGTTTTGTCACGCTACGGGTGGCAGTGTGACCAAAGATGTCAGAATTGGAAATAAAGTTTTACGGAGGTTAACTTTAAAATAAAATTTCAAAAAGGATTAATTAATATAAAAAAAAGTTATGCTGATTACAGTAGACCGGTTTTGTTTTTGAATGCAAAACAAGCTTAATATATACTCTCTCTAGTCACAATGTTTTTGGATATCGATACGGTCTCTAATACCCAACTTTTGAAGATATGATGCGTTTGTTGCTTCGTGAGAAGATGACCCCACACATCACCAGAAGTTTTTTATGGTAACCTTATAGACAGCTGAAGTGACACTATTAAAGATGCCCTTAGACCATACTAATACACGTGGCTATATGTGCCAACTAATATACCTAAGGTTTTCCCTAGCTCGTACTACAAGATCTTGGGGTTTTGTATAATTTACTCTGATTTTTTGTTTAGCATGAATTATACATGTACTCTCACCTAGCTAGTAACACCTTGATTGTCATAGCAAGTATACATTGTGACAACATTTCTTAAACAACTATTAACAAATGGTCGAATACAGCATTATTTGAACCACCCATCTCACTACACCATGACACAATTTTTATTTGTTGGTTACACAGTTCTTTCAGAAGGGGGCATATTTTACTTCTTGTCATTCTTAGCATTCCTCGTATTTTCCTTTCCCTTAGAATTAACTATAACAAAAAAAAGAATAAGTTCATGCCAAGGGATTATTCGGCTCAATTTTAAAATGTACATACGTGTGCATTAAACAAACCGTTATTTCAGTTTCAATGGTTTCTAGACGGTTTGACAAGTTGAGAGTGACCATGCTGGAAAAAATGCAAGACAAAGGAGAAAGGTAATGTACTTTTTTAAAAAATATATCACGAAAAAAATAAAGAAACACTCAACTTTGCAGTGCTACATGAAAAATTAAGCTAAAAATTTAAAAGGGCAATTTTCTATAGTTGGAAACAAATTATAACGTCGTGTGTAGATCATATTCTTTTCTTTTGCTGTTATTTTCCTTTTCACTGTTGTTATGTTTCTACATGTATAAATTATGATATGGTCAACTTGCGGTGATCATATATATATATATATATATATATATATATATATATATATATATGAGACAGCCATCAGCCCATATATTATCTCCTCTATATATATATATATATATATGAGACAGCCATCAGCCCATATATTATCTCCAGAGGGAACACACAAATTACTAGAATATTGACTTAGTTACAATTGGACTTGACCTTCTCTTCTAGAGGGAACACATCTTTCGACCGAGAAATTCCTCTAGAAGGATGGCTGTATTAGCTGAACACGTTGGTTTACAAACATCCCCATCATGAATACTACCGGCGTGTCTTGAATAAAAATTTGGCAATTTAAGATGGCTTTCGGCCTCTCTTTTCTTGCTCAACTTTTGTGCATGCGTAAGAACGGCCATGAGTGACGATTAGAACGATAAAGATTAAAGATCGAAAAGCTAATTGACGATAGTCAATGCAGGCCTCAATCTACTCCCGTACATGCAATGCAAAGATGATTGCCACCTTATGCCTATCAATTGCTTTATGCTAGCTTAATTCTTTGTTTAATTTGTAGGGGAATTAACTGGGGACCGATATGGCGCCGTTGACACAAGCCACTTGTACCCCGTGGCCGCCTCTCCGCCATGCACGCCGCCGGTCACCGTCTTCGCCTCCCTTCCATCTGCTCTGGCACTACCACCTGCACTGTAATGGTATAAAACCTAGCTCGATCGCCGATTGTTATCCAGCAAAACCTAATACGATCGCCATGATCGACGGCGATTGCCTCATAATTGGAGTAAAAAACGCTCGATGGACAGGTGTGGTGGGAGTAGAAGACAACCTAACGGTCTAGCTCCGACGCCTCCACCGCCATCCGCCGGATATACAACAAAATCTAAGGAAATCAAACGTTTCGTTTGCACATACCCTTTTCGATGCAAAGGGAGACCAGACCCTACTCGTACCATATAGCACGACTCTATGTGATCCTGATTCCTAACTTGACAATGATTACAAGCCCTGCAGGCTTGAAAAGAATCTTCTTCCCTGCCCCAGTGAGAGGGATATATCGAGGTGGCATAGAGCATGGAGTGGCACTTACTCTACACATGAACTTATTTTGCCTTCCAACAACTTGCCCTACCATCTTGCAGGGATGCGTGCTGATTGTGGCATGACACTTGTTATTAATTTTTTTAGATTCATGTATTTTTTTTTCGAGCATTTGGTTCATGTGTCTTAGACATGTGTTTTTTCTTTAGAAATAATAATAATAATCTTATCCATGTGTTGGTTAACAAGACGCTCTTTGTGATGGTTATGTCATGCATCATGTCGAATTGTCGACACAGTGGTTAGAAATAGTCCCAACCCCAAACCATAATAACAGGTTAATAAATCAGTTGATGATATGTACCCTAGAGGCTGTAACATATTTTATTTTATTTTCCCATGTACATAAAACCTTTTTCTTATTAATATATACGCAGTAGGGGGTACCCTAATGTTTCGCGTAAAAAGAAAAGGTTAATAAATCAGTTGACACAAACATATGAATTCATGAGATTTGAAAGACCATATTTGAATGCACTTGATTTGTAAGACAAATCGCTAGTTTGTTGTACAAATCAAATAAATTACAGTCCTTTTATCAGCCCTGGAGTAGACCAAAGTAAATTGAGGCGGACTTGACGGCCCAGCCCGAGCCTGGATCAAAACTGGACCGGGTTAAAAAAAACCAGGCCCAATCTGTTTGCCTACCTCTGTGGCCTTGCCCGGTCCGGGCTTAACCTAGCCCGAAACAACAAGTCTGAGCACCGGCCGGCCCGGATCTATGGTCAGAAAAGAACTGGGCCCGTAGGGCCGGTCCAAGATTGGCCCGGCCCGACCAGCCTGCGATTACTTCTGCCATGATAGAGAGCCGTACTGTCGGCTGGACGCGCACACCAATCACAAGAGATTCTCTCGAAAAAAATCGCCAGATCTCTCTCGCTCAGTCGCTCTACCGCGCGCGCGCCAATGGCATCGGTGGACGCCGGCGAGGGGCAGACGGCGGCGCCCAGGGCCGCCATCTCGCACGTCATCTTCGACATGGACGGCATCCTGCTCGGTATCTCCTGCTCCCAGCTTGGTTCTTGGGTGAAGCCTGGTTAAGTTCTTGAGGGGGATGTCCTTGACCCAATTCCATGGGATTTGCTGACGGTGTGAGCGCAGACACAGAGGGGTTCTACACGGAGGTGCAGGAGAAGATCCTCGCGAGGTACGGCATGGTGTTCGACTGGTCCCTCAAGGCGAAGATGATGGGCAAGAAGGCCACTGAGTCGGCACGCATCTTTGTCGAGGAGTGCGGCCTCACCGGCCTGCTCACCCCGGAGCAGTTCCTCGAGGAGCGTGAGAGCATGCTTCAGGCGCTCTTCCCCTCCTGCGTTCTCTTGCCTGGTGATAACGACTTCCTCTTCCCTTCGAGAGATAGTCTTGTGTTGTATACTTGTATTTGCATTGTGATGTGTCAAACTTTGTCACTTGTCAGTTGGGGGCTTGGGGCAACCACACTGCCAATTTAACATGACTTGATTGATTGTAGTACCATTCTATCTTTGGTAATTCATTAGGTCGTCAGGTTGCTAGACAAAAAAAACACTAAAAGAAAGGAATTTGAGCTGCCAAAGAAGTTAGTTAATATATTAGCTGTAATTGCTTAGGTTGCTTTAATGACTTATTTCTAAGTTTTCTCTTGCGGCAATATACTATCCCCATTACTGATATGCTGCCAAACACAGTATGCTTCTTGCGCTGGCTTAGGCTATGTGCTATAAAATGTCATGCTGCATTCTCAAACCATGTGGTGTAATGCTACCTTCTGTTGAAGCGGTGTGTTATTACATTCATGTGCTGGAGAGTAGGGGAGAAGGGAAGAGGAATTTGTGTGGACTTTTAGGGAGTTAATCTTGGTTGTCATTAATTTCATAACAGTGTGGGTTGCCTTAGTGTTTTATGTTTCATAACAGTGTGGGTATCCTTATTCCTTAATTTCATAACAGTGTGGGTATCCTTAATTTAATAACATCTTTAGTGTTTTTATTCTTTAGTGTTTTTATTGTACTAATTCTTCTGTTCATGTATACTGTCTTAGTAGCCATAAATTATTTTATTTTCATAGTTAAAGAAACTATTTTGAATGTTTCTTGTTGAGAAATATATGGAAGTAGAAAATGAACATCCCAATTTCCATGCAACTTGGTTCATCAAGTCCAACTTGGTGTCCTCGGCGCTGTACAAGGAAAAACCTATCTGAGAGTCAGCATGAAGCAAGCTAATAGAGTAATAGAATACAAGCAGAAAAACTGGAAAACTGAAAGTGCAAATGGGTCATATTTACATTTCTTCCTCTTGTGACAAACTCATACCTCCCACTAATAGGATATATTGAAGGCGTCTCTCCATTGGAAAAACTCGATATTTCAACACCATTGATTTCCTTACACACTGATAAATTAAGTGTAATGTGGTTGTCTTTTGTTACTTATCTGAAGTGTTTTTGCCACAGGAAATTACTTCCCTAGAGTAGCATGTCTGGTTAAATATGTGTATATGGTTTTGCTTATGATGTTAGATGAATGAATTGTTTGTCTTGCAGGGGTACTACATTTGATCCATCATCTCCATTCAAATGGAATACCGATGGGTGTTGCAACAGGGTAATTTCTCTAAATCAATCCATTTGGCCTTGATTTTTTGCACTACCATTTTCTCCATTGCTCTTTGTTCTTTACTAAATTAGAATAATACCAATGATTTGTCTTTGCGGTGGCTTTCAGATCCCATAAACGTCATTTTGCACTGAAGACACAGAACCACCAGGAAATGTTTGCCCTGATGCATCATGTTGTCATGGGGGATGATCCAGAGGTGAAGACTGGCAAACCATCTCCTGATATTTTCCTTGCTGCTGTGAGGAGGTTTGAGGTATTAGATTCGAGCATGTAGGAACACTTGTAACTACCATGTCTCTTTAGAATATTGTGTGAACTATCTTTCTTTTTCCCTGATGCAATTGCATTGCATTTTTTCTAGGGCAATGTAGAACCCAGTAATTGTTTGGTTTTTGAAGATGCACCATCAGGTGTAGCAGCAGCTAAAAATGCTGGAATGTAAGTGGCCATTACAGTTACATTTGTGCAAACAAGTGTGCTTTTTTACTACTAAGTACAAACGATTTCTTCCTTTGCAGGTCTGTGGTGATGGTCCCAGATCCGAGGCTGGATGTTTCATATCACAAAGGAGCTGACCAAGTTCTCGGTTCGCTGTTAGATTTCAAACCTATTGAATGGGGCTTGCCGCCTTTTAAAGAGTAGACAAGTTTTTTTAAAAGAATTAGGAGGTTCTAATGAATAATCAAAATGTGAAAAAAAATAATAATCGGCATCGTGTGGGTTACTTAAAAAATGCTCCGATCTACTGTGGCTAGCAAAATCTTCCGTGTCAGACTGTTAGCCCTAGGCTAGTAATGCTAGCATAGGCAGGCATTAGTTGACATTGTGCTGGTTTTGTTAGATTGGGGCATTTCAAAGTTTGTTAGTCCCACTTGCATTTTAAAACTTTTTACATTTTTATTTATTTAGCAGAAAAGCTGGAATTGGTGTTTTAGGGTTAGTGGTAACACTTTGAGCATTCTTGCTGCCTCTGATGCTGCGACAGCAAAGTACTAAATACTTCCCTTCAATAAAGAATCTCCCATCACTGTGATGTGTGCTTGAAGAAAAATCACTTTTGAAATATGTGTATTTGCTTACTGTTAGAGGGAGGTTAGTGCAGCTGTGTCGAGGGTTCTGCATTCTGCGATGCTTCTTTCCCCCCCTTATTTTGAGGAGGCAGACTATCAGTGGCTACCAGCTGCAAACTGCAATTGACAAGGAGAGGTGTCACTGGTTGGTGGCCATTGTCACTGTGGTAGACAGTGATCAGCTGCAAGGGCTGGTAAGCGACTGCGAGGGGCAATGACCGTCTGTGATCTTCATTACATGTAATTTCATCTTGAATTCGTTTCTAATTGAGTGAGGGGTATCACAAGACTGGCAATAATACCTAATCTCGTTCATGAAACCGGTTGATGCTCGAAAGGTGGTTATATTATATAGAACATCCTGGGACTGAATGGTGGACCTGAAATTAAACTTCAAACTGAACAGAACATGGTGAGCTAATTTTTAGCAGAGGCTTGAATCTGAGTTCAGTTGTAGTAGGGGGATAGAATCTCTGTAGAGAGCTAGTTTCTGTTATGTAGCGCACTTCTAACAAAATCGGCGCATTAGGGCCAACAGAGAGCTTGCTTGCAACTATTAGAATGAATTGTGCTTCAGTTTCTTGATATGATTTATGCACAGTGGGAGCCTAGTAGTGCAGGCAACTGAAATTACCTATCTGTATACTTCAGGTAGTAACTATTAGAATGAATCGTTAGTTAGTGCGAGGTTTCCTGCACCATATGTTGCATAGACCCAATTAAGAAAAATATCAAGAAATCCGAGATACAGTGTAGGAAATCAAACTTTCTGGTTAGGAGTTTGGACATGTGTGACTATTAAGGCTAAGCTTGATCTGCTACAGTGAGGAGGATCTTCAGTTTGAGCTTGTTGTAGAGAGTGTGGTGATGAAGTTATATTTCACAATATTGATGCGGCAATCAATGTGATGGCTCAGGCTAGATGCCCTCCAGACCATGCATCTGGGCCAATGGCCATACACCACACCAAACCAGTGATTAAGGGAGGAGGGACACGTACTATATAGCCTGTTGAACCAGCCAGCTAGCTCTGCAAAAATCAAAATCATGAAGAGTACACAAGAAATCAATCATCTCCACCACATTGCAGAAATGAATATTTTATTCACATCTATAGGGAACAAGGGCGGATCTAGCTATCGGGCAAGGCCAGCGGTAAACCCCTCATCCATCCCGAACGCCGACGGCTCTTCCTGGGTTCCCCTTCGGCCAGCGCGTGGTGGATCATAGGCGCTGCGACGAGCTCAGGTGGCTTGGCACAACCCAAAGCCCCAAAGGTCCAAACCATAGGCCCAGCCGCAGCAGGCCAGCACCAAATCACTCTAGTCTTCCCAAATCCCAGCTTCCCCATTCCCCAATCCCCGGTTCCCATTCCCCCAAATTCTGACCTAGGCGGTGTGCGGGCGGGCGACGAAGGCCGAAGGGCCGAAGGCGGCACACGGACGCACAACGCAGGGCGAAGGCGGCTCACGGACGCGCGACGCAGGGCGAAGGCGGCACGCGGACTCGCACTGCGGCAAGGCGAAGGCGGCGTGCGCACGCGCGACGCGGACGACGCAGGGCGAAGGCAGCGCGCGCGGCAAGGTGAAGGTGGCGCACGGGCGCACGACGCAGGGCGAAGGCGGCGCGCGGTGGCGGCACACAGGCGTGGGCTTGGGCGCGTGGCGTCGGCAAGCAGCGGGGAGGCGGGGAGCCAGACTGTCAGAGAGTAGACTGTAGAAGTGCAGAGTGCAGACTGGGTAATACAGGTGAATTGTGAGCGATTTGTGATTGGTTCGATTCCATTGTTGTTTGATCCACTGAGCAGTGAGCACGATTCGAATTGCTGATTTGCTTTTCCTTTGCGTGAATTGTGTCATTCAGTTCTTCCTGCTTGCGGAGAGGAGGCGAGGTGGGCGGCCAGGTCAGGTGGCCAGAAATCGGGAGGGTTTCTCAAAATGCCAAGTCCAAGTCCAAGTCCAAGTCCAAAGGCAAGGGTAAGAAACTAAGCGGATACAATGTGTTGAACTAATGATTATCAAGTAGCCAAGTAGGTGTTGTTTTGGTTCCAGTGATACATATTTGATTGGTTCCAGTTACAATGTGACAATATGTGATGTATAATTGATGGTGTCCAGTAGATATTGCGCTATTGTCGAGGAATTTCATTAGATTATGATTGGTTAATTACTTGATTTGCTAGATTTGAAGAGCTATTTTACCATTACGTTGAGTGGCTCGACCCCAAGTACCGTGCAAGAAGGAATGCTGCCGTGGCTACAGAAGAGCAAGTACTACTTGATCGTGATAGAATTAAGAAACAATTCCAAGACATGAAATCTCGGCGAATGAAATTGCCTCGGCCTCCTAGACATGATTAGTACTTCAGTGGCATGTCTTTCTGTTTGTTAATGTTCAATATTTTTTATGATTTATGATGAATTAATTGAATACTCACTATCCATCTACTTTTGCCAGGTTGTTACTAGTATATTCAATAATTTGGAATTTTGGTGGTAAATTATTTTGTAAACTTCATTGATGGGATACATTTTCTACATTTTACATGTCTTTATATGTTCACATGATGCAGATTGTAGTTTTAAGTTCTATTTAGTATCATATGCTCTATTTACAGTGATCGCAACATGTATTATGTATGACTTGCTTCGTTATCGGATAATACTATTGGCTCGTTCCGCACAATCTAAATTTCAATCCTGAGTCTGATACTGATAGAGAGTTGCACATGCCACTGCAACTCGCAATCAAATAAATTATAGCGCCAATGTAATAGGATTGGTACACTGAAGTATGTACAGTGACAGAGCTTCATGCGAACAACAAAGGGGTCGGTCTAGTCCTAGAGGATTGCAAGAAAGAGATAGCATAAGTAGTATTATATCATGACACAGAAGAGATGCAGAAGTACCACATGACACACCAACATCAGCTAAGAGCCCACGAAGCCAAATAATCTCTGAAGTAGTACTGGCCAACGCTCGAAGCTTAACCTCAGCACTAGACCGTGAAATTGTAGTCCGTTTTTTGGACTTCCAGGCAATAAGCGAAGACCCAAGAAATATGCAATAGCCAGAGATAGATCGTCGATCAACATGATCACTCGCCCAAGTCGAGTCAGAGTAAGCATGAAGCTGAAGCTGATTCGACCGAAAATAAAAGAGACAACGATCAACAGTCCCTCATAGATAGCGCAACACACGTAGTAGGTGAGCATAGTGAACAGACGTGGGAGAAGAAACAAACTGGTTGAACACATGAACAGAATGAGCAATATCAGAACATGTCACTTCAAGATAGACAAGACTCCCAACAATATGATGATAACAAGAAGAGTCTTCAAGTAAAGTGTCATTAGTAGGACGAAGCTGAAGATGAAGATCCATAGGAGTAGCAGCTGTCCGACTGTCAATAAGACCAGAACGAGCAAGCAAATCCTGAATATAGCGTTGTTGAGATAGATATTAGCCATCATCTGTGCGAGTAAACTCAATTACCAGAAAATAACGTAGAGGACCTAAATCCGACATCAAAGACTGCTCACTAAGTTGTTGCTTAACAAAAGCAATGTACTCTTTGTCATCTCTAGTAATCAGCATGTCATCAATATAGAATAAAAATATAGTACTACCACGTGGAGATGTATGAATAAACAATACATGATCATGATTACAACAGCCTCCTAATAAGTGTGAGGCTCAGGCACAACAACAGTAGAAAGAAAACCATATCTGTCAGGAGCAGCAATAGTAGCTAGTACGATCACGAAGCTTATACCGAGATGATGGTGCTGGTGGAGGATCATCAGAAATAGTATCATCAGTACTAGCCATGCCATCAGAGGAGGAAACAGTAGAAGGCTGAGTATCAGGAGGAACCCTAGACCGATGAGCATAGTGAAGAGGAAACAGTGATATGACTAAGGATGGAGAAAAGTACTCCACAAAAGAGGTGTATCAAATGAAACAATGGGTGGAAGGTAAAGAAAAGAGAGAAACTCAGCGGGAGAGGAGGACCGAGTGGTAGAAGAGTAAAAGTAGGGATGGTCCTCAACTAAAGAAATATCACAAGAAATGTGCATACGTCGAGCAAAGGGATTATAACAACGATAGCCCTTATTCTCAAGACTATATCCAAGAAAAATACACTCAACAAACTGAGCTGTTAACTTGGTGCGCTCACGAGGCGGAAACGTAACATATCAGGTATAACCAAAAACCCGAAGATGGTCATACCGTGGGGGAGTGGAAAACAAGATCTCTCCAGGACACTTTCTCTAAAGGCGAGAAGATGGCTACATATTAATGAGATAGACAGAAGTAGAAATTGCATCAGCCTAAAAATATCGTGGAACATGATATGCAAGTAAAAGAGCACGAGCAATCTCAATAAGGTGACGATATTTATATTCAGAAACATCATTCTGAGTATGGACACCAGGACAGGAAAGTTGAGGAAGGGTTCCCTCAACAGAGAGAAATTGACAAAAGGCATGCGACAAGTACTCCCCCCTGAATCGGAACGAAAAGTCTTAATAGGAGTGAAAAACTAGGTGTGAACCATACGAGCAAAAGAGTGATAAATAGACAAGATTTGAGAACGATATTTCATAAAATAAACCCAAGTATATCGAGAATAGTCATCAATAAAAATTACATAATAGATATGACCACCTTTGGAAGCAAAAGGAGCAAGACCGCAAACATCAGAATGAACTAACTCAAAAGGACGACTGGACCAACATGTACCGGTAGGATATGGAAGTTGTAGTTGTTTACCAAGCTTGCAACCTTTACAATCATAACTAGTATCGGCAATGACACGGCCTAGGACACCTTGACGAACTAATGTATAAACACAAGAGCCACACAAATGACCAAGCCGATAATGCCACTGAGGAAAACTAACAGATGCTAATGCAAGAACTGAAGATGCATGAGCGGAGGAAGATGGAAGACTCAGACGATCAAGGAAGCAAAGACCTTGATAATCTCTAAGGCGATGGCTAGTACCAATAAGGACTCCTGTTCGACGATCCTGCACATAGCAAGTAGAGTCATCAAATTCAACAAAGTAGTGCATATCGGCAAGCTGATCAACAGACATAAGATTCATAGAAAGCTGAGGTACAAATGACACATCGGGAATAGTAAAATGAGAAATATAGATAGTGCCCTGGTGAGTGACTGAACATGAGGTACCATCAGTTGTCTGTACACAGGAACCATCCATAACAGGTCGACATGATGCAAGGGAGACTTATCCGATGTCATATGAAAAGAAGCTCCAGAGTCCAAAACCCATGGAAGACTAGTACTGACACGAAAGAAGAGGCTACAGCAAGACCGGCAGACCCACTAGGAGGGGCATCAGATGAAGTCCGCTACTGAACTTGAGTCTGAAGAGCCTGCAACTGAGAGTGAAGCTGACCCAACTGAGTGGCAAGAGCAGAGTCCCTAGCAGATGCAGGAGTGGTGGTAGCAACCACACCACGACGATGACAATGAGATGCAGGTCACAGCTCTGGGTGAAGTCGATAGCACCTCTGAACAGGATGACCAGGCTTCTTGCGGTGAGGGCATAAAGACCCTGTTTCTTTAGGCTTATGTTTTTTGGCTTATATCTTAAAGCCAGCTTTTTGGCTTAATCAGCTTATAAGCCTCTTAGCTTTTAAGCTAAGTTTTGGTGTTTGGTAATCTGACTTTTTATAGGATGTTGGCTTATTGAGTTTTGTGTGAAGGATTAAAAGTCTGAATTGCCCTTTAAGTGTTAAATGATCTGTTTAAGCATGTATTTAAACTTATTTTTGCATAGGATTTCTAAAATAGCATAAAATAGTCTAAATCATAGCATAAAATAAAGTGCAATATTTCAATCACAAAATTTCGTAAGTACATTCTGATTTAGATGTTGACACGCTCAAAAAGTTGAGCAATGAGATCAGAACACACACACAAAAACAAAAAACTAAGCCTGCAACTTATAATTCCAGCACTAACATGTGCATGTTTCTTTGCATATTTTATACAAGAGATGTTACAAATAGCGCAGCTATCGACAACTTCATTTCCCAACATGATTGATACCATAGTAACTTGTATGACATGTTTCACTTCTCTGTACACTCAAATCACAAAGACTTGCTCAGCAATCAGGGCACCATTGCCCTCAGCCTTCTTGATCTCCATGTGGCCTTCTGATAATACCCAGTGCCTCTCAGAGCATCGGCAATGAAGTCATCAAAGCCAAGTGCCTCTCAGAGCATCGGCAATGAAGTCATCAAAGCCAATTTAATGGCAGCTTCTGCTTTGGCTCCATACACTAGCCTCTGCATTGCTATGCGAACTGCAAATGAATATACCTTAGAACAAGAATGCACTATCGATTGTGTTATCTTTATTGTGTAAGATTTTGGAATTGCACATGATGGCTTATACATAATCTGCGATGTTGGAGATTAGCCACCCAAAACATTTGAAAAGAACACGGACTTCAAACTAAAGGATAGCCACAATGAATTACATGACATTATAGTGATTTTGCTAGCCATGATCATACAATGATATTCAAAATCATTTCGACAATGAAACCTAAGCAGAAATACACTGCCTGATGATGCAAAAACACACACAACAGACGTATCTAAACAACCAAGCAAACTACAGAGGCAAATAAGATTCATCACGTTAGAAATCCATACCTCATCAGGAACCCGAAGATACTTGATGGTGTTCCCACGAATGTAACACTCGGGCATCCTCCAAAACTTATCACCATTCTGCAATAGTGCAATCCCAACCATAAACCATAAGAAAAGGCATTTTCACAAACTAACATGCTAGATCATTAGAAGCTCAAAGAGAATCCTACTTTCTCCACATCAAAATTGCAATTTCGTGCATACTTCCTTCAGTACAAAGGACAGGTGCCCTAGTTTCCCCATAACCAAGCAATGCCTTTAACCAATCTGCGCTTACTAAAATGAAATACATCACAAGACGAATATGGTGGCACAATATTTCACCTTCGAGGTGCAAATAACCTCCGGGAGGTGGATGTTCATCCACGGGTCGCAGTTCACCAAGAGCCCGTTGTAAGTCTCACCGTTCTTGAGCTCCACAAGCTAAAGAACACACACACAAAAATCGATCAAAACCCTAACCGATTAGAAACCAACGAATAACAAAACCAAGAATCCAGCCACTGTTAGGATCTTACCATGGGATGCCCTTGGGCGGTCTTGAGGAGCGAGAGGGGAAGCTGCGCAAGAACACAAACTCCGAATTAGACATGACCACATCTCCAACTTTGGGGGATCGAGAGGGGAGGGGGGAGACGTACCATCTTGCGCGACATCCCGGAGATAAAAAGGCCAGAACGGGGAAGGGAGGGGGAGGGGGCTAGATCGCCGCCGGTGTGGGAGGGAGGCGGCGGCTTCGGGAGGAGATTTCGGGAGCAAAACCCAAGTCGCCGCCGGCCTCGTGTTGGTGAGAAGCGAGAGAAGGAAGGAGGAGCGGCGGCAAGCGTCAAGGGAGGAAGGGAGGTGATCTTGGGGAGGGAGCAGAGGCGACGACGTTGGGAGGGGAGGCGCGCCGCCGAGGATGGGAGGATATCGGCCGGGGGAGGAGGCGTCCAAGGCGAGGGGAATCAAGGGCGGGCGGGCGCCTGTGGGGGCGACAGAACAACAAAAATCAAACGATTTTGATTTATATACAATGGCATTTGGTGGGTAATTTCAACGAACTGAACTAGCATCGATATTCCATTCCGAAAAGCCAAAAAGCACCTCTCCCACGGCTTATGGCTTTTAGGCTTAAATAGGCTTAAGCTTTTTATAAGCTGAATAAAAAAGCCACCCCTTTGTTTAGGCTTAGGCTTTTTTGCTTATAAGCCAAAGAAAAAGCCTAAACAAACAGGCCCAAAGTCTAGTTGGATGTAGTATCAGGAAGTGAACTAGTCTGATAAACCTCCTGACGAGGTGGTGTCGAGGTGGTGTCAATTCGAAGGACAGAGAGCGAAGTCGAGTCTTCTCAACAATCAATGCAGCAAGGGCCTCCTCCATGGTTGGAAGAACAGCACGTCCTAGTAGTTGAACTCGAATAGACTCAAACTCTGGGTGAAGACGCATAACAAAGGTGAACATCAAATTTTGCGCATCATGACCCTCCTTGCCTGCACAGCCAGTACATCCAGCATAGGAAAGAGGAACCATGGAGGTCAGCTGTCGTGAAATACGAGTGAAAGAACTGTAGTACTCCTGGTGACGTAGATCATGAAGAGTTTGTAGAAGATAAAATACACGCCGCACTAGTCTGCTCATAACGATGCTGAAGATACCCCACATCTTGCAAGAATTTGGAAGATTAATTAAATACATCATGATTGAAATTTCAGCACTATGACATAAAATACCCATAACACGATCATCAGCACTTCGCCATGCAGCAACCTCATTCACATCAGTCTTCTCAGTCGGATGCTCCGCAGTAATATATGAGAGAAGACCAATAAACCGAAGAAGCATGCGAACCAATGATGACCACTCACGATAATTATGGCTATCTAACTTGATATCTGAGGCCAGAAGAGCACCTCCCATACCGAGAGAATGAGGAGAAATAGAAATACCATCAACCATTACACCAATTCTGCGACCAAAACCGAGGCAGTGCAGAAAAACAGTGCCTCATCCACAAACCGAGACAGAGCAGTAGTAACAGAGGAGTGCCCAAAACAGAGTAGTCCAGGCGCGGCCTCCAGACAGAGGCGTCGAAGTAGTCCATGCACGACCTCCACAAACCGAAACAGAGCAGTAGTAACAGAGGAGCTGACCTCCATGCGTCGAAGAAGACTAGGACAAGCGGAGTCCAAGCGTGGCATGAGCATCTAGGCATGGCGCAGGCGAGTGGGACCTCCAGGCGCGCGGCGCTGGCGAGCGGCCAAGTCCAGGCGCAGCGCGAGTGAGTGGGACTTCGTCCAGCGCGGTGCGGGCGAGCGGCCAAGTCCAGGCGCGGTGCGAGCGAGTGGGACTTCGTCCAGGCGCGGCGCGGGCTAGCAAGACCTCTAGGCACCGAAGAAAGCTGCGCCGGAGAAGACCAAGCCGACGCAAGAGCCGGCGTTGAGGAAGACTACGCTGGAGGAAGGCCAAGCTGGTGCAAACAGCAGCGTTGCTTTGACTTCCAGCGGCGGCGGAGATGGTGGAGTGGAGGGTCAGGACCGCGGCCTTACCGTGGCGAGGAGGACACATGAAGGTGGAAGGCGACGGCCGGCTTTAATACCATGTTACAGTATGAACCTCAAGCCCTCATTGGATGAAAACCCTACAGTACATATACTACAGTGATAACCCTAAAGTTCATGGGCCTTATACACATGGGGCATATACATATATACATAACAATGGCATCGCACCATTATCTCTATTTAGTGGCGGAGGGAGGGGAGACCGGCAAGGGCCACGGCTCCCCTCCTGTCATAAGTGTTCTACTCCTCGTGAACTTCTAGTTTAAAATAACTTTAAGCATGTATACAAGCATTTTTAAAATGTATGTGTTTAAAACATGAAGCACACATACAACATCTTCCAATCATGTACATTGAATTTTTTGTTTAGTGTATAACATATAAAAAATAGTAATATTTGTCAGGCTCCCTGGCTCCACAAGTGTTCTATTGGCCGTACCGTAGCATGGTCGAACTCTAAGTTATATATTTCACCTGAAAAGCCGTGAGCCGTCTAATTATCCGCGTCAAGATTGGGCAGCTACGGAGCCCGATGCATGGCCTGATCACGTGGTTAGATTCACATAATGCGTACTTTCCTACGTGCTGTAATCTCAACATGTCATTTGTAAATGAAGCAAAGTTGAACAACCCGTTTGTTCTATATATAAAAAAAAGCTCATTTTATCCTAAATTCCTAATCCAGTGGTTTGATTATTATTTTTCCGAAGAGGTGCGGTTGGCCATCATAATCACCCTTAGGACTCCGACTGAGAGCCGTCAACTAGTTGTCTAATCCCAAAAAATCCACAATAAACCCACCCAGCATTCAGTTAGTTGGTATCGAATCGCGAATGTATCTATGGTTCGTGGAAATCAAACTCGAGTCATCGCACCCTTTGAGACGTCAGCTATAATCAATAGCATGACATTGCCGTAGGGTTATTGCCAAAACTGTCCTCGTTATAAAGAATTTATAATACACAGATGCAAAAACCCTCTTATGAATCTAAAAAAAGAAGAAATGAAAAAGGAAGAAGAAAACACAGAGCCACTACTATAAACATGTTAGATCTAGAGCCCTTTGCCAATACTCTTCCAGCAATAGTTGTAGTCCTGTAGTATGAATGAATGTTGTACCCCATGAATACCGGGTGTTTTCCGTGTCCTGAGGGTCGCCTCTTACCACACATCCCTCAGATATCTACCCTCCGTTTGGAGGTTCTTCACAAAGCTCTCGGCCTTGGAGCTGTCAAGCGATCCCTGCAACGGCAAAACCACATGAGAAATGGAACAGATTGCCACAGAATGAAGCATTTTGTACAAGTATGCGAAGTGTTTTTGATCCCAAGAGCATGAGGCCTAGGAGTAGTACCTGCTCCTGAACAATGGTGTGAAGAACTTTATGTACATCTCTGGCCATGCCTTTGGCATCACCGCAGACGTAAATGTAACCGCCCTGGGAGATCATATGCCAGATTTCGGATGCCTGGAATCGGTCAAAGGTAAGAAAGATGAGCCACGGGATTAGGACTAAAGACTTGCAGAAATTTGTCAGAAAGGCAGTGGTTCAATTACCTTCTGTGTCATTTTATGTTGCACATATTCCTTAGTAGGGCCCTGACGCGAGAAGGCGAGAACCAGCTCGGACAATACTCCTTGCTCAAGGAAGTTGTTCAGCTCATCCTCATAGATGAAGTCCTGCAAGGTCACAATTATGTCAGCTACCATAAAGAACCCTCTGGTATTAAAAGATCTTTGCTGATACATGGAGTGCCTGTTTGGTGCGTACCATCTTGCTGTTTCTGCATCCAAAGAAGAACACCGATCGACCAAGCTCAGCTCCAGATTCTTTTTGAGCCAACCTCTCCTGATACCATGAATCCAATTTATACATTAGTAATTTGACAGAACAATAAACAGTGGAGATGCAAAACTATCGTCGATCTGATCTGCAACGAACCTGCAAGAAGCCGCGGAAAGGTGCAAGACCGGTTCCTGGGCCAATCATGATAATTGGCACTGAAGGATCAGCAGGCAGTTTGAAGTTTGATTGCCTCACAAAAATCGGAGCCCAGCTGCACTCCTTGCTCTCTTCAGATGGAATAGCCTTCTGCAAATTTGATTGCAATGGTAGAGCAATTTCAGATAAATGTGTTTATGATTTGACAGATTACTTTGGACTCGACTGTTTGAATTTTATTAAACTTGGACATGATCACCACAAAAGTGAAGCTTTGGCAGGCAAGTTTTAGGTACAAATAAGCTTAGTTTGCAGATAAATTGGAACTTGCATGGTCTTATTTTTAGAACGGGAACTTACACGATTTTGAAAATGAGATACTTCAAATGATCTATAGGTAAATCATCTATCTATGACAAGATGGTACACTTCCGACAATGGCATTATAGGGGGGAACAGCCAAAATTATACAACATTCGCATGAGTAACTTTTCGGTGCAAAGTAAAAAACAATCAATTGATCACTACTCACTAACCAATATTAGGAAAACAGCCAAAACTGTCATCTAATGTACAACCCCGATCAGGTGAGAACACAGAGATCAAAAGTTTAAAGCACTCATATCAACCAATATCAAGGTACAGAAAAATAAAGGGTGTTCAATATCCTCAATAAGTTACCTTGATCCAAGTTGAGCAGACTCCCTTATGTACCCTTCCAGCGGGAGTTGTTTCATACACAAGCGCATGTAACATGAATCCTGGTCGGTGCCATGCTGATGAACAAAAGAAGGAAATGTAAATCAATAATGGGTAGAACAATTTGGAAAGAATGAGAAAAAGATATCAACAGGATCATTCACCTAGGTGAAGATGAAATTGAGTAGTATCTCGGTTGAAGACGAGGAGCAACGGCTGCAAAGAAGACTCCTAGTGGAGGCTTTGCAGAAGGGAACTCTGCCATGACTTCCAATAGGCTCCTCTGACTGGCAACAACCCATTGAGCGTACTCATCCTGCATCGTGAACATAAGCATGTTAAGACTTCAGTCTAGGTATTCCATAGAGTGAAGAAAGCTTGCACAGATCTTTGAGAGAAAGAAACTGACCTTCCCAGCAGGAGAGGCCAAGAACCTTAGACGGTCAGCCTCAGCAGGATCCGAAGCATAAGTAGCTAATGCAACCAAAGCACTCTGCAAATCATACTCAGCATTTTTAAGTCAGAGATACTTTCATTACATTTTCAAAAACGTGTAGTATTGTGAACTACTAAAATGCTCACCTTCTTCGGTGAGTTTAGAAGATCGGCATATCGAGCCAGTGCATTCATCACAGTGATCGGGGAAGGGAAAGGAGGGGCAAGAGAACTACCACCTAGTGGTGTACCATCCTCTTTGTCTGCATGGATGGTGAAAAATGTATCTGGCGAGTAACCTAACAGCCTCTCTGCCTTCTCTACAACCTCGGGGCAGTTCTCCGTATAGACACCAACATGGTCACCTGTTTCATACCTGATAAGAAGAAGCATGGTGAAATATGTTAGAAACAATGAGGAAAAGGACACGAAGAACAAGAATTTATCAGTGTGCTCGAACTATGGTTTCAATACGCACTTTGCCAAGCAAACCAACTATGGTTTCAATAGGCACTTTGCCAAGCAAGCCAAGCATTTGAACAAAGCAGGGGATGTAGCCACATTAGCACATTATTGCATTCCAATAATTTACAGATAAACAAAATCATATAACCAATTTGAGTATTCAAAATATTCTGCCCCCTACCGACACTCGTATAAACTAAATAAATTCATAAGCAACATTTCTACTTAATTTTGTTAAGAGAGCCAATTTTTGACTAATATGATAATGATCATAACATCATATGACTTACATAAGATCGGTGCCAGCAAAGTCGAACTCCAAGTGAGTGCATGAACGATCAGAAGCAGGAGTGTGAAGCTCCCGTCGCACCACCACATTAGCCCTAAAGATGCATAGAATTTTGCAACTTATTAACATCAAATCCACCATTACAGTCAATCTTGCGCCATTACAACAAACATTGGGAATTTATAGCGCCATTCTTACCGGCAAGGATGCTGAGCATCATGGACTGCATGACCGTTTGCAAGGCTGAAGTTTCTCTCCAAATGAGCTGCCTGCTTGGTCTTAACGAATTCAACCCGGTATTCAGGAATGGCAGCTGTGTATGCAGTGCCAGTTGAGACATCATTTTCATCCCGAAGTAGTTGATCCAACTCTGGCCAGAGAGCTTCTTTCCTGAAGGCACAACAGAGTTCAGAAAGCAACATAAAAACACTGAAGCAACAAAACGCCAAAAACTTTCAGCTTGAAAGAAATAGAGAATGTATAGTTATATACCATGCATTGAAGTCATCCTCAATGCATTGGTCATCATCTCCAAGACCAACCGGAACAAGACGCTTGCCACCTAAACAAACATGAAAAGCTTAAGATAAACTGAACAGAGCAGTTAATGAAAAATATGTAAGACAGGATATTCACGAGGCATACCTTGCTCAGTTAGGAGCTCATCAACTACGTTGGCAACCTGTAGTCAGAATCAAAGGAATAAAATGTTACTGTATAAGAGCATAATAATATTTTACAAATTCATGTACTCTCTCTCTCTCAAAAATACATTTTACAAATTAGGCATCAAGTATTAAAAAGTTATGATAAAAGATATGTGCAACAGTACAAGTACCTTGTTGAAATGCTCATACTGCCGATTGCCAAGACCAAACACAGCATACTGGAGGTCATTCAACCAGATGCCCCTCTCATTTCCCTCTGTAAACCATTTGTAGAACCTGGCAGCATTGTCAGTCGGCTCACCATCTCCATACCTGAAATTTTAACCAAACTAATATTACTAAGGCTTCTACAATATAATATGCCAAAATAAATAAAAGAATAGAAGTAAAAAAATGTTGAGATCCCTTGTATTTGTAGGACCAGCATACGAAACTTTTGGGATTTATATCATTGATGGCCTTGAAATTTCAGCCATAGAAAGTAGAAAATATGCATGTACTAAGGACTTACTGAGTCTTTATACAGTGTACTCTTAAAATATAATATTCAAAACATTAAAATACAAAAGATGTAATCCAAAGAATGAATGTCTTACGTTGCGACGAAGAACAACGCTAGCTTCTCCTTCTTCATCTTCTCCTCGTATTCCTCATCCTCTGCTGCATAATCATCCTATAAAAAAAACCAACATTGGAGCATAAGAATATAAGATAATCTGAGATGATGCTCTGTTCGATTGAAAATAACTTCTTGTATGATTTTGAGGTGTCAACCATTTCTTACCAAGTCCGCAACTTTGAAGATTGCCTTGTCGTATCTTGCCTTTGCCTCCTCAGCGAGTGCCTGTCATTTAGGAGAACAATGATTAGAAGAGCTTGATACTGACAAGGGGGCCAAGACACAAAAGACAACTGCTTTCCCCCTCCCAATCTACCAAATAATTCCCCCTTTTTTTCCTCCTTCGTCTTTCACATGACAGGAGCCTCCGGTGACACGCGAAATCGAAGAAAATGATCTGATGAACGGGCGCCCCAGAAAGAAGGTGGAAGGTTGCTTAGCCCACCAACTCCTTGACAAGACCATAATTCTCTCTGCTACCAGGATGCTTGTAAATATTAGTTTGGTCAACATTTCGCTATCGCACATGTTCTTGCTGCTGGCACATTAAAAAAATTGTACTTTCTTTTTCTGAGGCAAACAAGTGGGATATCTGGGTTAAACTACACCAGAAAAGTCTTTAAAAAACTGCATTTCGTGTTAAATTCTTCAAATATCGCGGTAATTTCCACGGATTCGTGTACCGCGAAATTTCCGTTCCCACGAAGCTGGGGCCCACAGCCGACATGAAAACGATGGAATTTTTTTAAAACCGTCTCCATCACCGTTCATCAATCAAGTCAGCAACTAAGCAACCCTTATTATTTTCTCTTCTTAAAAGAAACAAATGTTTCCCTTCTTTTAGAACTCCCCCATACCCTTGGAATTATTTTCTAAGTTAATAAAGAGAAGCGATTCACCTACCCCCAGGGTGCTAGCTACACAAAGTAACAAACAGCACAACAAATTCCAAAAAAAAATCGTAATTTTTATGTTTTTAGAGCCAAAATTTATAAATTTCAGAGAGGAGGAGAGAGGATTGGTTGCTGAACCTTGGCGAAGCCCTCGGCGGTGCCGGTCTGCGTGCCGAAGAAGACGGCGACCCTCTTCCTCCCGTCGTCCCTGGGCTCCTCCTTGGCGGCCTCCCTGGGCTTGCCCTGGCCCCCGACCGCCGCCACCTTCTCCGCCTCCGTCTTCCGCTTCTTCCCGGCCGCCGCCCGCCGCCACAGCACTAGCAGCGCGCACCCGAGCACCGCCACCGCCACGGCCGCCACGAGCGCCCTCGTCTCCGCCCCCTCGACCCCCGCCAGCTCCGTCGGCGTCACCCCCCGAAGCAGCGCCGCCACCAGCTCCATCGGCCCCGCCGCCGAGTCCATCGCCTCCTCAGGATCGATCGATCGACCGGCACGGGCCTTGACGGGGTTGCGTGTCTCGTGGGTAGGTGGGGGAGCGGTGGGAAGGCAATGAGCACGCGACGCGGCGGCAACGGCGGCTGCTACTATTACTGTCTACTAGTCTGCTGCTACCTGAGAGGTGGGCGGGGGGGAAGGGCGGGTCAATTTATATAGGGGCTCGTGGGCTTGGCGCACCCAACTCCGTGGTCAAACCACCCACCACGCTACCACCGCGGCGGGGAGTAAGGGGCCGAAGGGGACAACGGGATGGGTGGACCCGGTGCATTGGGCTCGATCGGGTGGGCGGCGTTCGGTTTGGACCCGCATGTCTGTGTTAGCGTGAGTGCTTGTTCCGCGCTTTAGCTCTCGGCATCTCTGATAGTTCGGCATCTCAGTTGTCGTCTTTTACCTACTATATTATTTAAAAAATATAGTTAGAGAAGATAAGATATGAAGAGAAAGAATGTGACATCTCTTATATAAAAGATAAATTGGTCACACAAACTATCACAAATTATGAGTGTGTAATGAGAGAAGTTATGTTGAAAATGAATGATTTTGTAGATAAATTATTAAAGATATTGTCTCTAAAGTTGTATGTAAATGAATTGGAACCTTTAAAGACAACTCTAAAGAGATAAACTATTGAACATACCCTTGGGTGAGAGAGTGAAAACGAAGAGATCGATCGGCGAGAGGTGAATGCTCTAAAGTTTTGTAGCACATTTATTTTGCACGCAAAAACAGAAGAAGGATATGGTTATCTAGGCAGTGTTTCTTTTACATGTTTTTCGTGGGAAATTAATGCAAAAATAGAATGTCCCGCCGTGTCTTGCGAAAGAAAATCATGGGTGCCAAACATGCCCCGGAGTTGTTTTGTGATTTTTGTTTGAAATGTGATAAGTTTTGTTTACTATTCCTTACGGGAATTAAGCTGTTTCCAACCAACTTCTTTTGAAATTCATGTATTACAAACGGACTATTCAGATGACTCCACCACCTTGCAAATACCATAGGATCCGCACTGTCAAACGTTGTAAAACAAAGTCACGGTGCTACAATACCATGGCGTTGCTTCCTAGCCATCGGATCAAAAAACAAAGTCTAAGATTAGTTTGCATTGTAGCAAAAGAACAACAACAACACTGCAGCAAAGAACTGTAGTTGTAGTACTGTACTGATCGCTGTGGCATGTGATCTCGGCTGTCTATTTTTCTATCCAACGCCTAGGATTAGAGCAAAGTCACTATACTGTAGCACCACGACTTTGCTTCACAGAGTCAGAGGTGTTGGAAAACCATGGGCTTGCCCCAGCAGCCGGCCCATGGATGGACGCCCCATCCAAAATCCTAGCAGGGCGTGTAGACTATAAATAGGGGGTGCTACTCATTGTAAAAGGCTGATCGTTTGATGAAGAAATCAAGAAGAAGAATACCCTCTACACATTTTGTCTATCTGTGTGTTCAATCTACTATTTGTTCTTGCATTGTTTAATATGATTCTACGTTTGTCTACGAGGTGATCGTTCGGACTGGACTCGCTAGCGACGGTTCCTCAACACGTTATCAGCACGATCGACTCCGGCTTACCTCTAGGCCAACTCTACTCGGATCGAAAGGTAACTGTCGTAGCACGACACTCGTAGATTGAATCGTATTTTTATATCGCTTTCAATTCTGCAAATTTGACTTTCTAGATTTTATCATACGGTGCAAAACTGCTCTAATCTACCATGAGCCGACTTGAAGTCGCCAGCACAATGCCGATTGGTAGGTTGCATGAAAGAGTATATGATGATTGCAATGTGGATTGCAAATCCACTCTAATCTACCGCGAGCTGACTTGAAGTCGCTAGCCCAGCATGGCCGCTCTAATCGATCTACAATTGCATGAAAAAGACGATGTGGATTGCACTGTAGATCGATGCATGAACAGTAAAAATGGGGCATAGCCTCGTACGGCTACAACCTCACAGCCTTGCACGGCTGTCGCATCACATGGACACACCCTGCCGTGGCAACCCGAAGCTGGTGTCACGCCGACCTGCACGGCCACGCCGTCGGCCAGCCCCGCATGGCCGCGCCGCCGTTCGAACCATCACACGTGCACCGCGCGGCCTAAAGCCGCATCGTGTCGCGATGGCCCGGCCGCACCACCAAAGCCGAGCCGGGCGCGCCGCTGCCACCATCGACGAGCACGGAGTGCTCGAGGCGCTCGGCGTTGGTCCCGCGATCGTACCTTATCGGCCCGCGCCGCCGCGCCCCGCGCGGGCGTACCCGTGGCTCTTCGCGCGTATTGCCGCCAGCCTGAGCGTTATCGGCTCGAAGCACACGCGCGCGCGGCCAAGCGCCTGCGTGTGTCTGACGCGCCGGCCGGAAGCCACCGCGTCGCCGGCGGCCTCCGCCGCCGGCTTGAAGCCGCGCCGCCTCCATGCGGCGCACCTCCATTGCCACCCACGACCACACCTCCGGCCGCCGCCACGCAGCGCGCAAGCCGAGCCGCCGTGGCCTGTTTGGTCGAACCGCACCGAGACACGCGCTGGCCGTTGTTGCTCTCCACTTGCGGCGTCTGCATGCAGTGTGTCATTGCCGACCCGTCGCGCGCCACCCTCGGCGCCCTCGCCATCACGCCACGCAGCGCAGCCGCCTTCGCACGGGCGGCACCACCGCCACCTTTTGGAAACAAGGCAAGGAGGAAACTCTATCCCCTCCCTACTTTTGATTCGGCCGAATGGACCATATTGGGCCCAGCCCAATGAATCCCTCGTGAAAAAAAAAGGAAAAAAGACGGAAAGAAAATCCAAAAAAATAGGAATGAAAAGGAAAAATCCTAAAATTTTGCAAGAAGACCCTCAGGTTTTTCTGAAATTGCGCAAAAAATTCTCAGAATTGAAATTTAGCAGTTTAGCCCGTGAAAAATAGCAGAAGTCACTGAAAATTCATTTTTCTAGCAGAAAAGGACCTCGGGAATCGAATTTTGAATCATCTTGAGCATTTGAAACATGTTTAACTTTGTTATTATTATTCCTATGCAATTTCTATATTGTATTTACTATTTTGATTATATTGCGATTGTTTATATTACTTTTAATCACTGAAAATAGCAGTAAATCATGAAAATACATAGAAAAATACGGAATCACGAACCGGGAGTTCGAAGAGTATTATAAGAATTTTACCACTATTTTATGTAAATTACCAGCAGTAACCTTCTAAACTCTTTGCATGAAATATGTAGATGACTGACATCACGAATTGGGAGTTCGAAAAGATGGCCCAGCACAGCTAGAATTTGTACTAGTCTTCAACTCTGTGGTACGATAATCACGGATGAGAAGAAGATTGATAAGACTCTCTACTTTTCACCCGAATGCGATGCAATCCGCACGCAACTATCGTCAACACAACTACAAGGAGTGTGTCGAATTGATTGATATTATGCAAGTTGCAGAAGATCAAAATGATGTTCTATGGAATAACTACATCTCACAGCTGCCTAGTAGCAATGTTGGCCATGAAGCCAATGCTAGCAACTACATGGTGAGGAAATCTCTCAAAAAGGAGAGGGACAAGAAGGGTAAGGTAATGGGTCGCACGTTATTGATACTTTATAGTCTAAGAAGAAGGAAAAAGGACAGAACGAGGCACACATCGCCATTGTAGGCATGAAGGATCCACAGCCATTAGTTGCACTGATGGATGTGGATAGCCCAATAGCAACCCCCATTACCCCTCCTTTGGATATCGCAGTAGCCACAGACCGTAGTTTCCCAAGAGGAGAAGATAGCCATAGAGCAGATTCAGGCAGAAGTTTTTACATACTTCGCTGATTCGATCTAGTGCACGCATTGCACTTAGATCTTTTTACTGTCACTCGCGGTTTGTGATTGTGATGGAACGTTGAATTAATTTATTCTTTGGATAATGGTTGTAAGCTCTTGGATAGAAAAAATATTAAATTCTTATGATTAGTCCTACAATGCTTATTTTTTTATATTTATAATAGCAAGTTATATTCTAGAACTTGAAGTATTAGAACACGTGTGGCTCCCTATGGATGAAGTATGCTTAGCGGATAGTGGCACAAAGAATACCATCTTGAGAGAGATGATTTTTTTCAGTCGATCAGCAAGAATGCCGGTAGTCTTATGATAATCGCGGGCAACGATACTTGTATAATAGGCTCAGAGAGACATTTGATCATTAAAAAAGCCTTGTTGTACTTAGAATCGACCAAAACTCTCAAAGATATTCGCGCTAAAGGTTTTCACGTAGAGACTGAAGAAGAGTTCGGTAAGGAATACCTACTTATTACAAAGTATGAAGAAAGTAAAAAGGGGTATTAGAACGACTTCCTTTGTATAAAACTGGGCTATACTGCACTAATATTAAGGCACTTGTAGCTTATACTGTCCTTAAAACCGTATTTAGAAGCTCTGAACTTTTCTATCTCTAGCATGATAGATTATGCTACCCAGGTCTTCGGATGATGAGGAATATAATTAACAATTCACAGGGATATAATATCGATGTAAAGAATTTCCCAAATCAAGAAGATTTTGTTTGCTCCGCATGTGCCATCGTGAAATTAATTACTAGATCTTCTGCTCTGAAAGTGAATGATGAAATCCCTGCATTCCTGGACCGTATCCAGTGAGACATTTGCGGTCCTATACAACCCCTGTCGGGGCCATTTAGGTACTTTATGATTCCCATCGATGATTCCTCGAAATGGTCGCACGTATGTTTATTGTCTACAAGAAACTATACTTTTGCAAAGCTAGTCTCATAGGTAATTAAAATTGAAAAATAATTTCTCAGATCATCATAAGAAGTCCGTCAGAATGGACAACGCGAAAGAATTTACTTCAAAGACATTTGATGATTATTGCATGGAAATGAGAATTAAAGTTGAGCACTCCGTACCGCATGTCCACACACAGAATAGACTAGCCAATTTTGTATAATTGTAATTTATTAACTACATGTTGGGGACATGCAGTCCTACACGCAGCAGCTCTAATAAATTTTAGACCATCGGCAAATAACATCCATTCACCTATGCAACTAGCGCAAGGGTCAGTACCGAAAATTTCTTATCTTCGCATATTTGGTTGCAAGGTTTATGTACCTATACCACCATCACAGCGAATTGCAATGGACACCCTCCTAAAGTCTGAGATATATATTGGTTATGAGACAACATCCATAATCAGATATTTGGATCCTATGACTGGAGATTTGCATGCAGCCTGCTTCGCTAATAACATATTTGATGGGGTTTGTTTCCCATCATTAGGGGGAGGAAATCAACCCCTTGATGAAAAATATCAAGAAATAACATGGCAAGCCACAGGAATCCACACACATGACCCGCGCACGAGTGAAGCAAATACAGAAGTCCAAAAGATAATTAAAGTCTATAAGACAAGAGAAGTCCAGAAGATAATTAAAGTCCAGAAAATAATTGAAGTACAGAAGATAATTGATTTACAAGCATTAGCGAATCAACTATCTGACCACTTTAGTGATTTGAAGAGTGTGACCAAGTTGCATGTGCCTGCACACAATGCACCGGAGAGGGTTGAATACCGAAGAAAGAAAAAAAGAATCTCTAATCCCGTCCAGAGGCCTCAGAAAGGACGAGAACTCTCGCCCTCGAATCCGAAGTAACCAAGGACACGTGGTGAAAAAGGATAAGAATGACTTGACACAACCAATAACCGAAGTTCCCCAGAACCAGAAGGGGAGCCAGTTGAGACCTGGCACTAGTATGAAATCTTCAGAAAAGGCATACCGAATTTGAACATCCCTATGAAGGGAGACATCAGCAGGGATGTGTGCGCACACATCAGAGCTGAAAAACTAAAGGGACTTGCCCTGTAATTAGAAACAACGGTGAGCAAGTAGAAGCATTAGAAGTATCGCCCTACAAAGAAATAGCTATAAACTATGTGACCACAAGAGAATCTATGAATAGGACAACAGTCAATGCTAGTATTTATTTTTTTCAAAGAAAATTATCACAATCATCGATCTTGATCCAGAGCCTACATCGCTCGTGAATGTGAGAAAAGATCAGATTGAGAAGATTGGAAGACATCAATAGAAACAGAATTATTGTCTCTGAATAAAATAGAGATGTTTGTGCATATAAGCCGCACGCCTCACTATGTGCACTCCGTAGGGCATAAGTGAGTATTTGTTCGAAAGAGAAATGAAAATAAGCAAGCCTCGTTGCACAAAGTTTCACTCAACGTGCAGGAGTTGATTATGAAAAAACATATTCCCATGTCATGGGGGGAACTACCTTTAGATATTTAATCTCAATGGCAGTAAACTTAAATTTAGAAATGAAATTGATCGATGTGGTAACTACATACCTTTACAAAAATTTAGATCCAGACATTTATATGAAGGTACCTAAATGTATTCATGTCCCGAACCAAGACAGAGCAAATAAAAACATGTACAGTGTGAAACTCAGAAAGTCACTGTACAGACTTAAGCAATCAGGCAGGATGTGGTATAATCGCTTGAAGCGACTTTCTATATAAGATATGATACACGAACAATGAGGATTGTATCTATGTATTTATACGACAATCAGACGATGGATTTTTTTTAATCTCAGTGTATGAAGATGATATGAATATCATCAGAACCTTGGAAGAAATTAAGGAAGCAAGCTCTTAGCTGGAGTTGGAGTTTGAAATGAAAGATTAGGATAAAACCAAATATTGCCTAGGTTTGCAACTTGAGTATGCCCCTGAAGGGATATTAATACATCAATTAGCCTACACTCAAAATGTGTTAGAAAGGTTCAGCTTTGAAAAGGCATACCCTTCAAAAGTACCAATGGTTGGGAGATCTTTGCAGCAAGTTAGGGATCCGTATAGACCTAGAGAAGAGGGGGAGGAAGTCTTAGGACCGGAATTTTCATACTTAAGTGTAATAGGAGCACTCACGTATTTAGCAAACTATACTAGACCGGACATTGCATTTGACGTGAACCTATTAGCAAGGTACAGTGTAGAACCTACCAAAAGACATTGGCAGAGACTAAAGTACACCTTCCAATACCTCCAAGAAAGCAAAGATCTTGGTCTGTTCTATAGAAAGAACCAAGACATGTCTATGAATGGTTATGCATATGCCGAGTACATATCGGACCTGCATATAGCCAAGTCGCAAACAGGCTATGTATTTCTATGTGGTGGAACTGCAATTCCATAGAAATCGTATAAGCAAAGTCTTGTATCGACTTCGACGAACCATTCGAAAATCATAGCATTGTACGAAACCTCACGATAATTTTCTTGGCTTCGGCGGATGATTCATCACATCCAGCAGTCGTGTGGATTGAATACCGCACAAACTCCCACTATTATCTATTAAGATAATGCAGCTTGTGTTGCACAAGTGCGGATGGGTTATGTGAAGAGTCAACTCACAAAATATATCAACCCTAAGTTCTTATATGCTCATGAATTGCAAGAGATGGACGAAATTAAAGTACTGCATACTAAGTCATGTGAAAATCTTGTAGATTTATTTATTAAGTCACTTCCAGCGTCTAGCTTTGAAATATGCATACATGGAATTGAAATGATGAAACTTAGAGAAGTACAGAATTCAGAGGAAATCTTCACGAACTCATTATTTAAACTTGATTACGAAGATTGAGTATCCAAAGAATAAATCGTGGAGATTAAATAAAATTAGGTGGATTGTACTCTTTTTCCCTTGACAAGTTTTCTTAAAATTTCTCAGCTAAGGTTTTTAATAAGGCAATTTGTGCAATGCAGCAGAACTTGTATCATGTGCTCTTTCTCTAAATATTTTTCACTGGATTTTTATAGAGTTTTGGTGAGACATGAACATGCGAGGATGAGTGTCCAAAGGGGAGTGTTGGAAAATCATGGGCTTCGTCCAGCAGCCGGCCCATGGGTGGGGCACTATCCAAAACCCTAACAGGATTTGTAGACTATAAATAGAGTGTGCTAGTCATTATAAAAGGTTGATCGCTTGATGAAGGAATAAAGAAGAAGAATATCCCTTACATTTTTATGTCTCTGTGCATTTAATCTACTATTTATTTTTACATTATTTGATGTAATTTCACGTTTATCTACGAAGTAATCGTTTGAACTGAACTCGCTAACTACAGTTCCTCGTTAAAAGGATCGCAATCCAATATGATGCATACAGCTCGGTCCCTTGCCGTGACCATAGATTATATTGTACCCTGACCACCCTTAACCACCTTTCAACAACACAAGGATTTCCTCCTTGCAAAGTCAAGAATGTAAAATACCCTATAGCAGCATTTATCGACAGGAGTTCATTTAGCTTTTAGAGTTATACCATGTGTGGTATGTGGGCAAATAAACAGTACAAAAATCATAATCGGTAAAGCCATTTTTGCTGTAATTTTGCATAGTTAAAATTATTAGCAGAGCATGATGCATGTATTTACGCACCACAAACTAATTTTACAAATATAAAACAGACTCTACCGTGAATCTGCAATACTAATAAATGAAATTTTCACCGGCAAACTCACTGCATCATTATGAAAAGGCCTGATCCTTAATAACACTTGGCATTTGGGTTTGCAATCTTGGGCTTCAGTGAGGTAATTAAAGCTTTCAGTAACATGGCCAAATTCGATGTTTTTGTGTCGTTTTAGCACCGAAGTTTTATCTTCACGCTATATCATCACCATTGTTACCGTAATATCTCTCTGCTATTTGCAACCTTGGTAATAATAGCAATGAAATTAATGACATCTCGGAAATTCAGATAGTTTAAAACATCACATTTCTATTCGCAAAAAAAAAATCATCGTATTTTATTAACTTGTGGCGCAAGAATGTAGCTCATGCAAGTTGTACTGCTTCATTTATGCAAAAACAACGTAGCTCACCATCTTGCACATGAACACAATCCATTTTTTACCAGGGATTAATTATATAATCCAATTAGTACTTCTCTATGAGTAGATGGGACAACAAAGAATTGGCTTTCTCAGACAACAGAAGATGGCAAGCGTCTGGGAATTGAATTCAGAAGTGACTTGGAAGAGAAGGCCTTCCAGCTGCTCCAGATGGCAGTGATGAATGACCTGGTCGATCTGAATCAGACTCGCTCAAATGTGACCATATGTAAGGACCAAATTAATGTGCTGCCTGTCCAGCTATATGAATACTCCCTTCGATCTGTAACAGTCCAAGAAAATGCCCAATTTTTTTACATACCATCTTGATTGATTCGTATGTTCTTTCTATATGTACAATAGCTGGGATCATGTTCTAGGTGATTTTGATCGTTCAGTTTTGTCTATTTTTTGCATAATGGACCATGAAAATTACGGTAGCAGGATGAAATTTCCTTTTTCTAACCTATCCCAATCCGGCCCTCGTTCAACATTCCGCATCTCTCTTTCGAGTTGCGGCAGGGGGTTGTTGGCTCGTACAGGTACGGCTTGAACAACTGTCTAAAAAATGTCGCCGCAACCAACCTCTTAACGCAAGAAAAGTAGTACTAGTTCGGGTTGATAGACGCGGTTAATCACGTACGTGGTAAAGGATAATTCGGTGCGGATGCGCTACCTAATTTATTTTATTGGGATGATGAACCTCCTCGGCCTATACAAAGAGGGGTAGGACTTGTTCATTACACACATATTTAAGATGCCAATAAGAGGAGAGAAGATTGTCTGGGTCTATATCTTGTGTTCTTATTCATCTTTTTCTATGGTTGTTTCACATCAGCATCATGCCAACTATTTCGGAATCGCTGATCCTTCAACAGCCGTAGTCCCGGTCGGCAGAGAAGAGAAGTGAGAGACCCATCCAAATTAACATCCCAACGACTTGGTTATTGGAGATCTAATCTGACAAATGTGCGTTCGCGCGTGTATTGGCGGATGTGCGGTATCGTCTGAGCACAGTCCGTCTTCCCCGACGCCGACGCCGACGCCGAAAGTATATATATTCCAAGGGTTGCAACAGTGTAACCAGTGCATGTTTGTTCTTTTGGAATTCATGAACGATACCCAAGTACGAAGCTTAGGCTATGCTTGAAACACGTATATTTTTTCTTAATTTCTGTAAAAATTGAATTGTTTTCTGCAAAATTTCTACAAACTCTTGCGAAACTCGTGCGTTTCAAAATTCAAATGAGCCTTTAGTTTGAACCGTTGTTGACTTTTTCGTGATCGAGTAGCTAACAAGAGCATGTGCAGTCCCTACATCAACGAGAATAAATATATACAATGGATCAGCATAGAGCTAAGTAAGACCTGTTCACGGTGGCCGGAGTTGGGACTAAATTTTTGGTTTGAAAGTGAGAAAAAATAATTAAAAAATAAAAATCTATTTTTAAAATTTTGAAAATAAATTAAATATTTTTTATTTAAAAAGATTAAAAATAAATATATTTAAAAAAAAAAAAATCAAATTTTGGTTTGAGACGGACGGGTTCGAACCTGCCTATTTAAGACGTAATCTTCATCTGATAGCCTTCGATAAGCTGCCATCGTCGAAGAGCGCAACAGTCCTGCTGCACAGGGGCGAATCCAAATAAGGCTGAGTGGAGTAGTCTAATATCTGATCATTTGTGTCTCTGCTCAACTCAGCAGATATATATATGATAATTTGTGCCTCCACTCAGCCTAACAGAAATACTCTAATGGTCTACTTATTACTTATACTCCATTTTTATTTTCAATTCTGACCCTCTTTGGTCACGTCAACGTATAGCGTGGCAAAAGCATGTTATCACTCCACGGACTTCGGCATGACAAGACTTAGCCCAAAAATGAACATGTATTGGTTCGGAGGGTTATCATGGTAGTTTTTGCCACGCTGTGGTACGTGGCGTGACATAGTGTGTTTGTCACGCCTCGCGTGTGGGGCAACCAAATAGGCCAGAATTAGAAATAAAATTAGGGAGAGGTTATCATTAAAATATTTTTAAAAATGGATTATAAAATAAAAAAGGTTCTAATATCTTCATGTTACTCACACTACTACAGAAAAAGTCATCACAGACGGTTCGTAACAGTCATCACAGACGGTTTTTGAACCGTCTGAAATGTTATGTCTGAGATAACAGGCGGTTATCACGACGGTTGAAAAACCGCTCGTGATACTAATAATCGCTGAGCGGTTCGTGGTCGGAACCAAATGCGTGATTATGTAGTATCACGAGCGGTTCGTTGTTGGAACCGTCAGCGATATCGAATAATCACGAGCGGTTCCGCTGGGAAATGCGCGATTATGTAGTATCATAGACGGTTCGTTGTTGGAACCGGCGTGATACTACATAATCACGAGCGGTTCCCGCATACAAACCGCTCGTGATTATTAGTATCCTGAGACGGTTCAGTAGTGGAACCGCGTCGTGATAAGAAATATCACTGCATATTTCAACTACAAACCGTCTATGGTTAAATATCACGCAGGCGGTTCGTTGTTAGAACCGCTCGTGATAAGTCCTTTAACCTAATTGAATTTTTCGTATTTTCATTAGCCTCGGAATTGCTAGCCATGCCCTCTGAAAACTAGCAAGTAGAAACATGTCACGTAAAATTGCGACAACTCAAAGTGATCATTTAACTCAAAATCAATTACAAAAGAATGTTTCAAGTATATATTGTCGCTAGAGTTACAAATTGAATTACAACCGGTCAAAGTGAATTACAATATTGAATCAAGCTGTTTGAGGTCGTTCATCGGTGTCGACGGCGTGAAACTCTCCGTTGGTGTTAACTATATCCGCCTTGATGAAGCCACGAGCTCCCTCGAATGTGCGTGACTGGTCCATCTCGAGTGCATTTAACTCTATGTTCAAGCCACATTAAGCTAGCGAGTAAAGTAGTAAGCATATATATTTAAATTTATAATTAGGAGATAATTATTACGAGATTGACAAACACGGGATCGTTCGTCCTAGAAGCAATCAATAGTCGCATATGATGGCATACGTAGAATGCGATAGGTGATCTCGTTTTTCTTTGGACCGCAAAAATAGAATTACATATATATGCAGTCGATTCGAGACGCAATATTACGAGTATGATATATGATTATTGTGTTGTAGCGCGTACCGGAAATCGCATCCTGTGAGTCAGTGTGGCGGTCGTTCCCTTGTATAAACCTCCTTCGGCAACATAGCCGATGAACGCCCTACATGATTCAAAAAAGTTATCCTTGTCCATTTAAAACGAAGGAAGACTACAATAGAGTTATGTGCGGAGGAAGACTACATACACATCGAGTATTTCTTTAAGAATGGTGAAGTCGTGATTTTTGTTGAGTAGAGAATCAAGGTACAATACCATGTTCCTCTTTGGCACAAGAATCAGAAGAATCCAGTGGAACCTACTCGTGTATGTCGCTATAGTCATATAAACCTATGTTGAAACGTAATTTGTATAGCAAATATTGAAGCACTTACTCGGTTGTAGGGTACCATTATGTACTCCTCGTCGTTACGAGCAAGCAATCCCATTTTATGTAATTCTCGACGTAGGATGCGTCTTGGTTGATTGTTTGCTCGAGACCACGTGTGGGTCGAGGAAACCCACCGGTTCTTTGATTCGACGGCACGTTTCATAATGTATCCGTACATAGCGATGAGTTATGATATTTATCGGTATCACGTGAGTGTAGAAATTGATTGCACACACTTACGATTGTCAAAGATCGTAGAAGTGAGGCGTCGAGGCGCTTAGGTTGTATAAGTCATATAAGTCTTGAAGCCCACGAAGTGGCGTGCTCGTGGAGAAAATGCTCCCTCCGTGTCGGCGGTGATTCCAGATATGACCCCTTCGCTCCGGTCTTGCGCAAGTACCAATCATGCAATGCTTGACAAGCTACTCCCGAACTCTTTATTTCGGCGAGACCAAGCGGACTTCGAGGGAGTATTTCACGGTTTGGGAGGTGCCTTAATGTTCTTCGATTTCGATTTCTCCTTAACGAGGCGGTGAGGGCGTCTTCCGTGTGGCGCCTCGGGGACCGATATGGTGACACGCTTTTCTTGTCCCTTTGTCGTCTTCTCGACGGAAGCGATGTGGCGGCCTTCGAAGCTTTGGTTGAGGCGGACTCATCGACGAGGTCCTATTGGAGAGGCAGGTCCTCTCGCCATCGCGTCCTTGAAGGGTCGGTCGATGTCCTTCTTGGGCCATCGGATAAAAGTGTGCGTGGCATCCCCTAGTGTTACGATTTCTTCGTTCGGGGAATCTCGGTAGGATGGCCATGAAATTGTCATGGACCATGTCCACCGCACACTGGCGTAACCTGCGCGCCACCGGGCACCGTAAATTTGCCTTGCCCCTTCTGGTATGGATACACCATACCCGCCCGACCTCAATAGGAATCGACCCTACTATCCTCACTTGGAGCTTGCAGGGCGTCGGCTCCTACAAAAGCGTACACAATTAGCTAAGGCGTCCTATAGGTCTATCTTTGGAGCACTCGAGAGATGTACATTACCTCGATGCCGTCGATCGGTAATTGCACGTCGTCATGTCGTAATTATGTGTGGACGCGACGCTACTCGATGTCGGCGGGACTTGCTCCCAAATTAACGAGGCGGCTTGCGCTGCATGAGTTGATTTACTTGGTTACGCAAGTTTGTTATTTGTTCTTGAAATTGTGAAATAATCACATGTTCCAACCGAAGCGTCGTCTTGGTCCTTGGATCTCTTCCTACTCCTATACGTGTCGGAGTTGTGTGGGAATCCATCCTCCAAGGTACGTAAACCCCAACTCCTCGCGTGCGACCGGTGCTCCTTGTTTCCCGAGTGTAGGCAGTACATCATTCTCCTGTCTACTTGAAGGAACCTTGGGAACATGCGAAGTCAATTCTTCTGCAAGAGAACATCATGTTATTGTAGACACCATGAAGTTATGAACTTATTAACAATTAAGTGGTTGAAAAATTTACGAGACGTTGAGACACCGCCTCGTCTGCGGGTTTGTCGAGAGATGTTGCCCGAAGACGTGGTCGATGCCCTCGCTCTTAACCAGATCGGCGCGCTCGTCCGAGATCATAGCAAGCGGTCGTCGGCGGCAGCCTCGTCCTCCGCCGCCATCTGCGTGGCTTTACCGCGTACCCGGTGCCGAGTCCGTGGGGTGAGTGTTTTGTGCTGGATAGCTCGCATGCGCCGCACTTTGCTCTGAAATTCAGCCGTCGTCTTCATCTGGCACGAAGGCGTCCCATGTATCCGCGACAAAAATTGATACGTCGTGAAGGCGTCCGACCCGTGTTCACGTCACTGCGTGACAAGCAGGCTCTTGAAGGTCCTCCACGCGTGGGACATCGCCAGCAAATAGCGTGCCATCGCACACGTGCACGGGTCCGCTTGAGGAAAGTGAGCGAGGCGAAAGTTCGATCCACAACCGGGTCTCTGTACATCCGTTAGAGACTTCCAGGTTGGGGTGGTGATGGGGACCCGTTCCCTTGCAAGTACCCCGCAGACGGTCCGGAATCTCGCAGCTGCTTTCTTGGGACTCAGCGGGATCCCGACGTCACTGACCTCCGTGATCGTCATGCGGCCCGAGGGCAATTTGGATATTCCTCTGCCTTCTCGCCTGCGTACCACCTTGATCGGAGATCCAGACGCATTTGGCGACGTCGATGACGGCGGCGAAGACGGTGCCTCGCCATCTCGCTTACTTGCTATCTATATAAGTTATGTACGCAATTATTACATAGTATATAAAATTGAGTTTGTACTTCAAATATTAAAATTAACTCGTTTTGATCCATAGACGAGTCGGACTATACGTAAGTGAGTCATGCCAGTGTACTCCGTTAGATGATATTAAAGATAGTAGTCAATATTTGAATGTCCACAAAAGCATTCCAGATCTCAGGAACCATAGGACATTTGTGGGCAAGCAATGCAAAAAATTGTTTCATAAAAGGCATTAATCACAATAGCACCGAGTTCTACACACGCTCTTGGCATCCATGAAAAAAAATCTAGATACGTGCAAATCCAAAATAGCACCAAATCCTAACAAATCGCAACCAAAATACGTTATAATATACTACACGTTTTCGTCTAATTAGCAAATCCAACGTGGATCTACACCATATAAGAGAACGTTGATGATAAATACAATGTTATGCCCAACATTAACAGAAGGAGATCAACCATAAGGAGCATAATGTACATATGATTGATTATGGAGTGTGCTCTCAGAGAGAGAGAGTTGCAAAGGAACTAGCCTTTGCCATCTCAACCCCATTGTCAATAATCTTCATAAATTGAACTAAACAACACAAATTCACAACTTGAGCTCTAAATAATGCTTAACTACTCTGTCTAAAGATAGCAAAGCCAATAGACCACTCAATAAAATTATGATTAACCAGGAGATCAAGTTTGATCACGAACAATACTCCAATTCTCCAACAGCTTGATCACGAACAATACTCCAATTCTCCAATTCTTATAATAATGAAAGAATTATACTTTTATTTAAAGCAGATAATGTATGTGTTACACACAACCAGGGAACATGCAACCCACACCAGAATAACATGTTAGAACAAACTGAACTATCTCCAGCAGATTCTATATCCAATGCATCGTATTGAAAACTCAGAAGCTACCAAAGAAATGTATACATAATGAACCCCCATTACATGCTATGGATGAGACTATGTAACACTTGAAAATGAACCACTACAACCACAAAGACATGCAATCAAGAAAATACTACTACCAATGACTTTTTAAGTTTCACCAATGTCATCAGATTTCTAGAAATAGGTGTTACAACACAATCGGTTGGGGCACATCAAATATTTTAAATGCTACAAAACACCCATGATCAAGCCGACCAAACTACCAGCAACTTATTGGCACACCTCGCATCCCGCACTAGAGCGCAAATATGTATAGAAAGTAAAGGCTTCCACAGCGGGTTGACCAAAATGAGGATCCCAAATCGCATGAGCAATAGGCCTTACGTGTAAAGGATCTGTATCCATGATTCAAAATTTCCTTGCCAAGCTACATGAAGCAGATTTCGGATGTCCATAGAAAGATTATTGCTAAGCGCCCAAAGTGAGAAGCAAAATGTTACGATAAAGACGTTCCTCGATAATATCATCATGACTTTCAAATCATGTGCGGTAGCAATACCAAACCAAATACGACGAGTAGTGGGGTCTGAGCTAAGCCTTGGCTAAACACAGGAAAAGCAAAGAAGGCGGTGCTCTTGTACGATAGTAGAGTGGCTCGGGAGGCGTTCGAGAGGAGGCGGCCGGGCTCGGGAGGCGCGGGCTCTGGGAGGCGCTGGTCGTGAGGCGCCGGGGTCGGGAAGAGGAGGCGCCGGGTCGGGGAGGCGGGCTCGAGGCGCCGGGCGGGCTCGGGAGGGCCGGGGTCGGGGAGGAGGCGGCGGGGGTCGGGAGGTGTTCGGAGAGGGAGGCGAGAGGGCGACACACCGATAGGGTTAGATCAAAACCCTATCGGTGTCGTAACCTTATATAATCAACACGCATCACGAGCGGTTCTCGAGGGAACCGCTCGTGATGTGAAGCTATCCTGAGCGGTTCCCTCAAGAACCGCTCGGATCTGGCTATCCTGAGCGGTTCTTGAGAAACTGTGCGTGATGCGTAAACATCACAGACGGTTCACTCAAGAACCGCTCGTGATGCTTCACATCACGAGCGGTTCGCCTCTAGAGCTGCTCGTGATGCGTAAACATCCTGAGCGGTTCTTGAGTGAACCGTCTCGTGATGTTTCCACTTAAGGCACACTAGAATTTTGCAAATAAGCCCTCTGTGTTTTGTGAAATTACAAAGGGTCCTCAATTTATATCATTCAAGTCCTTGGGGCCAAAATCTTTTAGATTAGACCTTAGAATTAACACATTTTGTTCTAACACATGGAAATCCTGCAAATTAAACCCTAGAAGAGTTACGGTTTTGTTATTTAGTATTAAAGGATTTATTTAATCACTAGAATTTGTTTTTACGCTATGAAAATTACGCAAATTCGCATACTCATATGTTTCTATGCTTAGTAAAGTGGATGGTTAAGCATTACAAGCCCGATAAACCAGGGGTCTCACAGTATCGACAATTGACAATTGTCATCAATTTAAAGATCATAAGTCCATAACACATTAACACATGACAATGGAATAAATTAGTTAATTACAATGGAGTAAATTCTTAATTAAAATATAGCCCTTCATGATGATCGACAAGCATATAGCTAGCTTCCTCACCGGGTTCTTCCTCGAGCCCGATGCCGCCTCCGAAAGGTGGCAACTCGTCAAATTGATTTTATTCTTCCTCGTCCACTACATTCTCAACTCCGACAATCCTCCTTTTCCATGAAGAACTACGTGGCGCTTCTTATTTGCCGGGTCGGTTACATAGAAGACTTGAACAACTTGGTTAGCTTGACGAATGGTTCGTCTTTGTATCCGACACGTTCGAGGTCCACGGTAGTGACGCCGCATTTGTCGACCTTCACCGTGGGAGATGGACCCAACGGCACCGAAATAGGGGATCTTGAAAAGCACGTAGTCGATCTCCCATATCTCCTCTATTTGCCCATAGTACGAGCTCCTCACCCATCAGATCTTGAATGCATCTATGCGGACACCGCATTGCTCGTGACCGTGCTCTTCCTATCCGAGTGCCGTATAAAATGTGTACCCATTTATGTCGTATCCTTGCCATGTGACAATTGTAAATGTGGCCCTCTTGCCAACCATAGCGTATCATCACTTGATGACCTCCGAGTGATTCGCGCTTTAACCATTCGTTGAACCGACGGTTGTGCTCTCTGGTGATCCAAACCTCCGGCCGTGCGGATTACATTGGCGTACCATGTCTTTGTGCTCGTCGATGCACGGGACACTTGGGCTTGAGCGTGCGTATCCGGATCGGAGTGATTGATTTCCTTCCGATGGTCCGATACCATCCGTCTCCCCTCATGGCGAGATAGAGGCACACCAATCGGATCCACGAGCCATGTAGTCGACGCAGAACTCAATGACCTCTTCCGTTGCATAACCTTCGATGATCGCCCTCCGGTCGAGATCGATTCCGTCGACGTAGGACTTGAGAATTCCATGTACCTCTCGAGCGGGTACATATGGCGTAGAAACACAGGCGCATATCTTTATCTCTTTCACAAGGTGAACAATGAGATGGACCATGATATCGAAAAATGACGGAGGGAAATACATCTCAAGATGACACGAGTCGTCACTACCTCGGCTGCGAGCATCTAGTCCTTGGGGATCGATGACCTTACGAGCAATTGAGTTGAAGAAATAACACGACCTCAAGATTGCCACTCGGACCTTGTTCGCAAGATACTCCTAATTGCAACAGAAGCATTTGTGTCATCGGACACGACAATCATGCGACTTCATACCAATTAATTTCAAATCTTGCATAGAAACAAGTTTCTTAATGTTAGCGGAGTAACCAGACGGGACTTTCACCGTGCAAGCTCTCGCACGATTCATTTCTCTCGGCCTTGGGCAGAGTGTAGCAAGTGGGGAAAATACGTTAAGTCTGTATCGGTCTCTTTCGGTGCTAACTCGGTCCTTATGTTCATATCGACCAAGTCACGCGCGTGCGTTAACACCATCCTTTGTTTTGCCACTAATGTTGACAAGAGACCAATCAAGCTATCACATACATTCTTCTCACGTGCATAACGTCGATGCGATGGCGAACTTCTAAGTACTCCCAATAAGGCAAGTCCCAAAAATTGACCGCTTCTTCGGATGTTCTTCTCACGGGTTCTTAATTTACGTCCCTTCCCAAGCACAACATCGATATCCTTAACCATATCATAGACCTCTTTCCCACTAAAAGCCCTTGAAGTGAACCGTCTTCCTTATTTCCGTCGAATTGTTTCTTCATCTTGCGGTATGGGTGACTCCTCGGAAGGAACCTACGGTGGACGCATATACGATTTCTGCGAGTTGTTCGACCATACACTCTCCGTAGCATCTAAGCAAAGGCGATGTGCTTTGGCTCCTTTTGTATCAAGCCCGATAGGTTACCAAGGCGGGAAAATCATTGATGGTGCGAGAACAACATGGCGCGTAAAGTGAAGTTCTCTCGTTTGTACGCATCCCATACATGCCCCTTCGTTCCACGGTGTCACAAGATCTTCCGGCAATGGTGCTAGGTACACATCAATATCATTCCCAGTTGCTTCGCCCTTGGATAAGTAGTGTCATCAAAATGTATTTCCGCTTCATACGACCAAGGAGGAAGGTTGTACATACATAGATTCACGGGCAGTGCTATGTCGGTACGCTCATGTTACCGAAAGGATTCATTCCGTCCGTACTCAACCCTAACCTTATGTTCCTCGGTTGCCCGCACCGAACTCTTCAAGCTCCGATCGAAGTTTCTCCTTCGACGAGAATCGCAGGTGTCCGAGCTTCCCATCTTTCTTACGCTCCTCAGAGTGCCAACGCATCAATCTTGCCTCCTTTCGGTTCGCAAATAAGCGCTTCAAGCGTGGGATCACAGCGAGATACCACAACATCTTAGCAGAGGTCCTTGCTTCGCCTTAGCAGTATTCTTCCGCTTGTATCGGGATGCTCTGCACACGGGACATGCATGCATGTCTGCATACTCTTTACGGTAGAGGATGCAATCGTTCGGACATGCATGTATTCTTTCTACTTCCATTCCCAACGGACAAAGAACCTTCTTAGCTTGGTAGGTCGTGCTGGGCAACACGTTTCCCTCCGGAAGGATGTCAGCTAAGAGACCTAACAACGCCGTAAAACTCTTGTCGGACCAACCATTGCTTGCCTTCAATTTCAGCAGTTCAAGCACGGTTGACAACCTCGTATTCCGGCTTGCAGCCAAGGAACAAAGGTTTCCGAGTCCTCCATTAAGCCCTCGAATTTACAAAACTCTCTCTCACCGTAGTTCCCTTCTGCATCGCGTAGCATCTGATCCAGATTGTCATCATGCGATCTATCCTCATCAAAAGCACATTCCATACCCTGCATATCGTTGACTTCCTCGGCGATGTCGTCATTACTGACTTCAGGTATAATCTGCTCTTCACCGTGACTGCTCCAACATGTATATCCTTTTTTGAAACCTCTTCGTATTAAGTGAGCTTGATCTGCAGGGTTGTTAAACATTTTCATATTACGCAATCAATGCATGGACAGTACATATATTTTATCCCTTCTTCAACATATCCCTTTCGCGGCTCTTCTAAAAGCAAACACGCCATTAATATACTCTTCACTCACACGGTTCTCAATGTACATCCAGTTTCGGTCCATCTACACATTAGTGAGTACTCTATATTAATAAACCGCAAGTACACTTTATAATGACCAAACACATTAGTGAGTACTCTATAGCAAATATAAAGGGTTACAGATCGATCGTTACCCTTCTCTCCAAAGTGGCGCAATGTGGGAGGAGGCAGATCGAGTGCCGAATGGGCGGGGAGGAGGAGGCGGGGTAATGACTCAAAATGGGAGAGGAGGAGGTGCGGTAATGACTCAAAATGGGGAGGACGCAGCAGCAGGAGGGTGGCGGTTCAAATGGATTTAATAGAAATGGGACTGCTGGCGGCGGACGCAGCAGCAGGGAGGTGGCGGCGGTTCAAATGGATTTCATAGAAATGGGGACCGTATCGGCGGCGCTACTTATAAGTTCGATATATCACGAGCGGTTCTTTAAAAGAAATGCGTGATATGGGGATATCACGAGCGGTTCTTTTAAAGAACCGTCGTGATATGCTTATATCACGCAGCGGTTCGTTTAACGAACCGTGCGGAATATCACTGACGGTTCGTTAAACAAACCGTGCGTGATACAAATATTATCACGCACGGTTCGTTAAGCGAACCGTGCGTGATATCATCACGAGCGGTTCGTTTAACGAACCGCGTGCGTGATGACAAGAATATCGCTGAGCGGTTCGCTTAACGAACCGTGCGTAATATCACTGACGGTTTGTTAAGCGAACCGTGCGTGATACTATATATCGCGAGCGATTGCCAGAAGAACCGTGCGTGATAATTTATCACGAGCGGTTCTTTTTGAACCGTGCTCGTGATGGGGTGTCTAGTATAGCATGTTCTGTAGTAGTGTCATAAGTATACCCTTTATTGATCATAAAGGAGAAACTTAACTGAGTGCTCGTAAGCCTTTATAAGATCAACCTCTGGTCGTAAGCTTTTCTACGACCACCTTGTGGTAGTAAGACTTTCTATGAGTAGGTCAGCTACGACCACTCTGTAATCGATGAAGCCTACAGACACATAGGCTCAATCGATTAGGGACTCTTATACGCTGTGTTCGATACACAGAACAGTTAGTATACGCAGTTATTCTCTGAAATAATTATACGTATTATGCCTCTGTCCTTGATGTAACTGTCAGGCGACGTGGGTGCAGTTTCCTCTGACAATAACTGTCATCAACATGTGCATTTTATCTGGCGTTGAGGCGCCTCTTGGTATGGAGTAACTACCGCCCCTTTGTACGCTATATAAGGACTGAAGTCAGTGGACAAAAGGAGGAGGATTGGGATTAGTTGCAAAGGATCATTGAGTCTTAGTATGGGTGATTTCTTCCTGATTGTAACAAGCACACTGAATACAAGAACACAGAAAAATAGTTATTAATACCTGTATAAATCATCGTATCTTTTTCTGTGTGAATCTATTTCATAAAAAACCCCAAACTTTTATTTATAAGATCGACGCTAGATCATCGATACTTTTGCTGGCCCAAGTTTTGTGCGAGTTGCGACTGCCACGTGGAGTAAAGCATGCGACTACCCCCTTCACTTGAAAATGAAGTGACGTTTATTCTAGACTAGAACAAAACACATTGCGCTTGTTGTGTAAAAACTGTGTTAAGTGCCATAAAAGTTTTTCCTTTTACAAAAATCGGAACAAAAACAGCAGGAACATATCTATTTTCCAGACTTCTCAGATATACGTTGAATATTTTGTTGAATATGAATACAAATACGATATGGATATTACTATGATCATACCCCATCGAATTTTTTAATACGAGCATGAATAATATCAAATGCGAACTGGATATTAAAACCGAGGATTTTTTTTAAAAAAAAATAACGGCACTGGATGGGCGGACACTGTTCATTTCAGATATATGTATGACCATATATATATATATAATTACTAGAAAAAATAACACGTGTTCTAAGAAGGAGAAAAGAATGGCAAACATGTGATTTGAGATCTGATCAAAATTCAAAGCACACGGGACTCTGCACGCATTATAAATACCACGTACTCGATATATTCTCTCATCATTGTCGGAATTGACTGGTCATTTCCACATATTTAATGCGTAAGAGAACGTAAAATTAAACGCACACAAATGTACAAGGTTTTTTTTTTGGAAGGACAAATATGGAAAGCGTATTAACTAGTAAGATATACTACCCTTGTGGTTCAAAAAAAAACACGTCGCTCTGGTACATGTGTAGTTAAAATTTTAAAATTTAAGTTATGAATATTTTTTAAAATATTTAGGTTAGATACATGAAAATCATACATATAGATTTGTCTCAAAAAATACCTCAGTAATATTATAATTTTATTAGGTTTTATAAATATGTTACAATTTAAATTAGTTATATCAATTACCAAAACAATATATTTTTGTCAACCATGTGGTTTCGAAAAACAGCATGGCTGTTTTCACTGTAGAATGTGTAGTCTGATGTATACATACTGTGCTTGGACAATCAAGACCATTTTCACAAAAACCATTCTAAGCTGCAGAAATCAGATCTAGTTAGTGAAGAATTCAAGAAAGAACTTTCGGTTACTGAACCCTGATCAAAGCTAGCCACAAAAAAGTTTCTTACTAGATTTTCTTTCTCTTCCTGAAATACCCATTCGATGCTCAACTGTTCAGTCAACTCGTGCCTTATCTAGCATGGTTTGCTGAGGTGGTTCTTCTCCTCTCTTTTTCCCCCCTTTTGCAAGGCGATCTACAATATGAACTTTTGAGTTCCCATAAGCACCACAATCCTAAACGGAGGGTTAAAAAAGCATGCACGAAGAATTTTCAGAAACATTGACTAAAAGTTTGAAATATATAGTATGGACCAGGCCACAATCTTGGTCAACTGACGTGGTATAGTTTCAGAAACATTGATTAAAAGTCTGAAAAACATACGTAATCGTGGAATTAATATGTGAGGTACTTGCACGCAAGAGGTTAATTACCACAATATAACCCCAAAAAACAACCAGTAAAAACACAAACCCTACCTAATTAGTGACACGACACAACCCAACCAACCAACCATGTCAACTACCAACATTTCATCAATTCCAGTCCAGCCCATTGTTTGCATCCAAAAAACCATGGGACCAGGTCCCACCTCGGCAGGTCTGTAAAACACATTAGCTATTTCTCTTAAACTATTTCATTCAAAACAAACGGATTAGATCAAGTGCTATAACACCTAAGAACACAATAAAATTAGAACACAAACTCGACAGGAGCCAACCAATTAGAACACAAACTCTTAACTAGCTAGAGACACAGCACAAGCAACCATGCATGTCAACAACCACATCTTCGTCTTCATCGATCCCAGTCCAGCCCATTGTTTGCATCCCAAAAACCATGGGACCTGGGCCCCACCTCCAGGATGTTTGCTTCCATTGCGGTGTGAACTTTCCATACAAAGTTCACGGTGATGACGGTTAAAGATGACGATCATCATCGTAGCTATAATGTAAATACAAGGAGTATAGTTGTGTCGTTAGATTCGGCTTGTCGCATTGTTCCCATATAAGTCTTTGCCATTGACTTGTTGCTAAGCTTCAGTTTAATCAGGTCGTTGAAAACCTTGATTTGTTTCACTTTCTTTGTCCAGCGGTTCACACTCAATTTGTTGCAGGTCAAGGTTTTAGTGGATGCTACTGTTCTTTTTTTCCAGAGGATCTGATGAACCTACCGACTAGACTTTGTTTGGAATATAGAAATTTTATTCATAGGAAACGATTCAATTTCCACAAAAATCTGAAAAGGTTCCGTGTGTCCAACGATGGCCTAATAGTATAGTGCTACAGTGTCTTGGAATTAGTTTCATCATGCGACCGCTGAGCACATTAGAAAAAAAAGAGTTATTTAGATAAATGCCAACATAGTATTCAATTTTGATATATGTCACTTCGGGTTCCGATTTTGGGATATGTCACTACAAAATGACTGATTCTGTAGCTATGCCGTTATGGATGAAAGTATCACTGTCTTCTTCCTTTCTCCATCCCTTCCATTCCCAACCTTATCCACCCCTCCCATGGCCGGATAAGTTAACCGTCCTGATCCACACCAAGCACCATGTTACAACACCAATGTCCTCGATGCGCACTACAGTGATCACGCCAATCTCCAGCAAAGGTAGAGGCGGTGAAGCTGGGCCGGGTAAGGGCGGCGGCGATCGGTGTTGAGAAAGACACATATAAGAGGCTAGGCAAGAGCGGTGGTGAAGGCAAGAGCGGTGGTGACAACAGACAAGGTAAATCTAGGAGAGGACATTGGGGTCACCATAGGCACATTGGGTTCACCATAGGTATGAATTAGTTCGTGAATGGATACGGGTAGGCTATACTAGCTGACAATTCAAAAATTCTAGCATGTAAACTAGAAATTCATGCAAGCAAGAGATCATAGATCGTTACAACTAGACGTGCAGTGCAGCAGAAGAAGAGTTGGAGTAGTCTGATCCAACGTCAAGCGTGTTCATGTAGTAGTCGTAGTCGATCGTCCAACATCCTCGGCACCGATTGTCTCCTCCAGCAACCTATCACGTTCCTTGCGTAGGTCATGGATCGTCTTCGATCAGCGTAGCAGCAACCGCAGCAGCACCTCTACGATATCCACACATCCAAGGGTGGAATGATATACGCCGGTATGCTATCACCAACGTGTACAGTAGAGTTTCGATGGAGCAACTCTTACGTCCCAACAGTCTCATGCATCCCCTTATAAAGATCAATAACGGATCCTATCCGGACACACAAAAACAGACCAAGTATTGTGTTCATTCTCTCCAAGGCACCAAGAATCTTGCTCATTCTTTCATCCAACCGAGCAATTCCTTGTACTATGTCTCCTAAAACGGCATCATCACTTCTGGTGTGTGCTTCCATTCCAACATAGCTTGTTGGTTTCATTTGCATTGGAAGTTGTCCTCTTCCATGTCCTTTGCGGCACTTGGGGCATCAATAACTCCAATCTCCTTCAAATATTCTATATATTGGTTCTCCCACATGTAAAACTTACATGTAAAGAACCGATGCACATACATCAAGCATAAGAAACCAGTATCTTACAAAAACAAGAGTTGCAAAGCCAATTTTTAAGTACTCAGGACCAAAATGGAACAAATCATACCCAAAATTGCCCAGATCAGCACCAACAATGTCCAGGAACGAATTTCTCCTCACAATTGAAGCAAAGACCTTGCCGGCAATGTTCGCCATTTGCGCTGCAGTCAGTTGCTTGCGAGGCAACGATACGGGAGTAATAGTCGTTGTGTTGTCAGTGCCTATTACTATAGCTGGTAATGTTCGCTGCGAAGACGCACCTGTGTGTGTTGGCGCGGACTGCAGAGGCCTTGTTGTGCTCAGGTTAGTCTGTTTCTGCCCAGTCGAGGAAGAGTGGACATAACCAGATGACGCTTCTCATTCGCACGAGCCAACATCATACCCAACTAAAGACTATCGGGGTTTTGGAGTTCCACATCAGTGCGAGACAGGCTCCATGAGACCAGAAGTAAATAACTGAACCTGTTGTGCTGGTGTTAAGGAATCCGCTCGACACAGGAGACCCAAAAACATTTCTTGGTAATCATCGACGGTACTGACTGCCTGCAGTTTAGCAAGTTCCCCCCAAAAAAATTGTTGTGAATTGGCGGTCTGAATCTAAGATTGCAATAGTCTTTGACCACTCTCCAGGATGGCTCTGCCTCATCACGCTCCAACTGAAAATACCACTGTTGCGCGGCGTCGAGCAAATGATACGAGGCTAGCCATACCATATCTCATTCTGGTGTTTGTTGACCATTGAAGAATTGCTAATGTCGATTAAGCCATCCCAATGGATCATCTTTGCCGTTAAAGGTGGAAAAAGACAATTTGTGACTATGTATGCCTTGAGTGCCACCGTTTAATGAATTTTGTTGATAATTGGGCGGGTGGGTGGGTAATACGCCGACTGACGCGGGCAGCAAACCATCTCCAGATTATATCGATCTTCTTTCCATTGTCCCAACACACTCCTTGATGCTTGCAACCTCCGCTGTGATTTCTGTTTTGAGTGTCATGGCTGCCGTGAGATCAGCGATCTGTTGTGTCAACGCCGACATCTCCAATGTCCCAGTCATAGGCTCTGATACCAAGATATCACAGGCTCGGTCTCGAGACCACAGGTTGTAGCTATGTGCTACCGAAGGACGCTTGAAGTGATGGTCACAGTCAACTTATCGATTCATCATGAAGTTCAGAGGAGCAGAATCGTGAGAAGAAGAAGGGTACTGGAGGCAGAATAGTAGAATTGGAGATAGAAGAATTGAGTTTGAAGATGTATTTTCTTATTATTCTCTTGAATTACAACCTCTAACTCTTATATAGCAATGCTAGCTAACCTATCTCTGGAAACAAAAGGAAAACAAGGAACTCCGATTACAACTCTGAATATAACATCTCCGATTACAATTCTTATATGCCCTTGAGACCTGCTGTCATGGTGTCATCGGAAACCGAAACCAACTCCTTGTCTGCCGAATCAGCGGAGTTGTTTGCTAAGCCGGCTACACCATCCGATCCAGTCGTATTGGCTCTTGATCTATGACGCTTGCGTACATAGGTACGCCCCCACATGACAGATCACATGATCAACAGCCGATGCTCTGGCATAGTCAAAGAATAAGTTTTACAGCTTCTGTTCCAGAAACAAGCGTATCTTCTACAAATGGAATGGTCTTCCATACTTTCAATCCTAGTGGTACTGGACCATTTTCAGAACCTGCAACATGCACCACGAATAATGGACAGACTGAAAGAACAAGATAACAGAACAGTTTGTCCTCGAGCTGAAAAATTTGCAATACAAACCTGAACTTGTTGAGTCATCCTCTATACAAATTGACATGTAATGAGAACTATTCAGTTCTGCAAGTGCAAATTGCCAATTCTCGGACAGACAATCACAACCAGAGTAAGAATCCTTGCATACTACTTTTGGTGCCTACAAGTTCAATAGAAATCAAGACAGATCAATCAAAATGTTCAATTGCATTCTTAGAATAAAATGATTTACTGTTAACTTGCAACAGTGGAACAATAAAGCTCCAGAGTTCTGCCATGCATAAAACAAGATGCTTTTCCTTATGAAATTTGCGTAACATCAACTGACAATGGGGTCAAAACATAAGCATGGCAGAACTTGTGGCGTATGTTGAAGACAACAAGAATGGGGAAAGGTCGAAGCTGCATACCTTAGAAATCTGAACTCCATTACTTGTTTCCAACAGGATTGAAAACATATTGAAAGGAGCACCTGAAAACCCCCTTCCAAGGGCCTTTACATATGCTTCCTAAAAATTTAGACATCAATGATAGATCATATATGTATGCAACGTCTTTTGCAACATCATATTAGTAACTCAGTATTATTAATCTCTAAATTATATGGGTAATTATCCTGTGAAAATGGGCTAAATGTTGCAAATGCGTGAATATCAGGTGGGGAATTTTTCAAAAAAGTCAAAATATTACCAGATATGTTGTGCAAAGCTATCTTTGGTTTTAACTTGCTAACTCTTCACATGAATCATTGGATGAGATTTCAATGAATCAGATTCAAAGGGATGTGAGGTGGTATCCATCATAAATAATTCCTTGATCCATGGAGGGGCTACTCATAAAACACCTCCAATTTGATCCATCTAAATCGCATCCAACGGCTTACGTAAGGAGTTGGCAAGTTAGCATCTTAAATGATTTGCACTAGATAGATATTACCAACTTGCACAATGAAGTCAGTTACAATGTGCTATAGGTGGTCATATTAGATTAAGTGACTGAGTTGATAGACTCTAGCGTAGTACTGTAAAATACCATTAACGCTAAATGTTCTAAAGAACAGTAAATCAGCACCGTGTATTGATTGCATAAGAAAGTTATATTAAGTAGAGGACCAAAGAGAAACTAACTTTAAGAGTCCATAGTTTTATGAATTCCTTTTGCTGAGCATCAGAATCAGAAATTTTAGCTAGATAATCAACTTCAGAAGGGGTGAAATAACGACGAGCAAGACATAAAATACTCTTGGCTGTCTTTCGCTTCTTCTCTTCAATGTCGATGCCAATCTGAGACAGTAGAGAAAACAGCAATATCGACTAAATAACTTCCACAGCAATTGAAGTATGGATATTTCTGTTTCTCTCACTTTTGGTAGTCATAAGGAAAAGGAACATACAGGAGCATCTGTGGCGATGCCACAGGCAATCAAAGAAGATGTGTGCGAAATATTGAAATGCAAAGGCCACTCCATACTGCTATCATCAGACTGCCACAATATCTGATCAAATATGGAAAGCAGTCAAAGGCATGTTAATTGCAAAGCTTTAAAATGAAGGAACAGAAACACTGCAATTAAGCTCTTACCTCAGGTTTGCCAAATTTGTTCTTCTTAAACTCAAATGATCTTGGATCAATTTTGCAATCTGTATCTAGTCTAGTCCAAACAAATTAGCCTTAACCATATCAGTAATCCTGTAATGCTATCCCACAATATGTTTGATGATACGTAAAACAAAACTAGGAACAAGAATGTATGCTTATTGTTGGCAGTATAAAGTTCCAAACTCCAACATGGAGCAACATGCCAAAACTTCCATGTTACAGGTTGAATTGCTGGTAGTTCTCATTCTCCTCTTTTAAGACTAGTTGTCACTGTCGTGTATGTTGGAAAATTGCATATGCATTGGAAAACCATTGCAGTGTGGGACTACCAGATCATGAGTACTAGAATACACCTAGCAGACCATAAGCTGTTACTTTTGAAAAAACAAATGAAGCCATTAGTTGATACAAGAGGTTGAAAGCTACATGATTGATCATGATTCATGAATTATATATTTGCGTATGTATATACGGACAGATGAATGCATGAAAAAATTTCTTGCATCTAAAAACTAATAATTGCATCAAACAGCTCAATCTCTGCATAAACAATATTAATATATTATTCTTCCAAAGATACCTAGTTTTCCACAACATTACTAAAAATTACTTGTATAATGTATATAGTCAACTACTTGCACATAGGGTTACCACCACCCATGGGTAGAATTCTATGTGCTGTCAGCCCTAACCAATGTCACTAATAATTCTAATATGATCAGTCTATTTTCCAATTAAAGAATTTCTAACAACTAGAATACAGACAACAAACTTCATTAAATGATAGTACCAGGCATGAAATTAAATAAAATGTGATCTACAGCTCAATAGGCAGTTAATGGTTACATACATCTTGAGAGGGTGGTGCGCAACAACGCACGTGATAACATAGCATCTTTCTGCAACCTTGCTCCGTTCATAGACAAAGCATTCTTTCTTTCAGAAGAAGAAAGGAGTTCCGCGTACATCTTCAATTGGGAGTGATCATTCAACTCATCAGGGCAAAGATACCAAACATGCACCTCTCTGCAATAGAAATAAACCCATCAATTAATGTCTTCAAAATGTTCTGATGCGCCAAATCACTATTACAAGAAGGAACAACAAACCATTTTCAAATGTAAAAGACACGAGTTATATTCTCATTAAGTAAAGACATTGCCCAACCCCAGAGAAAAATTACAGGCAAGGCCCAAGAGCTATATCTTCAGTTGCTTTCTTGAGTTGTTCGTTCATGCCCTCAAAATTTCGAAATAATAGCGTTGCATCATTTTGTCTTCAAAAGGCAAAGGTATTGTTTAGTTGATTTCCATGACATTTAGCATAAAAATGTGCCCCAAAACATGCACCATCCAAGATACCAAAATTACGAGTCTCGTCTTACACATGCGTTGTTACTTGTTAGTCATTTCGGAGCACACAAAACGATTTGATAAAAATCCTCTAGTTTCCAGGCATTTTGTTCATGTGAGGCAAGTTAAGACACCACTGAGGTACACTCCCGCTGTTGCAGGAATGGATCAAATAAGCTCAGCCTAATTTTAGAAAAGGCAAAGGAGCGATAAAGAACAGTTAGCGGGCATACAATAAAGTGATTCTAGTCTAGTAACTTGAAAATGATTCTAAGAAGAAGGAAAAAATAATAATCAACAACTCAATTTTATAGCTAACTGCTACCATTAAAATCCCCTTGAAAAAAATCATCTCGACTTATTCTAGTTGTTCAGGCTACAAAATGTTCAAATTTGCCACATTGCAGTAGCTGAATTAATCACACTGGTCTGGCCTGGGCAAAAGCGTACACCAATTAGTGACAAACTCCCAGCTCATTTTGGATCACATGGATCACAGCACCCCACCAACCTACCAATTGAAGAAGATTAAATCCAAACCCCCCAGCATTCATAAAAAACCATGCTCCAATTCCAAGTCGGCACCCCCTACCTTCCCCCCAGATCTACAAGCGTCTTAACAGGCTCCCAAGAATCAGGACTTACAAGATCAGGGAGGGAAATCAAGGAAGGGTGAGGGGGAGGTAGGAGGTACCTTCGGGACTGGATAGGGGGCGGGGGCGGGAAGGAGGAGAAGAGGCGACCGCCGGCGACCCCCGGCGTCCTCGGCAGCGGAGGGGGAGGCGGGAGAGGCATCGCGCGGCGGAGGAGGCGGCGGTGGTGCATGCGGTGCGGCGTCGCCTCCGTCCGTCCGTCCCAGTTCGGTTTATAACGTGGGCTGTCGATGGGAACGAGGGGCCGGCCGGGCTGCTGGTTTCTTGAATCCAACGGGCCTGCCAGTGCCACCAGATCTACTAGCTTGACTTAATCCTCTTTGTCAGACTAGCGAGCCTAAGTTGGGGCTTGAAGCTGGGCTCGAGCAGTGCTCGGTAGCTCGAATAAACTCGAGGAGGGGAGGGGTCAATGTGGAGCCGTGGAGAACGAGGTCCTTGTCGGCGGCTGCGAAGGAGAACGAGGTGTCGGAGCCTTAGAGGGGTGGCGATCGGCAAAGGAGTGGCCAACGGCGGCTCGGCGTGGTTGTGCGGGAGGAGAAGCAGAGGCGGCGGGAGAAGGGAAAGGAGCCTTGGAGGGTTGCTGCGGTTGGCGAAGAAGTGGGCGTCAACGGTGCGGAAGGAGAGGCGAAGGAAAAGGAGGGGCGCAGATGAGGCAACTGTTGGTGGCGCCTCGGTGGTGCGACAGTGAGCAAGAGAGAAAATGTGAGAGATGACAGGAAACGAGGTATACGGGTGTCCTCCGTAAACCAATAATAAGTCCCGAAAAATCAAAGCCATGTGTGCGTGCAATCTCATGTACTATCCATGCCACACTTTTGCTTTGAGATTGGTGCGATCCTCTCCTCTCTCTTCCTCTCCCATTCCCCTTTTCTCTCTTGACCCCAACGCAAGCAAGCCGTCACCGCCTCTCTCAGCTCTGACGTTGTCGCCTCCAATCTGCGCTGCCGCGACCACCCCTAAAAACCTCTCCCCTCGAGCACACGCTGTCGAAAACCCCGCGAAACGCTGAAGTATCCGGCAGCGGCACGGGGTTTGGTCGTGTTTCTAGCAGGGCACAAGGTAAGGTTTCTGGCGAGGCACGGCTGAAGGAGGAGGTGGTGCGGTGCGGCTCACTGGACGCGGTTGAAAAAGAAGAGAGAAAAAAAGGAGCCACGAGATAGAGAAGGGAAAGAGTAGAGAGAGTTGCACAAATCTCGGAGCAGGATGAACGACTCAAATAATGCACGTACCCACATTTACGCATCATAATATGCACTCAATAAGTCCTCTAGAAGGGTGGTCTTAGGGTTTCAACAATTTGGGTTGGGCCAATGGTAATGGGGGTATGGGCCATCACAAAAAAGGTGTTTGGGGGTCGAGTCCAAGTGGGCTTACCAAGATTTGCATGTGTTTTTGGCTGGTCGAGCTCAGTTCGTCAAAAAAGGCCCGAGCTTTCCCCTCTCAAAAAAGTTATACAGGTTCTTTTGCAGAAAATAGTATTAACAGTAAATATAGTAAATAGATTGAAATGCGTAATTTAAAAGACAATAAGTAAATAAGTAAACAATTTCTTTGAAAACAATAAGAGAACTTCCCACTTACTTTCCAACCAAACCACCAGTGAACATCTCATCTACCGAACGAATATTATATTCACCAAGTGAACTCCCCATTCACCTTCCTACATATTTTTATTAAAAAAACTCTACCTCTCGTATGAAATCCCCAAGCATTATTCGTAATCGGGAACACAACAGTTTTAATAGTTTTAACTATGCAGATGTTATACAACTTTACCCACAAGAAATAAATTAGCTTAAAGTGTCTGACCACACTTCCATGTGTATGCGAGTAAGTGATCATTACAAGGTCTTTACAAAGCTCCTTCTTAACCCAGTTCTACCCGCTAAGATTTCAACACTAAATATCTTTCCAACCAGACATGGTCCCCCTCTTGCGCCATTGTGAGTATATGTATATCTCGTAACTCACGCTTCCAACACAGAACCAAAATTAAGACATTGCTAATTAGTTAGTTAGGTTCATCCTATACTATACAAGTGGTTGTACGATATGACCCAGTTCAATGGCGTACAAGATTAAGTCATTGATAATTATTCAAGCGAGTCTACCATAACCTAATAATGTGCTAACTGCACCCTTTTACTGCATGATAGCTCACCTGAGCGGAAATCATTTTGTTCAACCAAGACCAATGACATACCCTGTCATGGCACATACATTTTTGGAATAAGTCCAGTTTACTCCCTCCAACTATCAGAAAAGTTTGGTGTACCCCTGTATTTAAAAACTTGTTATTTAACCCCCTAAATTTGTGAAATCCAGTCACTAAACCCCAATTTGGTTTGAAGTGGTGGCTTTGCACACGTGGCTACATTTTTCCAAGTCAACATCCACATCCACACGTCATGCTCCCTCTTCCCCTCCCCCTCCCGCCGCCGTCCCCATCCACATCCACACAGTTGCCACCATGTCCCCTTCCCCGGGCACCGAGCTCGCCGCCTCCGACGCCCTCCACGCGCTCCTCGCCTCGCTCCCGCCCTCGCTCTCCGCCCTCCTCCCTTGTTGCTCCTTCCTTTCGCCCCACCTCACCAAACACTCTGTCTCCGACGCCCTACTCCGCCCGGCCCTCCACGCGTGCCTCTTCCTCTTCTCCTCCCTCTCCCCGGGCCTCCGCTCCCTGCCACTCCACTCCCACGCCATCTCCATCCTCCTCGAATCCAACCTCGACGCCGCAGTGTTCGATGCCCTCACCGACGCCTGCGCCGCTGGCCTCCCCGCCCCTTCCACCGCCTTCGCGGCCCTCGTTGCCATGCACGCCACCACCGGCCGACACGCCGAGGCCGTCGAGGCGTTCTCCTGGATGGACGAGTTCGAGTGCCACCCCATCGGCTGTTTTCATTGCCCAATGCATCAGGTCGCATGACAGAGGACCTCGCCCGCCACTACTTTCGGGAGCTCATCTCCGCTGTTCGGTACTGCACTCCCGCGGCGTCTACCACCGCGACATCAAGCCAGAAAACCTCCTCCTCGACAACACCGACGACCTCAAAGCCGTCGCCGAAGGCAACCTTCATCACACCCTCTACAACACCCTCTGCGGTACCTCCCATTCAACGACGCCAGCCTCGCCAACATGTACCACAAGATCTACACCGGCAAGTTCCGATGCCCGAGCTAGTTCTCTCCGGAGCTCCGCATCCTTGTGAAGGTGCGGAGGTCGTCAGGTTCTGGAAGGACCAGCTCAAGCCGGCCGTGAAGCTTCCGGAAGTGTGCTGAGCTGCCAAGGGTAGAGCTGGGATGGGCCTGTCGTGGTGCTGTCGCCGGCGCGTGCCAAGATTTGTTGTTTCAGCGGGGAGCGAGTGATGTTTCTTGTGCTGGTCGGTGATTCTTTTGAAGGACCAGGTACGCCACGTCCACCACACAGGATGGCAAATAGATGCTGACTTGGACAAATCCGGCCACGTTGCAAAACCGCCCATTCAAACCGGCGTGGGGGGTTTAGTGACCAGATTGCGCAAATTTAGAGGGTTAAATGACCAGTTTTGAAGTTCAGGGGGAACTTGACTTTTCTGATAGTTGGAGGGAGTAAAACTGGACTTATTCCTATATTTTAATAACAGTGGCTACCCTCCACAATTTCATATCTCATTAAGTCAAATTTAACATTATTGAACAAGTGACATGAACCCATAGTACAACTAAGCATATATGAGTAAGCATCTCTATGGTACTCATGTTAGTGATACAAATATGTTCAACTAATAATGACCATCCTATGGTGACAAATGATTCATGATATTCAAATAATCAATGGAGGCGTAGCGACAAATAGGTGATTAACTATTCCTAAAAGAAGATATAAAGACAACATGAAATTTGATATAAAACAATATAATTTTGAAATTATAGATTCAATATGATTAAAAGACTACAACTTGCCATAGATTTGCTTAGTTATCATACTTGGATCTTCAAAACTTACTCCTACTTCTTGGAACAGATCGTCTAAATGAAAGACAAAACAAGAGGCAAAATATAAATAAATTCAAATAAAATACAAAAACAAAAAAAAACTCTAAAAGAAAGATCTCGGTTTTAGATGAATTTAGAAATTTTAACAGGCCAAAACGGAGTTCGGACAAAGGAGAACAAACCCTTAGAAGATTTGCTGGAAAGGAAAAAGAGAGAGAAGAAAGAATATTCCTGGAACATTCCTTTGGATTAAAATAAACAAAATCCTTAAAGGCTGATTGGTGGGTCCCATGGGATTTTTTAAGTTTTTGAATTAAAAGAAAATCCAGAAAAATGTTGGAGAGGCTGACAAGTGGGCCCTAGTCTATGAACTCGGTGCATAGAGCTGACATACGGGCTGACGACAGAGATGACATGTGGGCGCAAAGTTGACGTGGTAGCTGAGGTGAAGGCTAGGTGGTGCTGAGGTGGCGGCTACATCAACAGTGATAGCAGCGATGCTCTGGGACCGAGGCTCCGGCAAACGGCAGCGAGGAAGGTGGCGGCGACGGGCAAAATGGGTTGCTGGCGGCACAGGAATTCTTTTGGTGGCGATGACGCAGCAAGGGTGGCGACGACTAAGGCAGAGCGACGGCTCAGGCGTGCGGTGGTGATGGCGATGCAAAGGGGCCCGAAGAGAAAGGAGGCAAGAATTGGCTTAGCAGCGACACAAGGAACATGGGGGCGGCTTGGGACAGACGGAGGACGGCAGGAACGGCGGCGCGACGGTGATGACCAGCCACATAGAAGATTAGCAACGGTGGGGCATCTCGGTGACGGAGAGACAAAAGGAGGGAGAGGATCGAAAGAGGATGACGAGGCGAATGAGGTGACACACACAAGAAGGCTAAGGAGCTCACTAGTGGCGAGATCGAGTGGTGGCGGTGTGGCCAGATTTGAGAAAGAAAGAGGCGACGATGAAGTGGTGATCCTCCATGGATGACGACAGATAACGAGGGAAGGCGAATCTGATGGCTACGGAGGCACAACCGGAGATGCAATGACGACGGCGGAACGACTGATGGAATCCTTCGCTAGCCGGCGGCTTCCTTGGCTCAACTCGACGAGACGAAGACGAGACTGAGGCCGACGACTAGGGTTTTCATAAGAGGAGCTCGAGGCGAAGAAAAAGACATAGAAGGCACACTTTTAAAGGCCCGAGATGGGGGTATTTGAAAGAAGCACGATGGTGGCAACATCTCGGACACGGACACGGGCGTTGCGCCATGAGGAAGAAGACGACTAGCGAGGCAGGTCCACCCGACAGTAGCGATGAAAATGGATTGGATAGTTTCCGACCGATCCGGACGAAAACGGATTCGGATTGTCTTGGATTGGATTTTTCTCGGATAATTTTCAGATCGAAAACGGATTCATATTTTTTTTATCGAAACGGAAACGAATACGGTAGACATGCTATATGGCAGATACAGATACAGATTATCCGGATAAGACCAAGTCCGGATATCCGGATTTCGGCCCAAAAGAAGAAGATTTCGGCCCAAAAGAGAAAATGAGATTTTAATTGATTTCTAAATTTTAGAAAATGCAACAAATCAAATAGCCTTTTAGAAAATAGTAAATAGAGTTAAAAAATTCTAGAAAAAACCACAAAAATCCTTGAATTATTTTGAACTTAATAAAATTAATTCCAAGTTAAAGTTGGTTTTATTTTTGCACATAAATTGTTTTTGTTCTTGAAAAATAGGAAAAACCTTTTTAAAATCCAGAAAATCCAAGAATTTTTTTTCACTTTAAATCCAATAAAATCCCAGAAATCTCAATAAATTTTATTTTTGACATTGAAAACTAAAAAATAAATAATTAACTTTATTTTATTATTATTTTAACCAAGAAAACTCTTTTAAATCTCAAAAATCCAATAAAATAATAAATTTATCAATTTTATTTTTGGTAACATACTTTTGGATGTTACAGTCATTTGTGTATAGATTAGCCATCTATCCTGGTCAATGTTAGTGTGAACTAAGTTTTATGTATGTGATGAACTAAGTATGAATGTGTGATGACTTGTGACTTTGTGAGTTATGACTTATGAGCTAAATATGGTAAACTAAGTGTTATATTTGTGATGAACTAGTTAATACAATTTGCTAATGCCAATGTTATGTGTGGTTGCTGAAAATATGAACAATTCATGAATGTTTGCATCAAATAAACTAGTTATATGTTTTCGTTAATTTCTGGCATACAATTTAAGGGGTTTTCATGTTCCAAAAAATATCCACAATCGTATTCGTTTCAATCCATATTCGCTCCGTATTCACATTCGATATTATTCGTATCCGTATTCGTATCCGTATCCGGATTCGAAAAAAATGAAAACAAATATGACAGAGCCATTATCCGTCCGTATCCGATCCGTTTTCACCCCTACCCGACAACAAGAGGAGGGGGAGGAGGTGGGCTGCGCGTGTAGGAGAGAAAAGGAAAACAGGCTAGGCTACGCACTGGACTAGGCCGAGGCGAAAAAGAAAAGAGATGGACCGAAGAGAAAGGAAATCAGCCCAAAGACATATCCGGAGATGATTTTCAATTTTCATAAAAGAGATTAAATAAAACTGAGTTCAAAGAAATAACAAATAAACTCCAAATATTCATAGAAATTTTCAGAAAATACTCTAGAACTCAAGGAACCCAAATAAAATAGCTTTTAATTTAATTTAAGTTTAGATTATCCACATTAAATCATTTTTATTTATGAAAATTCATATTGAGCTTTTAACTTAACCAATAAAATTCAAATGATTATTTTTTATTTTTAAAAGCTTCAAATGAGCTCCAAATTTGAGATGTTACATTTAGCTAGCCATGCTTGCCCATTCCTCTTCTTCACTACAGTCACATTCATCATCGTCCACCTTGTCGTAGTGTGTCCCTTTCATGGCACCAATGTTGTGCCCTACCGCTTGATCATTGCTTGTTGACCTCCTCATCTTCTTGTTCATCACCTGTTGACCTAAGCATCCCGGACCCTCCTCCTCTAGGACAATTAGGGTCGCGCTAGATCCGGATGGAAGCACCAACAACGTATGATCCGAATAATGGTTGTACAATGATGGTCTATAGGCTACAACGACGAGGAGGAAAAAGCTGTGGCGGTGGCATGGCAGAAGATGTATGGCCTTGCAATAGTACGATGACACTTACGAGGGAATGACTGCGACGATGTGCCACGAGAGAGCGAGGATCCTAACTTTGTCGGAGAGGAGGAAGAAAGGACAAGAGGAGACGGCGAAGATGAGTTAGATCGTGGATCGAGAGGATTAACCAAACCAGATAAGTTGAATGTCAATTCGGCACAAACTAGATCGCGGTCTCGCGGATGGGGTCATAGTCGCCCGCCCAATGGCCAGTAACAGGTGCAATTGAACCACATTTCTGATTCCAATTCCTCGTGCATCAAACAGTGGATATTCATATAGTCCAATTACAAAATCCTCACTGACTTTTTTTAGACGAAAATTCATCGCTGACTGGCCCAACTATGTGGCAGCCAGGCCGTTTCGTGTCCTGGCCTGAGCCTAACAAGAATGGCCAGCCCAACAAGAGCCGCGGGCCCACATGGCGGCGGACATCACCGGACCACAACCACAAGACCCCACGTAGCAACAGCGAGGCAAATCATGGCGCCCTTCCCACAAGGCCCACGCGTCACGTGTCCCCCCCTCCGGCCCCGCTGAGTCAATGCCGGTGGGCCCCATCGCCCCGCCAGTCCCAGTAGAGACCTCCGGGTCACCGACGCCCCGGCCCTACCATGCCGTTGCCCGCCTCCTCCTGCCTGTGCCTCCTCACCTTTCTTCCCCTCCCGACCATTTCAAATCACTCGCCACTCGTCGTCGTCCAATCCATCCCTCCCATCCCATCCATCCACTTCAGAAGTTCAGATCTCTCTCTCTCTCTCCTCGCTCGCTCTCCCTCCGATCATGTCTGCCTCGTCGCGCTTCGATCTCCGGGTAAAACCCTAACCCTAGCCGCTGATCCGCGCCCCGCTCGCTCCCTCCCTCCCTCACCGCCGACGGCTCCCCTAGCCTAACCTCCTCCTCCTTCCAATGCAGGCCTCGTCGCAGCTGCCGCCGGCCGGCATGAGGTGAGCGCCGCGGTCGATCCCTGGGGGTTCTCCTAAAGTAGTGGGATGGGGGTTTTGGGGTGGTTGGTTGCCTGGTTCTGATGGCTGGCTGGTTGGTGTGCTGCAGCGGCGGCGATGGTGGAGCGTTCGCGGACGCGGGGAACCTCGAGCACTGCGCCAAGTACCTCAACCAGACGCTCGTCACCTTCGGATTCGCGGCCTCCCTCGACCTCTTCGCCACCGATCCCGTCGGTTCCTTCCTCCTCGCTCTCGATCTACTCGCTCGTTTCGATTCCGATTGATGGTGTTCCCCCGATTCGAGATTTTTTTTGTCCTTTTTTTAATAGCATTGGTGTGAATTTTGTGGGGTTTTACGGTATTTCTCGGGGTGTAACTTGCTCATTTTTGTTGGCAATGGGGGTGTTCTGGGTGTTAGCCATGTTTTCTTGCAAATGAATTTTCGAGTGCTCTTTTTGTCGTTTGCCGGTAAAATTGTGGTTTTTGGATGTTGTGTTGCTGGTGTTAAAATTGCGAGTTCGGTGGTTCTTCTGCTTTTCAATGTAGAACAACTTTGTTGGGGTGGTCTATGACTGATTGCAGCGTAATGTTAACCTTTCAGGTGCTTGTTTGTCTAAATTTACCACACGTCTTCCGTTTCTGTGGCGCAGGTATCTATTGCTAGAACTTGCAACTGCATCTACGCACTGCTACAGCAGCGCCAGCGAGATATCGAGTTCCGGGAGTCTACCAATGATCTGCGGCAGCGGTGAGCTTTTCCCTTGCCATTTCTTTCATTTGTGTTTAATGGTATCACTTGAATGTGCTTAGCCAGTGTTAGTTCTGAATTGCTCACCAGATCTGGAGGGTAGCACAGTTTAGCAACACAGTACAACGCATAGTATTGGCTGGTAGTGATAGACTGATAGTTGCTGGTGGTACCTATCAGATGGCATTATTGTCATGGATGTTTACTTTCTTGACCTTCGACATGAGACTATAGATGGTGGCATGGCTCTGTTGGGTTAAGTAACATTAATATTGTACATTAGGCCAGTGTTATGAAACCTGAAAATTCAATACCTGCCTAAGTTTGGTTGTATAGACTGGTGAAGTCGAAACTCCTGCAAAATGCAGTAAGTTTTTGCTTTTTCTGCTACTTCTGATAGGGTCTGTTCTTTTTCTGTGCCCTTACGTTTTCTGAATGTTGTTATTGGCTCTTATAAGTCATTTTCTTGTTAATATTGCTAGTACAATTCCTTTACCAATTCTTGTACTCGATGTGAGTCCTTTTTGTTTTCCCAGTGAGCCAAACAAATGCCTATATCTTGAACTCAGACATAGTGAAATGAGGCTTTCCCACATTTCATTGAGTTTGACTTCGAAGACCAGTTTAGTACTTGCCGTTCGGCTGTTGTAGCCGTGTCTTTGAATCTTGATTTTGTTTGTCTGATAAGTTTTGATTTACGCAGAGCATTTTATTTTTGGCCTCGAATCAACACTATATCTGGCAATTATGGAAGACTGTCGTCCTTGACATCGTCCCACCCTAGAATTCTTTTTTTCCTGACAGTACCACTGTCTGTCATAATTCATAAACCAACCTTGCCAGCACCTAAAGTGTACCCTTTCCCCCTCTTTCATCTCCTTTACTCTTCCTTCTCATCTTTCAACAGTGATTCCTGTTTTCCTTGTAAATCTCTCTTCTTTCTGCTCCCTCATCCAATACAGATTGTAATTTGGAAAAAGTCTACTTACCCCCCCTCAAGTACGGTGGTTCGTTTACTTAACCCCCTGAATTATAAAACCAGGTATTATACCCCCTGAACTGCAAAAACCGTCTAATACCCCCCTAAGGCGGTTTTGGAGGTAGTTTTGCCACCATGGCGATTGCAGTGGGTAGCGATGTGGCGATGACTCAGCAGATTGAATTAAAAATCATTACAAAAATGGGCCCACATGTCATTTAGTGAACTTCCTTCCTCATGGAAATTTCTTTTAAAAAGAAAATTAAACTTGACTCAATGACAAGTATACCCCACTGCTTAAAATAATTTTTAAGCTGCAGCCATAGCCCGATGTGGCTAGCGATGTGGTGATGACTCAGCAGATTAAATAAAAAATCATTACAAAAATGGGCCCACATGTCAGTGAGTGAACTTCCTTCCTCATGGAAATTTCTTTTAAAAAGAAAACTAAACTTGACTCTATGACAAGTAGACCCCATTGCTTAAAATAAATTTTAAGATGCATCCATAGCCACGTCGTCGGCGACGGTGGCAAAACCACCTCAGGATTTTGACTGTTTTGCATAGTTCATGGGGCACAATACCTGGTTTTATACTTCAAGGTGTTAAGTAGACGGACCACCATACTTGAGGGGGTTAAGTAAACTTTTTCCTTGTAATTTTAATTACTAGCATCTTCTGTTTGTCTAATATAGCCTGCCGACTTTGAAATGTGTATTAGTGTGTATTGGTGCACCTAACAACTAATTGATTTGCTCTATTTGTCATCATTAGTTGCACCTGTGTGGTACTATTTGTTTAGGGCCTATTCCTTCACAGTGCTGATGTGCTATAAGGCATCACTTGCTTGCCATCTGTGTCAGTATTAGGTCTACATGAACACAAGTTCATTGTCTGCTCATTCCTATATATCTGCATGTCATTTAGTTGTGTGACAAGGTTAATAATGCAGTTGACTGCAACATTTGGAAGGCCCTGCCAAAATGTTGTCAGTTTTTGGTCTACATGAGCATAACTCCGTTATATGCTCATTCCGATAGATATGCATGCCATTCAGCTGGGTGACAAGATTAATGCAATTGATTGCAGCATTTGGAAGGTTCTACCAAATGCTGCTTCAATCAACCACTATGAGTGAGATATATGTCTAATGACTCCATGACTCATGCTATGCAATGTTCAGTATGCTACCAAATGCTGCTTCAATCAACCACTATGAGTGAGATATGTGTCTAATGACTCCATGACTCATGGTATGCAATGTTCAGTATGCAGTCTGATATTTCAAGGTTAGAAGCCAAGATTGAAAGAATGGATGCCCAATTAGCAGCAAAAGATCGAGAGCTGGCTACTTTGACCCGAACGGTTTGTTCTTGTATCAACTCCCTGGATTCTTTACCAATTTTGAAATTCTAACTTTCTTTTTCCAATCACCAGGAGGCCAAAAACACTGCAGCTTTGAAAGTTCAGATTGATAAGCTGCAGCAGGAACGTGATGAATTTCAAAAAATGGTTATAGGAAATCAGGTTAAATTACCTTATCCTACACTTTCCCTTTTGAAGACCACTCAATTCGTTTTGTTTGTTTTCTTTGTTTATGAAGAATTACAAGCATTCTTGATGATGGGATGATGAGCCCCTGTCCTGATTTATTATATTCCTTTTGTAAGCAAGTACGCACCCAGCAAATTCATGAAATGAAGAAGAAAGAAAAGGATTACATCAAATTGCAGGTAAGTTATTGCATATTTTTTTCATATATTGATGTGCCAAACTTAGCATGGGGATTTAATCCAAACTCCAAAGTGATGCTCATTGGACGGACCTATTTCTATTTTGCAGGAGAGACTAAACCAGGTATTGATGGAGAAGAAAAAGGAATCATCCCGTTCAGGAATGGAAATAATGAACTTGCTGCAGGTGCTATGCTTATGAATCTTCCCAATATTGTTAGTCTATAGTGGTACTTTATTGTTAATCAAGGCTTTTGTTTGATGATTCTGTTATTTAATTTAACAGAAAGAGGGACGGCAACGTGGTACGTGGAATGGGAAAAAGAATGACAATGATTATTACAAAATGATTGTAAGCTCTATGCCACTTCTGTGATACAAACCTGATTGAATATATATTCTGAGGTACAATGAGTGCTCATTCAGGTTGATGCATATGAAGTGAAGAAGCAAGAGCTGATGCAAGAGAATGCTGATTTACGGGCATTGTTACGTTCGATGCAGGTAAAAGATTGTGAGGTTACAAATTTCATTCTTTGCTTTTGTTTATAATGTGAGTGTAATATGATAATAGGATTCACATTGTACCATTCCTTCCGTGTTAGACATATATGCGTTAACATTCTTTTCGAAAATTTCTATAGGTATTAGATCTCATAACTGTTTTGCTTATTTCAGTGGTCTTAACTGTTTTGTTTATTTCAGTGGTCTGCCTGGAAAAACAATATTTTGCTGGTATAGTTTTCCTTTTCGTACAAAGTCTGAAATGCCATGATTTGATAGGCGAAGAAACTGTAGTAATATTTGTAGTCATCAATATCATATCTCCTTATGACGTATTAAAAAGTGTGCTTATCTGAGTAATGATGTTTTACTTTAGATGGATATGCGTGAGTTCCTCAATGCTCCAAATGGAGCATCACAGCCTGCTGTTGCTGGCAATGGAAGACATGAGGCAGATTCTCAGTCCCCATAACTGTTTTGCTTATTTCAGTGGTCTTAACTGTTTTGTTTATTTCAGTGGTCTGCCTGGAAAAACAATATTTTGCTGCTATAGTTTTCCTTTTCGTACAAAGTCTGAAATGCCATGATTTGATAGGCGAAGAAACTGTAGTAATATTTGTAGTCATCAATATCATATCTCCTTATGACGTATTAAAAAGTGTGCTTATCTGAGTAATGATGTTTTACTTTAGATGGATATGCGTGAGTTCCTCAATGCTCCAAATGGAGCATCACAGCCTGCTGTTGCTGGCAATGGAAGACATGAGGCAGATTCTCAGTCCCCACTTGGTGGCAAGACGGTATGCATGTGCCCAATCTTCTTTTGGAGTTTATTGTTGTTTCCTTTTTATCTTTTGAGAATCCACATGGTTTTCTGCCATGTTTGATATCACAACAGAAACATAAAGGGTGCAAAAAGTGGGGAAAATGAACATTTGGTGTTCTCGCTTTCTCTTTCTTCTGTTATAGGACTTTTGCTCAGTTGGAGAGCATGATCACTCTTTGATTTCTTTGTGGTTCCTTCTGCCAGGACGTCTTTGACTTGCCCTTTCACATGGCTAGAGACCAGATAGAAGAGAGTTTGCGAACAAAAATGGCTTCAGTAAAGGTAGGAACTACTGAATAGACACACTGATATCCCCTTCTTATGATTAATTTTTCAGTATGCAAATTGTTATAATTGATTCACTGTGTTCTTTTTCAACTTTTCAAAACAAATCACTGCACAGGCACGAATGACACAACTTCAAGATGCTCAAAAAGGTGCTGAAGTGACCTCAGAAGCTACTGAACGGGAGCTTGAGCTTGAAGCTCAACTGGTTGAAGCTAGAAGCATCATCCAAGAGCAGGTATGTTGTGTTTAAACTTTTATTACGACTTCTGAACGCCAATGATCTCGAGTATGGTAATCACAAATACTGTATTCTATGGATTTTAGTTTGTACTTGACCTGCATAAATGTAGTGGTGTCTGTGTTTTGTCCCCCATGCCAATTCCCGACTAACCTACATTTGGGAACTGAATGTACAGGCATCCATCATGTCCAAGCACTTCACGAAGTCTGATAAACCAAGGTGATTTGATACATCTCTCTAGTTTTCTTCTGTTCAATCCAAACCCCTTTAATTTACGCACTTGCACAATAGCAGGAGGTTAAGTGGCCTGGATGCTGAACGTGAGGCTATTCATTCTGCGTCCCCGGAGGTGTAAAAATATGTTTGTAGCGAGTTTCGGTTCTGCAAGGCACATCATCAATTCATCCTGTCAACCTGTGATCGAGGTCTCTTGTGTTGGTAACTACCGAAGTATAGTCCAGGATAAATCTCTTCCTGCCATGGTCGCATGAGTTTAGCCGCTCTCTATGTAGTATGATGTGCAGGAGCATCTCCTCCTCCATCGCTAACCAGTGATCTGTAACAGTTACATGTAGCGTAATTATCAATTGTAGGACTACTACTGTTCATCTCTGAAGAAATGGACTTATCGACATTACGGAAGTATTGTTTGCTTGTTCTTTCAAATATGCATTCAGTTGTGTCTTCAGAATGTAAATTGCACTTGGCTATTGACCAGGCAATGCCCCAGTTCGGTTACTGCTGCAATCCTTACCTGTGGGCTTGTGGCTAACTGAATTTGCCTGGGGCAGTTTGTTAATGTAGCTATCTTAAGATTAAATATTTAAATGGGATTCAATCTTGAAAAGTCCACATATAAGTGATAATATACCTCGCATAGTCGCATGTAAGTAGTGGTAACCGAAAACTGGACCTTAGTTAGAAAACTGAGGTGTTGGACGCAAAATTTATCATATCTTTCGTACTTGCGTTGAGTGTATGTTTTATTTCTCGTACAAAATTCATTTATTTTTCCCTTATTTGTAATAAGGTAGACATACGTTTAGAGGATAATATAGCAACGACCGCTCAAGAAAGTTAACACAGTCCTTGCCAAATGGGTGGTGTGGCACGACCCGGCATGGGTCTGCTTAGGTATGGCTCGGCTTGTTAAATGGGTCATATTGACCTAAGTATGGCACGTTGAGCTTACTGGCTATGCTGTATTGGCCTTGGCACAATTAGGTTGACGTGTCGGGTCGTCCCGTTTAGCCCATCTAGAAATCGGCAACCCGACCTTCTCCCCGTTCCTCATTTGTTGCCGCCGCCTTGCGTCATGGGGCTGACCGCATGCCATCTCCTCCTTCTGCCCCCTCTTCCACCTCTACTGCCACCTCCTCCTCGTCGTCGCCGCCGCCGCGTGTTGTCTCCTTTGTCGCCGCTACGAGAGTAGCTTCGCCCACCGCCGCTAACGTCGGAAAAGAAAGCTAGCCAGCCGTGCCATGCCTATTTTAGGTTGTGCCAGACAAGGTATTGCGTGTGTCGTGCCGACTCGACACGCTGGGCCGAGGGCGCGACCCAAGCACGACATGATGCGTCGAGCCGTGCCTTGCTTGGGCTAGGCCAACAATATCATGCTTCGGGCCGGGCCGAGAAGGATGGGCCATTTGGACACGTCTAGTTACACACTATAGTTTGGTTACTAACTAAACCACTGCAGCAAAGTACAATGTAGTTCGGCTACTGTTCATCTTGTCTTAACTAATAAACATTGGGGTTTACCCCATGCAGTGGGGACGATCGTTCCCCTACCTCACCTATGACTCACGAGCATGTCGACCCCCACTTCGTCTGCGACGCATTAGGTAACCACTCCCGTGTTTCTCACCTCGCCTCCACCTCGCCGCCGCCCTGACCCTTCCCCATCCGCGAATCCCTGACTGTTGTTCCCTTCGCTACGCGATCCCAATCCCCCACCTCGCTCCCTAGTCTCACGTGCGTCGTCCACCGAGCGCATCCATGAAGGAACGCGTCGCCTCCCAATCTCCCTACCATTCCCCCTCCTCTCCCTCTGTTTCATTGAGCGCATCCATAAAGGAATGTGCCACTTCTGCTTCTGCCGCCGCACCATGATCACATCGCTGCTCCGCTGCACCTCCTCCAAACCATTACGTCACGTCGCGTTCCACAACCTCACGGATAAGACCCCTCCATCAATTTTGGGATTCCATCATGGGAGCTCGCACCACGGTCATCTTCCCCAACTCCGGCCGAATCCTCCTCCATCGACGTCGTTTCTCCTTCGATAATCCTTCCTCCCCATGGGAGCACCTCCTCACTACCCTCTACCTTTCCCCACCGCTCAGTCCCTCTCTCCCTCACCAAGTTGCCTTCCCTATGGTGAGCCACCCGCGCCGTCCCGAGTCGCCGCTGCCAGACCGCCTCGGCGTCCCTCCGCCCACACGGTCGGCTCTGGTAGTACCCCTCACTTTCCTCATGCTCGTGCTCCTCCTATTCTTCCCCTTGTCCCCCTGCGGCGCCCCCGCCCCCTTTCCTTCCCCACGACCGACTGTCGCGCATCACCACCGGCCGCCTCGAGTTGCGCCACCACCACCCCTTGGACCACCTCCTCTCCCTGGTTCCATTTTTGCTGCCTACGGCCGCCGCCGCCACTGTATCCATTGCCGGCGACAAGTGCCTCTCGAGCCTCCTCCCCTACTCCTCTATTCTACCACTACTCCTCCTCTCTATGTCTGTCTCTGTATCTGGCAATGTCAGGTGGATCCCTCCTCTCTCTCTGTCTCCCTCTCAGGTCCATGACATTGGGTCCCACAACAAAATGGAAGGCTAATAGGAAGGAAAATATGTAGGTTAGTTAGTTCATTTAAGTTAGCACTTTGCAATATCAATTGATGTCGATTCAAAATGGTTAGTGTGCAACAAGCAAATCTTATCTTAGCTTAGCTAATAAAAGAATGACTTTACTCCTATCGCAGCAGGAAGATCATCCTTCCTCACATGCGCGTGGTCCACCCCTCCCTAATTCCTCAGTGAGGTGCACCAACATGTGGACTCAACTTGACAAGGACAAGGTCTCGTCCCACCATCCCCTTATGACTCGCGGACACATCGATGCCCCTACTTCTTTTGCAACCACCCAAATCGTCACCGTGTCACTTCTTATCTCATGCACACATCAAAATTCATCACCATCCAACTGCTTCATGTATCGCGCCCTGTCCCCTCGCGCCGCGACTCGCCAACTGCGTATGTCCTATATTCGCTTTGTGCATTAGAGATCCCGACACCCTCCAGCACTCAATCCACGGGTTGCAATGGCGGCATACACGAAGACAGGTGATCCGGCGGCGTAGGAGGAGGCGGCGCGATAAGGCGGAGTCGGGGACGGGAAAAAGCACTGGGAGGGAAGGGAGAAGAGGAGGCAGTGATACCTTGGAGGAGAAGCGGCAACACTAGGGAAGGGAGGGGAGGCTGTGATGGAAAAGACGAAGGCGTCCTTCCCTCGTCGCGCCGCCGTCTCGAGTTCACCGCATGGTGTCCTCTTCATCTAAATCCTCCCCTACGTCGCCACCTCCTGCTCCGCGCCGGCCGAGCAAGCATCGCCTGCTCCTTCTCGCTTACCACTGCCACATCGCATGGCGCCGCCATCCTCGCCTCGACACCTTTCATTGATGTCGTGGCCATCAACGGGGGGATTCGACGACATAGGAGGCAGGGTGGGAGGCAGAGGTGTGCACCGACGATAGGAGAAGGTAGCTAGGAGGTAGTTCCGGCGACGGGAGAAGGCACCAGGAGGGAAGGGAGGAGAGGAGGCGGAGGTACCTTGGAGGAGAAGTGGCGGCATCAGGGAAGGGAGGGGAGGTAGTGATGGCTCATGAGGAAGAGACAGAGACGAAGACGTTGTTTCCTTGCCGCACCGATTCTCGAGTTCACCGCACCGCGTCGTCTTCATCCTAATCCTCCCCTGCGCCGTCGCCTCCTTCTCCATGCCGGCCAAGCAAGCATCGCCTCCTCCTCGCTTACCACCACGACACCGCCACCACCTCCTCTTTGCTGCGATGTGCTTGGTGAGGGCTGCAGACACCAATGACCATGAGAGTTGCGTCGCAGCTTGGATTCAGGGTGGAAGAAGATGGTCGTCGACGCATAGGCCTCTTTCTTGCAAGGGCTGGAAATAGGCAAGCGTCAGGGAGGGAAGTCGGCATCAACATTAACTTCCAAAGGTAAACAATCTATGAGTTAAAAATTTTAATTTTTGGATAGTAGTAGTAGCAGGGATGCAATAGACAAAGTTAATATTTTAGTTTTTTTTTGTGTGTGAAAGAAAATTAATATTTATTATGCAGTTTAGAATCCCATCAACTAATATGTATCACTCTTTTTACAATTCCATTACAATATATGGACACCCACTTAATTCCGAATGATATTCATCTCAAAGAGAGGCTACGGTACATCTCTGCCTTACAGTTCCGTCCAGTCGTTGGTTACTCGTCGTGGTTTGGACTTTGGAGCGTGAAGCGGATGTGGTTCTGGATTACATGGTTCGGGGGTGAATCACGTGATGTGCGTACTGTATGGTTGGGGACCAATCTTATCGTTTTCACCATAAACAATTCGAGCATGATTTGTTCATTTGTCCGGTACCACCCTTATCTTTCGTGGTCGAGTGACAGATCCGAAATTCTGAGCGTGGGACCATTGCTCCATTATTTCAGGAATATACGAGGAGCTAGACAATAATAATCCTCTATATAATTTTGTGCACAACTTCGTGCAATAAATCATGTACCATTTGCAATCACATGCGCACAGAAACAATTTAGAGCAAAAGGGGATAGCTGAATTCTCGACTCCCTCAATTTTGTCGTGAGTGGTCGTGTTGGGTTTGTTGAAGCGTTGTGCTTCATGTGTTTTGGGTATGTGTTATAAAAAAATAATAGATACTATTTGCTTGTTTTAAGTTATCTAAATAATAAGATAAGTCATGGACAGACTGACAATAACTCTAGTAAAATAGTCTACCATCGAATGACCTTATTGATCTTCCAACATAGATTGTATGACGGGTTTTAGGACCAGTAGAGAACCGTTTCTTTAGCCCTTACGTGGCATATAGACCGCACAAAAACATTCTTAAATGGACAAAATTGACTAAGTACATGTAGTGTTAAATAACGTAGTCATCACAGAAAGGCAATCAACAGATCACTAATCAATAGACAATCGACACAGAGATAACATATGGAAACACAATATAGAGGAACCTCTTTATTCATTGATCCTCCTCTTTCTGTGTACATGAAGGCCCTATTTACAGGCTAAAACCCACTAGGAGTAGTTTTGGGTATTATGTTCATCAACCCTTAATCCAGGGTTTCTTAACACCACCATTAGGCAAATATTGCGTTATGAACATGTCTCATTAAAAACTCATTCTAAAACCCAGTGGGAAAAAATGGATCGGAGAAAAGAGTGCATTGCATTCGCAAACTGTATTGCATCATTGACCTTTATGTGAGAAATCTTCAGGAAAAACTCACTAAGGGAAAAAAGAGAGTAACATCTTTACCTTCTGGGTTAATATTCAGGATTGAGATAAAACTTCATAACTTTACGTGGATTATGATTAAGGGGATTCCCTCTGATTCCGCAACTATCCAAGCCGCTTCATTCCAATACCACAAATGCATCGTTGGAAATTGGATGTAGGCAAAGACTTAGTGAATAAATTAGCCAGATTTTCACAAGATCTAGTTTGCAGGATCTTCACCTCATCGTTCTTCTGGAGTTTATAAGGATAGAAGAATTTGAGAGCAATATGCTTCGTGATATTACTTTTAACATAACTCATTTGCATTTATACCACACAAGCATCATTATTTTCATAGATAATTATAGGGGTATTGATGGTATTAATGCCACATGTCTTGTAGATATGGCTAATCACACGTCCGAGCCAAACAAATTTACGTGAGACTTCATATAGTGCAATAATTTTGAGTGGTTGGCATAAGTAGCTGCCAAGATCTACTTAATATGACCGCCAAGAGATGACTGAACCACCACAAAGTAATATAAATTCATTCTGGCATTTGCACTATAGATATTTGACAGATATCTTCAAGATTTAGTAATGATCATCAGGATTTATGCATGATCTTTGCATTGTTGACCAACTGGATCTAACACAGTTAAGTGGTAAAATCTTCAAGGTGAATTTAATTAGTAATTATCGTATTAACACCTTATAGGTTTGACTAAGATTTTCAAAATCTCAAGTATGATAATCAGTGTTTAGTATATGCTCCCCCTGAAGTCATGTTGCTCCAATGCCTTTAATACATTTTTCAAAAATGAACATAAGTAAAAATACCGTCATCAAATCAACTAGATTACCATAATGTAGAGTCTTACATACAAATATCCTATTACTCATCTGGAGGTTTAGGATAAACACTATTCGGGAGTAATATATTTAACTTATCCACTATTTAATTATACAACACAAGTAGATTATCCTTGTAGAGGATATGGGGTAATACTAGTTGCAAAGTCGTATGCCTCCCGGGTACGATTTATCAAAACCTTTCAGGGTCTTAATATTTTGTAAACATCCTTGGGTGGTTAAGATTACAACGAATAGTCTGTTTTGCAGAACTATAAAGTATAGTTGTATCATCCTAGAGTAAAATATAACCAGTCCATAGTTTTGGCGTTTAGGGGATTAATTGTCAACATCATCAATTTATGCCTTACCTTCATGGTATTAGAGGAAACAACCATTCCACTAACTTCTGGTGAAAGATGCACTTTATAAGAGCTTGTGTGATACACTTCTGGTCTTTAGGTTCCTCATTTAATTCTTTCGGGTCTTGATGCGTCATTGTCCACTTCTAGTGATTATATGATCATTGGTATGATTAAGATTTTGACTGGTAAGATAGTTTCCCTTCTGGGAGATGCTCTCTTTTCCAGGAGATACTCTTACTATAGGTATGAGACTATTGGGTATGGCTTTTATATGTATTGTAATTTTGTTTCCTTTCGTACTAGGATTTTTTAGTCCTTTAAGGATCTCATCAAGGATTTTCAGAACTCATTGACTGCATATTTTGTTCATGTCATTTGCTAGAATTATTATGCAAGGGAACATTATATCATTCATAATGGGAGAATAACGATCCCTACGAGGATCTTTGAACCATAGCTTTCACCACTTCACAATCTTCATAATGTCCTATCAATTCTGAACTACTTGGTTCCAAGACTTTTATTTAGCAATTTTTGGTTCAGTCTCATATGCGATCATTTTGTGACCCGGTATGAAAGCTCCAAGCGCTCGGCCAGGGACTTTGGTTCTGGATCCGTGTTCTCATAAGAGAAACTTTAGCAATTGTAGATACAAAGTGATTGTTAACAATTTTTCTCCTGTATCCTCCAAATTGAGGGTATCTCAACGTTAACCAGATCTTTGTCGTTTCCTAAACAAAATATTCTTGGTCATTCCAAATTCCCAGTATTGTAATATGTGCACATCAAGTTGTTGAAGCTTTCATCTTCATGATGAACATCTTCATGAGGTATTTCACCTTCAAGGTGAGTTCTCTTCAAGAGAGTTGAAGGAGTGATTAATAATTATTTTGGCTAGTGTCATTAGATCTTAGACCCACAGACGTCCCCATAGATTTTAGATCAAGAACCAATAAGTCAATTTCTCATAGGTGGATATTCTATTCAACCTAGGGTATTCCACTCCTAACGACGTATTTACTGCAAGTAAACATTGTGGTAACTCCTCTATAATTGGAAAGTATTTGGCAGGTTCCCCGCTTCTGACGTACATGAGTATAAACTAAACCTTAAGTTTAGCTTGACTGGTGCGTGTGTCTTAGTACTAAAAATATTTTCCTTTTGGAAAATACAACGACATTCGAACTTTTGGGTATTTCTCTCCCCTTAATGCCGAGATTCGATCTTTATTAATGGCATACCACAAAATTCCCCTATCATGGACACATGATTGAGGGAATTTCAGATCCAACATGATCTCCAACAATTGGTGATGGTCCAAAGGTGTATGCTACAATGGTGATAACATGTGGAAAATATTTGATTCCTTCAACACACACTTATTTCAATAAGGGGTTTGATTATTATTTGCAGTGAACTAGATTTTTATTAATGCAGAGGCAAGAGAACATCATGATCCTAATATTCTGTAGGATATTCCAACTTTGGGTTGGTCATTAATCTACGACGAAAGTCCCACACGGGGGGTCCGAGAGTTAGCAAACTTATTATGTAGACTAACTTCTTTATTATTTGCCCAAGTTTTTGTCAAATTACTCATACCCTATTTCAAATAATTTGGATCATTAAAATTCAAGTTTATAAGTACGCAACATATTTTCTTATAGTCATAAACAGTGTGTTCTAACAGCATAAAACTACGTGGTACTTTTCAGGAACATAAATATAATGATGGAACGTAAATATTTGACCATAGTTAATCAGCATGGAAATGCTGGATTTTCTTCTGGACTTCAAATCTAGTTGAACCACATAAATAGTATAACTATTCGACGTGAATATTTATTATTCAACAGGAACACCAAATTTAATTAAGGGTGATAGACTATATGCCTTATTTTAATTTGTAATGCCAGAATCATTATGGCCAAATTTAGATCATTCAGGATCAACAAACCCCAATATGTCTTCTTTCTTTTGGGAGTTATATTTGCTTCAAGCAAGTGATATGGCTTCTGGCGGTGACGCAGTTGCAGACTACACTTACCAATTTATACATATATCATTTCCGATGAGTGTGGCATGCTTTGGTGCATAGTCGAACATGGCATATGTGCGACTACGTTAAGCGGTCGTCGATTTGCCGTGTGCATTCCCGCTTGCTGGTGGTTAACATGTTGCTGTAGACAAATCAATTGCTCTTTGTGGGCAGCAATGACTGTAGTTGCCAACAACATGGGTATTGGCAAAGGTGTAAATGCCATTATTCATATCAACTAGATAAGGATACTAATCATGCAAATTACTTTAATTATCTCCCAAAATAAACTAGAATAATTTATTACTTTAGGCTAATTTGCTTCTGGATTTGACCTAGGATATGCCACTGTGCCTACCATGACTCTTGTTTTGAATATTTTTCTATGCCTCTTAGGTTTCAATATCCCACACAAGCCCAATATCCCTCTCTATAAAAATTCAAAGTGATAGCATGTGCATCAGGCATTTGTTTGAAATCAATTCAGAGTTATAGGTTTGCTATCATACTTCAACAGGAGTACAATTTTTGTTGGCGTGAAATCAATATATACTATGTAACATTCCGCTTACAAAGTTATTCAATTAAGAAAACAGTGTGGTGGAGGATAATGTTATATAGACTCCAAGTCTTAGGGCTGAAGTTATTCTATACTTATTTGAGGAATATGGTGTTTTCTAGCCAAAGTGATCCATTAGGGATAAACATATGACTAGGCTTGGTCCGATGCTACTTAGAAAAATAGTTTTACTTTTGCGATCTGGGCATCCGTGCATTACAAACTAGTGAATGGAGGCTTATTAGATAGCAAGAGCACATGTACAATATTTTGTTAGCAAGACATGGTGACGTATTTTTAGTTTTCAGGCATACTGTTTACAAAATTTATTCCATACAAGATTAATTATTTTTACTACAGGTAAAATATGCTACTGGCAATATATTCTATTAACCAGAATTAATCAACTATTCACCAGGGGACCAGATTTTAATAGAACAACTTAGACCATTGTTTTATTTATGGCATCTGAGAAATAACAATCTAACGCATAAGGTTCCAGCTTAAAGCAAAAGATAAGAGATACTCTTCATGAGCATGACCAAGCTCGACAAAAGCTGAATCTATACTACTAATGCAACTCGTGCAGTAAAGCGACTTTTTTACAAAGCTAAGGGTTAACTTAGGAGATTGCTATAGGTCACCAAAGAATATAGCATGAGTTTATCAATTATTGTCATCCAAGGCAAGCAAATTTTCACTTAGTGATGTCAAACATACCCTACAATATTCAAGCATTTTTTCTAGAGGTTTACTGCTAGTAAAATAATTTTAAATATATGAAATGAGTGCAAAATAGTAAAACTTAATTTTACCTATTCAGTAGACAATTTTATATATTTCCCAGAATTTTCCCAGTATTTTTAGGGTTTTATGATAATTTTAAGGCATCGGAGCAATTTTCAGAATCACTAATACCATTGCCCTTGTTCACAAAAGCGACGGCCAGCGGGGCTTCGAGGTGGAGGTGGCTTGAGGAAACCCTGATTTTACAACTGTCAATTGTTTCAGATATTGTGGTGCGAGCACATGGTTCCTGAGGCTGTTACCATATCCATTGTGTGGGCCTTAGAATAAGCTTTCCCGCAAGCATAAGAGCAGCCGAATTGGACTCAGTTTGTGGAAGTTATGACCTTTTTATTATGGGCCCTGTGGGCTGTCCCGAACCTAGTCCAAATTGAGTTCTGACTTAATTTGGAGTTTGAATTTGGTTGGATTTGTGGGAGTTCGAATTGGGCTTAGAAATCTTATCAAAAACTTGGGCTTTGAATTCTTAGGCTTCTCCCCTTTTGCTCTTCCACCGCAGGAGCCTTCCCCTCCTCTGTGGCTTGGCCTTCTGTTCTTGGTGCTTCACCGCATGGACCTTCTCCCCAAGAGGACCGCATGGGCATCTTTCCCTTGCTTTCCCACTACCTTGGTAGCAAGTGTGAATGCCATCTTCTTTGTGCGCCTCATGGGCATGGGCTTGTGCTGCAAGGTGAGAGACACCATTTTCTTCTTTCCCCTTTTTCGTCATATGAATAGTAACAACGATGATGAATAGTAGCCTCAAATGACGATGAACAGTAAACTCGTGGGAGATTAGAAAATTAATCCGATCTAATCTAGGTTTCTAAAAATTTAATGTACCAAATTAAATTATAAATAATGAGGATTAGAAAAGAGGATCCTCAACGACACACCGATTGACCGGAAGAACGATCGTGCTGATAATGTGTTACATAATGTAGTTGTTGCAGGGAGACAATCAACCAATCACCAAACAATAGACAATCGACAGAGAGATAACAAATGGAAGCACAATATGTAGGAACCTCTTTATTCATTGATCCTCCTCTTTCTATGTACAGGGAGGTCCTATTTATAGGCTAAAACCCACTAGGGGTAGTTTCAGTATTATATCCATCAACTCTTAACACGGGGTTCTTAACATGTAGAATAGTGTACCGGGAGATGTCTGTAAGCTTTTCCACGTAGGATATGAGATGATGTGGATGAGAGATGGGAATCATAGAGAATTGAGTCATCTCTCATGTAGTAGTCGATTGTAACACGAGAAATAAGACACAATGTACATAGAGGAGCTATTTGTAGAGACATATAAAAAGACATATCATTGTATGAGTTGTCTTTAGCGCTGTTTATAAATGACATAGAGATATACTATAGACAGCATATAGTTATCTATACCATTGTACATACCCTAACGGTGGCGGGTGACGAGCTTGGAGGTGGTGAGAGGGGAGGCGACGACGTTGAGCTCGACCGCCCCACCCACCGCTCAGCTCTCTAGATCTGGCGTGGGAAGGCGGATGCGTCGGCGACGGGCTTGAGAGGGGTCATGGCCTCGTCAGAGCGGTTGGTGAGTCGGCGAGGGGCGCCGAGCTCAGTATTTGCGGCTAGCTTGGAGATGGTGAGTGGGGAGGAGGCGAAGTCGAGCTCCATCGCCCCCACCCAATCATTCGGCTCTCCAGATCTGGCACGATGAGGAGCAGGAAGATGGAGTGAAAGCCTCCCAGTGCCACAGGCTGTCGTGCCATGTCGTGGTTGGGCTGTCGGGCTTGTTTCGTGTTGTGCCGACCCAAGCACGGTCCAAACATGTGTGTCGTGTCGTCCACTGTGCCTACTTGACAAGCCCAACCCCGCCATTCGTGTTGTGCCAGCCCGACCCACCACTATTCGTGCTTTGGGCCGTGCCATGCCTACTGTGCCGTGGACCAGCCTGAAAAAGCCCAGAACAAGTCCCATGTCTACTTACATTATCCTCCCAACTGCAGCAAAGAAGAACCAAACCACCCCAACCAACTTATCTGCACTTGTCCTCTCCCCGGCTCCCCGCACCACAATCCCTCCAGTTTTTCTTGTTGGGAAACCATGGACTTGGCCCAGTAGCCGACCCATGTATGGGTGCCCCATCCAAAACCCTAGCAGGGTCTATAGATTACAAATAAGGGGGTGCTAGTCACTGTAAAAGGCTGATAGCTTGAAGAACAATAAAGAGAAGCAAGAAGTCTCCTCATATCTGTATTCAATCTACTATTCTGTACTTGTGTTTTTGCATTCTTCTTATGATTTTACACTTGTCTACGAGGTAATCACTCTGACTGGAGTCGCCAGCGACGGTTCCTCAACACGTTATCAGCACGATCGACTCTGGCCTACTTCTAGACCTACTCTACTTGGATCGAAAGGTAACCGTCATAGTACGACACTCATAGATCGAATAGCATTTTCTAGATCGCTTTCAATTCTGCAAATTTGGCTTTCTAGATTTTATCCTACGGTGCAAATCCGCTCTAATCTACAGCGAGCCGATGTGAAGTCGTCGGCACTGTGGATATCATGGGGATATGCTCCAGATCTTAGGATGATGTGACAATTGGCAATGACATTAAAGGTTTGTCGTTTCACGTGTTTTCGGCAAAGTTGCAGGGTTGTCAGGCTTCAGGCGGTCTGACCGGCCTAAGCGGCGGTCCAACCGGCCATAGCGGCTGTCGGACCGGCCAACTTCAGAAATGGTGTTTTGAGCTGGGCCAAAAATAGAGGGTGTAGGTAAGAGAGGAGATTCTATTGCACTTGGTCCTATAATTTTTGGAGTCTCCAGTCAAAAGTTCTATTGGTTTGAAAATTCCAATATGTTTCAGAATTTCAGAGGCTGAAATTGGCTAAGTCCCAACAGTGGTCGACCGCCAATAGGTGGCGGTCGAGGACCGCCTGAAAGCGATCGACCGATTTTCACTTGGATCGTCGGCCTTCGTGGCGGTGATGTTCGGTTGTTAGGTCAAAGTCAAGAGTTTCAGTGCATATGTGTTGCATGATGCATGTTTTGACTAACACGGGTCAAGTTGTGAAGAACTTATTCCCGGTTTCGGTTTACTTGTCTATTGTTGTGCAGGTTGCTTGGTGGTCAATGACGGTCAACAGCGAGGATGATCGGGACTAGGCTTGGAGAGCTGAGGTCCAGAACGATCGACGATGCCGGGTGAGATCAATGAACTCAAACGTGGTGCAAGATGGGCAAGGGTGACCTATTGGCTAATCCGCGACACAAGATGGCGCAAGGTGTAGCTAATTAGGTCAAGAGGTGTTAAAGACGGCGCATTAAACGTGCGTGTGTGATCCGTTTGTTTTGGGCCTTAACGGGAGCCCAATTGAGTCAAACTTCTAGAAGGTCTAAGCCTCCACTGTAAATAGAGGAGGGAGGTGGCTGCACCTTCTCTTTGTCTCTTTTGCTATTTTGAAAACCCTAATTTTGCTTAGGAAGAGCTTTTGTAGAGGCTAGGGTTCTAGAGAGTTTGATGTGATTTCGTACTCAAAGATTGAGCTTTGTCCTCCATTGATGGAGAGGCTGTAATCTCAAATCATATCAAATCAATCAAAGGCAAGATTGATCAATGTTTTGTTTCATCTCTTTCTTTCTCTATATTTGATGATTTTGAGTCTTTCTTTGATCCGTGAGTTTTTGATTGAATTCTTCACGTGATCTAGCTTGCTGTGACATGTGGGAACATATCTAGGATCATCTTGATCATTAATCACCCACGAGCAAGATTTTGGATCTAGTTTTTGTTTTGACTCAGTTTTAAACCCTTCTTCAATCAAACAGAAAATGATCGTTATTCTTCCAAGAATTGTCACAATCTTCGATTGGAATAGGTTCCTGACATCATAGAGAAGGTGTGTTCCAAGTTTCATCTAGTTTGGAGTTGTAGATCAAAAGTTTCATCTATTTGCAATTTTGTCATCGAAATTCATTTGATCATTCTTCACGCCGCGGTTAGACCGCCCAAGGCCACCGTCAGACCGCTTGGTCGTGATCGAACGCCATTGACCAGTGGTCCGACCGATGTCTTGAATTGCTTTAGTCTTTGTTGATTTTGTCGTATTGCTTAGGGGTTTAAATTGGGTTCAATATTAGTCTTTCACTGTACTGATATACTGATCTTCATAGCTTCCATAGCTACTGGAGTAAAATCTTATTGAATCAATTATTTGTGAAAAGTGAGCGTGCTCCTATTCACCCCCTCTAGTTACCTTTTCGGTCCAACAGGCACAATGCCGATCAGTAGAGTGCATTAAAGAGTAGATGGTGATTGCACTGTGTATTGCAAACCCACTCTAATCTACCACAAGCCGACTTGAAGTCGCTAGCCAAGCTGATCGGTAGATCGCATGAATGAGAGGACGTGGATTGCACTATAGATCGAGGCATGAACAATGAAGAGTGAAGTATATATTGATGCATAAATAGTAAAAAGGGGGACGCAGCCCCGTACAACCACGCCCTCACCGGCCCTGCACGACCGCCGCATCACACGGCCGAGCCACCTCTACAGCCACCGGCCGGTGTGCGCCGCCCTACATGGCCACGTCTGGTGGCCCCACATGGCCGCGCCGCCGTTCGGACACATGCGCCGCCATGCCCCATGCCCTTCGCCATCGGCCATCTGCGCAGGCGCGTGACATAGTAAAGAAAAGAAAAAAAGGAAGGAGGGGATGGAGCAGCGCCTCACGGAGCACCGCGCCGCCGGCGCTGGCTGCATGGCCACCGTGCTCTTTGGCTCCACACGCCACACGCCACCATGGCCGGAGGCGCGCATAAGCTTCTTGCATCGACCCTCCCGCGGCTCAGCGGCTCAAGTCGCCGGTCACCGACATGGTCCCCACCACATGATCGCACCGCCACCGAAGTGGGCTCCGCACCGCGCCGACATGCGCCTGGCAGATAGCACCCACATGCGCCGCTGCGACGATCTTGATGCGCGCGCGACGCCGATCGCCGCCACCCCCTTGACGCGTAAGCGCGCCGATCGCCACGACCGGCCACCCACCCGGCATGATCCGCGAGGCCAGCCAAAATAAGCCACCCGCGCGGCACGGGCGGTGCGCTGCCAAGAGAAGCGGCAACGCGGCACGAGCCACGCTGGCCGGGGAGAAGCGCCGACGCCGGCCTGAAGCTACCCCGCGCCTGCATGCTTGACAAAAGTCACATTGTCTATTAATTTCAGAAGTTAAGCTTTCAACAAGACAATTATTTTCTTAAATTTCTTTTTTTTGTCTTTTTCAGTTCAATATCAAGTTTAATCAAACCATCTTGAAGCTCATTGTATGATGGTCTTGCCTCATCGGCATCGCTGTCATCATCATCGTCTTTGTCGTTTCTTGCTATGAAGCACATGCCCGTGAAGTTGTCGTTCTTCTTCTTTTTACCTTTAACATCATCTTTGTCGTGGTCATTGCGGTCACAACTATCATATTCCACATCACTCATATCAAGATGCTTGATAGTCGAAAGAGCCTTTTCAGCAAATTTCTGGCGTAAATTGTCACCCTTGGTGTTGTTGTTCTTGGATGGACGATGACGATAATTCTTTCTTCCTTGATCTCCTTCCCCTTGAGCTTAGGGCACTCCATCTTAATGTGGTCTGGCTCATCGTATTCATGGCACTTGATCGAACTTGACACGCTAGCTCGCTTCCTCATCCTCATGTTGCTGGGTGCTTTGTATGCCCGTGAGGAGATCAACATCAGATCCTCTTCAATAAGCTGTTCGAACCGTTCCTCTCAAAAAGAAGTCAAAGCAGACACAAGAAAAGAACTCGACGAAATAGCCTGCATGGGGTTAGTCACAAGAGTTAAAGATGAAGGTTTATTATTCCTAGATGGCAAAGCTTCCATCTCACAGGTTTTCAATCTAGAGAAAAGATCATCCATGGTTAAAGTATCTAGATCGTCTGTTTGATTGATAGTTGTGACAACCATCAACCACTCAGAACTTAAAGATCTCAAAATTATCTTCATCAGTACGAATAACATTAACACCGCGCAAATTACTCAATATTTTTTCAAACCGAGCAAAAAGATCATCAATAGATTCACCAGGCTTCATAGCAAAATCATAATATTCTTTTTGATAAAAAATTTTATGCACTTTCTTAATTTTAGTGGTTCCTTCATGATAATCGTAAAGAGTTTTTCATATTAAGTGGATAGAATTAATATGAGCTATACGATCAAATTCTTTGCGAGAAATTCCTTGAAACAGCAAGTTACGAGCTTGAGTATTTAAATCAACATCTGTTTTATTTAGATTAGTAACAATAACAGTAACATGAACCTTATAAGGTGTAGAAACCTTATTCCAAACATCACTACCTTGATCCTCAATATAGGCATGCATACGACACTTCCAAAAGGCAAAGTCAGTACCATCTAACATGATGGGACGATTCACATACCTCTCTGACGCTATAGCAACCTTCTCTGATACCACTTGTAGGATCGAATACAACAATCAGAGTGGGGAGGGTGAATGATTGTAGTACTTTCTTCTTGAAATACCAAGTATGACCTGCGTTGGATTGAACCAACTACTGAAAAACACCGTACTCGTGCGAGATCCCTCCTAGTCGTTGTGGTCGAATCTGCTCTGATTTGTTGGCTACGACCAAGTAAACGACACAACACGTGATCGAAGAAATTGGAGTCGACCTGGTCGAAGTAGTTTCGACCACCTAGTCGAAAGAGTTCGACTATCGGAATTTTTCTGTCCTACGACTTGAGAGAGTCACGTACTACTTGGAACGAAAACAAGTCAAAGTGTAATATCCCAAAAGAATTATAAATAATTATCGGGAGCGAATCAATTGAATTCGGAGAAGGACTAAATATAAAATAGATTTAGCAGCAATTAGACAGGGGGGTTTTCGGCAACCTGGGCCTTAGGCCTTAGCCCAGGAGGCCCATGAGGGGCCGGCCACCAATAAAAGGAGGGTGGGAAACCCTAGCTGCTCTGATCCAGTCGGTAGCCTTTGTAGCACCATGATCAGTAGCAATCCCCTCTTGCTATACCAAGAGGAGAAAGGGTGGAGAGGAAGGAAGGAAGAAGAAAAGAATAAGAAGAGAGGAGAAGGGAGGGAGATCTTTGGGGAACGGATCAACATCATCCTACAGGTCTACAAGGGTAACGAGGAGTCTCACCCGCTGTTTGTTGTTGTTTGGAGGTAGATTGATCGATTAGAGTTAAACCGTTTTGCTGTCTGCCAGTTTCCAGAATAGATCCAATCTGTTCAGTCGTCTTGCGTGCCCTGTTTTGGCATCTTAGGCGCAGAATCTCGGGTTTTCGTCCTCTAGAGTTTTGTTCCTGGTTTCGTTAGCTTTCTTTTGGCACCGAGATCACGAGATTCCACCCTGTGGTTTAGAAGTTATGAATTTTTAACCGCACACTACTCTGTCTGTCAGAAATTTTAGGGACTTTCTGTTGATTGCAGTTTTGTTCAAGTTAGAGCCCGATTCAGGGCGGCCACCCAAATAGGTTTATGAAGATAATTTCTCCATGATTCCAGATTGATAAAGATCATCTCCATAGGATCAGTAGACTGGAAGTTACAGTCTTTTCTTTACGACTGTTCTGAAATCTAGACAGTTTTCTGTCGGTGACTTCTAGGGCATTTTGATCCTCTGTTTTGGCCGAATCAGGGGATCTCACCAACTAAAGTTTTGTAGCCTGGTTCGTTAGGAAAAGATGAGCACTGGTTTCATGTCTTTAGGAGTTACATATAATTAATGGTGAATTTTATCGTACAGCTGCCAGTAGAGTAGTAATTTGGTCTTTTGGGTGAAGTTGTTAAATTGAGCCCTTGGTGGTGTGGGTTGATTACAGGGTATGATAGGATACGTGTAGAAACGTCATACTTTGTTATTCTTATTCCGTGTAAATACTTGTGTAGACGGTGAGGCGGTGGGTGGAAGGACACCTTCGTGGCTTCCTAGTGCGTCGCAAAGACGGAAGGCAAGTCTGGGTTGTTAATTTGTGTTGTTTTCAAAGGAATGCATGATGATGTGTTGATTATATGAGTGTTCTTGCGTTGTGCTCATGATGTGGATATATTTCATTATTTATATTTCTTGTGGTACATGATTCATTCCATTCATGCATGATTCGTTTACGTCACGGAGTGGAATTTGATTAAGCCCCATCAATCCAATATGGGCATATGAAACCCACCATTCCAATGTGGGTAGTGTTGACCACCATTCCAATATGGCAACTTGGACACCGTATGAAACGTTCTTCATAGGGTGATTGAGTCCGTACTTTGTGAAATGCGGGCTTAAATGAACACCGACGGGTGTATCACTCGTTATCTGCATTATCTGTGATTGGAAGGTCCATTTTCATTCATTGTGTGCATTCATAAATTGTAGTTTCTGATTCGTGGAAGATATGTTCCAATGTCTTGATTATTGTTTTGGTTCCTTTGTACCTTTGTGAGATTGATATGGTGCTTCTTGAGTTTGACTCACCCTTGTTTTCTATGTTTTTAGGTGATCCATGATGATATAGTTGCTAGCGGGAGGCGTAGTCCAAGCACGTTTCACACACCTCAAGAATCACCTATTTATAAAAATGTTTTGTTAAGTTATTTGGTTAAGAGATGAACTGTAATAAGTATCACCTCAAGTTTACAACAGATCTTCCATGTTCAATTACTTGGTTAGATTCTGTGGTTGATCGGTTAATTACTCTTTGTTACTTCGTCATGATTATTTAATTTTGGTGCAAATTGATTATTAGTTCCGTAAATTAATTGTATGATGAATCTTTAGGTAGCATCTTGGCTTCCGAATAGCCAGGGTGTTACACAAAGAGCGCTCGACGAGATCTCGTGGAGAGGCGCTCAACACGAGCGGTAGAAGACCTTTCGACGCGAGCGGTAGAAGGCATTCGACACGAGTACTGGTAGAACACAATGTCCGGAAGAACACACCACCGGCGATGACTAATATTTCTTAGAATAGATATGTTCCTTTATTTCTGAAATATGTTATGTGGTTACAAAGTGCCCTAATAGCACCCCTCAAACCCTAGGACAAAAACTCCAAAAGCCACCTTCCGAAAGCTGCCTCCCCCTTTTATATGCTAAAGCCCTAAACCGTGTCCTCATAACCTGGACACAAAATTATATCTGTTTCAAAAAAGCAAGGGACTTGAAACCCCTCCAAACATGGGTTTTCTAAAATATCTAAACCTTCCGGTTATGAGTACATTCCATAAGTTCTCACGCGTCGAAGCCTTGAGGGCCGCACCTCCTGTGGCTTCTCCACGCATCATGCATCCACCTTTGATCTCCACGAGCACCAGCGTAAGCCCGACCACCACATGACATCCTCGACCGCCTGAACCTCAGATTTCCCCCTCCTAGTCCGGTCCTCCTTGTCATCGACCATGACCGTCTCCACACCGAACCTACACATGCAAAGACCAAAAATATTTTCCCGGCACAAGTTTCCAACTTGACCAATATCAGTTCATACACGCATATCACACCCTCATCTATCAATAAACATGAACCAGATCATTCATGATATTAATTTCCATTCTTTCAGACTAACAACTCGAGACCACTCTGAAAAAATCGGTCTTACCGTTGTGCACAAACCGGTCAAACCACTGGCCGATCAGATACGGATACTCGAAGTACTCGAAGATTACAAAAAATTGAAGCACTCGAAGCCTATGATTACCTACGGTGAAGCTTACGACAACCAATAGCGGAGCCTACGACTACCGATCGTGAAGCCTACGACTATCGACTGCAAAGCCCACAACTCTCGACTAGACACTGTAGCTTCCAACCATCGACCATGCACTGTAGCTTTCGACCATCGACCATGTACTGTAACTTCGAACATCGACCATGTACTGTAGCTTTAGACAATCGACCATGCACTGTAGCTTACGACCATCAGACATGTATTGTAGCTTACGACCATCGACCATGCACTGTAGCTTACACTATCGACCAGACACTGTATCTTACGACCATCAACCGGGGTACTGTAGCTTCGGACCATTGACTAGGTACTGTAGTTTCCGTTCGGACAACTCCGACTGTCCTTCGTACTCGGTATTCAAAGTTACAGCACTCGTAATCCGGTCGAGCCTAGCGGTGAAAGGGCCATCGAGTATCACCGTTTGAACCACCGTATACAAGGCATGTTCCGACTACCCAAACTGAATATTCCAACAATCGAAGCTTTCACAAACGCAAATTTTAATACAATCCAAAAATCAATTATTCATCATCACAAAAAAATTTATCTGTCCACATGGTCTAACATATACTCCCGATTGGCACAACTTTGGTCATTAGAGAAGCCTTGTAACTAGAATCGACTAGAACCCTCAAGGATATTCATGCTAACGGTTTCACGTAGAGACTAAAGAAGAGTATAGTAAGGAATACATACTCATTACAAAGCATGAGTAAAGTGAAAAAGGGTATGAGAACAACTTCCTTCATATAAAACTGGGCTATACTACACTAATATTAAGCACCTGCAGCCTATACTGTCCTGAAAATCTTATGTAGAAGATCTAAACTTTTCTATCTCTGGCATGATAAATTCGGCCACCCAGGCCTTAGGATAATGAGAAATATAATTAACAATTCACAGTGATATAATATCGATGTAAATAATTTTCGGACCAGGAAGATTTTGTGTGCCTTGTATGTGCTACTGGAAAATTAATTACTGGCCCTTCTGCTCTGAAAGCGAAGAATGAAGTCCCTGCATTCCTAGACCGTATCCAGGGAGACATTTGTAGTCCTATACAGCCCCTATCAGGGTCATCTAGGTATTTTAGGGTGCTCATCGATACTTCCTCGAAATGGTAGCACGTATGTTTATTGTCTATGAAAAACTATGCTTTTGCAAAGCTAGTCTCGCAGATAATTAAAATTGGAAAATAACTTCCCAGATCATCATGTGAAGTCTATATGAATGGAGAATGCCGGAGAATTTACTTCAAATGCATTTGATAATTATTGCATGGAAATGGGAATTAAAGTTGAGCATTTCGTATCGCATGTCCACACCCAGAATGGACTAGCAGAATTGTGATTTACCAACTACATATTGGGGACATGCAGTCCTGCACGCAATAACTCTCATCAATTTTTAGATCGTCGGCATATAACATCCATTCACCTATGTAATTAGCGCAAGGATCAGCACTGAAAACTCTCATCTACACAGGTTTGGTTGCAAAGTTTATGTAGATATACCCCCACCACAGCGTACTGAAATGGGCCCTCTCCAAAAGTCTGGGATATACGTTGGTTATGAGACATCATCTATAATAATGTATTTGGACCCTATGAGGGGAGATTTGTATACTGCCCGATTCATTGTTAGTATAATTGATGAGGATAGTTTCCCGCTATTAGGGAGAGGAAATCAACCCCTTGATGAAAAATATCAGAAAATAGAGAAGTTCAGAAGACAACTAAAGTCTAGAAGATAATTGAAATACATACATTTGACCCGCACACTAGTGAAGCAAATAGAGAAGTTCAAAAGATAATTGATGTCAAAAGACAATTGAAGTCCAGAAGATAACTGATTTGTAAGCATTAGCGAATCAACCGCCTGACCACTTTAGTGATTTGAAGAGCGTAACCAAGTTGCATGTGCTGCACGCAATGCAGAAGAGGGTTGAAATACCAAAGAAAGAAAAAAGTATCTCTAATCCCATCCTGAGGCCTAAGAAAGGACGAGAACTCCTGCCCCCTCGAATCCGAAGTAACCGGGGACGTCTGGTGAAAAAGGATAAGAAGAACTTGACACAGTCAATCACCGAAGTTCCCAGAGCCAGAAGGGGAGCCAATTAAGACCTAGCACTAGTATAGAACCTTCAAAAAGGCATACCAAATTTGAACATCCCCATGAAGGAAGACATCAGTAGGGATGTGTGCGCATACATCAGAGCTGAAAAACTAAAAGGACTTGCTCCATAATTGAAAACAACAATGAGCAAGTAGAAGCATTAGAAGAATCGTCCTATGAAGAAATAGCTATAAAATATGTGACCACAGAAGAATATTTGAATATGACAACAACCAATATCGACATTTACTTTGCAAAGAAAATTACCACAATCATCGATCTTGATCCAGAGCTTGCATTGCTAGTTGAATGTGAGAAAAGATCAGATTGGAAAGATTTTATTATCTCTGAATAAAAGAGATGAGTTTGGGCATGTAAGCCGCACGCCTCCCTATGTACACCTCGTAGGGCATAAGTGAGTATTTGTTTGAAAGAGAAATGAAAAAAGCAAGGCTCGTTGCACAAGGTTTCACTCAACGTACAAGAGTTGATTACGAAGAAACCTATTCCCCAGTAATGGGCGGAACTCTATTTAGATATTTAAATCTCAATAGCAGTAAACTTGAATTTAGAAATAAAATTGATGGATGAGGTAACTATACACCTTTATGAAAATTTGGATTCGGATATTTATATGAAAGTACTTGAATGTATCCATGTCCCAAACCAAGATAGAGAAAATAAAAATCTGTATAGTGTGAAACTCGGAAAGTCACTGTACGAACTTAAGTAATCAGGCAGAATATGGTATAATCGCTTGAAGCGACTTTCTATGTAAGAAAGGCTACACAAAAATGAGGATTGTATCTGAGCATTTATACGACGATCCCATGATGGATTTTGTATAATCTCAGTGTATGAAGATGATCTGAATATCATCGGAACCTTGGAAGAAATTAAGGAAGCATGCTCTTACCTGGAGTCGGAGTTCGAAATCAAAGATTTGGGTAAAATCAAATATTGCCTAGGCTGCAGCTTGAGCATACCCCTAAAATGATATTAGTACATCAGTCAGCCTACACTCAAAAGGTGCTAGAAAGTTTTGGTTTGAAAAGGCATACCCTTTGAAAGTGCCAATGGTAGGGAGATCTTTGCAGGAAGATAAGGATCCATACAGACCTAGAGAAGAGGGGGAGGAAGTCCCTGGGACCGAATTTCTATACTTAAGTGTGATAGGAGCACTCATGTATGTAGCAAACTGTATTAGACTGGACATTGCATTTGCCGTGAACCTATTAGCAAGGTATAGTTCAGGACCTACCAAAAGGTATTGACAGAAAATGAAGTACATCTTCCGATACCTCAAAGGAAGCAAAGAACTTGGTCTGTTCTACAGAAAGAACCAAGACCTGTCTATGAATAACTATGCAGATGCCGGGTACCTATCGGACTCGCATACAACCAAGTCGAACTGCAATTTCATATAAATAGTTTAAGCAATATCTTGTATCGACTTCGACGAACCACTCAGGAATAATAGCATTGTACGAGGCCTCAAAGAATGTGATTGGTTTCGGCGGATGATTCCCCACATCTAGCAGTCGTGTGGATTGAATACCGCGCAAACCTCCACTATTATCTATGAAGATAATGCAGCTTTTGTTACACAAGTGCAGATAAGTTATGTGAAGAGTCATCTCATAAAGCATATCAACCCCAAGTTCTTCTATGTCTTGAATTGCAAAAGATGGATGGAATTAAAATAGTGCATACTAAGTCATATGGAAATCTTTCAGTTTTATTCACTAAATCACTTCCAGCATCTAGCTTTGAAAAATACATATGTGGAATTGGAATAATAAGACTTCTAGAAGTGCAAAATTCAGAGAGAGAATCTTTATGAACTCATTATTGAAACTTGATCACGAAGATCGAGTACCCAAAGAATAAATCCCAGAGATTAAATGAAATAGGGTGAATTGTACTCTTTTCCCTTGATGAGTTTTAGTTTCTCGGCTAAGGTTATTAACGAGGCAATTTGTGCAACGCAGTAAGAACATGTATCATGTAATCTTTCTCTAAATTTTTCATACTATTTTTTTGTGGAGTTTTGACGAGACATGAACATATGAGGATGGGTGCCCAAGGAGGAGTATTGGGAAACCATGGGCTTGGCCTAGCAGCCGGCCCTTGTGTGGGTGCCTCATCCAAAACTCTATTAAGTCTGTAGACTATAAATAGGGAGTACTAGTCATTGTAAAAGGTTGATCGCTTGAAGAGCAATAAAGAGAAGTAAGACGTCCTTTTATATCTTGTGTTCAATCTACTATTCTGTATTTACGTTACAATATTATTATTATAATTCTATATTTATCTATAAAATAATCATTCGAACTGAACTCGTGTGCCGATAGTTCTATCCCAATTGTAAAACCGGAGAGATTACTCATAGATAGGGACATAGAGTAGTGTGTGAAAGAGAGAAGCAGTAGGGTTGAAAGAGAGGGAGTGAGGGATTTATATCCGGGTAGGGAGGGTGAGGGACGAGCCCACCTCCCATTTCCACCCCCTCTATCCTATGGATAGAGCAGTCCCGACAGCCATAGATATCCTCGTCATGATCCCATCATCATCGCCTTCGCCTTTGTAGCACCACCTCACCGGCGTTTCTTGGCCCAACGGTTCTTGGATTGGATCCACTCCTCGGCACGTTTCTTGGATTCCTTTCCAAGGAGAGAGATGGCCGAAATGGCCGTGACCGTCGCCGCCGGGACCCTCCGGCCGTGCTCCGGCGTGTCTCCGGCGGCGTCCGGGAACCGCCGGCTCGCCGGGTGGGGGCCTATTACGCCGGCGGCGCCCGCTAAGCTGAGGTGAGGAGATTGGCCAAGATTTTGTTTTCTTCTTGGCGCATTTGATTCTGAGCCTTTCGTTAGCGTTTCGTTGTGTGGATGGTAAGATGCTGCGCTTGGATTTAAAGATTCATAGCTTTAAAGGTTTGATCTGTTTTAGAATTTGGAACCGAGTGCCTTTTGTATTTCATACTGCAGAATATAGTTTTGTCCAGTGGGGACTATATAATTTTGTTTGATTGATGGGCTATCTTGGATGCTAATTTACATCATGATGGTTTCCCTTCCCTTGATGCTTATATTCATTTGTTTTGTTTAAGTTGCAGGTTATGCCAAAAACTAATAGTTGGTCAGAAGGGGTTAGAAAATATAAGGTTTTTGTGAAATTCTGGTTGCTCAGGATGATATAACAGTTAAGTGGTGGTCCTAATTGGTTAATGTGTTCAGGAGACTGATACTTGTTCTTGCTTTATGAGCTGTTTGGTCTATATATTGACAGATGCCTGGTCTCCAATCCCCTGATTGGAAGGGGATAATAAGTTCTATAGTCATAGTGGTCAGGGGATGTCTACTGGGTGATGCTTGCACAATTTCTCCAGTGGAATGGAGTGAAGAAATGCCATCAGCTCATTCCTGCTGATTGTTCCCTGATTGAAATGGGATAGTGGATTTTGTTTGCTTGCGGTTTTCGTTTACAAGTCGGTAAAATGTTTTGTTACCACCGGTCAACCATGATGAATAAGTCTCTGTACTATGGTCTTTGTGGGGTAGGCATGCAGCGACTTTAAGAATGACATCTTATTTGTCGGCTTTAAGGGCAACATCTTGGTGTCATAGGGAATGACATCTTATTGTCGACTTTAAGAATGACATCTTGTTGTCATAGGAATGACATCTTGTTGTCGACTTTAGGGCGACATCTTGTTGTCATAGGACAAGCATCTTAGACTAGCATCTTAGCATATACTTGGTGGTTGGCGGCCTATAAATATGTATCCCCAACCCTCGAGTTGGCATGGCATTGTGTTAGAAATAAACAAAGAAAAATTGCCTCATCTCCAAGTGTCATCCTCTCCATGAGAGTAAGGATCTTGCTAACACCAACAAAGAAGAGTCGGCCAGTAACAAGTGGTATCGAGCCTTACTATCCTGTAGCTTGAGCATCTCTTGCTCATCTCGGTCTCGACCTCGCGGCCAAATGGTAGTGCGAAGCGGCTCCGGTCATCCCGCTCGCTCCTCTCCGAGGAGGCAGGCGGCTCGTCGAAGCAACCTCTCTCCACGCCGCGGCCACGATGGCGCGCCATGTCTGCGAGGCGATCTCGGCCTTCGGTCGCCTCGAGCACTCGGCGTCGTGAGCAGCCGGCTTCGCCCGTAGCGAGCGAATGCAGGCAGCGGCAGGAAGACATGCATGCGGCGGAAAAGCGTCAAAAGTGGCGGCGGCAGAGCGGAGAGTGGAAGCGGCGGCGGCGGATCTGGCAAGCGCAGCGGCAGCGGAGGTCAGGTTTTTTGCGGCGGCAACAGCGGCTCCATCTTTGCGATGGCAATGGCCGACGCGGACCTTGAGCGGCCCAGAAAAAGGAAAGCGGCCAGCGGCGGAAGCGCGATGGCGATGCGCCGCGCGCCATGAGCGGGCAGGCGGCTCAGACAGCGCGCGACGCTACGGCGGCGCGCCTCTGGAGGCGCGCGCGGCGGCGGCGTGCGGGTCGACGGAGAAGCCGCGGCCTTCCACGAACAGCGGCTCTCTCCCCGATGCGATGCAAGTGGTCACCACGGTACCAGTGTCGTCGAGGGCGTCGGCCCGGCGGCGGAGTGGCCTACCTGCCAAGACCAACTATGTCGAGTGGGGTGCGGTGATGAGGTAAAACTCCAGCGCGGCATATGTGGGATGCGATCCGTGCTGGCGGCGTCGACTACGACCGGGATCGGCGGAGCGCTGGATGCTCTCATCAGCTGCGATCCACTTGAGATGCGATTTCGCTTACCAACAAGCGGTGCCAAAGAGGCTTGGGCGCCATCGGCTGCGGACGATCGGCGGCGGCCGCGCGCGCAAGTCTACATTGCGAGCGCCGCGCGGAGTGGGAGCACTTGGCCTTCAAGCGGTGAGGGCGTGGATGACTTTGTTCTCGTCTCAACACTCATTGCGGTAGTGCGATTCGGCGGCGACACCTATGGCGAGAGAGAGTGTGGAAAAGCTCTTCGCGTGCGTCCCCAGAAGTACAAGCGAGCGGCCGCTCGATCGAGTCTCTGTTGGACCTCTCCCGATGATCGATCGAGGCGTTGGGTCGCCTCAAGGTTGTTGATGGCGATGAGCCACGGCGCCTCTCGGGACTGTCTCCATTGGCGGAAGCTCCTCCTCGCTCGGGGAGCGATGGGTCGGCGGCCAAGGTGGCGAGGAAGAAGAACCTTCTTCCACGACGGTGACATAAGCATGGCAAGCGGCAAGCGGCGCAAAAACGTAAGCATGGGCGCGAGGCGTCTTAGAGGTGATGATCGTGGGCGCCAGGCATGGCGCTTTTGGCAAGCAAGCAAGACGAGGCGACTCTTGCCACAAGCTGCGGCAAGCTTGGTCATTGGGCGAGTTGTCGGCGACCACCACAGCGGCGAGCCCGCGTCGCGCGGCGCGAGGAGGAGGAGCGGCCGGCTCGTTCATTGCTCATCGCGAGCATCGAACTACCTCCGGTAGACCGGCCGCGATGGCTCTCTCCTCCGCCAGCGAGCCAAAGCACATGCCTCCCTCGCTCTGACTCCGACAGCGACAAGGCGGCGGGTGGTGCCTCGACACCGGCGCCGCCCATCACATGGACCGGTCGACGGGAGTTCTTCGCCGAGTTTGACTCTAGCGTCAGAGGCTCGTCAAGTTTGGGGCGCCTCGGCGTGGAAATCAAGGCGTCGGCTCAGTCACTTCACGCGCGTGTGTGCGGTGAGCACGGGTTGCTCACCGGCGTCTACTACATCCCCGATCTGCGCAACTCCATCATCGGCTTGGGACGGTGGATGAGAGCGGCTCGCGTGTCGAGATCGAGCAGCGGTGCTGCGGTTGGGATCTTCGCCGCCGCCTTCTTGCCAAGGTAACGAGGCGCAAACCGACTCTACATTCTTCACGTCTTGCGGTGCACAACCCCTCTGTCTCATTGCTCGTCGGACGACGGCGTGCGGCGATGCACAGCGCTTTGGGCACGCCGCCCGAGGCCACAGGCGGCTCGGTGCCATGGAAATGGTGCGAGCTGCCGTGCCTTGACCATGTGGAGCGATTCTGCGGCGTCTGCGTGTTGACGGCGAGGCGACTCCCGCTCCCAGCGGGCGAGTTTAGAGCCAAGGAAGGCTCGAGCTCGTGCACGGGACTTGTGTGGCCGTGGACGCCGCCACACCGGGAGGGCGGCGCTACTTCTGTTGCTTGTCGGCGATCTCTCCGCTACATGTGGGTGATGGTCCTCGGCGGCAAAGGAGAAGTGCGGGCGCCATCGGCGCACGCAGTCGCTGCGAGGAGAGCGCGGCCGCAGGCTGCGCGTCTTTGCGCCACGTGCACAGCGGCGAATTCACGGCGGTGAATTCACGTCGTCTTCGCGGCGATGAGGCATTGGCGCCACTCTCCGCAGCCGTCATGCCGCGCCGCAGCGAGCGGTGTCGTCGGCGGCGCAACCCGAGCGGTTGTGGGGATGGCTCGGGCCTCCTCAGCGAGAGGGATCATTTGTCTTCGGGAGAAAGCGGTGGTAGCGGCCGTCGTCCTCAACCGCTCGCCTACCAAGGCGCTTCGATGGCGGGGCGCCGACGAGGCTTAGCATGGGCGCATGGCCGGCGGTCTCCCGCTTGCGGGTCTTGGCTCCCTCGCGTTCGCCAAGGAGCTTGGTTACATCGGTAAGCTCGGCAGCAGGAGCACTCGGGAGTGTTCATCGGCTCTGCGGAGGCTCGAAGGCCTACCGCATCCTCGACCTGTCTGCAGCGTCGCGTCTCGCGTGGCGTTGTGTTCGGCGAAGGCGGCGGGCGTGGGACAAGGCGGTGGGCGACGGTTCGACCGACTCGGGGACTTTGTTGTCGACTCGTCCATTTCCGAGAGCCGGGAGCTAGCGGCTCGTCTTCATCGAGCTCGTCCACTCGACACCTTGCTCGCCCCGGCTCGGCGAGAGCTCCACCACAGCCGCACCGGCTCGCCACGCTCCGCACCGGCTCGCGCTCTCTGCACGGAGGCCACACCGCGGGATCGGCCCCAATAGCGGTCCACGACGGCGGCGCGTGGTGGGTTCGCTTCTCCATTGTCTCACGACGAGGACCGCGTCGGCGCCTACCACGACAACGAGCCTCTACGCTATCGTACCATGGACAACATCCTCGTGGCGGCCCATCCACAGGCCTGGCGCGGCCACGACTTCGGCGGGCTGCGCTTGGCGTCGGCGGCGGCGAGCCTCGTTCGCCAGCGGCGGAGGGAGGCGCGGCATGGCGTGTCGCGATGAAGCGAGAGATGGGCCGTCGGCGGAACCGGACGTGGGAGCTGGCGGATCTTCTGCCGGTCGCGGCGATCACCCTTAAGTGGGTGTTCAAGCCGAAGCGGGATGGCCGGCGCCATCATCAAGCACAAGGCTCGCTTGGTGGCGCGAGGTTTCATGCGGCGGGAGAGTCGACCGATGGCGCCGCGCGCGCCGCGCGCATGGAGTCCGTTCGTCTTCTCCTCGCGCTTGCGGCCCGGGGAGGATTAGCGCGTCCATCACATGGGCGTCAAGTCGCCTTCCTCAGCGGCGACTTGAAGGAGGAGGCCTCGTCCGTCGTGGCCGGGATTCGTCATCCCGGCAAGGAGGGCAAGGTTCTCACTTTGCGCAAGGCCCTCATGGCTTGCGGCGGGCACCACGAGCATGGAACGCTAAGCTGGACTCCACCCTCAAGCAAATGGGGTTCAGCGGAGCGCGCCTGGAGGCGGTCGGGCACAAGGGGCAAAGCGGCAACACCTGGCGGTGGGCGTCTCGTCGACGACTTTGTTGATCACCGGCTCCAGGAGGCCGAGGTCGAGGAGTTCAAGGCGGAGATGAAGACCGCCTTCGGATGAGCGACAGGGGGCCTCTCCTTCTACACAGGGATCGAGGTCCACCAGGCGGCTCCGATATCTCTCTTGGCGGACCGCCTCGCATAAGCGCGCCGTCGTAGTGGCGGGCTCACCGGCGCAACCCGCACCACACTCCTATGGAGGAGAGGTGGCCGAGTCGTGAGAGCCACGGCGGAGGAGGTGGGCCTTGCGACGCGATGCCGGCGCATCGTGGGCGACCGCCGCTACCTCGTCCCCACAGCGGTCCGTCAGTTGGCGTTCGCCGTCGGCTCGTCGGTCGGTTCATCGCGGCGACCGACGGCGAGCATCGGCGGCCGTGAAGAGGATCCTCCGCTACGTTGCGGGCACCTCCGACTACGGCTTGCACTACCCGAGGTGTCCGTGGGCGCGACTTCATCTGAATGCGGCGGCGGCGACCACGCAGCGACATCGACACCGGCAAGAGCACAAGCGGATTCTCTTCTTCCTCGGCAAGTGCCTCGTTAGGTGGCGATCGATCAAGCGGCGGTGGTGGCCTGTCGGTGTGGCCGAGTACATAGCGGCTTCCACCGCCGACTCGAGCGCTACGGCTTGCTCGGCCTTGGTGATCTCCTCGGCGAGACACTGAGCGGTGGCTCTCGGGGTGGGACGACAAGTCCGCTCTGCTCTGGCCAAGAACCCGTTTTCCTGAACGGAGCAAGCATATCCGGGTGAAGTACCACTTCATCCGAAAACATTTGGATGAAGGCGACATCAAGGCGAGCTACATCAACACCAGCGATCGACTTGCGGACACGCTTTCGCCAAGCCTCTTGGGAGGTAAAATTCCTCGAGCTCTGTTCTAGGATCGGGATGGTTCAACTCTCCCACAAGACAGCGCACAAGACTTAGGGGAGAATGATGAATAAGTCCTGTACTATGGTCTTTGTGGGGTAGGCTTGTGCAATGACTTTAAGGGCGACATCTTGGTATCGGCTTTAAGGACGACATCTTGGTGTCATAGACATGACATCTTATGATCGACTTTAAGGACAACATCTTGGTGTCATAGGACAGCATCTTAGACTAGCATCTTAGCATATACTTGGTGGTTGGCGGCCTATAAATATGTATCCCCAACCCCCCAGGTTGGCATGGCATTGTGTTAGAAATAAACAAAGAAAAATTGCCTCATCTCCAAGTGTCATCCTCTCCATGAGAGTAAGGATCTTGCTAACACCAACAGCAAGAGTCCAGCGAGTAACAAACCAGTTCAGCTAAAACATTGATGGTTACTGCAGCCAACGGAAGTGTTTTGGTGGGGAGGGGTTGGATTAGATTTTTTTGATGCGTCGCGTTGGTTGGAATTGTTTCCTTTCTTCTTAGATTTGTTAACCTTTTGGGTTATAGTTTCCTGTGCCGATAAAGTGTAGGGGGAAAGCATATTCTGGTATTGCAAAAATTTGCTCCTTCGAGTTGCTAGATAATAATACGTTCAAGCTTTTATTTGTCCTTTATTCTGTTTTATTATGTGATAAACATTTTCCCCCGCTATTCTATCAAGTTCCAGAAGTCGCTTCCATGATTTTCCTTGATACTTTGTTTCCTGACAAGGCGGTTCTAGCCTTTTCGTAATGCACAATTGCATATCGAGAAAATCTACCGTAGACTGAAAATAGTGAAGAAGTCTACCCACAGGCCCTTAAACTTAACTCACATGCACATTTTTGCAAATTCTGTTAGTCCCATGGAGTAATTTAAATATTATATGGTCTATTGAGTTCATTCATGAAATTTGGGAGTAATTCTGGGATTTCTTTTAATCACAGGGGAATACTGATTACTGGCCTGTTCACTACAGTATTTTATATATGAGAAGTAAAGTTATCGTAATGAAAAACTATATTAAGGGGACACTTGCTGTGGCTTGTGGACAAGCTAAAAGGGTTGTTCTATACTTGCTTTTCTACTAGTCAATTTGTTTTTTTCTTCCACTGATTAGACAACTTAAACTGCTACGAATGCACTTTTGGATGTTCAGTTCAGTCATCTATTTCCTGCACAACGCATCGACGTTAATATTAAGGAACCTATGGTTATTTGTTATTTTATCTTACTAAGTCATAGTCTTTCTATTTAGAACTCCAATATTTGTTTATCTTTTGTGTAGTATTTACACCCAATTTTTTCTGTCTAGATTGTCCTCTCCAGCTGTGAGGGTTCCAAGAGCTGCTTCCTCTGCGGCTGTTGAGGTAGATAGCATAGCTTACCACAAAACATTGGATGAACTTCCATGTTCAACTGCATATACTTTGGTTAGCAGGACGGGAGCTCTAGCAACACTGATACAGTTCCTACCCCGAAAGTTATAATAGATCAAGACTCTAATCCGGATGCAACTATTGTGGAAGTAACCTTGGGTGACCGTCTTGGTGATCTTCTTGATACTGTATGTTGTTCACGTTAACTTCTCAGTATAGTTTCACCATTCAGTAGGCAATCTCATTATCATTTCTACCATCTTAGATTTATGAGAAACATGCTGATTATTTTATGCTTTGTTTAACGTGAAGATGAATGCCCTGAAGAACTTAGGGCTAAATGTTGTGAAAGCCAGTGTCTCCCTCGATTCTTCCGGCAAGCACAACAAGTTTGCTATAACGAAATCGTAAGTGAATCATCTATGCAATTTCAGATACATAAAGCTTAACATGAGGCATCTCTCATATAAGTTTGATCTCCCTTACAACAGAATGTGACTTCTTTCTTCGTTGTACTTTTCTGCATCTACCAGTTCTTGTCTAGAATGAGTGACAGGAATACTCTACAGGTCCACTGGCCGCAAAATTGATGACCCAGAGTTGTTAGAAGCAGTACGATTGACGATCATTAACAACATGATCCAGTATCATCCTGTAATTGCCTTCAACATGTACTTCTGCTCTTCTAACCTGTGTTAATATGAAAAATTATTAACGACTACTTTCTTGTCATTTATTTGACACCAGGAAGCTAGCAGCCAATTGGCTTTGGGTGCAACTTTTGGGCCAGAGCCCCCTACGGAAGAGGTACCTGCTTAAATTCATTTGTAAATCAAAGACTACCACATCTTTTATCTCATATAATATTGAAGATCTGTAAACATTTCAATCTCTCTATGGAGGTCCCCAAAACCATCTTATTTTTCTTAGGAGGAAGTTGCACATTCTAGGAATTTGTAGTGAATTTCTATGCTAGGAATGTCTTACTTGGCTGTAGATTTATATATACCTGTTTGATTGCTAATTCTAACCGCACACAAAGTTCTTGTGCTAAACATGGTCTTGGCATCACCTTGTAGAATGAGATTCATATGTTTTCATTAGGAAAGCCTTGTATGAACTCCACATACTACCATGGCATTGCAATTGCAGTCGGATGTAGCATCAGAGTTATGTCTTTCTTTATTGTGTGCTTGAAACTTGTAAACATTTTCTGTACATAAATATTTTTTGCCTGTAAATTGCCAGGTTGATGTGGACATAGCAACCCACATAGATATCTATGACGATGGTCCTGACAGAAGGTATAACATCTTTCTTGCGTAGTGCTTTATTCCTCATAATGTAAGGAAAAATCACTTTTTTTTAAATCTGCATCGGAGTAAAGGATATGTTAATTGGACTAGAAGCGAGATAAGAACATGTTTTTTTGTGGTTAAGGCTTGTGTCCTAAAGAAGATGTCTGATCCAGGATTTAGCTGCAATTGATGTATTTGTCATCTGGAATGACTATGACCAGATTTTTATTTGAAGATGTCGAATAACAAAATATGTTGCCTACAATGTATTTACAGTAATGTTGCACTTTGCTTGCTTGACCCACTGCAGTAAGGTCATTAACTGAGATGCTGGATTATTTCAAACTGCCTACCTGTGAGATCACTTCGATTTGATCACCTATATTGTTCCATTCCAGCTTACTTGTGATGGAAACAGCTGACCGTCCAGGGTTACTGGTTGATCTTGTTAAGATCATCTCCGACATCAACATCACTGTCCAATCTGGAGAGTTTGACACTGAGGTGATACTTTGTCTGGGGTTCTTCTTTTATACCAGGAACCATTCCTCTCCTGATATTTTGTATCTTGTAGGGGCTACTGGCTAAAGCAAAATTTCATGTCAGTTATAGGGGAAAACCACTGATCAAGGCTTTGCAGCAGGTAAAGCTTATCATACCTGCATTTTCTTTTGGGCTGCGCTATAGGATTCTCATCAAACCAGGAATATTGAAAGAATCCAGCCTTTATTCTTCCAACAGGAAACACCTAAATATTTACCTTTTCAGTTGGGTCAAATGTGGTTTCCTTACACAGTCGGCAGTTTGGTGTTTTGTGCCCTTATTCTGATCTAGCTTGTTTCTGCAGGTTCTTGCTAATAGCTTGCGCTATTTCTTGAGGAGGCCGACAACAGAGGAGGCTAGTTTCTAGGCAGATGATTTTAAAATGCATAATTTTCAGAAGACAACAGAGGAGACAGCAGAGGAGGATAATTTGTGGGATGGGATTCACATGAATTTGAAACTACCATCAAAATTATTATTTAAAAAAATGCATGTCTCAAAAGGCAGGCATACCTGATCTTGTGGCGCATACGGATTTGAGCTATTTTCATGTGAAGGCAGGGCATCTGCTGTATTTACTGCAGAAGCCTTCCAAGCTTTCATGCTAGCGCGATTATCAAGGATGTAACACGTGATAATTTTGCTACCTGGGATGTGTGTTTGATAATGAATAAGATGGCAAATTGCGGGGCTCATCATCCACCATTTCGATGAAATAAAGTACTTCTATTGTCCATTCTCGTTGTCAAATTAATAAGGATTAATCATATTAAATGATTAAATATGTCATGAACACTTGACAGATTGCCCCATCACCCATTGCAGTGTGATTTGGAAATCTAGCGAGGTCAAGTTCTCAGGAGTGGGGACTGATCTCTCATTGTCCTGTTTTTGTCTGAAAGTATAAAATCTGTATATTCAGCAAAGAATTGATTTTGACATGAGCCCCTGATGCATGATGTTAGGGGAGCGTACCTGCCCTATCTTGAGCCGATGGTAACCTTGTGAAGGTATAGCATGTTGGGATCAATCTCGGATGAGGTTCGGGGACTAACCCTAGATGGGGTCCGGAGACCAACTCCGCTAAAGTATGACACATCGGCGAACCCACTTCGGACCTCATCCGGAGAACGACCCTAGGTGGGGCTTGGAGACTGACCTCGGACGACGTCTGAGGGCTAACCCTGGACGGGATTCGGGGGCCAACCTCGCCGAGGGACGACACATCGGCGAATCCACTCTGGACAAGGTCTGGAGACCAACCCAGGACGAGGTATGAGGGCTAACCCCAAAAGGGGTTCAGGGGCTAATCTCATCAAGGTACGACACATCGGCGAACTTACTCGGACGAGGTCCGAAGATCGACCCCGGACAAGGCCTAAAGACCGACCCTAGATGAGGTTCGAGGACTAACCCCGGATGGGGTCCGGGGACCAACCTCGCTGAGGTACAATACATCGGCGAAGCCACTCTGGACAAGATCCAGGGATCGACCCCAGATGGGATCCGAGGCTAACCTCGTCGAGGTACAACACATAGACGAACCCACTCCGGACGATGTTCGAAGACCGACCCCGGACAAGGCCTGGAGACTGACTCTGGACAAGTCCCGAGTGCTAACACTGGATGGGGTCCAGGGCCAACCTCGTTGAGGTACAACACATCGACGGACCCACTCCGGACCTTGTCCGGAGACCGACCCCGGATAAGGTTCGAGGGCTATCCTCGGCGGGTCAGGAGGCCAACCTCGCTGACATACAACACATTGGTGAACCCACTTTGGACGAGGTCTGGGACCGACCACGGACGGGATCCGGGGGCTAACCCCGCTGAGGTACGACACACCGGCGAACCCACTCCAGACGAGGTCCGGAGACCGACCCTGGACAAGGCTTGGAGACCGACCCCGGACAGGGTCTGGGGGCCAACCTCGCCGAGGTACAACACATCAACGAACCTACTTCGGACCTCGTTCGGGGGACCTCGTCGTGGACCGACCCCGAACGAGGCCCGGAGACCGACCACAGACGAGGTCCGAGGGCTAACACCAAATGGGGTTATGTGCAAACCTCATCGAAGTATGATACATCAGTGAATCCACTCCGGAGCTCGTCCATAGACCGACCCTAGACGAGGTCCGAAGGCTAACCCCGGACGGGTCCAAAGGCCAACCTTGCTGGGGTACGACACACCAACGAACCCACCTGAAGAAAATGGGCGAAAGTACCTCTGGAACAAACTATGTTCCAAGAGCAACGATGTAACTTCGCACACCTCCCTCTCGTATTCTATAAATATGCTCCATGTAAATGGAGGAGGAGGTCATTTTGTAACTTCTACTATACATGTGAAATACATTAGGATGGATTATGTTGTTTGGTTCTCGTTGAGGTCCTCTTCGCACCCTCGACGGTCGACGCGTCTGACTGGGGGTGCTACATGTTTATCGTCCGATCTCGAATTGACGACACATGATAATTGAGAATTGAAATCCAATTCAGAGCAGTGAAAAAAATTTCAACGAGATTTCGCCGGTTACCACCGGTAGCCAGTAAAATTCAAAGTTGCTCTGAAAATTTCGATTTTGATGAATTTTGTTCAAAAATATTCGAATTTGCTTGAATTTTATTCAAATTTGATTTTTAAATTTAAAATCCGAAAATTTGAGTTTTTTTTTAAAAAAAAATCGGCCAAAATTTTACCGAAATTTCCGGTTACCGTATTGGTGCCCTCCGAAAAAAAATCATCCGGAAAAGTTTTCACTGATCCAAAGTACAAAAGATTCAGAGTAATCTGACAGTCTTAGACTAGGAGTATGCATGTAACATGCTAGCCACATACACAAACGAACTGAGAAAGTATCGTTGTTCCATGAAGATAAGGCAGAAGTAGTGTTCAATCATCAGATGGCTATTGCTTCTGGCATTGTTACTTCGGAACGTACTGAATTCATGCGGCTCCAGGCCTCGCATGTCATCCTCTTAGATGTTATTATTTTCTGATTTATACATCTTTTTTCAGGGAAGTGCTTGCATGGTGGCCTAGTATTTTTTTTTGTGTGTGTGTGTTGTGTGAGAGAGAGAGAGAGAGGTTGCTTGGATAACAACAATATGGAGCCCAAGAAGCCCAACTCCTCTCAGTCCAACATCGATTCGGCCGAACCTTGTGACTACTACAAAAGTAGCCCGTAGGCCGTAGCGCACTTACGCAAAAGTGCAAATAGATGGCTTAGTTTCTCTTCGAATTTCGAAAAACAATACCCCCTCCGTTGTTTTAGATGTCGTACCGCCATTTTAAAAAAACTTTAACAGCTAATATGCGAAAATAATATTATTAGATTAGTTAAAAAAACACTTTCATATCATTCTATGTTTAATAAATTTTACTAGCATATAATTTGAAAAGGTAATGGTAAATATGTGTATTGTGTATTGTATCGATGTCCAAAATGCAAGTAAAAAAGAACAAAGGTAATAACAACTGTCTCGTGACCTCTCGTAGTGGCGAGTTCTCTAATCATCTAGGCATGTCAGTGCTGCTCAACTGTAATTCATCAACAATATCTGATGGTGCATTATTATACCCTTATAATAACACTCCACCTGTTTTCATTATTACACCTTATACTTTACCTGATTGTCATTATTTTTTAGTCGACGTTTAGTCTCATGCACATGTATTAAGAAAAAATGCACAAGATTAGTTAGCACCACACCCTGTTAAATTTGTCTATTTTTCTAGTCCACTGTAAGTGGCCAGTGAACAAGCTAGAGTCTTTACCAATTAATGACATGGTACAGTGAAGTATGCATTAGACAAGTGGAGGATATATATTTTGGGAAGATGCCTAGCTCTAGGTGTTGCCTTAGAATGAGAACAATAATCAGTATCTAAAGTCATTTTAATAAGGCAAAATTGTATAATAAAAAAAACCATATGAAAGTACTTCCACCCTACAACTATTTTTATGGCACTTTCATCCTGCAAATACCCAATTTTTTAAATCCCCCTCTGTCGCATGTTTTCACGCAACTTCTGATGATTGAACATTTGCCTGCATACTAACTACAAAGCTCTAAACCAGGTGTCCGAAAGCAAGGGAAAAGACAATGTACCAAACAGTGCAGAAGCTATCATGCATGAGCTTGCATGCATGCACACTAAAACCCAAAAGTTAGATTTATCGGAGAATTATACACTTTTTAGCAAAAAAGATTCCACTTGGCTGGAATAATCAATCTCTACAGCTACCCCCTCGTGCATGTTCTTCCGACAAGATTTGGAAGCAACGTGGCTAGATTCTTCAAAGGCGACTAAAGATCACGACGGCTCCGTGTCACTCTAAAAGCGATCATACATGCTCCTACTTTGCACGACAAGCATCAAACATAATAAAAGGAAAAAAAAATGGTGGTGTCATTGGTCGTGGATAACCAAATTTCGTGTCTCCGACGGAAGACACTGCAAAAAAATATGTCTCTTTATTATGAGACAATGAGGCTAATAAAATATGATTTCGATTGTTGGGGTGAGAGAGATTTTAGGAAATGACTTGCGGTGTCCTCTCACTTCTTGCTTCAGTCGAACCGAGTAGGTGTAGTTAGTAGCTATACAGGGAACTCATCCCTTCGTTCTTCAATAGAGAGCGTGAGGGAGACGGAGGGTGGCAATGGAAGCTCTAGCCAAGTTCAGCGCTAGCTAGGGATCGGAATTACGAACGAAAATCGGTAATTTTGGATTTATCGGTAGGGGCGGTAGGAATACAAAAAGGTCCCAAAAAATCGGTTCGGATGAATTTTGTCAAAAAAAAATCGAATTTGTTTGAATTTTATTTGAATTTGATTTTTTATTTAAAATCCAAAAAAACAATTTTTTTTAAAAAAATCGGCCTTACCCCTTCCCCCGCGCCCCAGTTAATTTTTTTTACCAGTAACAAAAACCCTAGAGCATGCGAGGGGGGTGACTATGGCGGCTGGCAAGCAACAAAACATAACCCCACGGCCTTGGCCTATGAGTAGTGATGGTGTGGCGGTAGGAAGTCTGCAGTGGTTGGGCAACTACGTGCGACGCCGATGGCTTTGATGACACACTCCATCCTATCGCTCCGGTGAGCTCCTTAAAGTTTTGTTTGTTTCAAAATATGTTCCACGTGCCGATCTATCTTTTCCCTTAAACAATTTCTTCTTTCATATGCAGTGGTTCGTCGGAATCGAAGCCGTCTTTCCCGTCATCGTCCGAGCACCATCGTCATCGATTGCCCTGCCGTCAGTGAGCCCCTGCCTTCATCAACACCACCATCTTCATCCTCGCATCGTGTTCTACGCCATGCCCACCTCGCCCTCGCCGAAACTTCATCGGACGGTGTCGCTGCCGTTCGCCTCTACCCATCACCGACACCACCTTTATGTCGTACCAACCACCCTAGGACTGCCTATTACTGAGGATCACCCCATCCATTCCGAATCGCCTTGGAACGTGTCGTGCTCACGTCATCCAGGGCATTCCGCCGATGTAGCTCGTCGCTAATGCGAGAGAGAGAGAGATGGGATCGGCCAGGTCAGGAGAGGCCCTAAATGGCCAAGTTGAGCCAACAACTAACTGGTTCGACCAACGAGCAATTTGGATATTTTATAGGCTTTCTCTCTCCTCTTTTGCCCGGAAATGATATAACAATAGCCTCAGTGTCTCAGAACAAAGATGCACATTCTTGTAGTGTATTTCGGCAAAGACACAAAATTTAGATGTCCTACTGCCAATTGCGCCAAATTATGATGTCTTGTAGCCAATTGTGATGTCATGCTTGCATCACAAGCGTGATTAGGAAGCTAATTAGGTACAGTCCGCACTCACATGTGCACCTGCGCGGTTATCAGTCATTTTGATGATTACATTAATTGAGCGTGATTAGAATTCAAATGTGTGTTATCATAAGAACACATTCTGCCTACTTATGGCTGGTAGCCTGTCGAAAGAAGGACTTAGGGGTACTCTCGATGTGTACATATATACTTTTGCAAATCAAAAGCGAGGCAGGAGAAGTAGGTAGGTACGCGATGATCGTCTTGCTCTTTCTCTTTGGAAGGTTTGTCCCTCGACAGTGTCACTCATGGCCGCGCAGTCCGGATCCTAATTAACAATTATCAGTAGCTAATTTGATGCTAAGCTAGTGATTAACTAACAAAAAACTGAGCCGTGCAATGGATCGTGTTTAAGGAAACGGTCGATGGATCGCGTCTTTTCCTGCTTGTCTCGTTGCATATATACCTGAATGTATATGATCCCTCTCCAGACTGGCTAATTGACTAGCTAATCAGGCTAGGTTTCGACTCAATCATTGCTGATTAGCTAGTAGCGTTTCTTTAAAGTGGTACAAGGGTTGGCCCATGCATGCATGTATGCTCATATATTTCTTGATCGACTCTAGCTTGACTGATCGTCTTATAATTTATAGGTTCCTTGTTCATGGTCTCGGGAGCACGGGGCCAATAGATCTAATTAAGGCTAGCTAATAACAAAATCATTCTTGTTTGCACAATTAAATTAACTTTGCTGTTCCTCGCGAAAAAAAAATAAAATAAAACTTTGGTTTGAAAGGGAACAGAAGTTGAAAATTTCGAAATATATATGCATCGGAAGCATGTAACAATATTTTTATTAGTTACTTGATTGGTAGAATCAGGTAGGATCGCGCATGGCATAACATCAGTTATAACTTAGAATCGTAACTACCTTGATGCTCAATTAGATGACGATTCGTTTTAAGACTCGAGTCGTTTACAAAAATTAGGGTTGCACAGATCGAATCGCAACTCTAATTAAGGCTCCAGGACTCAGGTCAAAGCTCTTATTACCTTTACTATAACCACTCAACCTCTTTTACAACATTAATTAAACAAGGGGAGGGTGTACATATTGTAATAGTCAAGCTTAATTTTGGTTTTCTCAATGTACTTACGTACGTTGATGAACTTATATATTGCAAATAGGAGGAAGTATTTCAGGAAGAGAATTTCTTTCAGTAAAATGTACTAGCTAAAGGTATTAAAATTTGTGCACTTGTGCCTGCTAGGTTCATAAACGTTAAAGTTAGTTAATTGCAGCTCTCTAAGCTTACCCCCGTAAATTAATCAAGTTAGTCATTTTGATGGTTACAATAATTAATTAATTGAGCGGTAGAATTGTTGCACCGCCCGCCCATATAGGAATTAATGCGGCTTGCCTGCTCCCCCCACTCCCCACAGGGGCGGACCCACGATAGGTCAATCGGTGCAGAATCCACCTTACCATCCCTCTCCATCACCGACGTCTATCGAGTCATTAGATCTGGAGGAAGAAGAATACTAGTCCCATGAGCTGAGCACTTCCTCAATTTTAGTTACGGGGCCGTCATCGTTCACACGTGGCCTCAATCTTTCATGCTTACTGCGCGCTGTCGCCGGTCGGCTTGGTCGCCATTGCTGTATCTGAGACCTCACGAGCACCATTCTCCTCCACTCCCTCCTTAGATAAGACAAAGGGGCAAGTAAATCAGGCAGAGCTTGACCATCTAGGAAGCTCATGTGTGTCCAGGAGTCTTAACTTTAAGTAATTTTGCTTCTCATCGTTCTTAATTAAGTGGATCAGGGCCAACTAAATTTGCATTGCTTGCAAGTAGTCCTCGTCTTCTGCATATTTCCTTGCCTCATGTCTCTAGTTAAAGCGAGTAGATTGATGATTGGCTCGTCGCTGTGCATGGATCGTCAAATTCTCCACAGGCTCGTCACCGTCCATGGCTCGACGCCGGCAATTAGTATGTGGTGGACTGGTGGCGGCGCTCTGGCCGCTCGGCCATCGCCCGCCCTCAGGTGCTTGCTAAGTACGGACGAGGCAAAGGAACATACGGCAGACAAGAAGAAGCTAGCAAAATTACTTGGTCCTGGACAACACTTCATGGATGAATTAATTAAGCTCCTCGTCGAGTCATCATGCTGTCTAATCTACGTACCTTTGCTTACCCCTTGCAGTGATCATAATTTTGGTCAAAAATTGAAATTTCGGCCATACAGGTGGGGCAGTAGGAATACAAATTGGTCTGAAAAAAGTTGGTTTGGATGTATTTTGTCTAAATAATCGAATTTGTTTTAACTTTTCTCAAATTTGATTTTAAAAAATTTAAAATCCAAAATTTTGAAATTTTGAAATAAAAATTTTGACCGAAATTACCCAAATTTTTTCAATTTTCAGCCTTACGGCCTTACCAGCCCTTGGTAAAAAAAAATTCGGTATCCAAAACCCTGATCTCTTAACCTCATCCGAGATGAACCGATGAGAACACCGAAGGTAAGGTCACAGTCAGACAACCACCACCACCGCCACCGCCACGGCAACCTCAAGGGCAATCTGTACGAGGGAGGGAGGGTTTCCTTGCACTTGTCCATGGACAAGATTTGGCTTTGTTGAGTACGAAGAGTTCGGGAGCAGGCCAGCCGTGCCCAATGCATTGGATGATACCGCCAATTAGGTCCATGAATTAACTTAAAAACAAACGTAATATCAGGTACGTACAGGACTAATTTGGCGTATATATATGAGTGAGATGTTTTGTGGGTTGGGATATGCTATCTCCGGTCACATTTTTTTTTTGTTTTATGTACTTTTTGGGCATGGACGGTGTTTTCTTACATACAACTTGGACTACCAATTTCTGTTGTACCAGTAATTCACCAAATCGGTAGGAGCACCTTGCTAACAAATTAATGGAACATCACATAGCTATGTCCGGTTAAAAATAGATGTGTTTTTAGTTAGTTTTGGTTTGAAAATAAGAGTAGCCTTGGTTATCATGACAATATTTGCTACCAAATATGCCTCTATTTATTTACTTATTGGAAGAGGGTATGATGCCATAGTTCAGGAGTAAAATTGACTTTCTCCTTTTTCTGTTCAAATGTATATAAAAGATTCACTGATTTTTCATGTTCAGGAGCACAAATAGGGCAACTCCGGATGCACACATGGATGCTACTGCAGGCAAGTTCTTCTGTGGTAAAACATAAAATTTTGTAATTGTACAAGCAGCAGAGCCTGTGCTGCGGCGCGTGGCGGGCGCCGCGCCCTCGCCCTGCGGCGTGAGGTGGCGAGCCGAATTAAAAATGTTGGGTGGCCCTATTTCCCACCGTCCATCCTCCCTCCTCCGCACATCTGTCCGCTCCATCCGAGAATTCGGCTTCAATACTTACGAATTCCGGCGCAAAGCCGCGACTCCTCCTTCACTCGCCTATAAATACCGAACTCGCACTTTCGCTCTTGGTCATATCAATTACGTTTGATTCTCGTTCTTGCGCTCGTCGTGAGAACTCGAAGAGCGTAACATAATTAATTTTATTGGGAGGTAATTGTTTTCTCGCTTTCGTCACTCTTCCTCAGAAGGGTGATTTATTACTTCCTCAGAAGGGTGATTTATTACTTCCTCGGAAGGCGGGTAATTTGTGTTATGCTTTTGCCGTTATTAAGTAGTCGTAATTAGTTAGTCTTTGTTAGCTAGTCGTAATTAGATAGTTTAGAGGTAATTAATTAGTAGTAATTAGTTAGTCGGTAGTAATGAATTAGTTTAGTGCTAATTAATTAGTCGTAATTAGTTTAGTAGTCATCGTTCTGACATATGAAGTAAGTGGAAATAAAGTCTTGGTATTTTTAGTGGTAATTAATGAGCCGTAATTAGTTAGTTTATAGATAGCTAATTAGTAAGTAATTAGTTAGTTCATTGGTAATAAATTAGTTTAGTGCTAATTAATTAGTAAGTAATTAGTTTTTCTGACATATCAAGTAAGTGGAAATAAAATCTTGGTATTTTGTAGTGGTAATTAATCAGCAGTAATTAGTTAGTTTAGAGATAGTTAATTAGTAAGTAATTAGTTAGTTCGGTAGTAATGAATTAGTTTAGTGCTAATTAATTAGTCGTAATTATTTAGTGGTTGTTGTGGGTTTAGGTATTTTGAACATGCAAGACTTGATTGTATTTTACGGCGATGGGCTCGTGCAGCCGGACACGATGGGTTGGACTGTCGAGATGCCGGTACAAGGTGGTCCGGCGGAGGGCTCCACGCGATGAATATTCACAGTGCGGCTGCATCGGAGGAGTTCCTCACGAGCCAGGGCGAAGAAAGTTATGATTGAGGCGATCACTGCACCAATTATGTGTGGGAGCTCGTAAGGTGGATGGAAGCATAGCATGGAAGCGTTACATGGAGATTGTCTCGGCGGCCGGTGACCATTCACGGGAAGCCTATGGTGTCGTCAATTTCGTACATAGGGCGTCTGGAAACCACGATGATGCGAGGCACTGTACAAGCGGGCAAGCGCGGCAGAACTGAAGATGGCGCGCGGAATGTCTTTGCCTCGGAGAAGTCCGTGCCTAATTTTGAGCCAAATGAGGCGGAAACATGGTGGTCGGCCCGCATCATTGCCACAGTATCTACTGGACGAGACTCTCGGGTTGGAGTCAAGCGAGGACCGACCCAAGCTCGGATGGTGCAAGCGAGGGCGCACCGGCCGGTGGTCCTTACGTGGCATCGAGACTTGATGATATCGCGGTCGTTCGCTCGTACTACCGCAAGAAGAAGGCTCGGTGGGGTTTGAAGCCGACACCCTATTAGTTGGCGGCGCTTCCGAACAAGGTGGCGTGCAACAAGCTATAGCACGATGCGCTTTGTCCATCGGTAGTGTGTCAGAGTGCGGTCCAACCAGTCTGCGGTGAAGTGCATAGTAGAAGGCGCCTGGCAAGGTCGGGCTCTCCGAGCAAAGATCTTTGGCTCGGTCTTCACGGTCAAGGGTGATCGACCACACTGCGAGCTCGCGAGCCTGCGGCGACATCGGGCGTGACTTCGCATATGTTGCAAACCTCATCACGCACCTAGTTGAGGCGGGCGTGTCATCTCCCCAAGGCGATGATGTCGGAAGTCGTCAATCGGGTTGGCTATCCGATTAGCTTCTGACAAGGTTCGGCGAGCCAAGCGAAAGTCATCGAGACTATATGCGGGACATACGAAGGCGTACAACCTTGTGCCGAGATTGCTTCACAGTTGCGGATCAAACCCGGCGCATTACATAAACAAATTTGGGCGTGAAGATCTTTGAAAAGGGCCCAACCACTTCATCTTGGATAGGGTGTTACGGGCTTCGCTCGAGCCATCGGGGCTTCAAGTTACCGCAGTCCGTGCTAACGATGGATGGCACTTTTCTCTTGGGAAGTACAAGGGCACCATCCTCACGCGGTGGCGGCGATCGCGAATGACCAACTTCTCCGGTTGCATTTGCCATTGTCGAGGCGAGAACACATCCGGTGGTGTGGTTCTTGGAGAACGTGAAGAGGCGTGGTGGGAGGCCAAGACCCAGCGTCTGCCTAGTCCGCAGACCGCAATCTTTGGGTTGTTGGCGGCCATCAACATCATGCGGCGTGGGATGGATCCATCTCACGGTGGAGCGGCGTGCAATCCGGTGGTGCATGAGGCATCTTGCATCTAACTTGTTCACGCGGTTCCTGATCGGGAACTCATGAAGGCGTTCAAGGCATTGTGTATGCGAGAACCGGCTGACGGAAGTTTGAGTCTATTTGGAGAGACCTTGAACAGGACTACGAGACATACAAGGAGTCCACTCGGAGAGGGAGCAACCTAGTAGCGCCATAACCTTCTCCCGGTGGATTAACGACCACGCTCTGAATTGGAGAAATGGTCCTCCTCTATGACAAAGGCGGTGCAGTGCGGCGTTATGACGACCAACATGTGCGAGGTCTACAATAGCGTCTGAAAGGTGTCGCGCGGGCTCCCTATCACTGCGGTTGTCCGGAGACATGGACTCGCACCGTTGGTTATTCGTGAATAGAGCCACCGCGACCAAGCGGCAGATGGGCGAAGGCAGCGGTGGTCGAGAACATGCGAGACACATGGATCGGAAGATGGAGAAGGCCGAATGCACGACATTCGGGTGATCGGCGGCCTCGGCGAAATCACGAGATCAAGCGGCGAAATCGTCAATAGTCATGCTAGGGGAAAGAAAGCAGGCATGCACCACAGGTGATGTGGCGACATGCACGCAACAAGCCAAAGCTCTTCCACAAACCATGCTCGCCGCGTGTACAAGGCATGTGCGCCAATCACGGCGAATGGCTACACCATACATCTCTGAGTACTCGACATGCGGCACCTATTCGGTACATGGGCGGAGAGTTTCACTCGTATGGTTTGAAATGAACTACAAGGATCTTTGGCCCGACATGGTGCAGGGTCCCAACAGGGACTTGAAGAGAATAGGGAAAGGCGGCGGCGGGCCGCGCGGCCGAATGACATGGATGCTAGTCAGCGTACGGTATTAGCGCCTGGTGAAGTGCGAGGATATGCAAGACCCTGGGCACTCAATGAAGGATTGTCCCAGCAGGACCTAGTTCGTCCGGTCGTCACTCGATGTCGTAATTTAAAGTTTTTCTGTCTTGCTTGTTATATACAGCGCAAAATTATACGAGACCGGCTATGGACTCTTGGCAAACTTCTACAAGAGGATGTTGCGAAGCGCCGCGCTTCTTGTGAGAAAGAACTAACTAAAATACGGATTTTCAATGAAAGATGCTCGGTGCCACCACGTTTGCGGTCCAGGTGTGTGTGTGGTGAGCCGCGAGAGATCATTCGATCCACACACGGAACACGGCCGCGGGCGTACTACAGTCGCGGCCACTACATGGTAGCGTTTCTTTGGCGCGCATCGATTTTCCTCCCAATGTTTAATTCCTTCAATTTTAACTTCATCCCCACGTAATGTCACGGCCGAGATGCGTGCCACTTCTTCCGATGGATTGGCGGCCCGAGATGTCACGCGGGGCATTCATCGGCGAGTACATGCTAAACTACTCGGTGCGGGCGAGAACTTCTCACGGTGGAAACCTTACGTACGGATGAGGAGGCAGGAGGACGATAAACTCGGCGTAATCCATATCGGCGACAAGGGAAGGCTCATGCAAGCGTCGATTATGAAGAAATTACATCCTTCTTATGATTTTTCACTATCGGTGTACTTACATCATGCAAGCGCGAGACATGGGCGACCGACACACCGGCCAGCGTGGACATTCCGTAACAAGGAGCAGGGAAAGGCTCATGGTGAGCCGCCGCCCATACAGCGTATCCGATCGCCGGGCGTCATCCGTATCCACGACGTCGATTATGAAGAAATTACATCCTTCTTATGATTTTCACTATCGGTGCACTTACATCATGCAAGCGGAGACATGGGCGACCGACACACCGGCCGGCGTGGGCGGTCCGTGACAAGGGCAAGGAAAGGCTCATGCGGTGAGCGTCGCCCGGCGTATCGGTCGTCCGGAGCAATCTACATGGATGGCGTGAGTTATGAACAATTGACAAGTACGATGTACTTACATCATACAATCGCGAGAATGCAGACGACCGACATACCGGCCGGCGTGGAGAGTCGGCGATAAGGAAGGCTCCTTCGGCCGAGACCACCGGCGTCGAGACAAGGCTCCCTTGCTATGGCGCCGCGAGACAAGTAGCACACATCGTTAAGTAGTTGCTACCCACATGTTGTCGACATCTTCATAACCGCCATTTGTTCACGGGTGCGTGCGGCGCCGGACGCCGCGCGACCTCTGCGCCCTACACCGACCGCCTGACCCGCCTCCCGCCTCCGCGGCGCGCCTGCGCCGCATTTTGTACGACCATTGCACAAAATTTTTTGTTTAGGATTTGATATATGTATTTAGTATAAGAATTTATATGTATTATTGAGTTATTTACAATAAAAATAAATTTGGATATATGAAATGTTGTTTCAAAAATTTGAATTTGATGTAGAGTCTAGTTTATAGGCCCGCATCGTCCGCTCAATGGTGATTTGCCCAAAATGCAACACGGTTGTTAGGCGTAAGACCTCACACACGGCCACGAATCACAGGCGGCACTACTTCAAGTGCCCCTTTCACTCGGTGAGCATGATTGTTTGGGTTCATTCAAATCGTGCGAGGCATGTTTGACAATATTGTTCTCGTGAAGCGAGAAGCCCCCGGTTGCCGGTCAGGTGTGGGAGGATGAAATGGGCGGTAGGGCCGACATTGCGAGGCATGAGAGAGTTGTCGTGGGGGTAGCGACCCGTCGAGATCGCCATCGTTTTGATAGTGGAGTGGAAGATTAATTTAATGTTGTGTGCTATTTTCTTTCTTGTGTTTATTGTTATCGTTAAGGTGTAGTGTTGGAGGTTATTGTTGTGTTTATTGTTATCGTGTGTCTTAGTCTTTGGAGGGTTAATGTATGTTTACGTGAAGCAAGATGTAAATAAATAATTTGCAAAATATGCCATGGATATGTATTACACATACGTACGTTTCATAAATAGTTCTGACAAACCATGAGGCGTTCTGAAAAGTACAATGAAAATAGCATAACACGTGAAACTATCTGGCTCACTCGTCGAGCCACTACTCTCTCCTCTTTGCGGTTTGCGTCGCGTCGCGACCTTGTTTTGCGCGAGAGCATGACCGTGGAATCGTCCACCGCTACGGAGAAGCGCGTGTCGGTTCGGAGAATGCGGAGGCCGTTGAGGCGGAGGTGGACGATGGTGAGTGCGGGGCGAGTGCGGTAGGCGTACATGTCGTCTTGATGAGGCGTGCGAGCACAGGGGACGCCAGAGGAATTCATCCACGGCGGAGGCTAGAAAACCACTCAGGGGCCACTGCGAGAGTGCGATGCACGCAACTCGATTCTTGCGGATGAACTCGCTGGAGTATCCGTGGGGCACCGAACCGGAGGAGCTACGCCTGCGTCGCTAAAACCACAGGCGCCATTGTCCTTGCCACTGGCGTCGTGTCTTGCTCCACGTACAAGCAGCGATAACCGTGCTAAGTACAAATATGAAAGTACATACATAGCATGTACTTCCCAATGGTGCAAGTTGGTCAATATATACTCATTTTTATGCACCTTTTGTACGACTTGCCGTATATATGTAGCATGTATGCGGTGGAAAGAGACAAAATTTGGACAAGGGGGTCACGAATTCCGAGGCACTGCACACTTCTCACTCACTCACTCATACAGTCACTCGTGCTTTCTATAAAAGGGAGTGTTTGCTTTCGTGCGACTTTTACCATTTGAGGCCAGACCGGGGAACATGCAAGGAGTGAAACTCGTGTGCCGTGTTGCCCCATGCTCGAGTGAAAATAGTAATTAATCACTTGGTTACTAATTATCGAGCTCTTTGTGAAGGCCATGCTAATTAATTATTACCCCCTCCAACTGTAAATGCAAGCCCATTTGAGCTTTGTGTGCAAAAATTAAGGAGTACAGTGGACGCTCTCAAATTATGTAGGTGCCTTAGTGGGTATTGGCCAGCCAGGTTCATTGGCTCGATTTTGCCACAACTCACTTGGACAGGTTCAACCATTGGAGGTTAGTGGTGTTTGGTTTGTTGCCATACTTATGGGGCACGCGATACTTAATTTATTAGCCTTGTGCGCCTCGCTTGTCATGTATAATTTCTAACCAAAACTTGCCACACTTGTACCGAACGATTTGTCCACCGCAAAAAGTGCGGCACACCATGCACATTTTAGCATGAAAAGTTTGGCAATGCCTGTTTCTAACTAAACCCCATTTTTTTTTGGAGCAAGGCAACACGTGCAACGTCCCAAAATTTCAAAACTAGGGTTATTATTCTCAAAATCATCATTTATAAAATTTTGAGGTTTTTCAAATTTTTATGTAATTATTTATATTGTTTTTCTAATTTCCAGCATCTATTTTAGAATTTATGAAATAAATATGATACTAGTACGGTATGCCACAACTTTGGCATGCATATCCATACACAATATAGCTACAACATGAAATAAATATGATACTTAACTTAGACGATTACATCACAAGTGTAGGATACACGACCGACAGACCAAATAAAATGACAAGTATCAGAAGTAGTGAATTAAACATCGGAAGCATAATATATATAAAGTCCAAAAGTCCTGCGGTATACCCATCAAAACCCTCAGGCAACCGACAAGAAACAAGTCCTAGTAAGACCCATCACCGAACCCTCCAGTACCTTGTGCAAAGAACGCGTCGTCTGGTATAGGCTCATCCTCTAACTCTGAACAATAAATTAAGTAAGATTGAGTACACTGCGCACTCAACAAGACTTGTTATTTTCAACATTTATATACATGCATGGCTAACAAGGGGTGAGGTTCTATGCTACAATTCATTTTCAACATTAAGCAAGTTTTATTTGTAATATCGTTACATAGTACTTTGCAATGGAAGTTTAGAGAGCAGTTATGTAGACAAACAATCAATAAGTACTTGATAAATAACAAATCACAACCCTCCTTGGTTGGGATCAACATCTTACTTTCAGCCATAGACATGTCACTCATATATAACAAAACCAAAATATACATCCCAACAATTCCCGATTGATAATACTATTTTTGTAAAAGTAGAGACTATACCCGATGGAGCGCACTAAGCACGCTCATGACTGCGAGCACGACTATTTAAATAGATTTACACTCTGTAAGGGTGTACAACTTTACACATAATATACTAATTCTCTAGTTTGTTTGGCATTCATCAATACCACTGTTTACTATCCTTTGATAAGCAATCCAAAGCACACATTGAAGCCTTTACATAACTTAGTCCTAACCTTGTACTAGCCCAGCAATGAAAACTCTCACTTCGATCCCGGGTACCTCCCGTCAGAGTGAGGCATTAACCGTAAAATCAGAAGGCTTTGGCCCGAACGCCTCGGCGAAAGGTTTCCCTTCGAGCAAGCCTACCTAGTCATGCCTGTACTACTGCGGCCTACCAACATGCAAGGTTAGTCTTTGATGCCTTAATTAGCTAAGGTTGTCCTATACCTGCACATGTAGTTGCACACTTAGGTTTTAGATTGGGAGCATCGGCGTTCGGTCCTTAATTGACCCGGACGAGGATCTCCCCCTATCTACTTGTGAGATACACCTCCCACACTTCTCATACTATAATATAACTCGCTTGTGTCACAAACTAGGTTTTTTCATTTTTATTTTCATGCAAAATAACAGAGGTAATTCCCTCTGGACCATCATTTCAAAATCTCTTAAAATTGTTGTTCAATATTTCATCCATTTCAAATTTTTGTAAATCTAGAGCCTGGCTAAGCAATTGTGCAATATTCGTACTCAAAATACCCAAATAGACATCATCTATTGACTAAACCATAACCTATTGGCTAGAACAGCAAGGATACCAATATTTCAAGGAGGATCATGCATTTAATAGGAATATAACTACCGTTATCCCCAATTATAACAATTTTAAGTAAACACACACGCATGCATAATAGATTTTGAAAAAAAAAGTACAAAAATTAAAATAGTAAGATCAACATAGTCAAAGAAAGTGCTTGCCTTGCTCTGGTTGCTCTAAATAAGAGGATGAAGGATCATCGTAAATTTCGTTCGATGTATCGACGTCTAATCAAAAGAGCCGGAAGCAAATTAATTATAGAAAAATAATTTTAACAGCAAAAAAATCCAAATATTTTAAAATATTCAGATATATCATGATTTTATATGAATTTATAAAAATATTCATTTGATTTGGAGTTCATATGCAAAAGTTATTAACATTTCAATTTGCTTCGATTTTGAAATTCCAGAAATTAATAAAAGGGTGACGTCGAAGGCGTATTCTTTGAGGTTTATGCTTTCCAACAGAGAAAAAGTATTTTCCTCTAAACTGAAAGCGTCTTTTCTCATTTTCCTCAAATTTTATTAACTTACATGTGGGGCCTACTTGTTAGTGACTCATATTTTCGTTTTCTTTATTTTTATTATTTATAAAACAAAGACGCCCCCACAAATCATAGACTCGTTATTTATTAACTAATGACTAAAGCTATTTTCAATGCGATGCTAGGGGGGTGAAGGTAGCCGGAGAGATGGAAGGAGTTGGTGACGCGACGACGAGAGGCAGCGGTTAGCTTCGGGTCTGCAATGTACTTTGCGTAGGAAGCATCCTTCGGGCCAAAGGAACGGCGCACTGGACTCAACAAGTCCAGGCAATACTAATGGACCGAGCATGGGAACCTAGGGTCATCAGAGGCGAGCCGGCGACGGCACCATGGGTGGCTAAGGAGGAATGGATGCTAGGGACTCGCCCATGGCAAAATGATGTGCGCGTAAGGACCAGTGACTCACCATGACCACGAGGGTTAAGAAGATGAGGCCATGAAAGGGTTGAGGCGGCTTGTCGACGACGAGCACCAGCGACGCCCTGTTCACGACAACATTTCACCACAACAACGGAGAAGCAGACTTCGAAGGAGAACGAAAATGGTGGCGGCGGTCGTGAGGGACGAAGATGGTGGCGGCGCTTGGATTCTCAGCAAGTTTATCGGAGTGACAGGAATGTGTTGGCGAGATCAGGTGCACGTCGGAGTTGAGGACGAAGGTGAGTGCGATCGTGCTACGATACTCCAGAAGCAGAGCAACGGAGTTGAGAAGGCGCGCTCACCAGCGTCGGAGATGACACACGTGTTCCCGCAAAATCGAGGAGCGATCAAGCTCAGATTTGCATGAAATGGAACGTGGGTGAGCTGAAGATGAGAGTGCGTGCTCTAGCGTTTAAGTAGCTAGGACAAATGCGCGAGAAAAGCGACGAGACGCCGACGGTTGCACGAGAAACTTGCGGGCAGCCTCAGGTCTCTCCGTTCGTGCGAGAAAATGTTGCGTCAATGGGGAAGATAGCATGGGCAAGAACAGGCGGAGGTGATGGGGGTGGTTGGGGCGCAAAACTGTGGACGACGGTCGCAAATGAGGGGTGAGCGGTAGAGCTGCGCTGGCGCGCGGGCGAAAGCGAGACGTGGAAGAAAGGTGCTAACATGCGGGTCCAGCATGTCAATGGGAGGGGTTGGCACAGGCTGGAGCGGGAGTGAGTGAGATGGGCCACGGCACTTACGGCCCAACGACGAGCGGGAATGTCAAAAATGGCTTTTTAATTTTTCAAACTGGCCGAATGTTTTTCCGAATTTTTGTACCTAGAAAACGGATTCAAAAATTTATGAAATTTTTTGGGAGGGCTCCAGACACAATATGGTTGCTTGTGTAAAATTTTCAGGACTTAAACTATTTTTTATTTTTTCTCAAAAATTCTTAAAAGTTGTTGTTTGCATGTAATTTTACTTTTTGATTTATGCAGAAGCTCAAAAATCATGGTAAAATAGTTTTCTATACAAAAACATGCTCAAAATTATTTTCCCACTTATTTTCATTATACTTTCCTAAAATTGAGATTTTTTGGATGTTATAGTTGGTCGGCCCAGTTGTGTAAAACTCGGTCTTAATGCATGGCCTCTGTTGGACTACTTAATATTATGTTCGACTCTGTTTTGTTTATTCGTGTATGGACATGATTCTATGTTGTAAAATATATGTACTAACAACTGATCATGGAAATAGCACGAAGCACGGTATACACATAAGGTTATGAATTTTTGAAATTACGGCCGGGTCTGCACAATACGTTTTTTCTCCTAGGTGAAGATGGAACCTAGCTAGGACATCATGCATGCTCTCGTGCACCTTCACATTACATCACTTGAAACTCATGCAGGCCCTTTATTTACTATGCAAATGGGACATTATATCATGAACCAATAATACCATATGTAAGCCACTCTCCAATCTCCATATAGAACTCAACTAAACCTAGACATGGAGTAGTGTTAATTGAAATATGTGTAGATTATTCAAATATCTGATCAACAAATTAACAGACATGCAAAATTATTTATTTCTCCGTGAAACACAAGCGGGAACTAAGTAGGTTAGGATCGTAATTCGTCTTGTACGTTGTCTCTTTTCAAAATTTTCACATGGTGTACGTGTGAATGATTGGGAGGGAATCTAGTGGCATGCATGCAAGCAAGCAAGCAAAGCAACACGCTAGTGTCGCTTTGCGCATGTATGTACTATATATATCATGCATGGATATATCATTCAGATGTCACGTCGTTTCGTTGGATATATCGATCGATCAGAGTTGTGCAGTGTGCCGATCATGTACACATGAATGTGTCAGATATGAGAGAATATTTGTGTCATCGTATGCAACAATATATATATATAGGAGGAAGCTAGGGCACAAACTTAGCCGATGCTTGGCCCAACCGACGCTTTGTTGAGTACTTTTCAGGATGTCGGCAGGCTGCTACTGTATCTTTTCTGGGCTGGCTTGCATTATTATTTAATTTGTACTAGAAGATAGTTAGTGTGTGTGTATATATATAGTACACTGTGCATGTGATGGAGAAAAACCTAGCTGTGTGTCATGCATGTGTATAAACAGGGCTAAAAGTGACAGTGGAATGTCCAGCAACAGCATGCTTCCAAACACGGTTACCCAGTGCATGTAACTGTTACTAACAGTACTGCCTGATATATATATATATATATACACCAAAGGCTATCTAGGTTCTTCGTTTGAATAATGATGCGATATATGATATTGATCTCACACCAGGCGAGTTATTTGATGTCGCTCTTACTACTACATGTGTTGTTCTTGTAAATTAACAATATATGGCCGATTAACTGTTTCAAGAGGTTAATGTACTGTACAGATATAGCCGATCGATATTTCCCAAGCTGAAGAACACATGAAAACCTCGGGAAAAGAAAGAACACATACATGAAAACCTCGGAAGATGTCGATACGGTGACTTAATTATCACGATTAATTAATTCCTGACTCGCTTAACTAGGCAAGATTTGCTTATTCTCACACTATTAATGGCATGTATGTAGGGCAAGCGCTTAGGCAGGTTCGTGCATCAGGGAGTTAGCGCTACAGGAAGCACACAAGACGACACATGCACCGACTCGTGGATTAAACTAGCTAGTTAAGCTAATGCGCTAACATATAATATCCTGTGAGTCATCAATGTATGGGTAGTATGGAACCTACCATATATATATTTTTGTGGGAACCTAGCTAACATTATAAATTATTAAGTTGTTTGAAAAGCATATATAGGAAGCATCCTCTCTATAAAAACTCACAAACCTCCAAACCAGCACATGCAATTATATTCTAGTCACAAAAAATTAAAGCAGAAAACGCCTTGTCCTTCACTTTCACATGAAGAGCTCAGCTGTCCCAACAATTAAAATAGAAGAAACCTAAGGGCACCCACCAGCTCCCCAAAGTGAAGTCAGTTGATCTTGCCAAATTTTATTGTCCCACCTGTGTTCCTCCTCCCCGGCTCCAGGTTTACACACTAAAAAGGTAGCACATCTATCTGTGTTTCGGTCCTTCTCTATATATGAACATAGAGATGAACATTTGTTTGGTTGATTAATTTAAAGCAGAAGGAGTAAAGGAAAATACTCCTTCCATCTCTCTTCATGAGTCGTAATTCGACCAAATAATGTTAATTACACATGGAAGTACGTTGGAGTTTGATCTCCCCCCTTAATTATAACTATTTTCCGTGGCATTTTCACCCCCACCAGTATACAATTGTTTGAAACTCCCCCATGTCGCCCGTTTTCAGGCAATTTCTGATGACGTAGCCAACCTGACACTTCGGTGTGTTGAGGTGATCTTCCAGCATGGCATGTGGGGCTTTATGTTAGGCACGCACGTCACAAGGGGAGCCAAGCCATTTCCCTCCTTGACGTACTTTGCAACGAACCCGACGTCACACGGCGGCAATGAACGGCCAAGGCACACCGACGTTGCTCCTCCCTATAGCTAGGTCACCACCGCCGAACCATAGGTCACCTCCTCACCGCTTCCCTGCTTCTTTGCGTCAAAACTAGTCAGGCTAGCTGGAGAAGAAGATCGAACTGATTCAGTAGGGTCAAACAAATTCGCCACAATAAAGGGTCCAGGCCCAACCACTTAGCCATGTTGGAAGACCACCTTAACACGCTAAAGAGCCAGGTTGGCCACGTCATCAGAAATTGCCTAACAACGGGCGGTAGTAGGGAGTTTCAAACAATTAATTGTGTACTAGTGAATGCGCCACATAAATAGTTGTAGGGGGGATCAAACTCCGACGTACTTCTATATAGGTGGGTTAATTTTCAAAATCTAATTCATTAATGCTCGAGATTACATCGAAGTACAAGTTAATCTTTGTTGCCATAATAATCAACAGAAATATTTTGTACACAAAACAAACTTGAGGAATTACATGGAGGAATTAATTGAGCATGGTAAGTAGCTAGCTAGGGAGATTATGGACCGATAGCTAGAATGATAGATCAGCAAAACTGACGTGTTACTTAAGACCGTATAGATTAGTCCATCATCGGTGAAAATTCAGGCTCTAACTCAAAACACATCTTTAATTTGCCTCTTCTTTCTAGAGCAAGTAGAGCGGAAAATTCAAACCAACAAATGGCACCTTATCTCTAGCTAATCACTCCCTGTGCCCGCTTAATGACCCAATTATCACATTAATTAGGCATTGAAAGACAAGAACTCTCTCTCTCTCTCTACACACACACACACACAGAGTTCTATAAGTACTCAAGACTCCATTGTGCCCCCACTATTCTTAGCTTGGCCTTGTGTCACTCTCCCCTTGGCTTCCCTTCCATCAATCCTTTGTCCCTTTCCACAACATTGTCCCTAGATAGCTTTGACCATCTCCTTGCTAGGCTCTCATGGACTACCACCACGACCAAGCTCCCACCCACCGCGGCGGCGGCGGCTGCGAGGGAGAGCCGGCGAGGTCGCGGTGGGCGCCGAAGCCGGAGCAGATCCTGATCCTGGAGTCCATCTTCAACAGCGGCATGGTGAACCCGGCCAAGGACGAGACGACGCGCATCCGCCGCCTCCTCGAGGGCTTCGGCGCCGTCCGCGACGCCAACGTATTCTACTGGTTCCAGAACCGCCGCTCTCGCTCCCGCCGCCGTGCACGCCAGCTCCAGCAGGCCTACGGCGGCGTCCAGCTCCCCGCCACTGCCACCGGCCACCGCGACATCAACACTTCCCCCTTCATCATGCACGGCCAGCTGTGCGGCGGCGTGCCCACCGCAGCGCCTGTGCCATCCGAGGCCGCGGTCACCGCGGCCTCCCACTTCTGGACGGACGACATCGACGGCGGAGACGACCTCTTCGCCATCTCCCGGCAAATGGGCCTCATGGCACGCGGTGGCGACCACCATTACAGCTACACGGCCACCGACTCCTCGCAACTGACCTACCAACCAACTGGTCAGTTACTGTACATTGCATGTGAAATCTCATAACCGTCAGGCTTTCTCTCATGCATGCAGTCTATCCAATTGTGACCATTGATGATCATATGTGTGCTTACTTATGGATTGATGTAAATTGCAGGGACGATCCAAGCGTTCATCAATGGCACGGCGTACGAGGTGCCGAGCGCGGGCGCATTGGACTTGGCAGGCACGTTTGGGCGTGACGCGATGCTGGTGCACTCCTCCGGCGAGGTCCTCCCGGTGAACGAGCACGGCGTTCTCATGAAGAGCTTGCAGATGGGGGAGTGCTACTACCTGGTTAATGAATTTATTTGTTCAGTTTTGTACTAATTAAACTTATAATGGTTCTACTTTATATATTCTTAGTAAATAATCATCTAATTACTTGTTCCTTGATGCTTGTAGGTTGCGAGATCGATCTAATCAGCTGGATCTAGCCGAATTGAACATTCAAGATTTATGTATGCTGGAAGCATGCATATATATGCTTCATTAAGAGATTGTTACCCAGATCATATCAGTGTGTGCACTAATGTTGTTCTCTCCATCGATGTATATTATTATCTGATGCATCGTCCTCTTGAGAGTTCCTTTCAATGGTTCAGATGTTGTAGCTTAATTACTTGAGAAATGAGTTTCCAGAGTAATTGTTCAATGCTAGTGCATTTGGTTTGTATGATTTCTGAGGTATTTGTTTGCATATATATGCTATACTGGAAATCTGAGTGCTAGCTTCGATCTTCATATATACAAGGATTTGTATCTAGCTACGATGCAAAGTGTTACTTAATTATTAGTTGGTGGATTAAGATTTATTTACATTATTTTTAGAATATGTCTCTATTAATTCACTGTATTTATAGAGATTTTATTCGAAATACGCACTACTACAGAACACGTCATCACAGACGGTTCGGAACCGTCATCACAGACGGTTTCCGAACCGTCTATATTTATTCGTCTGTGATAACAAGCAGTTATCACAGACGGTTCAAAACCGTCTGTGATAACCACTTATCACAGACGGTTTTTAAATAAAACCGTCTGTGATAACCACTTATCACAGACGGTTTTTAAATAAAACCGTGCGTGATAACCACTTATCACGAGCGGTTTGTAAATAAAACCGTCGTGATAAGTGGTTATCACGACGGTTTTATTTAAAACCGTCTGTGATAACCACTTATCGCTGAGCGGTTTCTAAAGTAAACCGTGCGTGATAAGTGGTTATCCGCGACGGTTTTATGTTGAAACCGTCTGTGGTAATAGCCTTCTGAGCGGTTTCAACATAAAACCAAATGCGTGTGCTGGCGACCCTAGCTACATTGTTTCCTCTTTTTGGCCACCTCGGGAATTGCTAGCCATGCCCTCGAAAACAAGCATGTACAAAAAGCAGATACATCGAGATAATCAATTGTTGACAACTCAAATTGACCATTACTCAAAATAAATTAATAAATAAATTAATAAAGATCGAATTTGTTGAAGTATTTTTGCTATAGTTGTACAATTGGATTACAATTAAGTCAATTGTTTGCGTGACTCTCTGGATCGGCGATGGAGTGAAACTCTCCTTTGTTAACTATTTACGTCATGATAAAATTGCATATTTGCCCTCGAACTTCGCGAGCTCTTGCATAGCGAGTCCATGTAAATCTATTATCAAACCACGCCGCTAGGTCAAGAAAAAATGGTAAGGATATATATTTGAATTTACAATTACAAAAAATTATTTGAGATTGACAAACCTCCGGATTCTTCATCTTAGCACTAATGATTTCTTTGCATATGATGGCAAGCGTAGAATGCACATAGCTCATCATTTTTTTTTGGCAGACCTTTGCAAAAATAGAATTACATATGTACGTATAGTCGATTGAAGACACATTTTTATGAAGTATGATATATATAGGATTATTGTGTTGTAGCGCGTCTGGAAATTTAGTCTGTGTGTTAGTTGGTATTTGGATCCATTGTATCTTCCTTGTTGGCTAACATAGGAGATGAGCGAACTACATAATTGAAAAAGTTATCCTCGGGCATTTCAAGCGAAGGAAGACTACAATAGAGTTATGTATGAAGGAAATGATCATACTTGTCAGTATTGCTTGCGAATCTTTGAAGTCGTGATCGTTTCGACTAGGGAATCAAGATATATCACGGTGTTCCTCTTGGGTATAATGACTAAAAGGATCGATGGTACCTACTCATGTATGTCGCTATAACTATTAAACCTAAGTACAAATGAAATTTGAATAGCAAATAGTGAAGCACTTACCCCTGGTTGTAGGGCACGTATGTAGTCCTTGCGATTACGAAGAAGCAATGCCGTCGTTATATAGTTCTCGGCGAAGGTCGCGTCGCTTGGATGGTTTGCATAGATACCACGTGTGGGTCGAGAAACCCAGGTTCTCGCCCTTCGGGCATTTTTCATCATGTATCTATACATAAGCAATGAGTTGCGATATTTATCGGTATTACATGAATGTGGAACTTGATTGTACACACTTACGATGTCCAACATCGTAGAAGCGGCGTCGAGGGCTTGAAATTGAATAGGTTGAATAAGTCGTTGAAGCCCACCACGAAGTTGCGGCCGTTGAAGAAATGCTCATCCTTGTATGCGGCGGTGATTCGATGTCGCACCCCTTCTTTGCGGTATTCGCAAGTACCGAGCATGCATAGCGACAAGCAAATCAGCGTGGGCTAATTGTGCGTTAGGGCACTGCGGTTTTCGATGGAGTACTTCCGTGTATACGGGACTTGGGAGGCGGCTTAATGTTCGTCGATGTCGATTTGGCCTTCACGATTGGCGGCGTCTTCTGCGAGACGACTCGGGAACCGTCTGATATGCGCTTTTGTTGTTCCCGGCGTCTTCTCCACGGGAAAGCGATGAGGTGGACTTCGAGGAGAAATATGAGGTGGAGTCATGGAGGTTCCGTTGGAGAGGAATGGTCTGTCGAGATTGCGGCCTTCTTTGGGTCGGGGCGATGTCCTTCTTGGGCCATTGGATAAAGCGTACGGCATCCCCTAGTGTTGTGATCTCTTCGTTGGGCGAATGTCGGCGGGACGGCCATGAAATGTTGATGTACCATGTCCACCTCCACCCTTGCGTAACCATCGCCACACGGACACCGTCTTTGCATTGCTCCTTCTGGTATGGATGCACCATCCCCCTTGACCTCAATAGGAATGGACCCAACTAACCTCGGTTGGAGCTTGCGGCCGTCGGCTCCTACAAAACGATCGCAATTAGCTAAGGCGTCCTATAGGTCTATCTTTGGTGCATTCCATAGATGTACATTACCTTGATGCGGTCTATCGGTAATTGGTCGTCGTCACGTTCAAAATTATGCGTGGACGCGACACTACTCCGATGTCGAGGAGGGTGGTTCCCGCAATAGCGAGGCGGCTTGCATCGGTTGCGGAGTACTTGATTCGATTGATCCTGCAAACTTGCTATCGTCCTTGAAATTACGCATAGCGGTTCCAAGCGATTGTCGTACTCGGCCTTGGATCTCTTCCTACTTCTATACATGAAGTAGTCGTCAGCGAATCCATGTACCCAAGGTGCGTTAACCCCTTGCCTCGCGTGCGACCGGGTGCTCCTTGTTTCCTAGGGCCGTAGATAGTATATCCTTCTCCTGTGTTCTTGGAAGGAGCCTTGGAAGTTTGGGCAATCAATTCCGCTGCAAGAGGTCATCATGTTATTATAGTCACTATTAAGTTATGGACTTGTAAACAAGTAGGTAGTTCGACATATTTACCACACGTTGGGACACTTCACGGTCCGCGGGTTTGGGAAAGTGACTTTGCCATCGAGCGAGACTTTGCCCTCGCTTTTAACGGTGCACGGAACGCGGGTGTGTGATATCGGAAATAGATTCTCCTCCTCCGCCTCCCATTGCGCGGATTTAGCCGCGTACCAGTGATGCCGAGTCCGTGGGGTGAGTGTTTCGTGCTGGATTGCTTTGTGCGCCGCACTTTGCTCCTTAAATTCATCCGTCGTCTTCATAGCCACAAAGGCGTTCCATGTTTCCGCGTCAAGAATGGAAACTTCGTGAAGGCGTCTCACTCTTGTTCACGTCTTTGCGTGACAAGAACGCTCTTGAAGGTCCTCCACGCGTGACACATGGAGAGCAAGGCATCTTGGTCGACGCGATTCATGTGTGTTTACGGGATAGTGAACTCGCTTGAAAGGTCTTCCACGGACGCGTCTCGATCTTTGTCGAGACTTCCACTTTGGTATGGTGATAGGGACCTTTTCCTTGCAAGTATCCCGCAGATGGTCGGAATCTACGCCGCCGATGCGGGGACTCATAGGGACCCTAACGTCAGCGACCTCCGTGATGGTCGATCGGCCGCGAGCAATTCGATATTCCTCTACCATCTCGCTTACGTGTCTGCGACGTCGGTGGGCGGCGAAGACGGCGCCTCTGCCATGTCCGGTGTCGGTGGCGGCCGAAGGCGGTGCCTCGCCATCTCGCTTACTTGCTATCTATATAAGTTACGACGCAATTATTACATAGTATATAATATATGGGAAATTGCACAAAAACACAAACACAAACCTTTGGAAAAAAAGCGTGATTAGCCAAGTTACGTACCAATTTTGTCATTTTCATGGCGGACATTTAACAATAATCGACATAAATGCTATTAAATTTCAATTTGGACTATGGCGGGTAAATCATAAATGCCTATATTATATTTAATATATGGGATTGTACACGTTAGTATCTTAGATGTTGCTAATTAGAAAGTTTCAAATAAAGTGTGCTCACTCATGTCATGGCTCTAAAAAGCTGGTTACTAGAGTTATTATATTCAAATAGTAAAGCGCATATTAAACTCCACCGTGATTGCCAAATTAAGCCTAACACTAATTTTTGTATTACTACTCTCTTTTAAGTCATCATCTTTTTTTGCTAAAGCTACGTAAATGGTGATGATATATGTTCCTCGCGACCTATATTGATGTTTGTTACTCCATAAGTCATCATCTTTTAAGTCATATCCAACTACCATCTATACAATTGCGGATCACTAATGGGGCATTATTAGCAATATCCAAACAATACAAATTGTGATTCTACGACACAACAACTCGATTGATGGATCACTAACGAGGCATTATTAGCAATATCAACACGAAGCTCTTCATTGCCAGATGCACAAATCTCAATTTTGAGTTTACCAAAAGTGATACTGATGAACAATAATTATCAACAACACTCAATATTGGGGAGCAAAGCACGACTATCACCAATCAAGCTACCCACTAAACTGGAGAGCACAAATTCGTCACAAATCCCTACTACACTGTCATCAACAAGTATACTTATGGTCCTTTAACAAAATATCAACCATCAAAAACAATCACAGGTAATAATTCAATCCACTGCGCAAACCAAAGATTAGTCATTACATACAACAACCATTGTTCAATAATCAACAATCGAAGACAACACAGGTGATTCAATATATACATGATCTTCTACAAATGACAGATTATACTAATCACTACTAATCAAAATCTTTGAATTGGAAGAGCTATAATCGACACAAGCAACCGTTACGAAGAAGCGAGTTTGGCACACACTAATACCGGTGACAACATACAAAAATAACCATCTAATACCACAATCAACAATTGAATTCAAGCTCGGCAAAGATAGGAAGACTAGCGACCAACATTCGGACATCATTGTTCTTGCTCTGCTTTCGGATAATCGGAGGAGCGATCGGTAAACGAGGGCAAGGGAGGAGGCTCGGCCAAGGAGAGAGCGACCGAGGAGAGAGAACCTGAGAAGCGAGGGAGAAGGGGGTGTGGGGCCGGTCCAACAGGGGTGGCGGCCGGTCCAGTGAGGCGATGGGGGCTCGGGGCGGTGGCGGCCGAGGGTGGTCGGTATTTGGGGCATCGATGGCGGCGATTTCTTTGGAGTGAGGGGTGGTGCGGCGGGCGCGACGAGCGGGAGTTGGCGGGTGCGATGGCCATCCAAGGGCAATGGAGACCGGAGAGCACGGTGGGCGTGGAGCACGGTGCACGCCATCGCCATACTACAAAGCGAGAAGCGTATACTGGATCTCGGAGGGTGGAAGCCTTGGCGGAGAGGGCGCGGCCATGCGGCGGTGGGAGGAGGCGCGGGGTGGGAGGAGGGCGGGGGTCGGGAGGCGGCGCGAGAGGGCGTTCGAGGCGATAGGGTTAGATCAAAACCCTATCGTCTCTCGGCTTATATAGTCAACACACATCACGAGCGGTTCTAGAGGGAAATGCGCGATGCGTGCTTTATCACGACGGTTTCCCAACCGCTGCATGATGATAAACATCCTGAGCGGTTCGGGAAACCGTGCGTGATGTTCACGCATCACGAGCGGTTTCCTCTAGAACCGCTCAGTGATGTTTAATCATCACGAGCAGTTGCGGGAAACCGTGCGTGATGTTTACGCATCACGAGCGGTTCTAGCGGGAACGTGCGTGATGTTAAACATCACTGAGCGGTTTCCCACGAACCGCTCTGTGATATTCGCATCACGAGCGGTTCTAGAGGGAACCGTGCGTGATTTCGCCAGAACATCTAATTCACGCACTACACTAATGCTAAAACCTTGGGCACATGAATAAACCTTGGGCACATGATTTCGCGAAATAGTGCTAAGTTATATGTCATCATTTTTAGTTAAGGGTCACATGAATAAACCTTGGGCACTTCACTAATGCTTTAGTGAGCATATTATACATAAAGCAGTAGCAATATTTGTAGCGCAGCTTTTGGATGAACTTCAAGATGGTGTTTTTAGCATTAGTTAATTATAATGTAAAGCCCAAAAGTTTAGCAAGATTTAAAGCATGCTAGGCAAAAAAAAGGAAAAAGGAAACAGACAACAAGAATTCCAAAAAGCTACACGAATATCTCAACGGAAAAGTTATTGGCATATCGTGCAATAGTCAACAAGAATTCCTCCTAAAATAGACTCCCTTACCAATCTAGAATATTTGGACCTTGCCAGTAATAATCTCACTGGCACCATGAATATCCACATTGACATCAATATTAAAGATCACAAGTCCATAACACATTAACACATGACAATGGAATAAATAAATTAATTACAAGTCCATAACACATTAACACATGACAATGGAATAAATAAATTAAATTCTTAATTAAAATACAGCCCTTCATGATGATCGACGCGCATATAGCTAGCTTCCTCACTGGGTTCTTCCTCGAGCACGATGCGAGTCTCGAAAGGTGGCAACTCGTCAAATTGATTGTATTCTTCCTCGTCCACTACATTCTCAACTCAGACAATCCTCCTTTTCCATGAAGAACTACGTGGCGCTTCTTATTTGCCGGTCGGTTACATAGAAGACTTGAACAACTTGGTTGCTTGATCAAGACGAATGGTTCGTCTTTGTATCCGACACGTTCGAGGTCCACGGTAGTGACGCCTGTACTTGTCGACCTTCACCTGTGGAGATGGACCCAACGGCACCGAAATAGGGGATCTTGAAAAGCACGTAGTCGATCTCCCATATCTCCTCTATTTGCCCATAATACGAGCTCCTCACCCATCGATCTTGAATGCATCTATCACGGACACCCACATTACGACCTTGTGCTCTTCCTATCCTGAGTGCCAGTATAAAATGTGTACCCATTTATGTCATTATCCTTGCCATGTGACAATTGTAAAATGTGGCCCTCTTGCCAACCATAGCGTATCATCACTTGATGACCTCCGAGTGATTCGCACCTTTAACCATTCGTTGAGCCGCGGTTGTGCTCTCGTGATCCAAACCTCCGACCCGTGCGGATTACATTGGCGTACCATGTCTTTGTGCTCGTCGATGTACGGGGACACTTGGGTCATGTGTTGCAAGACCGTGAAATGGGCTTGGCGTGCGTATCGGATCGGGAGTGATTGATTTCCTTCCGATGGTCCGATACCATCCGGTCTCCCCTCATGGCGAGATAGAGGCACACCAATCGGATCCACGAGCCATGTAGTCGACGCAGAACTCAATGACCTCTTCCGTTGCATAACCTTCGATGATCGCCCTCGGTCGAGATCGATTCCGTCGTAGGACTTGAGAATTCCCATGTACCTCTCGAGCGGGTACATATGGCGTAGAAACACAGGGCGCATATCTTTATCTCTTTCACAAGGTGAACAATGAGATGGACCATGATATCGAAAAATGACGGAGGAAATACATCTCAAGATGACACGAGTCGTCACTACCTCGGCTGCAGAGCATCTAGTCCTTGGGGATCGATGACCTTCGAGCAATTGAGTTGAAGAAATAACATGACCTCAAGATTGCCACTCGGACCTTGTTCGGCAAGATACTCCTAATTACAACAGAAGCATTTGTGTCATCGAAGACACGACAATCATGCGACTTCATACCAATTAATTTCAAATCTTGCATAGAAACAAGTTTCTTAATGTTAGCGGAGTAACCAGACGGGACTTTCACACCGTGCAAGCTCAGCACGATTCATTTCTCTCGGCCTTGGGCAGAGTGTAGCAAGTCGGGGAAAATACGTTCGTCTCATCGGTCTCTTTCGGTGCTAACTCGGTCCTTATGTTCATATCGACCAAGTCACGCCGATGCGTTAACACCATCCTTTGTTTTGCCACTAATGTTGACAAGAGACCAATCAAGCTATCACATACATTCTTCTCTCGTGCATAACGTCGATGCGATGGCGAACTTCTAAGTACTCCCAATAAGGCAAGTCCCAAAAATTGACCGCTTCTTCGGATGTTCTTCTCACGGGTTCTTAATTTACGTCCCTTCCCAAGCACAACATCGATATCCTTAACCATATCATAGACCTCTTTCCCACTAAAAGCCCTTGAAGTGAACCGTCTTCCTTATTTCCGTCGAATTGTTTCTTCATCTTGCGGTATGGGTGACTCCTCGGAAGGAACCTACGGTGGCGCATATACACGCTTTTCTTGCGAGTTGTTCGACCATACACTCTCCGTAGCATCTAAGCAAAGCTTGATGGGCTTTGGCTCCTTTTGTCTTTGGCTTGACAGTTACCAAGGGCGGAAAATCATTGATGGTGCGAGAACAACATGGCGCGTAAAGTGAAGTTCTCTCGTTTATGCGCATCCCATACTGCATTCCCTTCGTTCCACAGTGTCACAAGATCTTCCGGCAATGGTGCTAGGTACACATCAATATCATTCCCAGTTGCTTGGCCCTTGGATAAGTAGTGACATCAAAATGTACTTCCGCTTCATCTGAGCCAAGGAGGAAGGTTGTACATACATAGATTCACGGGCAGTGCTATGTCGGTGCTCATGTTACCGAAAGGATTCATTCCATCCGTACTCAACCCTAACCTTATGTTCCTCGGTTCAGACCGAACTCTTGAAGCTCCGATCGAAGTTTCTCCACCGAGCGAATCGGCAGGTGTCTTAGCTTTCCATCTCTCTTACGCTCCTCGAGTGCCAACGCAGCAATCTTGCCTCCTTTGGGTTCGCAAATAAACGCTTCAAGCGTGGGATTATAGGTAGATACCACAACATCTTAGCGGAGGTCCTTGCTTCACCTTAGCGATATTTTGGCGCTTGTATCGGGATGCTTTGCACGGGACAATAATGCATGTCTGCATACTCTTTACTGTAGAGGATACAATCGTTCGGACATGCATGTATTCTTTCTACTTCCATTCCCAATGGGCAAATAACCTTCTTTGCTTGATAGGTGGTCTTTGGGCAACACGTTTCCCTCCGGAAGGATGTCCGCTAGGAGACCTAACAACGCCGTGAAACTCTTATCGGACCAACTATTGCTTGCCTTCAATTTCAGCGATTCAAGCACGGTTGACAACCTTGTGTATTCGGCTTGCGGCCGGGGAACAAAGGTCTCACCGAGTCCTCCCTTAAGCCCTCGAATTTACAAAACACTCTCTCACTTTGTAGTTCTCTTACGCATCGCGTAGCATCCGATCCAGTTGTCATCGTGCCCCTATCCTCATCAAAAGCACGATCCACATCCGCAAATCGTTGACTTCCTCGGCGATGTCGTCATTATTAACACGGTATAATCTGCTCTTCACCGTGGTGGTCCAACATGTATACCCTTTTTGAAACCCTTGAATCAAGTGCGCTTCGATCTGCGCGCGTTGTTAAACATCTTGATTACGCAATCAATGCAGACGATTACATAAAATTTATCCCTTCTTCAACATATCACCTCGTGGCTCTTCTAAAAGCAACCACGCCATTAATGTAATCTTGACTCACACGGTTCACACCGTACATCCGATTCGATCCATCTACAATACGCATGTAACAAATTAGTGTCAAATTGATTAGCGATTAATTTATAGCAAGCGAAAATGTGCAATATAAACTCATTCTCCAACATTTGTATCTAAGGTTATTGAAAGAAAACTCTTCACTAGTTATGTACCACACGCGGTGGCATAGCGTAGCCATGCCTACTGCCACAACCATGATCCCTACCTCTCGACACGATATCTATCTCAATTGAACAATCATGCAACCCAAATATAGGCATCACCTCATACAACACTTATTAACCTAAAATACCGGAACCGTAAATGCAATATTGCTTGACCCAAATCCCACCGCATTGTGAAGTACGGTGTGTAAATTTATTTTTAAGCCAATTAATTATCCTAACTCAAATTTTAGTGATTATTAGACCTAATTCAATTTTATAAAGTTACCACTCCTAAGTCAAATTTTAGTTCATTAGTTATAAGGTTTCAAAACTAAGATTTGCGGGGCTAATATTATTTATTCCAACATTGACGGTGCAAGATCATGTGCTCATACCAGATTAGAGGAGGAGCCGGGTGGAGGAGCTAGAGGCGGGGAAGTGGCGCTGGAGCGGTAGACACAACAGCAGTGAGGAGCTAGAGCGAGGAAGTGGCGCGAGTTGGAGGAGCTAGAGGCGAGGAAGTGGCGCTGGAGCGGTGAGACACAGCGCAGATGAGGAGCTAGAGGCGAGGAAGTGGCGCGAGTTGGAGGAGCTAGAGGCGAGAAGTGGCGCTGGAGCGGTATACAGCCTGATGAGGAGCTAGGGCGGGAAGGACTACACCTGCAGTCGCGTGCAGAGGGATGTCTCGGCTCAATTTATATGAACATGAAAATCACGAGCGGTTCTATTTGAGTAACCGTGCGCGATGGGCAATTATCACGAGCGGTTCTTCAAATAGAACCGTCGTGATGTTCTGACGGTTCTATTTGAGAACCGTCGTAGTATCCTGACGATTACGAAAATAGAACGTGCGTCGTAACATCGCGAGCGGTTCTATTTCGTAATCGTGCAGTGATATCGCGACAGTTCTCAAATAGAACCGTCGTAGATTATCCTGACGGTTCTATTTGAGAACCGTCGTGATAATGCCATCACTGACGGTTCTATTTGAGCCGCTGCGTGATGGGATAAACTTGCTTGACAAAAGATAGCCAGACGGACCCAATACGAGGCGGTTCCAAAGGAACCGTCTGTGATGGGCCGTCTGCTATAGCCTCTTTTGTAGTAGTGACGATTGAAAGTCTGCTAACCTTATACAATACCCCCTATGCAGAAGAGCCGAACCGCAATATACCATCTTATTTACCAGGCCTATCTCTGCTCCATTGTAACACCATGCGTCGATATTAATTATTTTCCACAATCTGTTGAGATTCCTCAATTTCATACTTAATCGGTAGATTTAAAATTTATAAAATAGGTTTTCATGCATGCGGTAGTAATTAATAGCTAAATTTAAAAGTAGATTTTTGCAGATGAAATTCATTAATTATTCCACAAGCTCAACGATAATATGCATCAACAAAACTCGGCTTGCCTGAGAGGGCGAAAGAATCAATCGTAGCAATATTTGGGTTTGTGCATCCGAAGTGTGAACTAGTTCCGGTCCTGTGCATTATTGCATATTACTAGCTAATTGATTTACACATAAACAGTAAGAGAAAGCAATTTAAAATGGTATATAATCTAATCGTGCTACCTACAGTATGCTTGTCTTTGTAATTCCAAAACGCACGATTTATCAATTCACCTGAAATGTATCCAGTTTACTACCAGTTTATCTAAGTTTACAATTTCTTTTGTTTAGGTGTATCTTCTATTCCGTTGTGATTATATTTCTAGAAGACATCGTTTTTATTCTACTGGGCTCAGCTCAGCTTGCTCATCTCTCTCTTTTTTATTCCCTTTCTCTTCGTTTCTTTCTGCCCTGGGCTGCCGAGGCCCGGCCCACCAGGCCGCCTCATTCTTCCCTTCCCTTCCCTTCACCCTCTCGTCTTCGGTCTCTCCCAATCGCGGCCGCGCTCACTAGTCACTACCCCGTCTCTCCGGCCGTGACCTCGCTGCCGCGCGCCACCTCCAGTCAGGCTGGCTGCTGGTGGCCGACCGCGCCCTACTCTGTTCCTCCTCCCACTAGCTATTCTATACAGCCGTACTGTCTATTGCAGTGTGTGCCTGCATCTGCATGCATGAGTGGTCAAAATTAACAGGTTTAACTCGGTGATCTCATTACCAAAATTTAGTGGTGCGGTTTATCGAAATACCGAGTTACCGGTCAGCGGTAATCTGGCTGAGCACAACTGAACTTATGAATCCGATTTTGGAGGGAAAAAAGAGAACAGTTAAGATCAAAATCCAAGCAAGTTTAAAACGTGTGTATTCGGTCATCAAGTGTGCACCAAAAGCATCTTTCAGAGTTTTATTAATTGCCCCACTTCTTATTCATAGCGCAGGCCATTGTTGGTTACTGACTCAAACCAGGCAAAGGATATACTCGATCGATGCATACACATCAGCTCGTGCCCACCTCCTTTAATTGCCCTTTCTCTCTCTCTCTCTCTCTCTCTGTCTCCTTCACTTTAGTTTGCGTTTTTGTTCATCGGAGAGACAGGAATCATTCCTTAATTCTTTCCATGCAAAGAGAATGTCGACGCATACACGCAAAGATGAGGCTTCAGTGTGCTTAATTAGATATATGCATATATAGTGGCAGGTAGTATGATTAGTATCCCGTACATTCATGAGATTTGCTCTACATTACTGCATGTTTAAAGAAACAACAATACACCTCATAGCGTACAACAATACACCTCATAGCGTTAGTCATGCATGTTCAAGCAAACAATATTTTTAATTAAAGATAACCATTCTGGGTCAATTAATTTACTCAATTGAATAGCCGATTAAACTGTACTTTTATAACTTATACGAGCTCAATGCCCATTCTTTGCTACGGATAAAGAAAATCATGTTACTCTTAACACGTCGAGTCATTATCATCGGGCTCCATCCATCGCTGTGCTCGGCCTCACTTGATGGCACTACTACAGAAAAGTGCATCACAGACGGTTCGAAGCCATCATCACGAACGGTTTTTAATCGTCTGAATTTTTATATCCGTGATAACAATTGGTTATCACAGACGGTTTTTAGTTGAAATCGTCTGTGAAAAAGCACTATCACAGACGATTTCAACCAATAACCATCTATGATATGTCGGATATGAATAATATAGGGGAGGAAATCATACATGCAAACTCTCCTCCCTCTGGATGATCACATGCATGTTCCTTTTGGGTTATCTTGCCCATGAGATCGATCAGCTGCCGTTCAACTGAAACACGTGATCTCTTAATTTGTTCTTTCTCGATCTCCCTCTCTCCTTTAATTTATACGGTTCGAAATAGTCGAGACTCGAGATGAGCAAACCTGGTATACCCGACAAATTATATATATATATATATATATATATATATATATATATATATAGGGACTAAGTTCGCTGTTTAAGCTAACCCAGCCTCAGTCGGGTATTTACTTTAACTCGAGTACATACTCCACCTTTGAATATACCACTTAAATAAATATATTATACTTCTTTATCATTTTAAATATACTTAAATACCAATTATAAGATACTCCAATGCGATTTGATTGAAAAATTTTCATTGGAGTCCTTTATTTTTGCTATATACCTTTTTCATATATAAACAAAGTATACACATAAATTTTCTATAAAAGGTGGACTTTCATGAAATTTTTTCATAGAACTCACTTTGGAGTATCTTATAATCATCATTGAGTATACTCAAATAGATAAAGATGTATTATCATACGATTTAAATGGTATATGAGAGATGGGAGTACATACTCCTCAGAGTACCAAACCATCCTATTTATAGTATACTATATAATATATTATAAGATACCTCAAAGTGAGTTCTATGAAAAAATCATTAAAGTCCATCTTTTATAGCTAAATTTGTGTATATACTTCTTTCATATATGTATAAAGGGTATATAATTAAAGATATTAAAGGACCACATGAAAAATTTTCAATCAAGTCCTTATTGGAGCATATCTTATAATTAATATTTAACTAAAGGAAAATGATAAAAATTTGTAATATATTTATTTAAGTGTATATTAGGTGGAGTATGTACTCTGTATACTACACATACATACTCTCGGCTATATATACTCTATATATATACGGAATATATATATATATATATATATACTATATATACTATATATATATATATATATATATCACGCGTTGTTTGCTCTTTCAAAAAAAGAAACCTGCAATTCCGAAATCAACTATGATTATATTCTGTGTTTGACCCAAAAGAATCACAATTCCAAGCAAAGATGGTATTTTCTTTTCTAGGTTGGGCACTCCACCTGAGTATAAAAATTAGGATTCATTTATACAACATTCGACTGTTTTCTCAATCTAAAACAATTAAATTTTAGTTCCTTTACAACTTCATTATACGTAAATTATAAAAATTTATGTATGTAATTTTTGTTCTTGATCATGGTAATTATTGTTGAAAGTCTTAATAACTCATATTTCCATAACATGATTCAAAATCTAACATATAATTTAATATATTTAGCAAAAATAAAGACAAAAATAAAATTATATACCAACAAAATTCGGCAATGTGGTGAACCTGTTATGGTTCAAAAAAAATCATAATAAATTCGGATCCAATTCATCGTATGAGAAGAAGTGCAAATCTCAAAGCATATCGTATGGATGAAAATTCTACTATTTTGACAAAAGAAAATAGTCGAATGTTATTTAGCAAATCTCTGGAGAAGACGATGTTGTTGGCCGAAGCACAAATCTCCAAACAAAATTGTAAGATCAGAAAATCGACTATTTTCTAAAAAAAAAACATACTACAGTTTTTTAGCCATTCCTTAAAAATTATGAATTTTAAGGCGATTATCTTTGAAAGGGTACTATCGTCCATCCTTTTGTTTGAAAATGACGCTGAATTAACTCTAACAAATCCCATGGACCCACCCGACACAATAGGCGCAACAACCGAACTGCATATGCCTGCCGGGCCAAAATCACGCTGTTAATTAGTACTACTAGTAGTTGCGATTTGATTCGATCGAGGTGGGATTTGCAATTGCTACCTTAATTAACGATCGATAGAAATGCATATCTATATATGGAGATTAAAATCTTTTAATTTTAGCCGTCATATATATAGTTTCATTATGTATCGCAACTGAAAATCGATTTACCATTCACTAGCAACTTTAATTTATCCGTAAGCTTTTCTGCCGGGATGCATGTACGAAAGTCGTAATTTTTAGAGCGGAGGGAGGGGGTATTTGAATCTCACATCATTTTGATTTTGAGAATTGATATATAACTTTCGACAGTTTTTTGAAGTTAAAATTGTGACTTTTTTGTTCATTAGATGTGATATAAGATTCATGTTATTGATGTGCTGCAAGAATTTTTTTTTTATAATAATTAAATTTTCATTCGTCCGATATGCTTTGAGATTTGCACTTTTTCTATTGCATGAATTGAGTCCAAATTTATTTTTTTTCTTCCAAACACAACAGGTTTACCATATTGCCTTATTTTGTTGGTATATAATTTTATATTTTGTCTTTGTTTTTGTTCAACCTCTCAAAGTATATGTGAAGAATATAACGAGTTCACATATTTTGTCTTTGTTTTTGTATAACCTCTCAAAGTACATGTGAGATTTTGAATTATGTGATATAAATATAAATTATTAAGACTTTTAAGAATAATTACAATGACCAAGAACCAAAATTACATAAATAATTTATGTATAATAAAGTTGTAAATGAACTTTCAAAATGTAACAGTTTTTTACAAAGAAAATAATCAAATTCTGTGTAGACAGACACTTTTTTAGAGTTCTATACACATACAACTCAAAATACAAGTCGGTCGAGTATCACAAGCTATACATTACGCATGTTTTTTCCTTAATAAAATTACGCCAAATATACGGAAGAGAACAGGTATGACATGCCTGCCACATCGAATTATAATTTCTTCACTCGAGATCGAGTCTCACATGCACAAGCAAGGAATTAATTCGATATCAAGAAGCAAGCAGCAAGCTCATCCAATTTTGGGATTAAAACGAGCTCGATCGGGATTAAAATACAACAACAACTGCGTCGATCGACACGTTAATTCTAGCTCGTTGGTTGTTTGCTAATTCGAGACAAGGATGCAGGCAGCAGATCGAGAGGCAAATTACGGATATACCCGATTCGTGCATGCATCCATCATTTGATGCGTGCATCCCTGCCCTTTATTCTTAGCTCACTCCTAGCTACATGCATCTCGATCGTCCAGCTCCTTTAATTCGCCTTTTTTTTTTCTTTTCTTTTTTTGTCCCGGCCCCTTTGATTTGCCTTTCTCGCATCGATCAGGAGACAGGAATGATTCCTTGATTTCTTTCCATGGAAAGAGAATGTGCATACTTACACGCAAAGTGACACTTAATTTGATTTTGTCGTCTTTTTTTCTTGTCCGTTGATCGTCTTCTGGCACCAGATGTATTAGTAGTCACAGCATATATATGCCTCCAGGATATATAATCCTTCCATTCACAATACATGGCACTCTTGATTGGTGTGCGCATTTTTAAGTGGGTTATGACCAAAAAAAAAATCGGAATTGCTAAAAAAACTGTCGCATGTTTTTTTGAGAGAAAATAATCGATTTTCTGACCTTACAATTTTGCTTGAAGATTTATGCTAAATAACATTCGACTATTTTCTTTTGTCAAAATAGACGAATTTTCATTCATCTGGTATGCTTTGAGATTTGCACTTCTCATACGATGAATTGGGTCCGAATTTATTATATATTTTTCAGACCATAATGGGTTCACCCCATTGCCGTATTATAACGGGTTCACCACATTGCCGTATTTTGTTGGTATAGAATTTTATTATTTTTACTAAATATCTCAAAGTATATGTTAGATTTTGAATCATAGGATGAAAATATGAGTTATTAAGACTTTTAACAATAATTATAGTGATTAAGAACAAAAATTACATACATAAATTCTTATAATTTATGTATAATGAAGTTGTAAATGAACTAAAATTTGAATATTTTGAGTTGAG